>CM020040.1:2023429-2623429 GCA_009769605.1 Bucorvus abyssinicus
CCACAAGAAACCCCCGGAACCTCCACCTTAAGCTGCTGTGCTGCTTACAGCCCCAAAGCACGGCAGATGCGGGGGACAGAACAGGCTCATGTGCCAGTTCATTGACACTGCAGTCAAGGGTTTCTTCATGGTCTTGGCAAGCTCACAGTGAGCCAGGACGCCCAGTCAGCGTAGACACAGTCGGCGTTAAACTAGCATGTGGGTGTACTGGATCTACCTCCTGAATTTTCTGCACCCACCTCTGCTTTCTTCCCGGGCTGGATCTGCCCTCTCTTGGTGCGGCAGAAGAAAGCCGCCCGTTCTGGTGGAGCCTCAGGGTCTTGGCAAGTCCACTGGAAGGAATACGCAGAACTGGTTGGGTTCATAACCGTGAAGGTCCTGGGAACACAAAGCAAAAGGGCTGCTCAGGTGGCGTTGGGATGTTAGTGTCTGTCCTGCAGCAGACACCAGGCACCGCCGATCCTGGACACCATCTGGAAGGGGTTAGTTGGTCCAGGGGAACAATGCTGGGAGCACAAACATTCCACCTGCGTTCCAGGGGCCCTGCTATCTATCGATTAATGGCTCTCAACAAAGAAATTAGCAAGGATAGAGCCAAACTCTTGCAACGTTAAAATGGTAAGATCAAGTGAAAATGGTGAAATCCAGTCCAGGAGGACTGCTTCGGAAGATGGTGTTCCTCTGCTGTGGCTGCAGCCTTCACCAGCCATGTCCGACTGGTATCTCAAAGGAGCAAGAATGTCCTAGGTTGCTCTTCAAAGGGACAAAGGTTGTATTGGCCGCAAAGCACAGGCTGGGGATACGTGGTCCTCCCAGACCAAGCCATGCCTTATTGAAGAAAGGGACAAAGAAAACCAAACACTGGCCAGTTGTTCTGCAGTGACCAGCTTGTTCCAGCCCCAAAACAGACTGGTGGCCAAGTGTCAGCAGACCACAGACAAGGTACAGATGTGCCTTAGGGCTTGGAAGAGTAGCTGGGGAGGTGTCTGGTTAAGTGGGTGACCAGGAGACCATCAGCAGAAGCCCTGCCCACACCTACCTGCTGGTCCTGCCACGCACTCCAATTGCTGCAAATTCAATCACTCTTGTGTCAAGACCTAACGCTGACCCCTCTGGTCCCTGCAACTCGGGGCTGCGCCTTTTTGCAGCAATGTAGTCAGAGTCTTCCAGGTCAAAGTGGCAGCTGGACATCAGGCTTCTCCCCTTCACAACCACCTCTGGGCCCTTCTGATCCGGCTTCAGGTTAGGAATACTAGGGAGAAAGGGACTGGTATTAGCCAGACTAACACTTCCAGCCAGCCAGCGGCTTGTCTATCTCCTTGTGCAGCACGGTGTTGCGTCCTCTCCCCGTGCAAGCATCGAGCAGCAAATCAAACAGAACTGCACTCCCCGCCATGGAGGTGGCGAGGTGAAACAGCAGAAACAGGAACCGTTCTGTGTCTAGGACCGACCAGAGGACACAGGTTTCTGTGCAGATACGGAGACTGGGCTTGGCTGAGAAGGAAGCATCGCGAGGGCCCGCTGGCCCTTTGGCAGCCTTCCTGCATCTCTCATTCCAGATTTAGCAGCCCTCCCAGAGTTAATATTTCATACGACGTCTCTTCTAGTGTCTACCAAGGCTGACGATCGTCTGTCTTTGCTCCAGTGGGTTGTTTCTGCTGCCTCTCTGGGGCTGGCTGTCCCCAGGTGCGCGCTCCCACCCACCCCAGTCAGAGCTGTAACCACAACTGCCCGTCAGGAGCAGGAATTGAAAAGTGCCTGGATGTCTCCTACCTGCAGAGCATCTGTCTCTCAAAGCTCCCCACGTACACCGGGGAGAACTTCATCTGGAGAGCTGCTCCTGTCCTGCAGGGATGGTGCCGCTGCGGGGCTCAACAGAGAACAGCGGGGCAGCACTGACAGTGCTCAGAGACAAGCTCGGGAGGAGGAGACCTGCTCTGGAGTGCAGCTGAGCTGGCTCGAACAACGGCTAGACTGGAGCTTCACAGCAGCACCAGAAGTGGAGGAGAGGAAATCCCCTGTGGTAAGGAAGAGGGTAGAATCGCTTAGGTTGGAAAAGACCTTTAAGATTATCAAGTCCAACCGTTGCCAGGTCCCCACTGACCCCTGTCCCTCAGCACCACCTCCACACGGCTGGGAAACCCCTCCAGGGATGGGCACTCCACCACTGCCCTGGGCAGCCTGGGACAGGGCTTCACAACCCCAGCGGGGAAGAAATTGTTCTTCAGAGCCAATCTCAACCTCCCCTGGCACAACTTGAGGCTGTTTCCTCTTGTCCTGTCTCTTGACCCTGGGAGACCGAGACACAGCTCACTCCAACCTCCTGTCAGGGAGTTGCCAGAGCCAGAAGGTCTCCCCCAAGCCTCCCCTTCTCCAGGCTCAAACCCCACCAGGTCCCTCAGCCGCTCCTCAGCACATTGTGCTCCAGACCCTGCCCCAGCTTTGTTGCCCTTCTCTGGACACGCTCCAGCCCCTCAATGTCCTTCTGGCAGTGAGGGGCCAAAACTGAACCTAGGATTTGGGGTGTGACCTCCCCAGTGCCCAGTACAGGGGGACCATCCCTGCCCTGGTCCTGCTGGCCACAGTAGCGCTGATACAAGCCAGGATGCCATTGGCCTTCTTGGCCACCTTATACATATAACCTAGGCCACAGGTTACAGCAGAACATCTCCCAAAGAGAAAATCCGCTGCTCCCAGCACTTCCTGCCGCAGGTGGACAGAAGGGAACTGGGATGCACTTGGAGCATCTCTGGCCAAGAGCTTTCAATAGGAGGACTCCCGGTGAAGAAGGAGGGGAGTGGTCACTTTGCTTTTTGCTTCGGTGTTACCTGCTTGCTAAATCAGGGAACATTTCTGGGTGCTGTTCCACGTTCCAGCACAGCCGGCCTCAGCGCTTACCATTAAAGACAGCGTTAAGTCCTGCTGCCCTGTGCCCAGCAGAACCGAGTTTTGCTCGTTGTGCGTGGTGGAGAGAAGGCTTTGGGGAAGAGCAGGGCCCTGTCCTTCACACCCTTTCCCTCCTTCCTTCTTGACAGGCTTTCACAACCAACGACCAGACAGCTAATGGCACAGCCCGGCAAACCGGCTTTGGCACAAGTGTGCCCTGTGCCAGGGAAGAGCCAACACCGGGACCCGCCAGGGAGGGAGATAAGCACATTCAGAGCATCAGAGACGTTGGTTGAGGTCTCCCATCTTGACCTTCAGACCACGGTCAACCCATCTCACAAGGGCTGACAGCTCTCCTCACTCTTGGTCTGGTAAGACCTCTTGGACACCCAGCCCCGCTTCCCCGCAGAACCACGCTGCTCCCAAGGAGACCACGTGCTCAGACACAGCCTCCTTACTGAGGTTCATGAGTCAGGGCCCCACCGCTGAGCAACGATGGCTGCTGTGAGCAGGGTCCCAGCCTGCCACAAACACTCCGGTGCTGAGTTAGGAGCGCTAGTTCTAGACACTGACTTCGCTTTTGCCCTGGCCTGAGGAACTGCTCACAGACAGCACCGCAGGCCAGCTGACTCACTGTCACAGTTTTCCCAGTCTCTACCCACAGAGGTGTCCTGATGTCCCCCTTCCCAGTCCTGACCCAGCATGTGGCTCTCCCCCTGAGCCAGGCTCCGCTCCCGCACAGAGCACACATATCAGAACAAGCGCAGGAGGCTCGAAAGGCAGATGGAGGGCAGGGAGAAAGTCTCCAGCTGCAGCTGGGAAAATGCCAATGAAAGTGGAGGACTGGACAGGGATGAAAACCCACTTCTTGTTTTGGGGTGAAGTGGCATGGTCTTCTCCCTAAGCCCTCAGCTACCAACGAGACACCCCTGGGCACCCTCCGCTGCCACACAGAGCCAGCCCTTA
Source organism: Bucorvus abyssinicus (assembly GCA_009769605.1). Lineage (NCBI taxonomy): Eukaryota > Metazoa > Chordata > Aves > Bucerotiformes > Bucorvidae > Bucorvus > Bucorvus abyssinicus. Next base: position 2,027,282 of record CM020040.1, read on the forward strand.
CCATCCAGACTGGGTGAGCAGCTCCCCAGTACGACTTGCTGCCCTTCCTCCTCCTCAGCCACCATCCAGGTGTACTCCAGGGCCACATTCCCTGTATTGGACAGCTGGAAACTAAAAAGCAGAAGGAGAAAACACAGAAAAAGCTCCATAAATACAAGGAGTAACACTGTACAGCGGGCTCCTGGCACCCCTTTCTTTCGGCTGAGTAGCGTCTTCTTCCCCAGGGAACTCTGCCATATCTACATTGCTGCCCCAAGACAAAGTCTTTCCAAGCCGGGAAGTTAAGAGGAAAGGACAGACTGGTGCCCAGGAGCCTTCATCCAAGGGGCTTACTCTGGCCTTTGGGTCTTGCTTTGACATTATTTTGACTGCAAACTCATCCTCGAGCAGATGAGGACAGGTGAAAGCAGAACCGTGGCTGAAAAGCAGAAAGGCACGGCACAACTGAACCTCTCCTGGTATGTCTTGCAGGATGGTGGCCACCATCTCCTGCTTGGCTTCGTGTGCAGATATATGGGCCCCAGCACCCAGCCAGGACTTGGAGAGGATGAAACAAGAAATGACCTCTTTAAAGGGAAGAACAGCAGGTGAGACTGAATGTGAAGCCCGAGGGACCCGGGTCCACAAGTAGGAGATCTCTAGGCCCCCGGGATGTGCCAGGTGATGTGTGGAAGCTGAAACCTCAGACCTGCAGCAGCAGCACCCCTCCAAGGCTGATCAGCCTGACAGAAATTAGAAGAGGTTTATTAAGTGGCGGCCCAGAAACGCTTCAGTGCAACCTTTGCTGGCACAGGACCATGAGCAGAAGGAAAGCAGCGGCCATCAGAGAGCACAGCACGGCTCTGGGGAAGCAGACACTGGGTCAGCCCTGGGCAAAGGCAGCTCCCACTCGCAGGTCCCTGCCTGCCCTCTAGCACTCACGTGAATGTCCTCGTCTGGAAGATCAAGGTCTCCTTGAACTGAATCACGTCCGTCTCCAGCTTGAACTCGGCATAGGCAACCACAGCACTGAGGCGAAGCTCCACCTCGCGGCTGCTCTCTCCAGGATGGTGTGAGCTGGTTCTGGGTCCCTCTCCATCACCTTCAAACAGCAGAGGGAAGAATCACTGAGCAGAGCCCAGAAAGCCAGGCTGAGCACAGAGTCTTTTGGCCTCCAAAATGAGTCACGTACAGGGGCCAGAAAAGATCGTTTCTTTCCCTGGAAAGATGACAAAATTGGACCCTTTCATTATAGTATTTGTTTCTACCTCTGAACAAAGCAATCGCCACCACAACTGCAAGCACATTCATGGGGACTATGACCGGGTATTGGTCCCTGTAAGAGGGCCTGACCTTTCTTCCAGCCCTCTATAAATCCAGCAGTCCTCTAAATTAGGGTCAAGTTCCCTGCCTGGAGCTCTGTGGATGGAGAATCCCAAGACTGAACCTAGAAAGCACCTTTTCCTTCTTGTCTTAGGAGAAAGGGCTTTCCAGATGTCTCATGGGGCAACAGCCATGCTGGAGGGGCTGGGGACAGGAATTTTGGGATGGGAACAAACTCACTAGGAAAGTCATGCTCTGCTGGGGAAGAAGTTTGGGTTACAGGTCTTATAATGGTTCTTCTAGGGAAGAAGCAGCACCCAAGATAAGAGTGCTTGGCAATAACGACAGTAAAAGTGGGAGTTTCTGGAGATGACACTTCCCTGGACTCCTGTCTGACTGTCAGACAGTGCCTGGGCTGCTCCATAATGAGATACCCCACATGATACACAGACCACACCAAAATCTCCAGGATCGGTGTAGACGCAGCTCAGAGCTCACCCACAACGTGCCGGTGGGCTACCTAATGTACACAGAGGAGCGCTGGTGTGGCTCTCCTCTCTTCAGAACAAGAGATGGAGCGCGGTGGGTTTAACTCCTTGTTGGTGAAAAGGCACTGAATCAGATGAAGGTTTTAACACCATAAAATGTGTTCTCATAAAACGTGACCTCCCATTCAACACAGGCTGCTCAACGCCCATGGGTGGACTCAGTGCCAGCAGGAAGCAGGAGCTGCTTAGCCAGCAGAGGGTGATCTGCTGCCGTTGGCAGCTCTTTTTGTGGAAGCTTGGTTAGCTGCTGCTGTTGTGCTTCTTACCTTCTTCTTGACAGGCCACATGGCTTCCGGGCTCCTCGTGGCATCCACCCACTTGACAGTGTGCAGGCGATCGTCCCAGTCATTAACCTGCTCTGGCGGCAGCTGGAAGGTGATCCTGGCCACCTTACACTTCACAGGATGCATTTTGAAGGTGACTGCGACATCTGATTTCAAGGTCACTGTGATGTCCTTAGCACAGCCAGCGTGGAGGTGTCCCACCTAGGGAGAACCAGAGAGCCAAGACCAAACTGGAGTCACTGGCAAGGGCAGGACTCACAGCAAAGGGATTGATGGGCTGAGAAGCCGTGCCACGAATCTGCATTTTACGGCCTATTTATCTGAGGTTTGAGAGAGGAAAGTACAAACAAAAGATGCCACCTCCTGGAACACAGAGCCTCTTCTGAGGGGCTGACAGCCCTGCCCCAGCAAAGCCAGGGACTCCCTCTCCTGCATGGCACTGACACAGGCTCTCACCGGCACGTGGCGACTCCCTGCCAGCTCCCGGGAACCCGCTGGGCAGGGCTCGAGCAGCGGGGAGAGGCACAGCCGTCCAAGCTCACCTGGGGGGAGAAGTGGAAGGGGGCATCTGCCAGCCACTCGAACCGCATCGCCTCCACCCTGCTGCGATTGGTGATGGTGAAGGTCACGGAGTAGGGTGTCCCGATGTGACAGTCCCCAAACTGGAGGTGATCCACTCTGGCAGCTGATAAGAACGAGAATAAGGCATCTCAGCGCGTGGTGAGGTCCATCCGCCCCCTCACATGCACAGACACAGGTATGTCCAACTCCTCCCCACTCCAAGGCTTCCTGCCTCTGGGAGATGCAGCTCCCCATCCTACCAGTGCCAAAGAAACACCCTGACACGTCCCTGAATGGGTGGCTGTGGCTGTGCAGAGGGTGCAGCACAGCATGCGCTGCCCCTGCGCACACGGCTGGCAGGTTCACAGACCACCAGCCTCTCCTCTCTTACCCTCAAGCATGTCTTCCTCCAGGCTCTCCTCAGTGGTCTCCTTTGCTGTCTGCCACCAGCCCATGGATGTTATCTAGGGTGAAGTCGTCCTCATAGCCTTCACCCACCAGCTGAATGTTGGTCTCTGCAGAGGGGTTGTTCACCACTGACAGGCGGATCTTCCCTTCCACACGCTGAGCCAGGGTGGGTTTGAAAAGCACATCGAACTCCGCTAATTCCCCGTGACGCAGGACCAGGGAAGCGGTGTGAGGCTTCCTCTCTGCACAGCAATGGGTATCACAGACAGTTGTATAGAGGAAACATTTCCATGGGGTAGAAGAGCAAGAAGAGACTGAAACCCAGCTGTCTCTAAGCACAGGTTCTCCCACCGCTGGTTCCAGACCCTCCTCCTATGTTCACAGGTCTAGGACACCACCACGACTATCACTGCTCAAGTGTCTTAGCCTCCAGATAACGCCCAGCTCTCACTCAAACTGCACCCAGCCAGCTCCTGCCATACATAAAGCTGAGCCACACAGCAGTTTTGGCTTTTGTTGGCTGGCTGTGTGCTCAAGGGCTGCCTCCGTTCAGGCTGCCAACTCCCCACACGCAGCAAAGACTTCAGACGGTCCACGAAGTGGTGATAGTCCCGCCCAACTCAACCCACCATGTCCAGAAGAACAGAAAGATTTCCCACAACGTGACAGGAGGAAACCCTGCACAGAGTTCACGTGCAAAACTAGGGTACACAGAGCCCCGGAAAGAAACTATGTCTAACATCTGGCTGCTGCTTGGCCAAGAGCAGGACACACATTTTCCCTGCCTGGATGACATGGTTATTCCATGGTTAATGAATTTACCTCCTCCAGGAGAGTCCTCCTGCATGCCGCAGCTTCGTAGAGGCAGTGTGTGGTGGGCCTGGCTTTCAAGAAGAAAACTCCCCCTTCATCCAACAGGTCTATCAGCAACTGAGGAGAGGGAACAGAGAGCACGACACGGGCGTGGGTACAAGACGGCACACGGATTGACACTGCACTGCTGCTGGTCCAGCACGGGGAACCCAGCAGCTTCAAACACAGCTCTCGGCGCACGGCTCCTGTGAGCTCAGACAGAAATGAAGTGTTCAGAGGTGTTGGGATATGATGAAAATACGACCAAACAGGACAGAAAGTACTACAAGTAATGAGAGAATGTCGTTAAAGTACAACTGAGTTTAACCAAAACGTAGGAAAACGGGATCAAGTACAACCTAAGGTAACGAGGTCAGAAAATGACATTTCCCAGAGGAACTCCCTTCCCGGACAGTACCAGTCAGTCATTTGCTTAAAAGGAACTTCTGAGACCTGCTCCCCTGGGCCCTTTCCTCCACGGCACAGGCACCTGTTCCCCGAGCAGAGCAGGTCCTCACCTGGACAGGTACGACACCATCGTTATGAAGGACCAGAGGGAGCTTTTCTGAATCGCCCAGCAACAGCTTCTTGAAGAGCAGCAGAGGGTTCCCCCTCTTGTTGTGAAGGACCGGGTGCAGGATGGTCACTCGCGGCAGATTCCCGTCTCCGCTGATCTCGAAGGTCAGGCTTGTGCTTGGATTGCTGCAGGGCTGCGGGAGAGGCGGAGGAGAAACCATCACGCTGGCACTAACCCATTCCCACCTGGCATGCGAGAAGCAAAGGCCCCCGGCCGTGTTCTCCCTGGCTGGTGCTCCGTACCCCCGCGACACAGCTTCCCCTCATCCCTCTTCCAACCACTCCCACCAGGGCCATTCGCAAGAGGAGTCTGCTCAGAAGAGCCAGAGCCTGCCAGAAGAACAGTTAGAAACATTCCACTTCATTGAGTCGTGCGGGACAGCAGGTAAATGGACGAGGCAACTGGTGCGACAGGGCAAATCCCCTGGCTGCGGCGATACCGGACTTACGGCAAAAGCACCAGCCCGCGTGAAAACAGTGCAAAAGCCAGAAGGGGAAAATAGAGAAATACCCATCAGTAAGGATTATTTCCAAGGACACTAAAAAAGGAATGGCCTTATTAGGGCAGAAAGCTGACTGGCCTTGGCTGGTTCAGCCACTAAAGGGGTGGGAAAGAGCAGGTCAGGAGGCCCAGTACAAACACAGGTCCAGGACAGAGGAACTGGGCACCACTTTCATAAGGGTCCAATTGCTCCTTTACCATAAATACCTTAGTACACCCCAGGCAATCCACACAGACTCACCTCATTTTAACAGAAACAAGGAGGAAATAACACTGTGACTGGAGAACCATCGAATCGTTGGATCATTTAGATGGACGAGACCTTTAAGCTCCTCCAGACCAACCATTCTCCCAGCACTGCCAGGTCGCCAATGACCCCTGTCCCTCAGCACCACCTCAACATGTTTGTTAAACCCCTCCAGGGATGGGCACTCCACCACTGCCCTGGGCAGCCCGGGACAGGGCTTCACAGCCCCACAGGGAAGAAATTGTTCCTCAGGTCCAGCCTCAACCTCCCATCACAAGCTGAGGCCGTTTTCCTCTCATCCTGTCACTTGTTTCTGGAGAGAAGAGACCCATCCCCTCCTCCACTCCAACCTCCCCTCAGGGAGTTGTCAGAGCCAGAAGTCTCCCCTGAGCCTCCTTTGCTCCAGGCTCAACCCACCAGGTCCCTCAGCTGCTCCTCAGCGCATTGTGCTCCAGGACCCTGCCCCAGCCTTCGGTGCCCTTCTCTGGACATGCTCCAGCCCCTCAATGTGCTTCTTGGGAGTGAGGGGCCAAAACTGAACCCAGGATTCTGTGGGCACAGAAACTGCTTCATCTAATGCTTTGTCCTTGGAAAGCCCCAGCTCAGCTATTGCACATCTCCATTTCTCTCTGATTCAGTCTTTTCCAGTTGGCTGCCTCACACCGCACCGTCCTCACAGGCACTCACAGAGGCTCAACTATGACTCTTTTCTGCTCTGCTCTAGTAGTTATGGCTCCCTATATCATCCCGCGCTGAGTACTCTACCTAGGGCTACTCAAAGCGTTACGGTTAACGAAGGTTACGGCCTCCCAGGGCAGAGGCACCTATCAGAAAGGTCCTCCCCCAAGATCCCCCGGGGTGAGTACCTTGCCTGGACATCAAGAGAAGCCTCAAAAGTGCACTGGTAGTTCTGCACCATTTGTGGAGTGAAGGTCACAGTAGCGAAGGCATGGGAGCAGCTGGGCACGCACATCCGAAGGGGATCCACCTCGAAAACTGTTGCTAACATGGCTGTTAAGCTTGGAGGAACCCATAGAGCAGTGTTAGGAGGAAACAGCCTTCAACATGACGCAGTCTTATTCATATACACATCATGGGGAACAACTTCAGACAGCGTGTCTTCCTTCCCACTTCCCTGGACAGGCTCCTTCCATCTCAGGGGGATGCCCTGGAGTGCAAAAGCTTGCTTTGAGCACTGGGCAGCCATCCCAGCAAATATGGGAGAAAACCCTGCAAATAACCTAGAGCCAGGCCTTTAAAGAGAAGGAAAGACCAGGGAGCTTGAGGAAATCATACAATCGTTCAGGTTGGAAAAGACCTTTAAGACCATCAAGTCCAACCATTGCCCCAGCACTGCCAGGTTCCCCACTGACCCCTGTCCCTCAGCACCACCTCCACACGGCTGGGAAACCCCTCCAGGGATGGGCACTCCACCACTGCCCTGGGCAGCCGGGGCCAGGCCGGGACAACCCCAACGGGGAAGAAATTGTTCTTCAGGGCCAACCTCAACCTCCCCTGGAGCAACTTGAGGCCAGTTCCTCTCATCCTATTGCTTGTTATTGGGAAGGAGACTGACCCCCACCCCAAAATGGTCGGCTTTGAGCTCTGGCACATCAGTCTAGTAAAAGATCCCCTCCGAGTGTGCTTCCAAGAGATGTTCAGAAGGGTACAGGTCTCCCATCAAAGACCCAGAGGAGTGTGCCAAAACCTTGCTTGAGACGCGCTGAATTCAACCCACTGTCCCCACTCCTCTCCCCTGCAGTTTGACCTGCCCTGAGCAGCACTAGTCTGGGCAAGAGGAACCCATGAACCTGGAGAAGGCGGCAGGCTCTCACACCGCCTTTAAGGAGCCACAGTGACCTTGGCCTCTTGTCCTTACCTTATTGGGGATGGGTTTGATGGAAAGTACCACATCACAGGGCACTTTTTGCACATTGCAGATCTTGAAGCGAGCTGTGGCTCGCTGCCCGACCAGAACACAGGTGAAGATAAACTTGTTCTCATCTGTGATGAACACATCCTTGTCTTCCACTACCTCGAGGATCTGGCAGAGGTTGGTGTTGCTGCATATTCGATGCTCCTCAAAGATGGTCTCGACATCGTCAACCACAAACCCTGTGAGCAGACCGGAGAGAGGGCTGAGGATGGAGAAGCCTTCCTGCTGAATTTACCTGCACCCTGTCGGCCTCTCAGAAGGCTTGACAAGCCCCTTCTGTCCGGGCCACGCTGCAAAACCCAGCCTTGGGTGGGGGAGTTGGCTGTGAGGATAGAGCTCAGTCACCCTCAGCCTTAAAGGCTACTGCGTTCCTTTTCTAGAAATCATGGAATCGTTTAGGTTGGGAAAGACCTTAAAGATCATCAAGTCCAACCATTCCCCCAGCACTGCCAGGTCCCCACTAACCCCTGTCCCTCAGCACCACCTTGACATGGCTGGGAAACCACCCCACCACTGCCCTGGGTAGCCGGGGCCAGGGCTTCACAACCCTTTCAGGGAATAATTTTTTCAGTGGAGAAGTGTGTCCTTCCAGGACTCCCTCCCAGCCTCTCCCCACTGGCCCACTTGAAAAGCACTGGAGCCTCTGAGGATATTAAGATGGCACTTTCAGCTCAGGGTGCCTCCTCTGTGCCAGCAGTTCAGTTTGGGTGCTGAGCAGCAGCACGTCTGGCCATGGGAACCTGCAGATAGGGTGTACCTGGGAGGTAGGACTCGGCACACAAGGTATAGGGGATGCCAAGGGGATTGTCCTTGGGGTCTCTGTCACTGATGTCAATGGACAGCTGCTCCTTGCATGTCCCCAGTGGCTCCGCATAGCAATCCACTGTAATCGTCTGCTGGCCACCAGGAAGGATGCATCCAAAGCCAGGGTACACCGTGAACATGCCCAGAGTGAAGCGAGCCTGCAGAAAGAGTGCCAGGAGAGGCTGATGTCTGACAGCCTGACCTTGAGCCTCCCCAGCTAGGAGTACGGCCTCCAGCCTGGCCCGAGCAGGAAGGCATGACTCCATGACCCAGAAGCAGCCCCGGGATGAGATGAACAAGCCTGGAGGACCTTCAGGCCTGTCCTGAGAGGCATAAAGAAAGGAGTTTTGGTGTAAAGGGTGAAGGCGCTAGCTGGGATACTTCATCCTCCAGGGATAAAACAGGAGAGCAGAAACAATGGTGAGAAATGATGAGAGAGAAGAGAAGTGACTGCGAAGAAGAAAAAGCACCATCACCTGATATCTTTGGGCTGAGAGTTCAAACAGGGACACTCCGCATCTGTGGTATTGGCAGACCCATCCGGGCTAGCAGCTGCCAAACACAGCACCGGCTCCCCGCTCTTGACCCCACAACTCCAGGTCTGAGCCAGTCACGGGGCTCAGCAGCTCCTGCCTCTGCTGCTGGCTGGGAGATGATAGGCCCCCATCACACAGACCATGGCCCATCCATGGCCATGAGCCCCAGGCTGGGCACCGCAGCCTCCTCCCACACCACTGCAGCAGCACATGTTGGGGAGCACGAGCCACCCACCTGCATGAAGGGGTTTGTGTCCTCCTGCAGCGAGTGCTCGCTCTGCTTGGCTGAGGGAGTCATTTCACTTGAGGTTTCACTCTCGTGGGAGTGGGTGAATTTCACTTGATGTACACTGAGAGGAGAAAGCAGAAAACATCCATCACACTGAGCTCCTCCTGCCTTTCTCCAAGGCCAAAGCTGGCCCTCCTTCCCATGGAGGAAACTCCTCCAGCTCCTGACGACTCCCGGAGGGCTGCCTGACCACCGCTGTAGCTTAGGGCTAGACCAGCTGTATCACCACCTTTGTCCTTCACAGGGGGATACAGAGGCGTTTCTCTGCTCCCTGCTCACAAGCCAGTGACGCAGACGGACAAGAACCCTGCTGTTCTGGCTGCCTGTCACACACCAGCCATGCTGTGGTGCCTCCTCAGGCAGGAAGGGTGGTGCCGGTCTTCTCTCACCTTTTCCTTGGCAAGGCAGCCGTGTCCTGCTCTGCTCTGGAGATGGCGAATTTAAAGTCGAGGATGCCTTTGTTCTCCAGTGTGAAGGTGCAGGTTTTCCTGGTGCCACTGATCAGGGCGCCAAAGTTGATGAACGAGGCCGGGTAAATGCTGTATTTGCTGACCACAGCTTGTGCTGACACCCTCACTGGAATGACGGCAATGATCTCCCCTCCTTCACAGATGTTGGGCTCAATCACCTGCAGCAGGAGGAGGGCTTGGTAAAGACAGCAGAGGCCAGGCTCCCTCTCTGCCCCCGGACCCCATCCCAGGTCCCCATCAGCTCAACCTCCCTGTTTACACACCTCCTCCAGAGCCCGATTCAGCTCCACTTGGAATCACAGACTGGTTTGAGTTGGAAGAGATGTGTAAAGGCCATCTAGTCCAACCCCCTGCAGCGAGCAGGAACATCTGCAACTACAGCAAGTTGCTCAGAGCTCACTCTAACTTTACCTGGAATATTTCCAGGGATGAGGCATCTCCCACCTCTCAGGGCAACCCGGGCCAGGCTCTCACCACCCTCAGTATAAACAATTTCTCCCTTCTCTCTAGGCTGAATCTCCCTCTTTTAGTGTAAACCCATCACGCCTTGTCCTGTCGCAACAGCCCCTGCGGAAAAGTCCCTCCCCAGCTTTCTGACAGGCCCCTTGAAGCCTGGCAAGGCCACATCACAAATGCTTTCTGAAAGACTTTGTTGCGTATGCACGAGAGGGCGTTCCCCAGATGAATCCTTCCTTCCAGAAGACGTGTCCTGCTCCCCAGGCACGGGGTGCCAACACCACCTGGCCCAGGCAGCTCACCTGGCAGTGCAGGATGGGTTTGTCCTCAAGAGTCATTTCCCTCTTGGGGTGGAAGAGCAGCTGGACCTGCACGGGGCGCTCGGAGACAGACAGCATGCCCTTCTGCGGCTGGATTGTGAAGTGGGATGACAAGTCGGGTATGCTGGTATCTGTGGTTTCCAGCTTGAAACTGGGGTGAGAGAGAAGGAAGGAAGAGCTCTGCAGTTAACAGTACAGACGCCACCAGCACAGCCAGGACTTTGCACAGGACCATAAAGAAAGGGAAAAAGTCCAGCTCTGCCTGGGGGGATCCCTGAGCTGCACAGAGCGAGCAGTCAGTCATGAGCATTGCCAGCTAAGCTCGACATCCAATTTTTCATTCCCTCCTTCGAAGAGTCTCATAAAGAGAAATGAGCTGACCCTCCAAGGAAGGCAATGGATCTCAGCAGAGAGTGGCTTAAATTTCAGGGTCTCTCCTGGTTCCTGCTGAGCTGGGAAGAACTGCTGGAGTGCAGCTGGATTCTCTCTTACTGTATTTCAGAGTAGAGAGCCCACGTTCTGCGTTTACTCGGACCATGAGGTAGCCAGCATGGGAACAGGTTCTAGCCGCGGACAGGAGGAGACGCTGCAGGCCTGGGCAGACGGTGGGCCAGGCCTTGCCAGAGCAGGCTGCTGGACCCACCTGTACGCGATGTCGTACTTCCCTTTGTTCTGCAGAGTCAGCACTCGCTTCACATCATCCAGGACCCTCAGGATTCCAAAATCCACGCTGCCATCTGCACCTGCAGGAAACCCGCGGAGCGAGGTAAGAAATGGAAGATATTTGTGAGCTGCAGCAAAATACACCAAGTGACAAGACACAGCTTTGTAGTTCTCAGGTGGCACAAAGCCCTTCCCAGCAAGTTTCCATCCTTGGAAGTTCCCACTAGCTGCTTTGCTGCCCCTTCTCCTCTTGGAGAATACCTGCAGGGTTTAGCAGCTGAGGAGCTCGGTCTCCACCTCCTTGCTTCCAAGCACAGACCCCAAAACTTTATGTGCCGTGCTGAGCCTTCAGGAGTTGCCAACCACTCGTTCACACTTGTTTCAAAGCCCCCACACCAATCTGCACATGAAATCGCACACTTCGAAGTTCACAAGTGAGAGACTCAAGGCTCTCTGTGCCCTGACAGTGCTTTACTCCATACAGCTTGCAGGATACGTGCATTACGTATCCGTGCCACGCTTGCACGCTATCCCAGCCCGGCCCACGTGCTTCGGCTGCCCACCTGCCATGGCAATGCAATGCACCCAGACTACTGTGTCAGACGGCCCCTTTAACTGGTTTGGTCCCAAGTGGGACACTGAGCTTTGCGAAGAGCCAAAGGGCAGTGGGGAGTTTTTGTGAGCCTTGCAGGAAACAATAGCGAGCTTTCTTATGTTTAGGGAGGAGTGATAGTAGTGGATTAATTGTAACATTAACGGGTTTTTGCACAATGAACTCCTAGTCACGAGACTTGTGGTTGGCGTCAAAGGATGCGAACTGGAGAGAAGTTGCAACAATAGGGAGTTTTCCCCTGCTTGCAAAGCTCTATCGAGGAGAGGAGTAAAGATGAAGTCAAAGGACCCCCAAACAGCGACCCCAGCAGTGAAATCGGGCATGCGTGCAGTTACGGATTGTGCCATTGACAGGTGGGGTTTGGGGCAGGTCCACACCTACGGACTGGCCACACGTTGTGTGAGGGGCGGCTTTAACCTCTGCTCTAAAAGCCGAGCGGTTTGGGCACAGGGGCGAGGGAGCTAGACGGGAAAAAGGGGCCATGCTGCCCGCCGCGGGGCCGCCCGCAAAAGGGCCAGGTACCTACCGACACCTCATCCCAAAACCACCTGTGCTGGGGACGCTGTTGCTTTGGACATCACTTGCTGTCCTGGGGTCGGTATGTGTATGAGCTGAGGGAACTTTCTTCCCCTTCCGCCCCCCGTATGATGACTTGCTCTTCGACAGATGAGAGTGTTTATATTGCCCTCAACTGTCCATAGAGTGTATTGTTAGTTGTAATTATCATTATTATCATTAACTCTAGCTGTAATAGTTTAGAAGCCTAACATTTTAACTGAGTGAATTATTATTATTATTAGTCATAGTGTTTTAGGAGCCTAACCTTTAATAGTTTATAGTTTTAGATATATGCATATATAAGTCAATATTTAGTTTGTGTGTGGATAAAATAAATGCAGTTATCTTTGGCTGTGTGTGCTTGTGGTTATCTTTGGCTGTGCGTGCCTGTGGTTTTAGTTTTTCTGGTCGCCCCGGGATCCTACGAATCCTTACTAGAACAACTACTTCGCGTTGGGGGCATCCACTGACCTTTAGAAATGGTGATGTTCAGAGCGACATCATAGGCCTCTGCCACGATTTGGATATTTTCAACCTGAACAACTCCCAGGAGATTTTCGGCATCTGAAACCTGAGGCAGCAAGAAAAAAAACACTGCTTAGACTGTTCTCCTAAATTCTCCTGGTAGACAACATACGAGTTCTTGTCTCTGCCAGCTGCTACCACCACGGCCTCCCCTGCTTGACAAGTGTTTGTGGGCTCTCAAGCCTTCCCATGGGGAGTTTGTTGCTCTACGTCAAGAGCCCTAGACGGACTCCAGCATGGATGCAGGGAGCATGCTGAAGTCTGGACGACCAAACGACAGCATTCAACCACTCACAGCAGCAAAGTGGTTGTAACAGGGGCTCAGGAATGCAGCCTCGTAACCCAGGCGTAAGCCCGACAGCGCAGCGCCTGGTTATCTGGGGGGATGTGGATGCTCAGGAATGCGCCGCGTGTCCTGGTGAACCGAGTCTGAAGCAGCAGAAGTTGCGGTTGTAGCGCCCTCCTGTCCGTCAGGTACCTCTCTTCACCTGCTCCCTGCAGCTCAGCCACAGGAGCACCCAAGTTTCCAAAACATTCTCCTGCAGTGAGAGTCCCTTGCTGCCAAGAGTCTGCCGCCTGGCAACATGGCTAGAAAGGAACCTCCTCAAGGCTCATCCTTTTGCCCCTCTTTGCCTTCAAGCACAGTCTCCATCACGAGGAGCACCAGGCTGATCAACTCTGCCCTGCTCTGCCAGGCACGGCACGGTCCCCCTCACCTCCAGGCGGATCGTCTTCTTAATGCTGAGAGCATTTCTGGCCTCGAAATACAGATGCACGCCGAACTCCGTGCGGGGACCAACGATTCCCTTGTCTTGTGACACAGAGAAGTCCTCACCCAGGTTTTCCAGCCCACTGAGCCGCCAGGCCATGGGCAGTGGGGTGCTGTTTCGCAGGACCAGGGTCTTGCTGTCCCTCCTGCAGAGACATGAAGACACTCAGCACCGGTTGCTTGACGGTCATGCTAGTCTTGCAACCGAATGCAACTTGGAGCAGCCCTATCCAGGCACGTGAAACCATGGTTAAGTATTTTCTCTTTGCCACAAGCCTCAGAGGTGAGGTCCTGGGAGAGAACCGGCTGTTAGGAGGATATCCAAAAGAAGGGAGATAAGGAGGAGCAACTGGACCGCTCACTGAACCAGCAGACAAGATGCAAATGCATCAGGATGCCCATCACACAGCATTGCTGGGGAGCTACAGAGCCGGTGGCTGTCAGTGGATATCCAAGCCAACAAGGAACAGTGAGCAAGAGACTGGGAACTGCTGGGAGAAAGAGATGCCAGTCCAGCCTCCGGTCTGAGCGGCCACACTGCCAGCAAGAGAAGCTGAAGGGGAGCTCACTGGCAGCTCCCATGCCCAGCACAGAGACCACGGGATGACTGACCTGTGCAGAAGCTGCTTGTTGAAATGCACCTGCTTGGGGCTGACTCCCAGCCCCACCTGCACCCCCTGGCAGCACAGGTGGAAGACCACTGGCTCTGGGTTCTCCTTGATGCAGCAGAGGAGGTTGTCTTCTATGAGGCCGGCTGAAGTGGGGTATGCCCAAAGGCTCAGCTCCTAGCGCCGTCCCCGCAAAGAGAAATACGGCAGAGCGTTCAGTGAGCAGGAAGAACGGTTCTTCTTCTGCTGCCTGCCCTACCTGCCCGCCTCCTACCTGCTTCTCGTTCGGTTTCAGCTTCATGCTGGGAGGCTCTAAGAGGAATGTTTCTGCTTTGAGATCGCGCTCAAAGAAGAAACGCACCTCTGCTTCCAAGGGGGTGACGTTGAGGATGGTTATCTTCTCGCAGTTGCTGGGATGGTGCAGCGCCTTGTACCTGTCCACAAAAGGGGAAGAGGCTGCAGAGGAGACCATCGCCTCTATCACACATCAAGGAAAGCCCCATGTCCCGGCAGCACTGCAAGACCAAGGTCTAAGAAAAAGGATTTCTTTCAGGGCCACGGTGCACAGTGCGTGTGTGCTCACCCTCGCATTACATGGTGCCTCTATCCCAGAAGTCTGCACTGGCCACTTAAAGAGTGTTTAACAGAACAGAAATTCAAAGGCACCTGGAAAACTAAAAGTCTGCCAGGCACATGGGTTCTTTGTTGGGTTTCTGTCCCTGCAGGATATACAGAAATGCCTTTCAAAAGAGGTTTTGGAAAGAGATTGGCTTATCTCTTTCCAAAAAGAGTCATGAGATCGCCTTGTATTTCATGGGTTAGCTCCAAGTCTGAGGGAAGGAAACGGAAAGGATTAATTCCCCAGAGGAATGCTACATTGAACAGATGTCCCTTCTCTCAGGCCTGGAAGAGAATTTGGAGTTAAAGGGTTAAAAAAGCAAACAGAAACCCGAGACCATTCCTCAGCCTGGCTAGAAATCATCTTTTGGTTTTTAAAGTGATTTCATTTCCTTGGCTTGTCAAAATACCACCAGCTCTCCAGAGCTCCCATGAAGACAAGAACTTAAGTTCTAGTATGAAGGTTTCCCCCTCCCACCCCATACTGGCAGGTCAGATCATAAAGTCTTACTAACATTACAGATGAATCAGCAGTTCACAAAGCCATCAGTAGAAGAAATGCTCACTCAGTCTACCCACAGAGATCAAAGCACTTCAGAAAAGCACCATCAAGTTCAGTTCACAGGTGGTGGAGCTGACATGTGGAGGGGGGACATAAGTTGCCCCAAGTAAGCTTCAGGCTAGAAGCAGCACATGGCTCTGGCCACCACGGCACCCACCAGGTAGGAAGATCAGCTCCATCCCTCCCCAGCTCCTCCAAGACTCAGGCGCTCAAGTTCACACAGCCATGGTCCTTCAGCCCAATGCATCTCCCAGGACGCTGCCTGGGCCTGCCCTGAATTGTGCCACTGGGACAGCGTGTTTCCAAGCACGTCAGCTGGGAAGCACAAGGCCCTGGAGACCCCATCCCAACGCCTCACTCAGCACAGGCAGCACATTAGGATGCTCACTCGGGGCAGGGAGCACGTACCAGTCCCTTGACTTCCCACACACCAGCGGTCCAAAGTGGAATACACCTGTGTTCATGACGTACTGCTTGAAGATGATGTCATCATCTGCCTTGCTCTTCCTCCAGTGAGGAAACACCACCCTGGGCAGAGAAAACGGGGAATGAGGAGCTGTGAGAAGAAGTAGAAAACCTGGCCGGAAAGCCATCAACCTTACTGGCGGCTCAGGTACCAGTACCGGTTCCCAGCTCCAAGCACAGGAAAATAACAAATGAGGCCTGTAAGATGGGGAGAGGCTTTTTAGTGACAGGACAAGGAGTGATGGGTCTAAACTGAAAGAGGGAGATTCAGACTAGAGAGAAGGAAGACATTGTTAATGCTGAGGGTGGCCCAGGTTGCCCCGAGAGGAGGGAGAAGCCCCAGCCCTGGAAGGTTGGTCCAGGTCAGGTTGGACCTTGAGGCTCTGAGCAACATGCTCTAGTCACAGCTGTCCCTGCTCACTGCAGGGGGGTTGGACTAGATGGCCTTTGAAGGTCCCTTCTGACCCAAACCATTTCATGCTTCTGTGAAAAGATGCTGGGGGAGCAGGCAGCACGCTCTGCCCAAGCCAGAAGATCACTGGGGCAGTCTCAGTTCAGAGGGGAGCAGAGCAGGAGGCTCCCATGAGCCAGCCTTACCGTGGGTCCTGGCTGATGGTGGGGTACAGGCAGGTGCCCCTGCAGAGCAGCTGGTACAGTCGCTTTGTCCCCAGCAGCTCAAAATGCAGCGTCTGATCAAACTGGCCCAGCTCCATGGAGCTGAAGTGGACCTTCAGTTCCACCTCGCCGCCAGCAGGCACTATCCACCGGCACCTGCTCAGCCTGGGGATTAAAGAGGAGGCTTCAGACATTGCTAATGAGCAGACGAGACAAGGAGGAGGGTCGTGGACTTGCCATCCCATGGAGGCACCAGCAGAGGGACCCTGGGGAGCTGGGGATGAGGGACTTCGTTTGGCAACATGGTTGTGAAGAAGAATCACCTCCTCCCTCACAGCTCACCTGGCGGGTCTCTCCAGGGATGGGACCGGGGTGTTCACGCCGCTCTGGTGTGCCTCAGGGGAATGTGCGGGTGCTCCCGCGCCCGGCCCCTGGAGACCTCTCCTGCCCTGGCTGGAGCTCCGCTTCCCCCTTGCAGCCTGCCGGCTGCCTGCAGCTTTCGGCTTCCTCGACTGGTGCCTGGTTGGGCTGACCTGCTCCCCTGAGGTCTTCACAGCACGGGCAGAGAGAAAAGGGAGTGAGAGGTGAGACCTGCCCTGACACTTCCCCACCCTGGACAGAAAGCTGCGGGTTTGTTAACTAACAGGAGAGAATAAACAACCAACCACATCTGCCCAGGAACTTCGTCTTCCTTATCGCATTTCATTTTGCCTGTGACACCTCTCCTCGCCCAGGGCCCTCTCCCTCAAGGCAAGCTGAGGTTTTCTGGTGAATTTTTTTGTCTCGTCTTACAGAACTGCCCCACGTCTCAGGCAGAGCTGTCTCTTTTGGACAGACAAAGGGATGCCAGCAGACACGGGGCCCCATCCTGCCTTCACTGCCTGTCCACAGTGATCTTTTTCCATCCCACCTGCCCTCCATGCCCCCATCCACCCCGGCCCCTGGTGTGGCACCTTCACTGCGGGAACGCTGGGGGCATCCAGGAGACTTTGGGTATCCTTCTTTTCCTCTTCCACAGTGGCACCTTCTGGATCAACGAACATGAAGTGCTTGAGGGCTTCTGCTGCAGGGACCATCCGCTTCTCCGGGTAGCGGATCACGGAGTAAAAAGCAGTTGGGGGAATGGGAGGCCCCGAGGGACCCAGTCCCAGCTCATCCAGGATCTAAAGCGTAAGAGAAAGCCCTGTTTACACTCCCATCACCTTCAACTTCACACTTCTGTAAAGGCACTGCCCTTTGGGCCATGTGTATTTCTTTATGTACATGGAGGACAGGGCTTTTTTGTGCCCAGTGGGGTGGGCAGGCTCCAGAGCACCGCCAGTGGGACCTAGAGAGAAATCTCTCCCTTGAGTCACTCACATAAAGGAAACAATGACCATGAGCTGCCCTGGGACTATTTGTAATGATTTCCAGCCTGGGAAAATCTCTGGACCCAGGAGGCTTCCACAGAGAGCACTCCCTCTTTCCACCCACCTCAGGGATGGTGAGAACCTTCCCAGTCACGTGGCTGCTGTGGAGCCATTGTGGAACATCACCAGTGGCCTGGACAAGGCTCTGTGTCAGTGTCCCCTGGTGGGACACACTGCACCAGGGCCCCAACCATGGAGGCTCAGCACACCTGAGCCTCGCAGGGCTTTACCTGCTCTGCCGCTGGCAGCTTGCTGCTCTCCAGGATCTTCTGAGTCACATCATCTGAGCTCAGCACCTGAATGTCCAAGCAGGGCACACCAACATCCTGGCTTCTGGATGACCCTTTTGCACCTTCCCCTTCCAGCTCTGATAACCTGGAGTCCTCCAGAGCCTTCGGTTTCTCCAGGTGCTCCTTCTCTTTGTCCCTCCAGCTCTGGCGGCTGGACGAACGCAGGCGCTGGTCTTGTGCTTGGGTCCGCACCTCCTCTTGGTTCAGAGGGGACAGCAGGATACCCCGTCCCCTGTCCCAGGATGACAAAATATGCGCCACATCCTTCTGCGATGCCTCGTACATCTTAAACCTCAGGGCCAAGTTCTTCTTGCTGTCGCTCTGGGCCTCCTCTTTGGTTTCCCCCTGTTCTGGATCTGAAGGTTGCACAGCCACTGCTGGGCTGGCATTCGTCAGGGGAACCTTGCTCTCTTTTTTATCTTCCTTGGCACCTGCAGGAGTGTCTGGTTGCTCCTCTACAGATCCCGTCTTGTCTACCCCCTTGGTGACATCCGACAGGTTGCTGGTGGACACCTTGGTGTTGCTGGTGGACGTGATCGTGTCCTGGGCAGGAGGAGCAGGAGAAAGCAGTGAACATGTCAAAGCACGGACTCAAATGCTCAAGGGCACTGATGACCTTTACAACAGCACCCCAAGCCTCGTCTGAGACCTCTGCTAGGTGCTCTACAAATCCCAACTCAGAACACAGCTGGCATCCAGCTTAGCTCCACTGAAAGCAAACTCCCCAGTGCCAGACTGCTGAGGAGTCCTGCAGAGCAGCTGACAAACAGCTTCTCCAACCCCAACAGGGAACTTCAGACATCTCCTTACTCCTGAGCAGACCTCTGGGCTCATTTCTGGTGTGCTGGGCATCCCTGACACTCGGCAAGTCTGGCTGCTAACGAATACCTGAGGCTGGGCGGTATCTCCTGCCAGACTTGTAGGAAAAGACACCACATCCCAGATGGTTCATGGCTCAGAGGTGTAAGTCACATGCAGAGTGGGGACAAAGGCTGCACTAAAACCCCTGCTGAAGCAGCAGCACCAGCAAACACTGGCTGTTGTTTCCCATGTGTTATTCACGGCCAGGTTGGCCAGCGCTGCAGGTGGCTGCTGCTTCTTGGGGAACGGTACAGCTCAGCAGGAAGGCCCCCAGGGCTTTCGGTCATCTCTAGAAACTCGACCACCCACCTGCCTCACTATGGGGTGGCTTTTCTTCCCTGAAGCATTATTTTTGTCTTTTCCAAGCTCTCTCTTTGCCTGCTTCAGCTCTTCTTCCTCCTTCAAGCGTTCTAGCTTCTGCCGGTGCTTTTCCTCCAGCTCTCGAGCCAGCCGCTCCATCTCCCTTCAGCAAATCAAATAGATCAAACAGATCTCTGAGAGTCACCACCAGAAAACTGGGCTCACTGCAATCCCAGTTGGTCCTGCACTTGAGTCAATGGCAGAATCATTAGATCACCTCCATGGCCCTCCCTCAACCTGGGGAGGCTGGCAACATCCAAAGCAAGAAAAGATGGGAGGGCACCTCCAGGGCCAGGCAAACCTAGGTTTTGTTGTCATAAGGTCTCAGTTGTGCAAATTCTCCAGTAAGGTCCACTTGGACACCTCCAGCATGCTGCCCAAGATGGATCCGCCACCAATCCGCCCTCTCTTGATTTCCCAGTGTAAACCAGCTCACAAATCACTAACACCTCCTTATCCCTGCACCAATACTTGGCTTATCCCGCCCTTTTCCCTGGGCATCGCCCGATCCTTAGTGAGGATAATCCCATCCATCAGAAAAGCAAAGGCTGCAGGAAATCCCCTTCTCTGGCTCTGAACAACCAGGCTTCCTGCTGGAGCCCAGCCGTGACCGCGGCAAACTTGTGCTGCCTGTCCTAGAAATCACGATTTGAAGCAGCCCTAGAGATCTCCTCCCAGGGCAACAAACTTCAGCTGGGGCTGAAAAGTGCTGAAACACACACTCGCTGTAAGCTGGTCCCGTCCCAGTTTCACACTTATCCTATGCACCCTCCTGAACGGGGCTGCTTTGCTGGATCCGAGCTTCTCCCAGGCTCACCTGCTGCTGACGCTGAAGGCGAGCCTAAGAGACCCCAGCCATAAAAGCTGGTGTCATTCAGGAAGGAAAACCCTGGCAGAGCAGCATAGCAAGGACTTCATCTACAGCAGGACTGGCGTCTAAACCACCCACTCCACAACCCCTCTGGTTTGGGGAGGAAGGGCAATGAAGAAGGCAAGAATCAACATAATTAACTTAAGAGACACTTCTAAGCGCAGTGGCCAGGCAAGGGCAGTGCCCAGCTCCCTGCAGCCAGCGTCTAAGCCAGAGGGTGCACTGCCAAAATGGAGATGTTCTCATCTCACCAGAGCAAGGTGCTTCCTCTGCTGGGAACGAGGGAGGTGGAACTGGCCAACCTCGCGCTGCTTGTGATAGATGCTTTTGGCCCTTGCTCTGTAACCCCTCTGAGCTCAACCAAGGTCTCCGGAGCAGGGAAACCCTTCGGGGAGTTACCCATGGAAGGCTTACAGACCTCTTCTTCCTCTCACGCTTGGCTTGTCGTATGCTGTTATCAAACTGAGTTTTCTGCTCCTCAGTGAAGGCATCATACTCGTCCTCGTCCGTCTCCCAGAGACGTGCTTTCTCCCTCCTGGCAGATTCTTCCCGCTCCCGTTCTTCAGCACAGACCAGAGGAGAAACCATTAGCGACTGCAAGCAGAGCTTTCTGCTCTGGGGGAGCTGCGACGATTCACCACTCTGTCCTGACCCAGCCTATCATCCAGCCAGTTGATGCTGGGGAGCTCATGTCCCTGCTCCAGAACTCAGATAATCGCCCAAACTATCACCGGTCAGCGAGTTCCCGTGCCTTGCCTGGCTCACGTGCGCCAGCGGGGTGCACAGCTGGCTGCTGGTTAGGGACTGAGCCACAACAGCTTCTACTAGGGCTCAAGCTTTAGTGTTAGAGACTAAGGGGAGTCTTACAGCCTCACTCTGCTGTCTTTTAAGCAACTGTGAGCTGAGTGCTGGCCACACCAAGGCAGAAGAGGGAAGGATTGATAAAAACATTTCTTACAAGCTCTGCTGATAACCGAGATACACATGGAGAAGGCTAAAGGCTTGAGAGAAGATAGGAGAGGTGGGAGATGAAGGGTCTCACCTTCCTGCTCTTTTGCGGCTGTCTCTCTGGCTTTGAAAGCAGCATAATCCTGGAACAGGTTCACCAAATAGATATAAGGCCGATTTCCGACAGCTTTGAGCAGGCAGAGGAGAGCAGATGCCATGTTGTGTGCAAAGAGGGTCTCCAGGCCATCAAACACCACTCCCTGGTAACAGTCGCTCAACTGCCAATCAAGTCGAAAATGAAGAGAAAAATCAGCTCTGGTGCGATGGGGCTCTCGGCTAGTCAGCAAACCTAGATGGCAAGGGACAACAGCCAGCACAAGCTCTCAACTTTTCCCACGTTCTGCCAACTTAGGGCATCTGCAGCTTCACCTCAGGACCCCTGCACACAGCCCAGGACTCCTCCAACCACAGATGCAGGCCACCTCCTCCCCAAATTGCACCTCGCTGCCTGGCTCTCTGTAGCAGGAACATATCACTGGCCCCCACCCCACGTACCTGCAGCCTCTCAGAGAGGATGGCCACCAGCAAGTCCTCGGGCAGCACGCAGCTCATAAAGCCCAGCTCTCCCGCGGTGCTGCCTCTGATGTTCAGCCATTGCTGCGCAGGAACACAGGGAGGGGGAGAGACGAGGTGAGAACTGGATGAGTCCTGCAACGTTGAACACCACAAGCAAAATAAACCGCTTTGGAAACCTCTGAACAAGTCCAACGGCTGCACTTGGAGCTGGGGTCTCTCACTAGTGGCAGACTAGAACAAAACCGCAGGCCAGCAGCTCCAGGGGACAACCCTGGAGGGCACGTCCCTTGGCCAGCAGAGACCCAAGCTTGCAAGCCCCCAGTGCAACATCCCGTGGCTTTGCCCATCGCCTGCACCACATTAGCCAGGACTGCACTTTGCCAACAAACTGCTAAGACCCGGTAGAGTTTTTCTGCCAGAGCACAGGGAGTTGTCCCCATCCTGAGCCATGCCCAGCCTGCTCTCTGCACTACATATACCTCTGTACTGGGCACTGGGCAGGCCACACCTCCAATCCTGGGTTCAGTTTGGGCCCCTCGCTCCCAGAAGGACATTGAGGGGCGGGAGCGTGTCCAGACAAGGGCAACGAAGCTGGGGCAGGGTCTGGAGCACAATGCGCTGAGGAACCTGGGTGGGGTTGAGCCTGGAGCAAAGGAGGCTCATGGGGAAACCTTCTCGCTCTCGACAACTCCCTGACAGGAGGTTGGAGCTTGGGGAACTCGGTCTCTTCTCTCCAGAAACAAGTGACAGGATGAGAGGAAACGGCCTCAGGTTGTGATGGGAAGTTGAGGTTGGCCCTAAGGAACAATTTCTTCCCCACTGCGGTTGTCCAGGCTTGGCCCAGGCTGCCCAGGGCAGTGGTGGAGTTTCACAGCCGCATCGAGGTGGTGCTGAGGGACAGGGGTTAGTGGGGACCAGGCAGGGCTGGGGAAATGGCTGGACTTGATGACCTTAAAGGTCTTGTCCAATCTAAATGATTCTGTATATCCCCAACCCCAGGCTCTGGTGACACAGAACCTCCACTTGCAAGCAGCCCCTTCACCTCTCAAAGGCAAGAGAAAGTTCCCAGGCATCAACCAGTGCAGATCACTCTTCACCTGGGAGCCTGTCAAGTCCGTTAGATGCTGTTTCTGGGACTGGGTTGTGTGGCCATCTGTCTTCCTCTTGCCCGCCGTGGTGCTCGCCCGGCCTCGGGAGCTGACAGACTGCATGCTGACTTGGTCCCCCAAGCTCGACTGGCTCGTGTCTGAGCCGTGCTTGGCCTCGGCACTGAGCTGCAGGCTGAGGGAGCCCTCTGTGTTTGGACCTGTGGAGGGGACAGACGGCTCAGCAGGGCTGACAACGGGCGCTGCGAGGAGCCGGCAGGCCCCTTCCACCCCAAAGGGCACAGCCCTGTGCCCTGGTAGGGACACAGCACGCACTGCTCTCCAGAGGCAGCTCCTTCCCTGCTTCTCTTACGAGCGTGACAAAGCACACCGTCTGATAGTAGAGTTTAAAGCCAGAGTTTTCCATGCCCAGCTCTGTGCCCCTCCTAACAAAGGGGCACACAGGTGACGCTCTCTGCACAGTAGCTCCCCTACGGAGCAAGCCAAGGATTCCTCCTCCAGGCCCACCATTTGCAGAGCTTGCACCCAGCCTGCATTCTCAAGGGAGACTAACGCGCAGCCCTGCCTCAGCTCCATCACCCCTCTGCACTGAAGCTAAATCCTCTGCGAGGGATAACCCCACCCTGGGCTGCAGACCCTTCTTCCTTCCACCAGATCCCAACCCAACCGCATTCAAAGGGGAGCAATGCCAAGGTCTGGCCTCACCCTGCAGAGCTCGGGACACTAGCTGCCCAGTAAAGTTTCCTAAAAGTCTCTGGTCTCACACAAAGAACGACACAACACACATGAGCTGCATGACCTGACAGCGTGTACGGGAAAAACCGGGAGAAAAGAGCTCATCTGCAGCGTGTCTCGCAGCTGAAACTCCTCCGGGAAGTTATTCTTCCCTTCCTTTCATGTCTGTGAAGCCACACTCCAAGTCAGTCGCCTAGTGCTTAATGAACCACTTCAGAGGGCTTTTTACTTGCTGAAGCGGGCAGCAGTTCTGCCTGATGGTCAGGAGAAGCAAGCTGGATTCAGCTTTGGGGAAACCTAACAAACTCTGAGAAAGATCCAGGCCTGCTTCACTGCTCTGAGAAACAAGAACATGTGCCAAGAAGCCCAGGGGCAGTCAAAGTGCTCCTGACTGAGCCCTTAAAATAAAGATTTTTTTTTTTTCTGATAACCAGAGATGCTTTATGAAATGGTTTTGCATTTCTACATGCTTCACCCACACTCCCCAGGAGACCTAAAGGCTGTCAAACTTCTCTGCAGCAAGGAGAAGCGGATGGTCGTGGTGGGTTCCCAAAGTGCTGCTCTGGGTCCAGCATTTCTCCTTACCGGCATCCTTCGTCTCCTTGCGGCCCTGCTCGATGGCAGCCCTGATGCACAGCTCCCGGGCGTGCAGCCCTGCCGAGCTGCTCCTGTCCGAGATGGCTTCTGTCACCACGGTGTCCATGGACAAGCAGGCAGCACCGTAGTATTTGGACAGGGCAACTGCTGCCGATGTCTTGCCTTGAGAGAGAGGAAGACTGCTTGGTGACACTTGCATGTGAGGACTGCTCAGGGACAGGCTCTGAAAAGCCCCTAAACAGGATTTCAAAGTCTCGAGGACAGTCACAAAGCAAGTGCCCCTTCAGGGAAAGTCATGAGGGAGGCAGCTTGACCATGGTCAGAAGTGTTGTCCTCTAGAGCCAGGTGGATCATCTCCACCTTGTGTTCAACTGAGGACTTCCTCCCTTGTGGTGACCTCAATCCTGAGCCCAGGATGCTGTTTCAAGCCCTGTCCCACCATCAGACAGACCATTTGGTAGCCTGTGCTGCTTGGCGTTGCCTCAGGCAACATCTGGGCACAGTTTGGGGGTCACTATTGGCTAGGAACTGCTCCCACGAGGCAACAAGGACACTAGGCAATGTGGTCCTGTGAAGCAACGGGGACACAGTCACCCCGTTTGGAGGAATGATGGCCTGGCTGTACAGTCACAAGACGAGCCACACCACTTGCACCAGCTAGGTGAAGGCCTGGGACCATTTCATGTAGCAGCAGAGCTGTGGCTTACCTCGCTTCACTTCAAGTGGTCAACCAAGCACCATGGTCCACCAGGATACGTCTCCCCTCTTCACCCTCTCCTTGCAGCCAAGAGTCGCAGCTCACCTACCTGTCAGGGGTGCTCCATGGATGATGACAACAATCCCTCTGCGGTTTTGGGCTGCACGCCCTTCTGCTGAGACATCGACGCCAAGATGACGGGCGATGGCCCTGTAGACAGGGCTGTCGTCCAGCTCTCCCACGGCCTCCTTGCTGCTGGTGGTGCTTTGCCGATGCTCTGCTGTGCAGAAACGGGTAGAAAAGTCAGCCTGAAGTGATGGAGGTGACACCAAAATCCTCCACTGAGGCCATTTTACCACAGTGGACATCAAATAGGTGAAAAGCTCAGCATTAGTACCTGTCCCGTGTCTCTTCTCAACACGTTCCTCCTCCTCTTCTCCACGTTCAGATTTAGAATCCACCTTGGTGGAGTGGCTTTCCTCAAAAACGGAGGGGGGAACGACTGAGCTATGGGATGAGATGGTGCGAACGAGCCCAGCAGAGTGTTTTCCTCCTTCGTCTGACAGAGACTGGGCACCTTCCAAGTTTGCTGAGGAGGAAGAAAACAGGGAGGGAAGAGGAGGGTGAACACAGCCGGGCAATCTGCTCTTTGCCATTCACCACTTTGCAGGGACACGTGTAAATTTGGAAAATTTCCCAAGGAGCAAGACTCTCAAGGCACAGAGAAACCTGTCCAGGGTGTCTCTGCCCTCAGGGGAATTTGGATCTTGTGCTTTTGCTTCTGGGAAGGAGCAAATACAAAATAGCTGGTGATACTAGACTGGGTCCTACTGGATGAAGAACTCCTCCAGTCCTGCTCTTTGTGGATGAGGGACACAAGGGGACACGCTCATTATTTCCTCAGTCCACGGTAGGCAGATAGAAGCTTGCTTTGGCTGCGCTCAGGGCTGGTAGAGGACGTGTTACAAGTCACAGACATTCACCCGGGAATTCCTCCATCAAGCTGGGGAAGGGGTGGCTGTTAAAAGCATGGGCTTTCCATGGAGAATGAGGTCATGGAGAGCTCAGGGGATGGGGGCTGGACTCCCTCCTGTGTCCACCCTCAGGACAACCGATGCCAAACCCTCACCATTCTCCTGGCCTGTTGCTTCCCCAGTCTTGCACTTTGCCTGCTCAACCTGCAGCCTCTTCTGCTCCTCATAGAACTCCAGCAGCTCCGGGGGCAACTTCTCACCCGGGGCGCGTGGAGGCAGCAACAAGGTGTTGTGGCAATCGTAGTCCTTCAGCAGCCGCAGGATCTGTGTGCGTAGAGAAGAGGAACCACGTACAGCATGTGTTTCTTGACCTCCGTCACGTGAACAGACTCCCCAGCCAACCTATCTTCTCCCTCATTCCCTCCTCCCAACAACATGCCTGCCACAGCCCTCCAGCAGAACTGACTAACCCTGAAAGGCCACCAGGCTTTGCCCTGGGCACTGACTCCCTGGCACAAGCCCGGCAATGCTGGATCGCTGTGAAGCTACGGGAGCATGGACGTGGGGACCAGACGGTCCCTCTTACCTGCTCCTCAGCAAGGTACTGCTGGTCAAACTCCAACGAGTAAAACTCGATGGGGAACTCGCATGGGTTCTTCACCGCTACTGTCCCCTCCGCCCCACGGCTGTACGGCAGCAACGGCCCCAGCTCGAGCGCTGTGGGGCTGAACTCCAACCGTGGCTCCAGCCCACGCCCTGAGACCTGCAGCTGGAGGTGCTGGCTGCTCTGGCAAATGTTAACCTTCAGCGTGCTCCTGTAGGACTTCTGAAAAAGAGAAAAGTGCAGAAAGCTCCTCATCAAGTCCCAGCTGACAGGGCCTCAAATTCAACCCTTGCCCCAAGGCCAGGGGTGTTACCAGCACCTCTAAGGTGAATGGAAAACCTAGAGCACGGGCTACAGCATCTGCGAGCTGGCTCTGAGCGACTGGGATGAATCCTGGGGTGGAGTGTAACTGGATATTTGGGGATCAGATGGATCTAAACCGGACTGTCAGATGTTTTCAACTAGTCATGAAGGAGCACAAGGCTCAGGAGAAAGGTCCTTGGGGTTATGTTGCCCAGACAGCCCTGGCACTGCTGCGTCAGGCCAACATCAGCTACACGGAAGAGGCAGAGGAGCTCTCCCTGGCTCGAAATAAGGGTTGTCTTCTCTGCTCAGGGTTTGGCTCTGGTCAAAGCCAGAGACAAGATGGTTACGTCTCTACTAGCAATTAAAACATCCCTGTGGCTGTTCCCAGGCATGGAAGCACTTGTGCCCACGCTGTTACACGCTGCCAGTTTCCAAGTGACGGTGGCCACATGCAAACTGCATACGGGAATGCTCCGTCATCTCTACTGCCTGCCAAACGGCCTGGGAATGTGCAGGCCAGACCTCCTGGGGGGGACACCCGCCAATCTCACCTCTTCCGTGGGTGAAAACCTGACTCGCACGTTGCATCGCTCTCCGGGAGCCAGAGCTCCAGCCAAGGGCAGCACCGCAAAGACACAGGGCTTGGTCTTCACCTCCTGCAGGAGCTTCCGACGCGTGCTGGCTGGCAAATGTTTGTCCACCTGAGCACAGAAAGCAACTGTGTGAGATCTCCTTGGTCTGCGAGGACAAACCCTCGGTTCCTGCAGTGCTCGGAGATACCGTCACGGTGCCAAGACCACCCACAGCCAAATCAGATGTGGCCACCACTGGCCTCGAACTGGAGAGAAAACATGAAGGCAGGGCAGGCAGGTGGGGAGACACTTCCTCAGGTAGGAGGAAGCGTGGGCAAAGGTGGCAGAGAAGGGAAGCATCAGCTAATGAGCAGGTCCAGGTGAACCAGCCTTGCTCTATACCCTCAAAAGCTTCCTCAAATGAGCTGTAGCCCAAGTGCTTAAGCAGCCACAGGGGCAGAAAAGGCAGGAGAGGCAAAGAAAACCCAGCCAAGAGGTTCCGTGTTACACGTGGTCTGTGCTTTACCTTCTTAACAGGCTCATGCAGGGAGATGAACCATTTACAGGGGACCTGGAGCTGATTGTGGAGCTGGACTGTTTCCTCCTGACACTGCCCACACTGGACGGTGGAGAACTCCAGTCTGTCCCTGGAGAGGCAGAGGGACGGCACAGCCACGCAGGCACGGAGGCGGATGGGAAACGTGGGGCCTCCTGCTACCTAGTGAAGGACAGAGCA
Source organism: Bucorvus abyssinicus (assembly GCA_009769605.1). Taxonomy (NCBI): domain Eukaryota; kingdom Metazoa; phylum Chordata; class Aves; order Bucerotiformes; family Bucorvidae; genus Bucorvus; species Bucorvus abyssinicus. The sequence goes on from CM020040.1 coordinate 2,055,011, forward strand.
TCCAGCTGAGAGACCAGGTGACACGTTCTGCTCTCCCCAACCTGACGCCTGCCCCGAAAGGCGGTGCGGGCCCAGAGAGGTGAGGAAACATGCGGTACCTTGATGGGCAGGAGCAGGTTCACCTCTCCCAGGGGCAGGCTGGCACTCTGAGGGTCGAAGCGCACTTCAAAAGTCTCGGTCTCGCAGCAGGGCAGGTGCTTCACATGGTCCAGCCCCACGCTGAAACCTTGAACAGATGGAAATACAGCAGCTGAGATGCACAACCGACAGCCATGTGTGACAGGCACAGGAAGGCCATAAGGGTGCCATGGCTGGTGGCTCTGGGAAGGGCCCTTTGGCATCTTTCTCCCTTGTCATGGCTCAAGGAGAAAGGGCTTTCACAGCCAGAACCCAAGACCCACATGGTAAAAAGGACACATCAGCTGAGCAGCTCCAGCAGCTGCTTCATCAGGCATCCCAGGGCAGGATGCGCAGACCTCTGCAAAGGAGAACTCCAACTAAGAGTCCCCTACGGTCTGGTGCTCCTGGGAAAAGAACTTAGGGGAGACACCTGACCAGCCTGCAGGCACAGCAAGGCACCATTTGATGCTCCTGCAGCCTCACCTCAAGGCCTCTTTCGATACACCAGAGGACCTCACAGGCTCTTTTCTCAATAAAGGCTCAACAAAAGTGCTAGGACATTACGAACTGTACACCAAAGGACTTCCAAACCACAACGGGTCCATCTGCTGCAACACAAGCCTACAGAGCGCACAGAGAAACTCGGAGGATGTTTATGGTAGCCAAGAGCAGAGGATGCTGAGAGGTGGCCAATGTGATCAGCCCTTCTAGCCCCTGCAGTGAAGCGTTAGGGCACTCACAGGCAGGCCAGGTCTCTGGGCACTGCTGGCCAGGAGAAATCAGGCTCGAAAGCAACAGGCAGAGTGTCCCAAGGAGGAAAATGTTATACAAAAAAAACACACCAAAAAATCCCCATGTCCAGGGGCTTGAGCTGCTCTGTCAGAGTCAGCTCCTCCAAGCCCACGTGAAGACTCTCCAGTTACCTGTGCCATGCAGGACCCGTCCATCAGCATGGAAGGATGCAGGGAACTGGCCGGTGTTGGTGATCTTCACGATGTGCGTGTGGATGTCACCCAGAATGACAAAGCCAAAGTCCAGGACATACTCGGGCAGCTCAGCTCTGAAAGGAGGAGTAAGGACAAACGTTAAATCACAGCCTGGCTCCATTTCCAAGTGGAGGGAAGGTGCAAATAACGGGGATATTTCTGTATTCACTGTCAAAACTCAACTCGAGCCCATCAAACCCAAGGCCTGACCACCTGGTATCGAGACTTTGGTAAGTCACAGGAAGTCGTAGCTGTTATCAGCTACCAATGAGACCTTCAAATAAAATTAGTTTTGAATAGTACTGGTCACAGCTCCTCTGCTAGGGCAAAGCCGTTGTAGATAAGTCCACTGGACCTCTGCTGGTCTCAGGGGAACGGCCGAGCCCCGTGTCCAGCCCAAGCCTGAAATTGCTTTGGGACCTCGTAACAGGATTTGTCTGCATATAATGCAGGTGCAAAGGGAAGTTACCGAGGTCAGTCCCGGAGTCCCCCTAACATCCCAGCCACCTGATTTAGGGTTTGTGAATCTGCTCTTTTTGCTTAGTGTGGCCTGTTAGTTGGAACAAAGACGCCAGCTTTGAGTTGCCTCTTTCAGAGCTGCTCAGCAGGGATGCTGTTTGTGCTGTCTGGAAGAGTTTGATGGCCTGCACAGGACCCCCTCAGCTCTAAGAACAGAACCAACATCTGTGGGGAGATGAGCACCTCCAAAGCTCAAGGTGGCACTGTGGACGTGAGGACACTCAGGAGCTCACAGGGAGCAGGTCAAAGCTATCGGGATGAGACCCCTTCTGAAGTCCCCAGCTGTGCAGACACAAGGAGCTCTCAGGAGCAGGGGTGCACTGCTGGGGTTACCCTCAGGGCACCTGCAGCTAGGGTACAGGAGTCCCTACTAACCTGAGAAGCCTCCGACGAGCATGCTGGTCAAAGGCAGCACCCTCCGGGCGACCAGACATGAGAGCTTTCTGCTGCTCCAGGGCATGTTCCTCTATCAGCATCTGCTCCATTGCCATCTGCAGGCAAGGGTCCAGCTGAGGAAAGCAAAGAAGTAGGTGGTCAGCAAAGGTCCTTCACAAGACACAGGCTTGCCTCTGAAAGAGGATCCCAGCCCGCTCTTGGGGGTGGGGGGGTGGGGTCCTCCTGTCTCGCTGCTCAGTGTCTGTGACACCTCCTGCTCTCTTAGTCAGGACCTTATCTCCAGGGAAATTAATTCCAGCATCTTTGCCTGCCCAGTCACTCGCATAAAAGCTGATCTGGCCAGACACACAAGCCAGGAACCTTTCAGAGCTCCATGTATTCGCCTGTCCCCAGCCAGTGTCAAAGCACCTTGGACAAAAGCTCTCTTCAAGAGAGCCACCATAAAGCTGGTGCCTCTTGGAGATGAACACTGACAGCACGGTCCCAGAGCACAGTCAAGCTGCTGCTATTAAGCTCCAGAAACCTAGCAGGGCTTGGGTTGTGAGCAACAAACAAACACTCCAGCAATGATCTCATCTTCATCACAAAGTACCACAAATTCAATCACTTGAGCATGGTCTCCAGGATCTCCCCCGGGGTAGTTGGGAAGCTCCTGCATCCCTGGGCGGGACAATGACTGGAGGTGGGCAGCCCCTGGGGCGATGCTGAGCTGATGCATGGTCATGGCCAGGTGTGGGCATGGAGGTCCCCAGTGCCAGCAGGGCACCAGGAAGTCTGCTGCGAGGTGCGAGGGGACCAAATGATGCAGGGGGAGGGTGGCAAGTGCCAAATGGGGCAGCAGCTGTTCTCACCACAGTGTCCGAGTCATCTGTGGGTGGCTCCGCAGCCACAGCCTCCCCTAGAAGAGCTGCTTCATCTCTCTTGCTGGCTTCGTCCATCTTTTCTTTCACCTCCTTGAGGACCTTCTCATATTTTTCATTTCCTGAAGGAAGAAAACATCCACAAATAGAAGCATGGCCACAGCACCAGTCCCACTGAGGCTTGGACGGCCCTCTCCCCCGACAGTGGCCTCTCCCAGAGACACTCCTTGAGCAATCTATGGGAACTGGATGCTGCTTTTCCTCTATGAACCATGATGTTCACTCCCACCCATCTTCCTCCCCGCTCTGGAGCATCTCATCCCCTGCAGTGTGATGCAAATCCACCCCTGCCAAAATCCCTGCCAGCCTGTTCTACAGCTTTCCTGAGCTCTTCTGCCTAGCCAGCCCCTTGCAGGACTCCAACAGATACGCTGGCAAGCTCTGCAGGATGGTTCCTGCGGCAAAGCCCACATGGGCTCATCTGCTAGAGACTCAGGAAGCAACCAGACGGTTGAGCGTTGCTCTCACAGCCCTGAAACCTCCATGTTTGGGGGAGGCGGCTGTGAGCTGCCCTGTGGGTATATCACATGTGGGAAAAACCAGGGGACCTTCCTGGGTTGCAGACAGGCAGTGCTCACCTTTGATGTGCCTGGGCAAGTCCAAGCAGATCCGGGGAAAGCTCCCCTCTCCTTTCAGGGAGATTTCTTCTGCTTCCAGGTGACCCACTTGGATCTGGAAAGTCCTACAGAACACTCCAGGTACTCCCGGCAAGTAATAGACTTTCAGCACTTGCTTCTTGCCAGGTCCAACGTGGCCCTGCAGAGCACGAGAAGAGGGAGGGAATGCATCAAAGAGGGTTTGGTGGAGGGATGGCTCAGGCAACAGACACGCTGAGATGAGAAGGTAGGTTCTCCTAAGAACATCAGACAACATCGCCTTCTAGCTGTCTGGCATCCAAAAGCTGAAGTCTCCTACACCTGCACGCAGCACGTCCTTCCGAGGGCTCGCAGGGATGTACTCCCATGGGACAGACCTATGCCCGCCCTGTGCTCAGCACGAGCACAGCTCTGCTGCGAACGCTGTTTACCTGCTGCTAGCAAGAGCCAGGCTCAAGAAATAAAAGCTCTTTTACCAGCTGCTAGGGAAGGGGAGCGAAGAGCCTTCACTCCCAGCAGGGCCCACAGCTCCTGTCACAGCACAGCAGTGGCTCCCAGGCTAGTGTCAAGGGGTCTGACCCCCCAGTAATGACCCCAACCAAACATCTCCTGCCTGTGCGGGTACACCGAGGGTGCACGAGCCTACATGGTGACCTGCAACCACACACCTCTGGAAACGCTGGAGCAGAGACTAGGGCAAGATCGAGGGAAGATGGTATTGCTGGGGAGGGCACCTCCTCTCCGGGCTTCCAGAAGGGCTGTCCAAGCCCCGGGCTCACGCCAGCCAGGAGGAGAGCAAACACAAGCAAACAGCAGCTCGGCGCTTGGTGACAGGACATGTCACACAGGGCTGGACCTCGACCCTTGCTCCCCTCCATGCTGCGGGGAGAAGCTGCTCAGTGGGATGGCTCCTGAGCCCTTCCTCCAGCACCCACAGCCCTGCCAAGCTGCCAGCACTGGTGATGCTCTCAGCCGGTCCCAGCAGAGCTGTGTGCTCAGAAGCTCGCAGGAAGAGGGCAGCAATGTGTCATGCCGTGAAGGAGACAGGCAGCAGGAAACGTGAAAGCCGTTTGGCTTCCTCTTCCCATTGCAGAAAGGGACAGGAAGAGAGAGAGAGGAAAGCTGCTCCAGCTTGAAGACACCCGCACGAGAGTGAAAAGTCGGGACGGTGGATGCTGCAAACTCCTCTCCTCACTACTCCAGCCCTGGGCAGCCTGACACAAGGCCGCGGTTAATCACTCACGCTCCCTCAGTACTCACTGTGCTGGGCACCACCAGGGGCACGCCGGGCAGAGGGCTGTCCGCAGTGGCCGTGCTGGGGCGTAGCACCATGTAGGTGAATCCCACCTTCCCGCTGTTCTGCAGGGCGACCTCTGCTTGGGTGACTTCACTGAACAGCTGGAGAGAGGACAGAGGAGTGGGAGCTCATGACAGAGACCTCCTCCTGGGAATCTCCTGCTGTCATGGGGGTGAGAGCAAACGAACACAACACAGGAGGGAAGCAGAGGAGACACGGAGATACTCTCCCAGGTTAACCTGGGGAACCCACAGCCAAGGGGTAGCTCGTAGCCCTACAGACAACCAGATATTTACGGCAGCGTGGAGAGGGGCAACACCAACCACATAAAGATCGGTAATAAACAAACCAAAGAGGACACCAGTTCTCTGTGCTTCAAGGTGTCATCGAACAGCTGGCTGAAACCCAGGAGGGGGCATCAAGACACTGCAGAAGAAAAGGCACCCGCATACGAGTATTTGTGGAGCTTGCGGTAACAGCAAAAGGGGAGAGAGCGCAACACATACAGGGCCAACAGCTGGCAACATCTGTGGGGCTTTTTAACCAAAAAGAAGTGGGGATTATTCTGAGACATTATCTCCAGCTACAGGGACTAGGAAGCCCAAGTTAACTTCTGTCCTGGTTTATTCTGTTGAGTAATAAAGAGCATCAAAAGCAAGCATCTCCTTGGACCTCAGGCTCGAAGACTGCCCTTCCAAGCCGCAGAGCCAAAGTAGCTGGGAAGGGGAGCGAGCCCTAGACCTGGGTGGGAGGCAACCCGTAGGTGATGGTTTCAAGACGAGGACCTCTGCCAACAGAAGCAGTACCTGCAGGCCACAGTCGATCTCCGTGACGTCTAGGAGGTAGTTGACGAGCGAAGCCTCCCCACTCAGCGTGATCTTGTAGGTCGGGCCTCCCTCCACCTTGCACAGCGCCACGACACGGGCGACCATGTTTGGGTGGCCAAAGAAGGTGAAGGTGACCCGCTGGCTCTCGCCTGGCTGCAGCGCACCGTACAGCGGCAGGATATCAAAAACCTGAAGGAAGGGGAGGAGACGTCGAGATGTCAAGCATGGAGGTTGATGCAGAAGAGCAGCCATGGCTTGGGGCAAAGTTCAGACATGGCTGGAGGGGCCCCTTCCTCAAGCACAGGCAAAGTGATCCTCATCTCAGCCTGTCTCCATTCCCACTTACCAGTGGAGGAACCATGGGAAAAAATCTTCTCCCATACTCACTAACTAATGCATTAATTAATACGCTACATTAAAGTGATTTGGGATGTCTCCTGGAAGCAAAAAAATATCTCTGCTGCAGAAACTGCCTTTAAAAACACCTTTTACTGCCTTTAGAAAAACAAAACATTTGGAGGTGAGAGCCCTTGGAGCTGGGGGGAGAGTGCAGCCTAGCTCATCTGACTCCTGATGCCTTTCACTCTCGCTCTGGTTGGCACGCTGATCGCCCCTGATGCTACAGCAAAAGCTACAGCAGACACTTCCTATTAACCACTTGATTAGTAACAAGATGAACAATGTGTGAGGACTGTGGCCAGCAGGTCAAGGGAGGTTCTCCTCCCCCTGTGCTCTGCCCTGGTGAGGCCACATCTGGAGTCCTGTGTCCAGGTCTGGGCTCCCCAGTTCAAGGGAGACAAGGAGCTCCTGGAGAGAGTCCAGCAGAGGCTACGAGGACGCTGAGGAGGCTGGAGCATCTCTGTGCTGAGGAAGGGCTGAGAGCCCTGGGGCTGTTCAGCTGGAGAAGAGAAGGCTGAGAGGGGATCTCAGCAATGCTGATTGACAGCTAAAGGGAGGTCAGGAGGGTGGGGCCAGACTCTGCCCAGTGGTGCCCAGCGACAGGACAAGGGGCAATGGGCACAAACTGGAACCCAGGAAGTTCCACTTGAACAGGAGGAGAAACTTGTTTGCTGTGAGGGTGAGGGAGCCCTGGCCCAGGCTGCCCAGAGAGGTTGTGGAGTCTCCTGCTCTGGAGAGATCCCCAACCCGCCTGGACGCCACCCTGGGCACCCTGCTCTGGGGACCCTGCTCTAGCAGGGGGTTGGACTGGGTGATCCCCAGAGGACCCTGCCAACCCCCACCACTCTGGGATTCTCTGAATGCCCTCCATAGGCGCTGCACAGGTAACAGCCTTGGTCAGCCCTGTGACATGTCCCACATGGTCTCTCCAACGACCAAAGTCTTCAGCAGTGCCGTGTGATGTCCTGGGAGGAACATGAGGCCACTCTGTGAGCAGTGCTGAGCACCACCCACGAGAGCTGGGGCTATATAACTGCTTGCCACATTAGACTCAGGGAGCAGACAGATTCCCACTTACCTCCTCCGTTCCCAAGCCAAGGAGCTCTGTTTCCCCAGACTGCAACAACTGCCTGATCCTCACTGGACTCCGAGGCTCTGGAGCACCTTCCAGCTCCGCAGCACCAGATGGTAGCTGGAAAACAAGTACCATGGGCTGCAGTAAGCAGCTGGCTGAGACCACTCTGCTGCAGGCTCCACCACTTCAACCCAGGAACAGCTCAGATGGAACCTGGGCACAAATCAAGTATGGCTGTGTCCATGCCATCAGGTGGGTGTGCATCCAAGCCCACCCACAGATGAGACACGGCCTCCATCTGCATTTCCTACATGTGAGCTTCCATGAGGAAGCTGGGGGCACCCAGCTCCCAGTCCTGGCAGTGCACCCTTGTGCCAGCCTGGCTTCACTCACCAGCCTGCCCACGGAACATGCTGAGAACCCCACGCCTGGACAGGGGAAGGTCTCAGGACAGGAAGAGCAACAGGGCTGCAAGTGAGAAGTATCAAAACCAGGAAAATAAGGACTTAGAAAGTGCTCGGCACAACTATCCCATTTCAGATGATGCTCAGGTTTCACCTCATGCACTCGTCTGTGCTGGAGAGCTGAGGATCTCCACCAGCTCATTTTTCTCGAACCATACCCTCCTGAAGAAGGCAGCTGTTCTGTCCTGCAGCAGCTCAGAGCTGGTGTTTAACCTCTGAGTGCCATTTTTCAAAAGGAACCTTGTCCCTGCCCTTCTGACCCCTATTTATAAGTGAAGTCTTTGTGATTGCTCTTGAAATTTAAGAATCCCTTCAGTAAGGAGAAGCAGCGCCTTGTGCTGGGGCCTTGAAGTCAGCAGAATCTGCAAGAGTATTTACAGGACATCCTTAGACCTAATCAGAAGCCTCACCTCCCCAGCAGATGAAGCACTGGGGAGGAGCTGAGTCTTCTCACGTTTCAATGCTCTTTCTCTCACCTCTGCATTTTCAAACCTAGCAAAGCGTTGCCGAGCGGCTATTCCCAAAGATGCTAATCCCCATCCTTCCTAGGCCTACGGGCTCCCACCTCCCCAGGGAGGTTACATGGAGAGTGCCTTGATACAGGGACACAAGAGAAGATGAAGCTGCAAGCCACAGGGATCCTTTGAAGCAGTTCTGGATCCTGCTAAGCCACATCCGCTTGGATTTCCCTGGTTTATTGGGGCATACGTGACAACAAAGCAGGAAATAAACATTAAGCCACACTGTTCTTTACATCTACCAGGTACCATTACTTCCGATTCAGAAAAAACGTGCAGAGTTATAACGTTCAAACAACTGGTATTTGGACGCGAGCAGGTGCAACCCCTCTCCTCGAACTCAGTGCCAGCGCAGGTGCTTTCAGAACCTCCTGTGCTTTCTGACACCCTCTTTTATTGCCCCACGGGCAGCCTCTGTCCCATACCATGCAGAACAAGGTGCCAGTTCCCACGGGCACCAAGGGCAACCTCCAAAGCACCGAGGCTCACCAGGAAGCTCAGAAGACCAAAGGCCCTCTTCCACACGAGAAGGACTTTGCCAAGTCCCCTTTGGCAAAAGACAGCTCTGTGGCCGTCACCGCAGCAGTGGGTCTGGGGTGGCTCTAGCTGGGGCCGAGGTCGTGGTACGTGGAGATCAGTACTGGCCATGGCTTGATACAGGAGGAAAACTGGAAGCCTTCACAACATGATGCAGACGAAAGCTTCATTTTCCATTGGGAAAAAAAAAAAAACCACACAAGCAAAAAAAAAATTCCCAAACTCAACATAGGTCAGTAGGATCTGAGCGGGCTTCTCCGAGCAGAACTACCCTATTCCTCCCCGCCAAAGGGCTGTGTCCAGCCGCTGGCCCAGCTGCCCAGCCCGCTCGCAGGGCAGTGCCAGCCGGGCAGCACAAGGGAGGCTGGCAAGAGCACGGCTTTTCGGTGGCAAGTTGGAGGCAATACAAAGCCGTAGGGGTACAGGAAAATCTACCTGCGCTTCCAGGGAGGCATCTGCATCTGCTGGCACTTGGGCAGGATCCCCCGCTGCTCCCAGGGCTTCAGCGGGCTCCTCCACACCTCCAACCCTGGAGCTGCTCTCCATAGATGCCAAGCGCTCTGAACAGGCTCCCTCCTCCTTTGGTGCTTGAGGCTTGATGAAAAATTTAGGTGCTGGAGGGCTGAACCTGAAAAATAACATCACTTTGATCACGGACCTGCAGTGGGAGGGAGAGGAGCCTGCACGAGCATCTCCTTGGCAGGATACGGCCCCTGGGTGGGCACTGGTGGTGTGAGCTCAGTCATGGGTCTGACTCAGCAGCTCCAAAACCAGGATAGAGCAGGTCAGCGCTTGGGATGTCGCTGGTATAGTGGCCGTGCTGGCAGCTGGTTACAAGGAGGAAGAGAAGAGGACAGTGCTGGGGAGGTAACAAGCGCAATGGGAAAGGAAGAGAGAGAGACAAACTGTGCAAAAAGGTGAGACTGAGACACAACGGGGCAGATCCATCCAGCAACAAGCCACTGCAGACCCACCAGTGCCCTCCTGAAAGCACCCACCACCATGGACCCTGCCTCCCCACCCAGAGGGCCAGAGCCAGAAATTTTGCCACTTCACGAGGTCTTCCCCTGAATATTCCCCAACAGTTTCCCGCAGCTGCAGGCTGGTACGAGCAAGTGGCCACGCCTGTGCTTTTCTCCATGTGGGATCCGGCAGGAGCAGGGATGGAGCCCGCAGCCTGCTGAGCCCTCATTCTTTCAGCACCCAGCCCCGTGCAGGGGCACCCACAGAGCCCAGCCTGGGACACCCTCGCATACGCAAGGCATCACGGAACGACACGTCGGGCAGCTCCAGGCAGAGACTCACCATTCAACAGCTCATTGATCCCTGAGGAGCACCAGAACAGCAGCAATTAGTGCTTTGGGGAAGGAAGCGCTGGGGACTTTTAATCAATAGACAGCAAATGTCAACGGCAAGATTCAGCTCCCAGCAGCGCCGCAGGTATTCCCAGGCTGCAAAACAACGGCTCTAACGGCACCTCGCGCTGAAAGGGCAGCAGCTCTGCAGAAACACGGCTGTAACCGAGGCGGCACTGGCCGATGGCGTGATTTACCTCCCCCGCGGCTTCCAAACGCCAACTGGCTGAGAAGCAGTTTGGCAAAGGTTTCAGCAAAGCAGTTCAAGGGCTCCTTCCACAAACAGAGCTGAGCTGAGAGTCTGACCAATGTCTGTCAGCAGCAACACCACGCTTTAACAGTTTCAAACGTTCCCACGTGCCTCACGTTACGTTCCCTGCTCTAAACCCCAGCCAGGGCTCACAGGAACCCCGGTCCTATTTCTAATGCCACACGGAGGGACACACTGGCACCATGCCTGCCTGGCACCGTGCCCGTTTCCAAGTGCTGCCCCCATAGGTAAACAAGGCAGATTTTTTACAGCAACCTGCAGGCTTCATTCCCAGCTGGGAATTTGGTGCCTTTAATGACATGCTCCCAAATGAATCATTATCTTTAGCTTTTTAACTTATTATTTAAGGCTGGCTTTCATTTCTGGAGTAGAGGCTCTGCTCTTCACAACCTGAGAGCTCCCACCTGACTTGTCCTGCCTGCAACCACAGGCAAGAACAAGGCTTGGCCCAGACCACCTGCCCAAGCAGGCTCTGATGAGCTGCAGTGTTGTCACCCTCCTCAGCCCTCCCTCCACCTGCTGGGAGGTGGACCATGGGACCCCATGGGGGACCCCGAAGATGACCTCGGCACTAGCTGCGGGGAAGAACAAACCAGGACTGGAGGGGACAAAGGGGTCTGCTTGCCCCTGCAGAGCATCAGCCATCTCCAGTCCCATCTGCACAACCTTCGGTCCTCTCAGCAGAGGCACCTTAAGATGTGTTGGGTGTGCTGATGGACAACCAAACCGCTCAACACCTCCAGATGCCGCTAACGTGGGCGTCCACATAAGGATGAAATAAATTCAGCTCAGCTATAACAACAACGCCCTGGTGACAAGGGACATGCAGCGCAGCGGTACAAACATCCAAGGCCAGCAGCCCCTCGAAGCCCTCCAGCTACAGACCAGTCCACGTACCAGCTCAGGGCGCTGGTCTGGCTGTCCTGCAACTGCTGCCATCTGTCCTAGTGAGGAAATGAAACCGCAGCTCGTAGAGCCGCTTGTGATTAGTGCTGCAGGTCAGTAACAACTCCTGAGGAGGGGTAAACCCCCAGCACGGAAAATCCATCATCACTTATTGGGTTACCTCTAGTTTTATGGAATGGTTTGAGGCAACTTCACAGCATCGCTGTACCGAGACAACACTATTTTTCACACTAAAGCAGAAGCCCTCCGGGAGCCGGTGATTAGCGAGTCCTGCTACAGAGAAGCACAAAGCACAGCGAGGGACATTTTCCAGTGGGGGAAAGTCAAAATGAATCGCAACTGGAATGTGAAAAGGAAGGCAGTGAGGAACCCGAGGTGTCAATAGAAAGCTGACTCCTGAGACAAGAAATCTTCCTGGGGCTGAAGGTTGTCTTAGACAAGGAGAAGGAAGGGGAAGACAACAAGATGCTTGGCATCTGCCCAGGCTTTAGGCAGCTCTTCCTCTCCAGCACCTTCTGATCAAGCTTGTGAACACAGGGAGGAAGGTAAGGAGCAGAGAGCAGCTCCTCCACCTGCAGAGAGGACCCATCCCAAACCAGAGGGGCCAAAGGGCTGTGGCAGGGCCTCCCCCAGCTCCGTGGAGCTGAGACAAGGAGCCTCCCCACATAAGCGCGTCAGCCTGGAGCTGGAGGGGCTGAAAGCAGGCGTTAATCCCTCCGGGTCCGTCTCACCCAACCTGGCCACCCCTCAGGTGAGACAAAATGCACCCAGGAATTAACAGCGGGGATTTAATGGGAGCATGGGTGGATTGACACCAGGCAGAGAGGAGTCCTGCCTGCTAGGGTCAGGACAACCTTGTGCCATCCACCGATCACAACCTCTGAGACGTCAGAAAAAAATCTCTCAGCCTGTCTCCTGGTTTCTGAGCCTGCTAGGGACACAGCTTCACACTGCTTCCCACACCCGCCTCCCGAAATAGAGGAGCTAGAAATCACACTGCTTCTGCAAACGACCTGGAAATTCACCCGGGGTGACGTGACCCTGCCAGCTCAGGCTCTGTGAGAGACACCAACATCAGGACTGGCTCTCCAAAACCAGAATGGCAATGCCCGAAGTCCCCGCAGCCCCTACCTGCTCCAGGGACATGTGCCAGAAGCCACCACCCCTTCATGTTAAACAGGAGTTTTTAACAGTGCTGAGGCTGCTTCCCTGGTTCATGGTACCCGCATGCGGAGCATCCTCACCCAGGCCCCCAGGGACCACCCACTGGTGTACCCGTTAGGCACAGCCATGGCACCGGCTGAAACCAAAAGCCTCCCAATAAAGCACGAGCTCTTTGGAGGTTATCACAGGGCAATGCACCGGAGACCGCATGCCCACGAGGCATCTAAATAGGCTACGAGACCCCTACGATGCACTTTTATTTCCTCTTCAGGCCATCAGATGCGTATTAAAAAAGCACTTTGGAGCAAGTCATGGACAGCTCGAGGGTGTTCGCAGCTGAAAGCAAAATGATGTAATACAGAGGCAAACCAAAAACCTTCCCCGTGCACCGTGTGGGAACACTGGGCTTCAGCTGGGCCACCTGGCCAGCAGCTGAGGAAGGCCCTGGCAATGGTTTGCCCTCATCAATAGCAAATATTGAACCGTATCCCATCCAAATGGCCCTGACGACTATTTCATTGCCAGGATAAACTCTCCTGCGGAGCTGAGGTTCAGGGAGGTACCCAACCACCCGTGAAATTCAGACCAGGCACCGGCGAGACAGAGGAGAGGAGCAACATGGCTGGAGTGAGATCCAACTTGTGTCCTGCACTCCCTGGAAATGATTAAGCTGGATTCAGTGTTCATCTGGATGCAGCGAGCGGCCCTGGGGACGTCCCGCTGTGACCGAGTATTAATTAACGCCAAGTTGATACGCAGTTTCAGCAGCCACTTATTTGAGTCACAAACCCATCAGTTTTGAGATATGAGGGACAATTCTGATTCCTTGTTTGAAAGTAGAAATTGTGCAGGGCTGGATGCAGGGATGTGACTACTGGAAAGAAGTGAAGTGTCTCACGTTCCTGGGGCAGCAAGGAAAGTTCTCCATCCAGCACCTTTCAGCGGGAGCCACAGGATTTGATTTTGGGAGGACCAGGAGCCCTCAGCTCCTGCTGAAGCCCACAGACCTCAACCGTACCATCTCTTCCAGTGAGAAGAGTCAGAGGAAGGTCTGAGGCCCCTCAAGCTCTCTCTGATGTGGCTCATGCCTCTGCTTTTGCAGGGAGCTAAAGCTCCTCAGCCACCTTGGTCCAACCTCGGCTGGAGACCAGGCAGCAGTACTTTCCTCTTCTGTCTAGTTACAGCACTGGAAGAAGCCTCTCCTGACTTTACTGGAGTTATTTGGATTTGCACTGATTTCACAGACAGCAAAACATGACCCAGTAAGTCCTCCCCTTCCTCCTGCTCTGCACATCAGCCAGGCGATTTAGAAGCAGGAGGCGAGCTCCTGATTCTCTACTGGACAGAAAAATGCTCTCCAGTCCGACTCGGGCCAAAGGTCCCTCTGAACAAACCCACGGCTCTCACAATAAATACCATTTGTAGTCTTTGTTCAAAACTCAACGAGCCCCAGCAGCTGTCTTTTCAGATGCTATCTGAAGGAATCAGTTACCACCTTACCAGCTACTTCACAAAGGGGCTCTGCAAACAGAAGCCTGGATTGACTCGCGTAAGCGGTGGCAGAGGAGGAGGGATGTGCTCCAGCCGGCCGCGTGGCAGCGATCTGGACAGGCACCATTTTACGATGACTTCATGGGGGAAGAGGTGAGAGCCTGGAAACACGAAGGGTATGGCTGCAAGGGTTAAAAATAGGAGGAGGCACGGGAGGAGCCACAGAACTGGCTGAGTAGAACCAGTGGAGAGCAGCCGGCTGCTCCTGGGTGCCTTAGGCAAGCAGAAGGCTCCCAGCCACAGGAAGAGAGAGATTCTCCACCTCTCCCCTCCTTAGGCTAAAGGCTGCCGGAGACCAAAGCTGAATCTCAACCAGCTTGTGAAAGGCATGAACAGGACACAGCCCGAGATGGCAGGCACCACACTGGGTGGGCTTAGCAGGCCAGCTTCACCCTGCGAGAAGCCAAAAAGCAGGTCACGCCTGAGCTGAGGCGTCCTGGGGGCTGAGGACTGGCACACAAAGACCTCGCAACCCCTGGAGCACGAGGGCTGGCAGCTGCACTGCAGGAAACCTGAACCTTGAGGAGAAGCTCACAGCACGGCTGCCGGGCCCTCTGCCCCGCAGCTAACACCGCTGCCCGAAATGACCGAGCACATCCTGAAGTCGTCACCTAGAAGACAAGTCCCCGCCTGTCTTGACCGCTTCTGCTGAACCCCAGAAGGTGTCTCCACCGGCCCGCGCTCATGCAGGCTGCCAGCACGTCCTGGGCAGGCAGCGATGCCACAGCCCAGCGCACCCTCCAAATGGGATCCTGCAGCGGGTCACCGCAGGGAAAGGCAGGAGAAGGGAAAGCACCAACGATAACGAACAGAGAAGGAAAAACCAACCAAAAAAGCTCCACTTTAACAGACTTCCTCGGGTCGCATCCCAAAATCAATCAGGCAGACGCTGAAGCTCCACCCTGCTGAGTACGCTGGCATTGCCATCCATCCCTGCCCAGACGGACAGGGCTCGTCACCCCAGCACAAACCACAGATTTAAGGCTGTGTGTGGCTTTTACCCTGTGTGAAAGGCCAGTTAACATCGCGGCTGAGTTATTATTAAAGGTCCCTCACTCAGGACAACATAATTACCCCCTGCTTTACAGAGAGCAAGACAGATGTGCTCCCAGGAAACGTGCTCCCAGTCCAATGGCCCCACAGCTCCTGGGCAAGGGATGACCAGACAGGATTGACCTGGTCCAGGTGACAGTGGGGAACAAGCGTGGGGTGAGGGAGAGGCGACATGTACCACTGCAGAGGAAGCCAGCAAAGCAAGCTCACAGCTGGAGAGGTTTCTCCAGAAGAAAGATGACTCTCCTGAGGGCAGAGGGGCTGTAAAAGGCACCACTAATCGAGCTGGGTGCTCTCAAAAATGCATGGCACGCCAGATGGTCCAGAGGGACCCCCGGGCTGCCCGACTCCCGGGGACTCCTGCCTCCCTCTGTACGCAAAGCAGATGGTGGGGAGTAAATCCATCCCCCTCACACCATCCCTCACCACTGACGCTGCGGGGTGCATCCCTTCGGGCTGCCCCACTCGGCGCAGAGCCCCATTAAATCTCCTCTCTCCAAGCTGCTGCGCTGGACAGAGCTCAAGCTTTCCCCTCTCTTTGCCCCTGGCTGCCTCCCTGTCCAAGTCAGGAGATGGAGGTTTGTGGTGACGCACCCCGACCATGCCAAGTCCTCACCCGGGCTCTTGGAACACAGGGTCCATACACTCTTAATCGCTACTTGTTCTCTGAGTTGGCAAAGGCAATCCAACTGCTTCTGCGAGCAGCGTGGCCATCTGGCAGAGACCAAGGGTTGTCTGGGCGATGCTCTTAGTTCAGTGCTTTAGTTTTAGGTAGCCCTGCGAGGAGCAGAGAGCTGGACTCCATTATCCTTATGGATACCTTGCCGCTTGAGACAGTCCATGATTCTATGACAGGACGAGAAGAAACAGCCTTGAGTTCTGCCAGGGGAGGTTGAGGTTGGCCCCGAGGAACAATTTCTTCTCCAGAAGGGTTGTGAAGCCCTGGCCCAGGCTGCCCAGGGCAGTGGTGGAGTTCCCATCCCTGGAGGGGTTTCCAGCCGTGTGGAGGTGGTGCTGAGGGACAGGGGTCAGTGGGGACCTGGCAGTAATGGGTTAATGGTTGGACTTGATGATCTTCAAGGTCTTCTCCAACCAAAATGACTCTGGGAGTCAATGATTCCTCACCGAGAGCACAAAGGAGCAGCAGCAACTCAAGAGTAAGGAGGAAAGAATGGGTTGACAATTAGAAGAAAAAAATCTAAGCACACAGCGTCTTGTCCAGGCAGAGAAACAACATCCTTCTCTCCTGGCCAAAATAACTGTGCGTGTCTGACTGCTGCTGGCGGTCTCTGATGATCGGCTCCCACAAGGTTGGATGGAGGGGTGGTTAAATTCTATCGATCTCACCTTCAGGAGACCTGATGTTTGATTCCCTCCATGTCAGACTGAGTTCGTTTGATCAGACAATTTAGAATACCAACAGTGCTTAATGTGCCATCCAGAAATAATATCTGACATGCTGCCCTTCTGCCGGGCTCTTAATGAGCGATGTGAGGTGTTAATAGCTGGGAGACCACCTTCGTTTCCAGCTCTGCCACAGAGAATCACACGGTGTCTGCTGAGGGACCCGGCGAAAGTACATTACTGCTTAATTAACAGGCAGAGCAGAAAAGGGAGCTGTCATCACATCCACAGCGCTAAGGAGCCAGCGAAGGGGCTACGCCAAACCCTGTGGAGCAGAGGCTGCCATCCTGCCAAGGGCTCAGGACCCTCCACCGCTCCCAGCTCGGCAGAGTTGGGTGACTCAGCATGGGCTGGAAGAACGAGCACCTGCAGGCTGAGGTCCAGCAAGGCCAGTTCAGGTGGAAAAAGGGTCATTAAAGCTGAAAACTGATTCAGCATTCACATTTCCAAAAACCTAAACTCGTTCTAAAAAGAAAAAAAAATAAAGAAAAAGTAAAGATAAACAGGCAAACGGCCGACAAGTGGCCCCAGAGGAAATGAATTCCACACAGGCTTCGCCGTAATGTGCTTCTTGCTCTGGTGTTACACAATATGTGCGTTGTTCTATCACCAAAATTAGATTTTCCCTTTAGCTTGTAATTCAACTCTAATCCAATTCAGCAGGAGATGACAGGGGCCTCCAAGCAGAGCTCCCAGCCCTGCTCCTCCTTCCCTGCCCACCTCCCTCCAACCTGCTTTTGTAGACCTCCCTCTGCATTTCAGGGTCTGCTCTTGAAGGTGCTGTGCCTCAAGAAGGGCCGCGCTCAAGACTTGTTGTTACTTGGTAAGACCCAGCTGGACTACCCCAGCGCCCAGCTCTTTTCCCTCAGCCCTCCTCACAGCCACAGCTCACCTCCAGTTCCCAACAGGTAGTCTCCTCCGAGCCACATCCCAAATCCCCAAACAAAACTGTCTATTGATGATCTCTCTTCTTTGTCAGAGCAGCATTTCAAAGCATGATGGTAAACTCTGCTCGGTTTCCCAGGGCGTTATGGAAAAACCATTTGCTCCTGTAATTAAAACTGCCCAGACCAGACTTTTGTACCACGCAGAGAGGCCACAGCGGGAGGAACCGCTCCAGATGTGTCTGTAGATGTGCTTCAGCACTACGGCCAGATTGGAAAGCAGAGACCAGTGCTGGCTGGCCCTGCTTCCCAGGGGCGCTCAGAGTGCTCCCACCAACACCTACAGCCACAGCGAACCTGCCTCTTCACTGGAAACCACCAAAGAGCCGTTTTGTGAACGGTGGTGGGCAGCTGAACAGATGAAAACTCCCTTCACCGAGGTGGTGGGTGCCTCAGGCCACAAAGGTCTGAGAAAGCAGCTTTCCACACCAGCTTTCCTTCCCAGGAGAACCACTTCGGGGACTACTTGCAAAGGCACTGGGACAGCAGCAGATCATTCTGGTGGCAGTGCCTGGGTAGGTTCTTAGTATAAAGGGACCACAAACAGGGAAGGAAATGAGGTCATGTTATATATCTGCCAATCCATGTGTCTAGGCATGGCTCTGTAGCTCCAAAAAGAAAGCAGGACTCTAAGCTACAGGCTATGCAAAAAGTGTTGGTAGAGTCTTACGGTCCCAGCTTGGCTAGAGAATGTTGTCTCCTGCCCAGTGTCAAACTGTGGAGAGCACCTATTCCCTGAGCCTCTAGTCTGACCACGGCTGGTAGGTGTTATTTCCACAAGAGAAGGTTGAAGGCAGTTTGTCAGATCCCGAGCAAACAGCCTTGGTCTTTGCAGAGCACAAACAAGACACCAGGAAGCAGAAGAGCTTCAAGGACAGGGCAAAGGTGCACGTACCTCATCTGGCTGACGTGGCTGCCCACCAGGAATGACCAGTGGTACCGGACAAGAAGTGGGCTGCAGTTGGTCATCGTGATGTAACGCTCACGTTCAGTGCTATTCAAGATGCAGCCAAAGTCCACAGCCATGGTCTGGAACTGGAGATTGGGAAAGTAGACTTCTCCCTGAATGGTGACCTGCTCCTCACAAGGATGCTCAAGAAACTGTATCTTCAGAGCCTCCTCTACCACCCGGATGCTCAAATCTTCTTCATAAGCAGGGTTAAATCTGATGGAGAGATGAAGTTCCTCCCCTACCTCCACCTTCAATGGCTGCAAGGAGATGAAGATTATTAATCACCACTTGGATCAAGTCCATGAAACGTCTAAGTGTTCAAAGTGGGACCCTAGCGTGGCCTTCTCAGTTCATCCTTCGCTTCCTTCACAGAGAGCGCCTGACCGCAAGCACCACCACACTCTTGTCTGAGGCTGTCTCAGACTCATGTCTCTGTGCTCTGCATCAATACGAGAGGGAAATAAACATTGTTCTACTGAGTTCTGGACTTGCAGAGGCTACGTGCTAAACGCACACCCAAAGCAGCGCTGGCACGCCAGGGCCTTTTGCCCTGACTCTAGAGGAACTCCTTTACCCTCACAGCACAAGTGACACGGCACTGCAGCCTCACCCTTGCACCCTAGTCACTGGCACGGCACGGAAATGGTGGTTGAGCCTGCAACAACACGTGTCTAGCAGAGCCCATCCATGTCCCACACCTTCCACCGACAACAGGGCAGGTGCCCAGAGCAGGGCTGGAGAAGCAGCCTCAGCCCTCCTGAAAGCACGGCTGCCCTTGAAGAGAGCAAGCTGCTCTTGCAGTTATCCAAGGATGCTTGCTGGAGAGCTGCGACGGCTGCCAGGAGACACTTAAAGGTGTCTTGCCCATGTCTACATGGCTTGCCCAGACCTGGTTGCCTGCTCCCCTCTCCTCAGCTCTCAGAGCCAGGACATATCTCCCCAATTCAGATGGTGGTTTGTTTCCTTCAGCAGCTCGTTTCAAATCCGACTTAGTTCCGGCCAGTCTACTGCTGACTCTACAGAACAAACCTCTCTACTAGAGGACCTCCCAACAGAAATGCCCCACCACACTCCTCCCTCTTCAAACCCCCCAGCAGGAAGGTTCACGGCTGCTCACCTGAAAGTCTGCAGGGAGGGGCTGCTGGTCCGCATCGCAGATTAAGAAGGGCTCTGCTAAGGTCAGGACAATGCTGAGCGGCAGCGAGGAGACGTTTTTCAAAGCAAGAGGCTTGTACTGAAGCGTTAGGACATCGCTGGGTTGCTACAGAAACAGGAGACAAGGAAAAACAACCTCAAGTGGCCACGGACCTCCTTTGCCTTTCCCATTTTTCAGCCTCAGAAGCACATACATCTCTATGTACTCTCTTGATTAGGTTCTACCCTTCTGGAAGGTTTTTCTCTACACATATCAGAAGCTTTTCATGGTTAGGAAAAGTCTCACGTACACATGAGGGAATAGAACCCTGAGAGGAGGCAGCTGCTTGAACAAGATCAAAACCAGAACGTGAACCCAGACCATTTATCCTCAGTTTTGGATCCTCTCTTGGGCAGAAGATGATTTTCCCTCACCTACAGGCATTTCTTACCACCTTCTTGGCTCTAGTAGCCTCCTAAAAGCAGTGATGCTGGTCTGAGGAGAAAAGCAAGCAGGATTTGGCCTACAGTGGAGAGCCTGCAGCAGCCTAAGGTTAGCTTTGAACATTTACATGCACACAGAGCCAGCCAAACCTCACCAGTTCGGCTGCAAAGTGATTCCTGCTGCCCCTGCCACAGTGACAAGATGTCTGTAGCCTCAAAGCTAAGCCGAAGCGATTTCTTCCCGTTCACGCACTGCTCTGGGCTTCCCGCATCGTTTAGGTAAACTAAACAGCTTGGGAAACTCGTTCTGGATGTCTTAGTATCAAACAGCTGCAGTGCGCCAGCACTCCATCCATCAGAGCTCGTGGCATCAAGGAGACCACAGGCAGACACCAGGGATGGCTGAAAAGCTCCCACCTAAATCTGAACTGCCTGCTCACAGGATTCGGTGCTTCTCTGGAAGCCTGGGAACCACAGGAGAGACCCGAAAACACACAAACTAGATAAGGAAATAGCTTCCCTTTTTCAGACACCTCGTGGGAGAGGGAAGGATGATGCAGGAGTCGGGATCCAGAGACTAAAGGGCACCTGCTTTGTGCTGATGTTATCATCACTGCACCGAAGGACTCCTGTGGGTCCTCTGGAGAAGGTGCCGCTTGGGGAAATGCCAAGAGCTAACAGCCATACCAATGGCAGAGACAGACAAGAGGTGACAGTTTTTCCTCATCAGCCTGAGACGTTGACAGGAATCTCAGTTTTTTCTCAGCTTCCCTACAGGATCGGTGTTCAGACATTGCCGTGCCTTGGAGGATCCTCAAACCCTTCCTTCGCCCTGAGCACAGAAACTGGCGTCTCTCTAAAGTAGCCATGATCCCCCGCTGCAGAGCAGCTGTAATCTCAGCTTTACTTCGGTGAAGTTAAAAACCAGTTCATCTCTGAAACCATCCTCGCTTACTTGACAAAGCGCCTCGGGAAGGGTGAGGAGGCGGTTTAGCATCGCTCCACCGCAGCGATCTGCTCTCCAACCTGCAGCCCCAGCACGTGAGGTGGCTGTGCAAAGCCCACGCCGTCCTCACGTCCCACACACATCTCACCCTGTGCCTGTGGCTCGGCAGCTCAATTCTGTCTCCGCATCAAGAAAGGGAGCTGGTGAGACTGTCCCCAAGCCCAGAGCAGCACAAGAATCATCTCAGGATACATGGCAAAAGATGAGTCCTGCTCCAACCAGTAACCAAAGCCCCATGGACTTGGGGAAGCTCTTTCATCTCCTCCTTTGAACACAAGCATACACATCCCACAGGCTTTGCATCACCAGCAACGCTATTCAACGCCAGGAAGCAATGCAGAGACTTACCTTCTCCACCCGGAAGATGATTTCTCTGGAGGACGGTTGTAGGATGGGAGCAATGAACTCGCACGTGATGTCCACTTGCATTATCTGTGTCTTCCCTGCCTTGCTCCCCACGATGGCATGACACAGCAGCCGCTCCTTCACCACCTGCATGGAGGAGTCACTCGTCATCTGGGTTTGCCCGCAAACCCTGCCTTGGAAGCTTAGTGGAAAGGATCCATGGGAAAAACCCAAAGAGCCAGCCCGCCTTCAGGTAAAGAGGGGACCGCTCACTCCTAGGATGTACCATGCCCTCCTAGAGCTAGTTTTAAAAGAAACCTCCCCAGGAAAGAGATGTCTTGCACTTTGCAGGAAACCCTCTGCTTAAGCTGGATTCTCTTAAGAGTCAAGACTTTTCTCTGATTTCTCACCGTTTCAAATTCCACCCTTCATTTCTCACTCTGCCCTCTGGTACACCACCACAACCCACCTTCTCCTCAGAGCCTACAGCCTTCCAAACCATCTGTGCTGCACGTGCCATGCAGGGAGTTGGGCTTCTGATCAACCTGAGCAGTAGTAATTCTCAGGAGCCAAGGAAGGTGGAAGGCCCGTTCGCAGGGTCTTGGCTTTGACAGCAGGAGCCAGGGAGCCACAGCAGACCTCACAGATCCCCTTTCGGCTTTCCAGGCAAGAGACCCTCACCACCGCCCTGAACTTTTTTTTTTCCCCCCTTTCTGGTAACTTTTTCCTCTCTTCAGCCAAACCTTTGGGCTCAGAACTGCACGGAGACAGCCCCATTGCAGCCAACTCGGGGAGTAATCAAGTCTTCTTCAAGCTACCACTGAGGCAACCCTTTAAAACACCTTCCAAAACACAAGGATCAGCAGGAGCTCAATGCAGATTTAGTCCATGTTTGCTTAAACGCCTGTGCCCAGTGGTCCTGCAGCCAAGGAGCACTCAGCAGGGTTAGCGGGCAGCTCCTCTGCAGAGTTGGATTTCCCCTGGAAAGAAGGGTCCAGGGAGGAGAACACCCAGTGACCCTGCTGAAACCTCCCCCTCTGAGCTGCCAGCCAAGACCTGGCTGCCCTTGGACACCAAGGCTGCCTGAGAGACTGGGGCGAGCTGTTATGGAAATATCGACACAAGTCAAGCTGTCAATTAGAACGATCCCAGGGAACAGTCTCCCGCGTGGATGAACGTCACTCTCATCATTAGAGCTGCACACTGTGCTCAGTTTTCTCCTCCAGCTCTCGGTACTAGCCAAGCCCTCTGCCCATGTTGGTCTGCGGAGGAAAAACAGTGCTGCTCCCAGGCACTCCCTCCCTTTAGAAGGGTTTTGTTTTACACACTGCTTCCCCCAGATATATTAACTTGGCATTTTTTAATCCACTTTCTGCCTGTGCTCCAGGTCTAAGGGGAACTGATTTTCTCTGCCCTTTCTGCCTCACCACATGACACCTTCTAACCTGCTGTTTGCCCCTGAAGCAGCAATGCTTCCTCCTGCCTCTACTCTGCTATCAGCAAGTTGGCTTTAGGGGAGCTTTGGAGACACGAAAAACCCTTAGCAACTGATGGTGGCCAGCAAGGAAAGCAACTGGTGCTGCCATGGTAACTTGTGGCATTCAAACAGTTTCTTGAAAGCATTTGCTCGTTTTTCTCAGGCAAGTGACAAGGGACTGCGGAATTTGTCCCAGTGGAGGTGATCAGATGTGGAAAGCTCAGCCCTCGCAGGGGACTTCACCTGGGGAGTGCTGGAGAAGCCTTCCAGTGTCATCTCCATACTCTTGCCCGGCTTCAGCTCCATCCTTGGTGGTCGAAGCTTAAACACGGGGCAGGCAGGTTTGGGGCTCTGGGAGAAATCTTTGCTCTTAGTGTTACCGATGGCAGGGAGACGAGCATACCGGCAAAACGGGGCGAAACCTTCTGTGGTCCAATAGAGCTGATGGGTCTGTCGTCCTTTGTTTGTTACCTTGAAGCGGTAACTGCAAGGATCCAGGCTAGAAGAGAAGCACGGATGGAAAACATCATGGGAGCTGCGCTCACCCAGCTTCAGCACCCCAAAGCCTTTATCTGACTGCACACTCGGCAATAAAACCACCTCCAAAAAGGCCAACCTAGCTCAAAGCTTCAGGAAAAGCCAGACCTTGGCTGCCCCTAGGTTTATCACCATCCAGCGGCTCATCTGTTTGCATACAACAAGGAAAAGCTTCATGAAGGTCCTCATGCCAGTAGCTGCCGATAGAGCACCACCAGTCTTTGGTTTTAATACTCAGAGTGTTTTCCCAAGGTGCTTCCTGCAGGTCTCGCTAAGCTTGGCCTGGCCGTGGGTGGATGGAGGAAAAGCTTCGCTGCCATTTCACCTTCCCCTTGAGAGCTGCTGCCTCAGACGGCCGCCTCTGCAGATGCTATGGGGAGCTGCAGGGTACATCTAGTGATCTGGGCACCAGGGTGGGGCACCCACAGCATCCCCCTCATCAACCACCCCTTCGGGAGCATCCAACCCTCATCACCCCCAACATCACCACCCTTGGCCTCAACAGTGCAGCTGGTTTTGTGGTTTAGGAAGATAAAGGCACTGTGCGAACACAGCGTCAGAGGTTTCCCCGATAGGAAGGCAGCAGCAAGCCCAGGGCTAACTGCCGAGGGAATGCAGCGACAACAAGAGATGAATAACTAGAGCTAGAGACAAACCAGAATGAATATCCAATGGACATTGATTCCTTCACGTAAAGAAACACTAACTGCAGGCTGCTCTGGAGTCATTCCTTTACCCTCTATAAATCTGAGCATGACCAGCAAATGAACTGCCCCTGGAACAGCTGCTGTTCCTTTGAAAGGTACCAAACGTGGGGCTTAGGAACTGCCTAAGGGGGCAGCTGAACACAAACACAGAAGCGACAGCACAGGACAAACCAGTCTTTGAAAGAGACCCTTGAAAAACCACGTGTACAGGCTTCATGTGACACGGGTCACGTTGTGGACAGCAACAGACGAAAGCTTGGAGCAGCGCTGGGCAGACACCGCATTTGGGGCTCTGGGAAAGCCCAACTCAACCCAGATGTCACCTGGGACCCAGCTCAGCTCAGCTGGTGGCAGCCCTGCAGCCAGCAGCAACAACTCCAAACTGAGCTCGCAGGAAGGAAGAGGCACCTCAAGAAGACTCTTCTTCTCGTCCCAGGCCTTCAAGATGAACCGTGAGTCACGCGCAGTGCCGGCAGTCGGGCTGCTGACCAACACAAGGCCAACAGCGCTCTGCAAAGGCTCACTTTTCTCCCATTTCTAAGAACGTGCCTGGTTTCAGGCCAGGCGTTGGGATCAGCCAATCCCCTCCTTAAAGCAAAGCTCTTTCCATTAACACTCTCCATTTCTCCCGCCCAGCCTCAGCAGACCTCTCCTCCTCTCCCTTTCAGAGCTGGTCCTGCAGCCCCCATCGCTTGCCTGTGCCTCGGGCTGCCGCTGCAGCGTTGACGGGGGAGATGGAGAGGAAAGCAGGCAGGAGGAACGAGGAAAGAGCGACTACGTCCAACAAAGAGCAGCCCGGCAGAAGAGCCAAGGAAGATGAACGACCTGAGGGATCATCCAGGGCAAAGACAAATGCTGCTGCTCCTCCAGGGCTCCCGGGCAGGGGGGAAACAAACTAGCACCACTAATTTGGTGGAGGAGTTGCTAACAAGCTACCGCCAAGGTTCTCTACTGTTGCGAGACGATCCTCCAGACTGAATGGACAAGTGAGCAACATGACAGCAAAGGGAAATATGCCCATGCTTGTCACCGAGCATCTTCCAGCCAGAGGCTTCTGGGATCTGCTCTTTTCCTCCAAATCTTTACTCAATAAGGCCAGGGAATACATGTATTAGAACTAAATACCATTCAGTGACAATTCAGCAACTGGCTTCTCTTTCGGTGGCTTTCGAGGGTATCCCGCGACTTTCAAAGGGCCATAAAATAGGTCTAAAAGGATACCTGTGGCTTCAGGGAAACACAGCCAGGGCCTGGAGCACTGAAGAACTACTACAGCAGGACTTCTCCTTGCTGAGCCCATGGGAGCAGCAGCAGCTGAGAGACAGCCTACCTGAAGTGGGGTCCCAAGCGAAGCTCTGGAGCAAAGGGTTTGTCGATGACAATCGTGGTGCCAATGCCGACAGCCTGGACAGGGATGATGTACGAACGGCTGTTCTCTATGAACAGCTTCACCTCGCCCTTGAACTTCTCAGTGTCATCTAAGTTTGCGATGACGGCCACAGACACCTCGGTCTCGGGGGGGATCACTCCTTTACTGGGTTCAATCCTCCAGCACAAGTATTTGTCAGCCTGTAAGACAAACCAAACACTAACTTAGGATGGAGACCATGGATGCTGGTCTCTTGAGGGGTGCAGGAAAAGGAAGGACTAAAGATAGGAGGATGAAAAAAGATAAAGGCTTCATTTCCCTAAATCTAAGCTATGGTGTCTGGAAACAGCAACTCTGCAGCAGTTTATACAACCGGTATTTTACCCTCCCTTTAACACACTCACTTCATAACCCACTTTTGCCCATCCCAAGGGATGCTCACCCTCAGGAGAAGGTTATTGCCCCTCCAGTCTCTCTTCTGGAGGGCGCGCCAAGGGAAGCTACTTTCTCTCTCCTGGCTTCCCGACAATGGTGGCTGGGTTTGGATAACGGCTCAAGGCCAGAGGGAGCCAGGGCTGCTCAAATCCCACCACAGAAGCCACACGGCTGGGGGATACCGCTGAGAGCCTCAAGAATAACTCTGCGAAAACAGTTGATCAAAGCCCCAACACCGAATTCTTCGTTCCCCAAAGTTAGGCAGTTCTTGTCAACAGCCCCTGAAGGACTGAAGCGCTCGCTTCCCACCGATCATCAGCTGCAGAGAGGTGACCCAGTGCCCTCTGCTTTGGAAAATTCAGCTATAAATGTTTATAGCAGGGCAGTAAAGCAATAAGCAGAAAGAAAATGGCAAGGTATGTGCCCCGCAGGCATGGCCCAGGCTTCCCAAGCACTCCCTTCCTCCGGGTTCTCACAGACCTCCCTCTATGCATGAGGCAATAAAGGCGTTGGACCCCCAGGCCACCTAAAACCACACCAACAGGGAGCAAGCGTGCCAAGGAGAAACACAGGCAACGCTCCCTGGCCAGCACGAGAAGGGCTGCGATGTGGACGCACAGCTTTGACGTGTCCACCCTAGCATTAGCGATACGGGCGCCACAGCTCAGTGCTGTGTCTGGGGTAACAGGCACTACTCACCCCAAACTCTGCAGCAGTCTAAGAGAAGAGCTGACTTCCTTTTTTAGTTTTTAATAGAAAGCAACAATGGGCTTGGAGGCCTGACACGATCCAAGTGCATGCTCGATCAGGTGAAGTTAGCTCGAGTTTCCATCCATCAGGCTGGCAGCACTGAGCTCTAACAGGACACCAGCCAGCCCAAGGGAGAAGAGCATCAGAAAACCAAGCAGCACGTCAAAGCCATAGGAAGCATTTTAAATAACCCCCCAAAACAAACTCTGCCAACAAGGGTACGACTAGCTGGAGGCCAAGGAAGCAGTAACCTGCTGAGCATTCAGGGGTCCAGCAGCGTGGGTAGGTGCCCCAGCTACGGTAACTCCTGGGGCGGACTGTGCCCTGCACGGGGAACAGGTCTGGCTGCACCCCATGATCGAAATTACTCCAGGCACCGGCAAAACTCATCAACTCAGCTCCATTTCATTTGTCCTCTAGAGCTGTGAAGAAAGTCTTACAAAAAGCACGATGAGAAGGGGATGAAGGTACTTGGCAGATGTTGAACACTGAGGCCTCGCTGACCACAGAGGATCCCAGCAACCCTCTTCTGCTGTCCCCTGCGTAGCCTCAGAGGCAGCAACTGTGCTGCCATCAGCCAACACATTCCTACCGAGCCGGCGCGTGTTTGCACTGACACTAACATCCAGCTCTTCCTCTGATTCATGCTGACACGGGGTAGCTCGCTTGAAAAGGAGACCTGATAGCTCTGCTCCAGAGGTGAAGCTGCAAGTCTGCTATCTGACAAAGCCCATTCATCACAGCCTGGCAACAAGCCGGGCAGTAAATTGGACCCAAGAAACTCTCACTGAGGAATAATGAGAGGCTGTCTCGATGGAGCCACATGTCATCTTTCACAGGGTGACCCAGCACAGACCCACCATGCCCTGCCACTCTGGGAGAGCACGACTTGCATCGTGTCCTCCTCCTTTCAGACAGCATTTGGTGTGGGGCCAAGAGGAAGCCCAGCACATCACTGAACAGGAGACCTGCCAGCATCAAGGGGCTCTGCAGGGCCAGATCCGCTCAGGTTTCTAGGTCGGCTTCTGCCTACACGGATCCAGGCTGTGTCCCAGAGACAAGAAATCTCTTGGAGTCATGCTAAAAAATATCCCCCCTCTTTGAAGACCACGATCTAACTTCTGGTAACATCCCTGCTACTTGCTTATCCTGGAATGCTCCAGAGAATGATGCAGTAGCTGCATGCACTGGATAGACAGAGACGGTGCCCGTTTTTGGCCCGGTAGGACCTTGCACTACGGGACACCAGAGCTGCCGAGTACTAGGCAAGGGTTGGGAGCAAGCACTTCATCCACAAGTTCAACGCTGAGATCATTAACTTCTCCAGGGGCAGACTGCCATGGGCAATAAGAGCTGCCAAGAATGGACCCCAGTGGCATCTGAGAGATGGAGGGAGGGATGGATGGATGGTGGCCCTAAGGGACGACTCAAAAGCCACCAGACTCTTGAAGCTACTTAAAGCTGATTAATTGAAGTGAGCTG
This sequence comes from Bucorvus abyssinicus, assembly GCA_009769605.1. Taxonomy (NCBI): domain Eukaryota; kingdom Metazoa; phylum Chordata; class Aves; order Bucerotiformes; family Bucorvidae; genus Bucorvus; species Bucorvus abyssinicus. The sequence continues at coordinate 2,082,951 of CM020040.1, forward strand.
GTCGTTCTGGCCCTGCACAAGAGAAAGAGGAAGTAGAACTCACTATTAAAAATGCAGCTGCACTTCACCAAGCCACAGCTCTAGCGAGAACATTCCCACCGTGTCGGGTTGACCTAGCGCTCCTCGTGAAGCCACACATGAAGGTGAAATAACCCCCATGTTATTTCAGTTGTGCACAGAGCCTTGTCCCAGGGGGTTTCGCAGTCCTGAGGGGGGTACCCTGCATTCTTCATTTCAAAGCACAAACTGCCACTGGCAGAAGACCCAAAAGCGCCCGAGCCCCAGCAGGAGGTGGACATCAGAGCATGAGGCTGTTCTCATTGGGGTTCTCCAGCCAGGACACAGCCACAGCTTGGGCGGTTGCTGCCAAGAACAACGTTTCATAACCAAACTTGTCATTTGGGAAAGGCACCCGGCTGAGTCACTCTGCTTTGTAGGAGCCTAATTGCTTTGAAGCCTTCTACCCTTCTTTAATTCCATTGGCCAATGGGTGCAGCACAATACCACCAATTTAGTTTCCCCTGACAAGCAGAATAACAATTTCTTGGGTTCCTGAAATACAGCAATTTTGCAAGGGCATGAAATCACAGAAGACACCGAAGGCGACAAAACCCAAACTCTTCCCTGTGGCCAGGCTTCAGGCACCTTTTCCAAGGCTCCTCCAAACCTTTGCTCCCCTTTTTAATAGCCACACACCCTGGACCTAAGTCTGGGTGACTCTGGGAGGGACGCAGCCTTCCACTGGTTTTGGTACAGCCAGTCGCCAGCAGGAGACTGGACCCTAGTTTGTGACTGACGCCACGTGTTTCCAGGCACGGTCACCTACAATGAATGGTTCTCTCCAGCTCTGGCAAGACCAAACTGGGTGGAAATCATCAACAAAACACTCAAACCAGTGGTTTAAGTCTAAAGGTGAGCTTTCGGAGCACCATGAGGCGCTGGCAGGACAGCTCTGGAAAGAGTTAAGCCTGTGCATCTTGTCTTCACGAGTTCTGCTCACCTTGGAAGAGACCACAAATTCAGCGCCGGTGCTGCCCATGCCCTGCAAAGTTAATTTTAGGCTCATTTCTAAATAGCACCACAGATATCATTTGAAGGGCACAGCACCGCCTGCTTGTGTCTCGCTATGAGCAAACACTGACAGGCTGGCTAATGATTCAGATGATTGGGGGGGGGGGGGAAGGCAGGCATTTACAGTAGATGTAAAAACCACCCTCTTGCCAATTCAAGTCTGCTCCGACTTCAGTGAGAGCAGCTGGAGAGAGAGCTGAACAAAGCCGACACGCTCTTCAAAGCCTTCCCTCCCCGCAGCCTGCCCAGTTCGCTCAGATAACAACAGAATCACCCATCAGCCAGAACAAGAACCGGACTCCCTAAAACAGCAGCCCTTCACCAGCACTGTCTGTAGGTTTATCTCCACGTTTTGCTCTCTCTCCATATGGCCCTTTCTTTAACAAAGGGAACATCGTCAAAAGCTTGAGCTAAGAAGCAAGGAAATTAGTAAATTAATTAAGCAAATCCTGTGCTAATGAGGAGAGAAGCAAGTATGGGTATTGGAACTGCCGGTTCTCCCCTTGCTTACTCCGTGTCTGACCAAGAGCTTTCACACGCTGCCTGAAAGTCAGTTGACTTTTCTCCAGTGAATCCCGGTGAGAAGATAAACAGGTACAGCTTTTTTTTCCCTTTTTTTTTCTTTTTTAAATAAACAAGACTTGGTCTCTTCTGCAGTATCAGCTCCAGTTGAATCTGATGGCAGCTCATCCCGGGGAAGGTGGCAGGTGACCTGAAGGTGACAACTCATCTGGCTGTGTGACCGCTGCTGGAAACCAGGCAGCAGCAAGCTCCACCAGGAGCACAGGGCTCTGGATCAGGGAGGTCAAGGATCAGCTCAAAGGAGACAGGACCCCAAATTAGGACTGTCAGGAGAATAAAGTCCAGGAAAGGTTTTCTCTCTCCTCCCTCATTACAAGGCACCATGAAATCACCATTTGCCTCCTCGCGGTAGCACATCACAGACCCAGCGTGCTGGTTATGCAGGCAGAAGAAAGGTGCCACTGATTAACAAATATTGCACCCTAGGCCAGGCTTTTCTTTCCTGATCACACAGGCGTGATGCACAGCTGCTTTCCATGATGCGAGAGATGTCATCCTCACAGGCCAAATAAAAGCTCCCTGAGAAGACAGAGTGGCAAAGAACAAGTAGGAAATGATCAAGGAATGATGCTTTTTCCTCTCGGCCTTTCTGCAGGGAGAGCAAACACTTCCATTCGTCAATAACAAACTCTTTCGCCCTTGTCACTATGGCAAAAAATCAGACGCTTTGGGAAACAGGAAAAGAAGATGACAGCAGCAGCGAGGAGGAACAGCCACCTTTTCCAGCAGGTCACACCAGCCCCCAGCTAAGCTGCAACGGCCCCTTCACATTGACCTACTCCTCCAGTCTTTTCTACCCAAGGCAGCGGCAAATCCTCCCCTCGCTGCACCCAGACAATGCTCTAACAGGGCTGCCTGGCAGCCGGGAGAGCAACCTGACAGCGAAAAGCACAGACAGACAGACACAGGACTCAGTGGATGCGCCCAGGATGACACACTGGTCCCAAGGGTCACAGATCTGGCAAGCAGTGGATGAGCCAAAAGAGGACCAGAGCATTAAGTCCCTACGCTCCTCTGCAAACCCAAAAAGCCTCATCTCAATGCACAGCTTTGGAGGGGTTCTATCCATTTCCTTCTGGGGGCAGAGAAGCTCACTGCTGCTCCTGGCAACTCACAGAAGAGACTCAACTCACCCAGCAGAGAGGAGAGGGCTACAGGGAAGCCTGCGCACGAGGGGTACTCCAGGGAATTCCTTAAATCGCTACCCCAAAGCTGAGTTAGCCATAAAAAAAACCATCCCTGCTTGCCCAGTTAATGCTCTTTTTCAAGCAAGAAGAAAGCTTGACATGGCAGGAACAGCAATTTGCACGTGACAGTGAAGGATACCACCGAGATGGCAGCAGGGCCATCTGCATTACAGCATTTCCCTTTTCAGTTTCGAACACGACACCAGCCTTTTCCTTGCCCTGTTGCTGCCCCTTAATTTAATGTCCTTCAGTTTGTTAAGCTGCCAGCCAGTGTGCTCTAACACTGCTGATCCAATGCTGCTGTGGAAATTTCAATCGATAGCTCGCTCTTTCCAGGGGGGACCATGATCTATACGCCTAACTGCAAACGGCCAAGGTTTTGAGATCAGCCATCAAATGGGAGACAGGGAAACCACAGCTCCCCGTCCAGCAGCAACCTCCAAGCTGGAAACAAAAGCAGCAGCTTTGGCATCTCAGAGAACGCAAGACTTGTGTTCAGGGGCACGGCTGAATGAAGGATGACCAAGCTGCCCAACAGCTGCGCTAAGGGACAGCCAGAGCCAGGTCTGCCCTCAGATGTGCACACACCTCTCAAATTTGAGTTCCAAAATTATCCAAGTCCTCTCTTCTTCCCATCAATAAACTGCCAGGCAGCAGCAAAGGGCAGAACTTTAACTGAAGCAGCAAATCAGCACCAAAATAGGCAGCTGCTGAGGGCGAGGGAGCAGCTCGAGCACAGCTTGCCTGCTGCAGTGCTGCTCCATCAGGCAGGCTCAGCATCACGGTGTTCAAGAGTCTGAAGAGCTCTTGTGGAAACGGCTGATCAAGCAGGTTCTCACAACCTGCTTCCTTGAACATCTCCATGATACCAGCAGCTGTCCTGAGAAGCTGAGATGCTCACCATAGGGAAACTCAAAGCTGGGGAGTCAGCAGGGGCAATGCAGAAGCAGCAGAGCCCACCTTTACCACAGGGGAAGAAACCATCCCTGAACCAGCTCCTATTATTGTTCTGTTTATTGATTAGCCAACTATTGGCAGTGAAGCAGGATAGGATTTATTGCCCAGTCCCATTTGGGGCCCTGAGGCAATGGAGAGGCCGATCTACCTCTGCAAGCCCCCCACCAGGGCACACTGCAAGCTGCCCAGGGAGGGAGGGAAGGTGTTACACCAGGACAGCAGCACCTAAACAGCTCTGTGGGTCAGGGCCGGGTACCAACATGCAAACCCCATCACTCCTACACCAGTACCACCCTTCCGAGATGTTCTCTGCGGAGATGGAAAGCAGATTTTCCTTCTAGAGTCCAAGAAAGCTGCCCTGGAAACTCCTTGCTTCGAGGTTTACATTTATCCCCCAAACAGCTAGAAAAGCAGCAAGAGGGAAATTCAGCCCCCTCCTCCTCGGCCCAGGAGGCCAAGCCTGTACTCTCACACACCGCCTGATGCTTCACCCACAGACACAATCGAGCTCACAGAGCCAGGGCCAGGTTAACCAGCTCCAGACGTCCAACCCACCTAGCACAGAGAAGCACAAGCCTCCTCCAAACACTGTTTGGAGATCCTGCTCTGACCTCCCCTCCAGTGGGGAGCAGATCCCGCCCAGCTTCAGCACAGGAGCCCTTCCCGGCTGCATCAGCCCTGCTCCCCTGCCAGGGAAGCAGCCGAGCTCTCCTCCTGCTCTGCGGCTTGGCACACTAGGCAGCCTCCATCAGTGACATGGCCCTTGTCTGTGACTAGTCTCCAGAGAAGCTCTGACACACCACGCAGTCCACAGGCTCTGCAGGTACACAACCCTTACATTTCTGTGCAACAGCCCAGCCAGTTTGACACCCAGCAGTCGTGAAACTCTCCTCACCACAAGCACCTTGAGGACACACCCCACAACCTACTCTCTAGCATTACTGCAGGGAATCCCATGCCCTTTCAGGAGCAAAAGGCCACAGTGTTCTCTTGATCTCAGAGCTCCAAAACCACGACTCTCTCAGCTAAATACCTTCCGCAACATAAAGCCAGAACTTGGACAAATGATCCAGGCTCATTTCTGCTCAAACCTCTCTGCAAACTCGGTTTCACTGACGGGTGCCCCAGCTACCACTGCCCCCAGAGCCAGGCTCCTCTGGCTGCATTGCAATGGAAAAGTTTGCTTTCTCTCCCAAGCAGCCAGGGGGAAATGCTGCATCTAAAAATCAAGCCACAGGCTGCTACAGACCTGTCATTTTCACTGGAAAACAGCCCCACAGATACTTACCACCTCTGTCCAGAAGGATGCAGGGATGACACTCTGATTGGAGAGGTGCAGAGTTTGGGAAGCATCTTGTAGAACTTGGATACGGCCAAAATTGATCTCACTCGGATGCACGTAGACAACCGGTCCTTCTCCAGTGCTCACTAAATGGATTTTCTGCTCCAGGAAGCAGGGAGGAAAGATAAAAGAAAACCAAAATCAGGCAAAGTTAAACAACATTAGACAGCAATAAGGGTACTCCTGGCTGGCTGAAGTTTTCAGTGCTGTGAGACTGAAACCAAAGGCCTGGAGCAAGTGTGGGATGGGGACTGATCCCACCTGAAAGCCACAAGCTCCCATTAGCAGGGCATAAAGAACCCCTATGTCCCACACTTGCCTTTCCACACCTCCTCCACACTGCCAGCTCCCCTCTTCTCTTTCCTCTACCCTGTGCCTGCTCCCACTCCTTGCACAGCTCAGCCTTGCCCCAAAACACCCTCCCCAACTTCTGCTGCTGCACAGCCACGCTTGGACAGGAACTTCTTCAACGTTCCCAAAGCTGCAGCTGTAAAAACCAGCATAAGTCAGTGGCAGAGCTGGCTCTTCAGAGGAGAGCTCACATCTCAGAGTTGAGCTTATGTGTGTTCCTGATAGTATGTGAAAAACGGGCATTAATTAGTAATGACATTGTTCAAGCAGTACTTTTGTTTCTCTTGACAGTCTGAGACCCAGAAGTTCCGTCCTTGCAGAACTGGCACAGGCTATTAGAGGAGGAATGTGGATCCTTTTGCTAAACCACCTCCTCACATCATTAAAAACAAGGAGAATTTCTCCAGTCTGGCTGGACTTCACTGCTTCCAAACACCCCACCTCTTCAACAGGATCGGAATGCATAAAACTCCCAGCACTGACGAGCTGCTGTATGATTCACTGCAGGGCACCAAGCAGGATTTAACCACAAAAGAAACCCCTCTCCATGACGGAAAACCTTTCACAGTGTCCAACTCGAGGAAATGGCATTGACAGCTGTCAGAACCACTCGTCCAACTCAGCCAGAGGGAGAAGCATCCAGAAATGTTCATCCCCTGACAGGACACTACTGTGTGCGAGTGGGAGTCAAAAGTCACGTACCAAGGCTGGTACCTCAAAAATAAGGAGCTGAAGCCACGCATGATGACGGACCTTTTATCCCTCTGGGAGAAGGGAGGCTCAGAGAGCTGTAGTCTGGGGGATGCTGCCCAAAGCTCCTGGGAAGGAGGAGCTGTGCCTGCCCAGCTGGCCTTGCTTCCAGGTGACAGCAGGGCAGAAGCAGCAAACACAGTGCAGAACCCTCTGGAGATGAGGAGAATAACCCCTGGAGGAAGCCCAGGCCAGCTGGCTTCAATGAGAGCATGTACTGACATCACCTAACTTCACCAAGGATAAAAAACACCCTTCATCTACAGTCGTCTTCAAAAGGACAAGAAGAACCCCATTCAACAGCATTTCAGGCAATGTGACCCATGGGGACAGGCAGTAAAAGGAGATGGCAGCTGTGCCACCGCTAACATTGCCACACATACACCCCCCCAGCAGCACCGCTGGCTTTGTCGATGGGTTGGTCACATCACATTGGAGCACTTAGGAGTGAAGAGCATCTGTCCCTGGCAGACAGCCGTGGTTTGAGTGGCCACTTCTTCCGGTCACAGCCAGCTGCCAAGCCCCTGCCCGTGGCACACGAGAACTGCCTTGCCAGCGGTAACCCCGCTGTTGGGTTTCACCAGTTCCTTCATGCAGAAGACTAGATGCCAAATGGAAGCTGATGTGCAGCCACAAGCAAACAAGAGACCAGGCAACAGACCCACGGAGGGACTCCATGCAGCCTGGATGAAAGATCTGTACCACATTTCACCTAAACCAGCAACCGAATGTAACCGCCGCATGTTAAAGATGGAATAATGGGCAGGCGCTCTCGCTCAGTCTTGTGCTGGCCATTTCTTTAGGGATTCTCCAGCTGCAATGCTCGTCCTTTGGCTGAAACATTGACATATATTCACCTCCAAAGAAAAAAGATGAAGGAAAGGCAAACTTTGAAATGAAGTTGAACCCAAGGGTAAAAGCTTTGCAAGAAATCCCTAGTTAAAACCCAAGCTGGCAGGTAAACGACTGGTTATTCTGGTGAGGAGGCACCCTGCTCTTTCAGGGTTTTCACCCTCACACCTTCTACTGATGAGCAACTGCTTGGTCAAACTTCAGACTTCCCTGGGGGGCCTGCGCTGCCTGGCCTCCCCGTTGACTGCTTTACAGGCACACCAACCCCAGCCTGGACTGAGATGTTCCACGGCATCCAGGGGATTTAGCAGCATCGCTTCCACTCATGTGGATGGAAGTTTTAATCCCCGCGACTCCCTTCCAAATGTCAGCCTGCCTTTCTGTTACAGAAAGATGAAGGCTCCCAGGAATCCTCTGACATCTTCCTTCCTGCCCACAGAGATGGCAAGACATTTTAAAACAGCTGCTTCAAAAGTTAATACCGTTTTAACTTAAAGTTTAATTAACTATACTTGCTCTTCATTTCAGCTGCATGAAGCCAGGACACTACATACAACACTCTCTTGCCCACATTTTGTTGCCGTTGCTGCTGCTGCATACGCCTGAACAACAACAGCAGCTTTCAGAAGGCTTTAGGCCAGGAATGCTCTGCCTCATCCGTCTCCAAGCTCAGCAGAAAAAAAAACTCTTGTGCTCCAGATGCCAGTGGTGTGGAGAGTGTGTTTGGCTGGGCCGGACTTCAGGAAAGCTTAAACCCAGCTTTGCACAAATCATCGCTTCAGCGTGGTTTCTCCCACCACTTCAGCAATGGTTTCTCCCACCACTTCAGCAATGGTTTCTCCCACAGCACTTGCTTTAGTGGCATTCAGGGATGTCCCTGTGTGCTCCTGAAAAAAAGGCCTAAGGAAGCAGCAGCAGTTCATCTAATAACAGAGCAGAGCATGAGACCCAGGGGCTGGGCCGCATTTCAGACTGGGCTCGTTATCCCATCTCACATACACGTCCTGAAATGCTGTGTCACTTAGGTGACCATCTAAGAGGATACCATCCTTCCTCTTCTCTAGGCATTAATTGGTGCTCGTACCATGAATCCCTTCTTTCCTTGTCCACACCAGCCACATATTACAAGTTCTTGCTTTCCCTGGAAGAATTCCTGTGCACCTTATGCCCCACCAAGATCAGCTGCACAAAGGCACGCATCTCCCCTAGCACTCACCAGTGGGCATTCTTCACTGCCAAACACCTCGACAAGAGCAATAGTGTCCTGCTCGCCCACCACCTGGGCCTCCAGTGTAAACGGGACCTTCACCGAGCTGTGAGGCTGGATAATCCCGCATGGCACGGGGCTGTGGTACCACACAGCAGCATTTTCCTTGTGCTCCTATAAGGGACAGAATCACAGAATGGTTTGGGTCAGAAAGAACCTTCAAAGGTCCCATCTAGTCCAATCCCCTTGCAGTGAGCAGGGACATCTGCAACTAGAGCTGGCTGCTCAGAGCCCCAAGGTACAACCTGACCTGCAATGGTTCCAGGCATGGGGCTTCTCCCACCTCTCTGGGCAACCTGGGCCAGGCTCTCACCACCCTCAGCAGCAACAATGTCTTCCTTCTCTCTAGTCTGAATCTCCCTCTTTCAGTTTAACCCATCACGCCTTGTCCTGTCCCCACAGCCCCTGCTGAACAGCCCCTCCCCAGCTTTCTGACAGCCCCCTTGAAGCTCTGAAAGGCCACACTAAGGTCACCCCCGGAGTCTTCTCTTCTCCAGGCTCAACACCCCCAACTCTCTCCCCTGTCCTCCCAGCAGAGGGGTTCCACCCTCAGGTCATTCCTGTGGCCCCGCTCCAGCACGTCCCTGTCTCTGCTGTGCTGAGGAGCCCCGAGCTGGATCCAGCACTGCAGGGGGGTCTCCCCAGAGCAGAGCAGAGGGGCAGGATCCCCTCCCTTGACCTGCTGGCCACGCTGCTGGGGATGCAGCCCAGGACATGGTTGGCTTCTAGGCTGCGAGGGCACATTGCCAGCTCATGCCCAGCTTTTCATCCAGCAACAACCCTAAGTTCTTCTCAACAGGGCTGTTCTCAGTCACATCATCCCCAGCCTGGGCTGATACCAGCAATCAAACACAACTTCAGAGGGACCTTTGAGGAAACTTTAAACTCCTTAACATCCACCACCACAACAATTCAGACTTATTTTTAAAATCCCTAGGAGAAAGCAGAAAGGCAGAAAACAAGATGCAAGACAGGGATGGGCTCAGCATCCTCAGGGCTTCCAAAAGCCGCTGCACCCACGTCCACTCCTGTGCTGGCAGCCTCCTTGCAGCAGCTCTTCACAACCCTCTAAATTCTCCTGCATGAAAGCGCCACGAAGACTAGAATATCAACTGCTTCCTCAAGTTGATATTCAGGCACCTTCCTGTTCTCAGCAAACCTTGAGATTTGAATATAAACCAGCAAGGTCTCATTCAAGCCCATTTTTTCCCCTAACAAACCCCTGGATAACACTTGAGGGCAGGAGACAGAGGCGATGCTGAACCTGAGGAAGAACCCCGTAGCAGCCAGGAAGGTCGCTGTCGTTCACGAGGGTCAGCGTCTGCTGGTAAGGGAATCTGAGAAAGCACCGTCCAAACATCACGACGGGGTTGAGGACTTGCAGCGGAGGCACTACACATCTAGGAAAGAGGAGACCAAAAGGGAGTTAGAGCTACTGAGAGAACGCAGAATTTGTTTACTGCCCAAACAGCACGAAATGGAGCATAACACATTTGTCACTGTCAAATGGACATTTAACATCCCTACAGTGAGAAATCACCTTTAACTGCTTCTTACTCCACAAGCTCTTGTAAAGGAGGGACAAACCCTGAGACTCAGCATTGCAGAGGCTGCCAAGTGCCCAGGCAGAACACCGTGCCCTCTCCCAGAGCTGTCTGAGGGGCACCTTTGCCCCAGGAGGTTTGCAAGGATCCTCCCTATGGTCTCAGCAAGGTGCGAGCTCTGGGGGAGCCTCCCCACCAAGGAACAGTGCTCGCCAAAGCTCAAGTAACTCAGAACTCCAGTGTCTCAGGAAAAACAACTACCTCCTCTCCCGCACCGCTGTTGCCCCACCCAAAAACTCGACCATTTGCCCCAGCGATGGAGGGCCCAAGCCACCACCTGCCTCATGCAGTGGATCAGCACCCCCTTCCAGTTCCTACAGCTTCCTCGGTCCTTCACCCCCACGGGTCCAGGCACCCTCTGCTCCCATTTGCACTTGGTTTATAAAGTGGCAGCCCAGGCACTGACTGTCTGACTCTGCCTGGGAGAGGAACGGCCCCAGCGAGCTGCATCTCTCCCGTAATTAAACTGACACCCACCACAGCACAGCACAATTGAATCTGGCTGCAGCAAGGACAACTTTTGGCCTAAGTTTGCTAACAGTAACACTCAAAAGAACCAGAGGGAAGCAGACAAATCTGAGCTCACCTTCCACATCAAGGTCTAGTTTCCTCTTCACAAGAGCTTGCCTTGACTTCTCCCCTCATCAGTCCTGCCATAAGCCCCTCTCCCACTTGCACATGCCTTCCTTAACTGAACCAGACACCAGCTTCCAGCAGGCTGCTCAAACAGCACAAGTCCAACACTTGCAGGAAGAAGGCAACGGCCCTTTGGAAATTTGCTACCCCTCAAGCACCAAAAGCCAGGCCAACAATGAATATAATGACGGATTCCTTTAGAAAAAGGCTCGGGGCCACGCCTGGCTGTGGAGCGCAGGTGCTTCTCAACACGGGCTGCTCTCAAAGTGCTGCTGTTCTCCTCTCTAGCTGGGCAGAACTGCTCATTAAGCAGCACTTCTCGTTTGGAGCCACAGCCAGCAAACCACAGACAAGGCAGTGTGCTGGATGCACGAGGAGAGATCATGAGCTGCACAGGAAGTGCTGGTACCTGGCTGTGAGGGGCAGCGCCGACACCTCCCTGCCAACGCCGTCCACATCCACCACCAGCACCAGCTCGTACCTCCTCACTGTGTTGGAACACAGGGTGACCTGGCGGAAGAGAAGAGCATCGAATACTTTATCACCCTCAAAAGCCATCGCCCATGTGTGGTGTCCTCCAGTCCTGGTTCCACGGTAAGGAAAGAGAGGATCTTGCCCTAATTCTTCTGCTGGTCCATGCGTAGGGCTCAGCCTCCGGGAGTAACAACAGCCTTCTGACAGGATCTGCTGTGTTCAATGGAGTTAGCAGGGCGTATAGAAGCTAAACTAAGGCACGAGTAAACTAATGCTCTACTCACCACTGAGAATTAAGGGACTCATTTTTCATCTTGACTACAACAGCAGAAATCCAGAGGAAACCTGTTTGCTTCAAGACAATGAGTTCAGCTTTGCAGTGGGAAGCGGAGAGCAAACTGGGGCCCAGCAGATGCTGTGCAGTTCACAGCTGCCCAGAGCTTCTTCAGTCCCCACTGCAGATCTCCACCATCAATACCACTGCTTTTGCTCAACAGGAGATAAGACTGGCAAGAGAAGCAAACTGCTTTTTAACAGCCACCTTCTGGCCTCATCCTTCCTCTGCCCACTTTAAACCAAAGAAATTGCTTTAAGCAGCTCTCAGAAATACAGGAACCGTTTCTGGCCTTCACCATACGCTACATCATCTACAGCTTGTGACTATGGAAAGAAAACGGTGCTCCTTCAGAGAGCTCCCAGAGGAAGCCAGCTAACAAAAGCCTGACGCTAGTGCACATACCTTACTCGCGGTATGCTCAAGGCGTTAAAGCCCTCTACTATGCCACGGAAGCTTCAGCTCCACCTGCCGAAGCACGTATGGCCGGACTCTTGCCCTACCTGGATCTCCACCCAGCTCAGGGGGCGGATGGTGCCTCGGCAGGGCGTTACTGTAAATTCAGCTGGCTTGACACCACCTTGGGCTCCCTTTCTGCACGACGGCCAAGTGTTGTCCGACATCTGAACCAAACTGGTAACACTGGGCTTTCCTGAGCCATCCTGGGGAATGCGAAGGTTGAAGCTCATGGGCACCAAGGAGGCGTTAATGAGGCGACAGGACAAGGGTCGAGGAAAGCCTAGGAAAAGGAGACAAAGCTGAATTTAGGCACCAATGATCCCCTCATTACCAGCGCCTATTATCCCTCACTTAGCAGCGCCCATCCAGACTGCTGACTCTCAGAATTCAGTCTGTAAAATTCCCCGTTAACACCGCCAACACTCCCACAGGTTTCAGTAGATAAAAGCAGTCCATTGTCATCCAGGAGAAGCTACAGTAGAAGGAAGGAGGGATGAAACTGGAAACTATTGTGTGATGCCATAGTCTAACGCAGTTTCTCTACGCAGGATCCTTAAGGCATCTCCTGGTTTGGGGCTACCAGACTGAGCTCACGCCAACTCACAGCCCACTTCACTGGAGAAAAACCTGAGGCTTGCTTAGAAATTAGCAGCAATCATGTCCCCCCTCACCTCTAAAATGGAGACATCACATGCACACTGCACACAAGCTTTGGTTACTGCCTGCCAAGGTTTACATCACACCAGCTTTGATACTTGCGTTCCATAACGGAAAACCAGTGATACAACCACACCTGGTGGAGATGTTCTGCAGAGACAGGACATCAGCCTACAACCTGCTCTGGAGCCGACATCTGCCTTGGCTGGCCAGCTCCACGAGGAGACATCTCCCAAGGCCTGCTTACCACGCGGTATTTGAATACAGATGGGGAGGAAAACCAACGGCAAACACAGCAGCTGGTTTCTCCGTGTCCACCAGCAGGGACCACTGCCCACCCCCAGCAATTACCCCAGCACGGAGGCAGAAGGAGCACAAAAAGGACAAACAAGGGCTTCCCAACCCCAAATGAGACCAACGTTGCCAGATGCAGACAACAGTCAGCAGCACAGATCAAAAGCAGAACTACAAGAGGTGCCTTCAGCTGAAAGGGCTTTATTAATGACATCAGATGAAACCGGAGAAATCTCCTCCTACATAACCCCGTTTCTGCCTGGGGCGCCTCTTGTTGTTTTATTGATTCTAAAGGAAACAAAGAAGTGCTGGAGCGGTGATGTAGGGAGGGGAGGGAGCGGCTCAGGAAAGGGAATGAATTTGCTTTAGAAGTCCATGAAGAGCAGAAAAACACAGCGGCATCCTGCGTGCAGAATGACAATGGCCCTTCAATCAATCCACACAATTTCACATTTCAACTTCAGATCATCTCAGTAAAAAGCCCTCTGTGAGACTGAGATGGAGAACCAGAATCTGCATTTCCATGGAGACGCTCTGGCCGCTCGGCACAGGCGCTGTCAGCAGAGCTGGGCTCTTGGTGGGCAAGGAGAAGGAGTCCACATCTCTGAGGATACCACAGCCTGATGCAAAGCTATTGCTTGGGCATATTACCTGGGAGGTGAGAACGAGGTGCCCTCACGGCACTAATTAACATCTCACACTACAGCTCAGGGGTGTCAGTGGTGTCCTGGACTCACATCAGCAACATTCACCCAGAGCAGCTATGGGCTAATAGGCGGCTTCAACTCCCTTCTCCTGCAGACCCATCCCCTCGGCCCTTCTGGGACAAGGACTTGCACAGTCAGTCTGATGCCAACGACTGGCACATTGGTGCTGAACAGACTACAGGGGCCACCAGAAAACACCGACTTACTATTCCCCTGCTCCTATTTCCTCTCATGAGGGCAAAATACCGCCTAACAACCAGCAGCCCTGGCTGTAACACCCTGAAGGCTGCCATGGAGGAACCCAAGCGACAGATGTTCTTACGTGACAGTGCTCCATTTTGGTAACACACAGACCTCTCAAGCAAGCCCAGGGCACACTCACCAAAGGAGACGTCACCAAAGTGGAGAGAAGGTACACTGAAGTGAAAGGTGGGTCCAATGACACAGCCCCTGGGAGGAAAAACAGAGGAGGCATTGGCTTGGTTAAAGAGAACTGCAGAGCCTTCAGCTTTCGTTACCGCCCGTGCAGATAAAAGCTGCTCTCAGATCCACAGTGGGTCTCAAACTATCCTGTCACCCTTGTGCTCGGCACAGCACCCACGTGGACAGGAGGCAGCAGCCAAAGCAAAGCAGGCAGCAGCTGAGAGCTGCTCATGTGGCTCAGGGCACCAGGACAGGCAGCGTATGCGCCCCAGTTGCTGCTGAAGGTCCCTGGACAAGTGATGGCTCTGTGCCTCAGCTGCCCCACCTCTAATGGCATGGACACAGAGGTGTCCACACAAAAGCAGACTCATTGCAACTAGACTTCCCCACCACAGGTTCCCTGCTTTGGTTTTTCTTAGCTGCAATGGGTGTTTCCATGGAGTGTACAAACACCTTTCTCAGAAGATCTTGACCCACACCATCATTATGCATGCAGGATTTTGAGGCGTGAATCCAGGGCAGCCCCAAACAGCCACTGAGAAGAGCAGCAACAGTTCTACACAGTGAACAGCTGCATCTTGGAGAAAAGTATCAGCTCATCATCAGTGCAGCAGGTGACACAGCCAAGAGTAACACGTCTTAAAACCACAAAACATGGGTGTCCAGGCCTGCACTCATCCATGGTGTCTCACCTCCAGCATCCCTTTCTAAACACTAAAAGAACAAGCATTCCGGACCTTGGAAGGTTGTTTTTGAGAATAATCACCTATGCTTTGGGCATCTTCTGACTGCATCGTCAAAAAGATCTCAAAACCTGACTGTCAGGACTTTCAATCCAATGCGAAATTCTCAATTCTTAGAGCTAAACCAGTTCCTGAGAGTAAGTCAGGGAGAAAATCCCTGAGGAAGTCCCCTCTCCAAGGATCTCACATTATCAGACTTAACCTCCCAAGCCCTCACGGCTTAGTTTGGGGGGAGCAGAGGGAGCAGACACGCTCTCGTCACAGCACTTGCCAAGAGATGATGGAAAACTACCTCCAAACCAACCATGACTGGGGATCACCCTGGGAAACTGCCAAGGACGAGCTTTGCCAGGCAAGCGGGGAAAGGACTGTCATTTCTGCTGAGCACAACGTATCCGTGCTCAAGGAAGTGGAACCTGAACGCCTGCCCAGAAGGCTCAGGCAAGGAGCCAGTGCAGAGCGCCATGCAGCACCACTGGTAACAGGACAGCTTGCAAGAGGATTGGGGAAAAAGGGCGAGGGCTTGGCAACAACTGTGTTTTACAGTAGCATTCAATAATGCACTTGTGAAGGGAGATCGGGGTCCTTGCAGAGCAGGCAGGGCAACAAAAGGTGGGACAGGTACCTCTTGAACTCTCATCCGCCTCCTTTCCTCTGCAGCCCCGTGTCCCACCAGCCAGCTCACCTCCGTTCCAAAGAACTGGGGGTTTTCCTCCATGGAGGACTAAATCCAGTGCACAAAACCTCCCCAAAGAGGGAGGCTCAGCTTCACCTGCTGGGTGAACATCTCAAAGGCATCTGAAAACAAACAGCTTGATTTGTGGGGCCGCAGAATGAGAGGTAAGGGCTGGATAGGGAGCCTTGAAATGCAGAGAAGACAGGAATCAGAGAGGCACAGGCCACCTCAGGGAGGAGCGGACTGCACTGGGAATTACTGCTGAGGGACAGCTCTGTGGGAGCAGGTGGGGATACTGGGGTACCATCACACGGGTTGCATAGGAGCCACCAGCCAGGAAGGATGAGTACAAGGATGGGGAAGAGCTAAAAAAGGACCAGCAACCCTCTTTCACGGAGATACAAAGTCCGCACTGAGCCCAGGGTGGTGCTGGCAGAACAGGCTAGAGAGTGGCCGCAGGGAAGGGGTGGACGTGCCGGGCACTGGGAGCCGTGGGGAGAAAAGGAGCGCTTCCATCTAGTTGTGGGGAAGCCAGAAGTCCCCTGCCCCGCTGACAGCTCCGTTCCTCCCCAGGAGCAAAGCCACTGCGAGGCAGAGGCACTACCCCAGAGAAACTGTATTCTACTACGGGAAGCGCATCGCCACAAGCGAAACCTGCCCTTGCTCAAGGAGAAAGCTGCTTATGCAATCATGTCCCGTGACCGGTTTGGGGGAGGGACCGAGGAGAAGAAATTCTTTGATTGTGACATGTTCCCTCTTCACTTCCAAAAAAAGCACCACTTTCCCTCCAAACACAAAGCCAACAGCATTGTTTCTCTACTGAGGTCAACAGACCTGCTCACCACTCTTCTCTTGAAGCAATAACCTTCTTGTTCTTTTTTATCCGTCTCCCTCATCTCACTGGTAGCATCAACTGCAGACTCCTTGTATTTCCGTACTGCCTTGATCCAGTGCCTCCCAACAGCAGCAGCCCAGGAGGCTGGCCGCCGAGGAGACACGGCCAGCCCCAAAGCTCCAGAGCACGCAGCATCAGCTTTCCTGCCCACACCACGATATCCCACCAGCCCATGGCAATCACAGAATCATCTGCTTGGAAGAGACCTTTAAGATCATCGAGTCCAACCGGTCACCCTGTGCTGCCAGGGCCCCTAAACCATGTCACTCAGTGCCACATCTACACGTCCTTAGAACGCTTCCAGGAAAGACCAGCTGGGACAAGTCCACATGCTGCTGTGGTCCAGAGACGTGAGCTTTCCCTCTCCTACCATCAACTTCCTTTTTCTCTCCCTTGTTCTCGGAGAGGATTCTCTCTTGCAATGGCACCAGCCCAGGGCACGATGCCCAGGCCCTTGTGACAGTCCCCGCTGCAGAGCTCCCCGTCTCCCGCATCAGCACTTTGCTGGCTGCAGAAAGGAGGTGCCGTAGCACTCACTGCCCAAGAGCCAGGAGGACAGGCTGTCCCAGCGCATTACCGTGACACAGGATGCTGAGGCTGCTGCTACCCATTTGGTAGGGGTTAACAACAGAGCATTTAAAAACCCTGCTTCTGGCTGGCTCAGCCCTCAACCAGCTCCAAAGCTCTGTGGGCCTTGCTGGGCGTTCAGGTGGGACATCTCCACACCTTTCCTGGGCAGCCTCCAGTCAAACTATTTTCCACCATGGGTAGTTCCTTAAAGCCCTGGGGTCCTCAAACAGAACTGTTCAAGAGTCACAAAAGGAACCTGCTGCTGCCAAATGCTGTGCAGTGTCCTGCAAAGTCACAGGACTTCAAAGACAAAGCTGCTGCCCACAGGGACCCAAGACTTTGGAAGTTAAACTGGCTATTGAGAGCAGAGGAGCATGGTCAGCAGCGAGGCCAGCAGGTCAAGGAAGGGGATCCTGCCCCTCTGCTCCACTCTTGGGGACACCCCCCTGCAGTGCTGGGTCCAGCTCTGGGCTCCTCAGCACAGCAGAGACAGGGAGCTGCTGGAGCGGGGCCAGAGGAGGCCACAGCAATGACCCAAGGGTGGAACCCCTCTGCTGGGAGGACAGGGGAGAGACTCGAGGGTGTTCAGCTTGGAGAAGAGAAGGCTCCAGGGAGAACCTTAGTGTGGCCTTTCAGTGCTTCAAGGGGCCTGTCAGAAACGTGGCGGGGACTTTTCTGCAGGGGCTGTTGTGATGATGGGTTTAAACTAAAAGAGGGAGATTCAGACTAGATCCATGGAAGACATTTTTGACACTAGGGGTCACTGGCCCAGGTTGCCCAGAGAGGTGGGAGAAGCCCCATCCCCGGAACCATTGTTGGATGGGGCTCTGAGCTGATGGGGCTCAGCCTGAACCAGTTGCAGATGTCCCTGCTCACTGCAGGGGGGTTGGACTAGATGACCTTGAAAAGTCCCTTCTCACCCAAACCCTTCTGCGATTCTATGATTTCCTCCCACAAACAATTCCGTGTCCTTTGGTGGGGGCAATTGTAAGGCTCAAACTGGAGTCAAGGCTAAAACGTCTTGGCTCTTACTCTGGAGGTACCAGGATCAGAGCCAAGGCCAAGACCTTAGACAACACCTTTTTTCTCTGCCCCATCATGAAATGAGGTAGGTGGCAGGTGATTTCCCAGAGAGAGTTACTGATGTTACACCAAGCTCCTAAAACCCTCCTCACCTGATAGTCAAGGTCACAGGCTCCAGGGATCCCTTCACACTGAATCTGAATTCTTCCATGAACGGCCCCAGGATGGTTGGACTGAAGGAGATCTCGATGACTTGGAGCTTGTCTGGCAAAACAATCCCCTCGTGGGGCACAAAGCTGAAGCAGGAGCCCACAGCTGTAGCTAGAGGGACCAAAGTGAAGGCAGCATCGATGGCTCCTTTGTTAACCAGGACTGCCTGCAGCAGCAAGAAAGCAAAAGGGAAAGACATGAGGAGTCGCCCTTTCTTACAGAGGGCTGATTTGTTCTCTGATTAAACAGTTAACAGCTGTAAAAGGCAGAAGATGCTCTGTGCTGCTGCCTGGCAGGAGCCAAAGACAACACAACAGGACAAGTTCTGCCTTTGGGGTGTTTCAGGCAGAGCAGTGGTAATGGCACACAAACAGAGTCCCTCGGGGTTTATTCCACTGACACGGCGCAGCCCACTTTGACCTGCAGTGCAGAGGACCTGCTCAGCACCACCGAGCTGATCCAGACCTGGCCTTGAGAGCAACCAAGGGCAGTTGCAGCATTACTAGTGAATCATCACACAACTGGTTCTGCTCCAGAGGAGGCCGATCCTGCCAAGGGCTGAACACGGTCAGCTTCCGTGGCAGCCAAAAGACACCTCAGGACAGCACCAGAACCAACTCAGAAGCACTCCCCAACCCTGCTGAGGCAGAGGATTTAGGTTTTTCTTTCTTCTGTAATGTGACAGTTTTTTAGTTTTGCTCCAACATGTCAGCAAAGGATGAGCATGAGGGGCAGAGCAGCTCCATCGACTCCAAAGAATTCCTCTTTCCTAATATTCACAGCCACCACCTCAGATCTGACCATTATCAGAATCAACTGAAAACGGCTCTGTTTTGTTGAATGCTCAGGAGGGAGCTCTACTGCCTCAAACCTGTGACACAGTCCTGCAGGATTCATTGAGATGCAGCTCTTTCCTCGCTGGGCGAGGAATCCCATGTCTGCCTGGGAGTATCAGCACGCTGTCAGTCACCAACAGACCTACCCAGAGCAAAGCTCTCATGTTCCTAGTTGCTGCAGGGTGAAATCCTGCCATTTCCATGGACCTATCTCCCTGCTTTGCATTTCTGTGCCCTCATTTTTGCCCTTGCAAAACCTGCCAGGAAAATCAAGGCAGAAGCAGAGAGATGTCCCGTATTTGTTAATTCTGCGGCTGCTGTTGAAAATACGTGCTCAAACTCTGCAGTGGTAACTTAGAAAGTACTCTCTCCTCTCGTGTTTTACACCTGAGCTACAAATTCTACTCTGGCATCCTCTGCCGAGTGGAGCTTCACCTCCAGTCAGGTTGCTTAGGACAGCACTAACAGCATCATCTACTTAGTCACATTTGCTCAAGTAATGGAAATGAGAAATTGATAGAGAATAAATCAAGTATCAGCATTAAAAATGCAGAGAGAGCACCATGTTTTGGGAAGGAAACACCTTCACGTGTCCTTCCCTGCCATGGTCAGCCTTTTCACAGTGGCTGCCACGATGTATTGCCTCATTTGCTACCTCTTTCAGTTGCTCCACCTTATTTTTTGGCAGAAGACTTGTCACCCTTGGGAGGAAACAAATACAAAGAAAATTCCTTTGCCTCATTTCCAGAAGCGCTTTGCTCTTCATAGAGCCAGAGGCACCAGGTCTGAAGCGTGGCGAGAGACTGGTCGGCAAGGAAAGCGCTCCCAGTTTCTTTGCAAGGGCCAGGCTTTCCACCACCTCCCAGGAATCGGTAGGACACGCTAAACGAAAACTGTTGGCAATGGACTTGAGTTCAAACAGGGGAAATTTGTTCTGGCTGCTTTTTAACAGCCAGAGTACAAGGGCTGGAAAAAAAGTCCTCTGAACACTTCCCTTTTGGACCCAGTGCTGCTTTCATGTGTCAATGGGGTTTTTTATCCAGATTCCATGAAACCCCCAAATTTGATTATGATGTCAAATATCCCCTGCTCACAACTGCTGCAGTTGCCAGAAATCCCCGAGGCTCACTGCCGCCCCAGGATCCCGCCCCATGCCTCTGAACCCCTCCTGCTCACCTCATAGCTGTTGTCTGATCCAGCAAAAACCTGCCCGATGTCCAGCTGGTCAAATCTGAAGCAGAGTCGGGGCCCTATGCCTTCCCCTGTGATGCACAGGGGCAGTCTGGTCTCACGGCCTGCAGAAAGATTTCCATTTCAGTGCAATAATTCCCTGTTATCCTGCGTTTCCCACATTGCCTCAAGGCCGGTCCTTGACTCTGGGCTGGATGGGACCAGCTCTAGATACTCCAGAAGATACGGGACCCCTTCTCTTCCCTCGGGAAATATGCCTTAGGGTCTCCTTCTAATACAGCCATCAGTTTGCACCCTGAAAAAGCCATGCTGAGTTTAAAACACCATCTCTGAATTTCTTCTTGGGCGCTCAGATGAGCTGGGAAATCTATACAGTGAAATCACAAAGCTCACGAAACAGAACTGAAGATAAAAATCCACTCTCTATACTGATGCAATCGGAGACGACAGCATAGGAGCCCAGAACTACGAGCCCAAGCAAGGCGAAGCTCCCTGCTAACAGTCACATGCATAACCAAGAGCTGCCTGGAGCAGGCAGAGCGTCTCAGCCACCGCCTCTGCCCAACATACAGCTCCGTACCTGCGTGCTCCAGCACTCACCTCCTGCAGCAGCACCTCAATAACACAGGGCTTTGTCATCTCCAGAGAGGACAAGCACTCACCTCTTCCCACCACGATACCAAGAGCTCAGCTTTGTAAAGACACCTTACCTGAGCAGCTATGGAAAACCAGCCTCCTCACTATCGAGATCAGAGAAGCCGTAAATGTCCTGCTAACACACACACCCCTGGCTGCAAAGGTAACCAAGATCTTACAGCTAAACTCTGAAGATGATAATTTTCCTCCCTAAGTCTGCTAAGATGACTTAGGGCAGCATCTTTCAGGCTGAAGCCTGTTCTGAACCACCAGCACAGCCCAAAGGGCCCAAAGCCCAGCTCAAAGTTTGGCTTGGGTCTCCCTGCCATCCCACTCTACTCTGCACAGAGGCAGAACAAGGAGGAGAGAGCCCTGAAAGTCCTATGGAAACTTCCCTGCAGCTTTGGGGCACATTTTGAGCCTCTGTGGAATTCAACCCTTCCAGTGGATCCAGCCAAAGCCCAGCTGAGAACAGGGAGAAGAGTTACACCTCACAGCTCAGGCATTAACTGCAGGGTTGTATTTCTATTTCCCAGGCACCGTAACAGCAGCAGCATTTGGTGCTCACTGTCAAAACAGTTCTCCATCTTGCATCACCTGTGGCTTAATCTTCATTAAAAACTCGAGGTCTAAACCAAAGCTCTTAGGAAATGGCAAAGATTTCCAAGAGACAAGCTTTTCTCCAGGGTCATGCTGACACAAGTCCCATGGCCAGTGTCATGGAAAATCAGCAGCAGCTCTTCCCCTTCTGCAGTAGGTTTTCAACCGCTCCTGAAGGTTCGTGGAAACCATCCATTCTTCCACCCCTCTGTTCATTCTACAACTTCAGGAAATATCAGAAATTTTGCTCTTCCTCCTTCCAGGTGAACCTCAAGAATGGCCTTTACCCAAAGGAGGAGGAACAGACTAAACTACAGGCAGCATTCAGGAGAGCTGAAAGGAAAAAAATAAAAAAGAAAGTATGTCCTTCTCTTTGCTCAGAACTGGGGCTTTCAGGAGCATCCAGCCTCTGCCCAAGGCCTGCGTACAGCCGGGCTCTGGCTCCCTGCTGCTCCCACCATAGCCTGGCCCAGAGCTCACAGACCAAGGGCAGGGAGGGGCTGCAGCCTCCTTGTCCTCAATCCCAAGCACCCACAAGGGGCTTCCTTCCAGCTCTCAAGAGCCACAGCTTTACTTGCATGAATAACTAAGAAAGTTCATTTGGAGCCCAAGTATTTGCAAGGGCACATTACAAACCAGGCTGTAGCTGCCAGCTTCGCAAGTCGCCCAGGGCTCATTGGTTCTGTACAGCCAGAAGCATCTGCCAAGCAATTTATGGGGGCATCTGCCAAAAAAGTGGAGGCCAGCACACCTCCTTCCCAGTGGGCCGTGAGATCCAGTGCTGCACTGGGGCAAAGCTTCCAAATACTCCTAGCAAAGGGCAAACACCACCTGCAAATCCCCCTCCAAGGGGAATTGTGACGGACAGGCAAATGCCTGAGGAAGGCGGTCACATTTCTTGCAGGAATCAAGAAGCAAAATTCATTGACTCCCTCGTTAAAGATGGTTGCCTTCTCCTTTAAACTCTCTGCACCCCGGGCCCCTGACTCAGGGACACTTCCCACCCTGACAGGACAGTGGATCAGCTCTGTTTCGGAAGGGATGGGGGGTAAGCGCATCATTTAAATGACCTCCTTGAGGCCCTCTTCCAAGGAGCCAGCCAGAGTTAAGCTCTGCCCAGGGCCCATCAGGGCCTTTCAAGGGCAGGTTCCTCTCGCTAAACACCGATCGTTTGCCCAGCTCTGCTTTCTAGAACTCCCAGACCAGCTCAGGGGTTCCATGCAAGTAGGTTCCCTATTGCTCTGCAATGAAAAAGCGCTCCTGGCACAATCCCTAGAGACCCCCATAGCACCGTTAGGGACACCCCCCTCACCAGCGCAAAAATCCCAAAGCAGGAATGCAGCACTGAGCAAGGAATCCCTTGGCAGCAACTCTTCCAACCCAACCTTTTATCCCACAGCTCTAAGCACTGCAGGCTGGTGGGCAGGAAGACAGGTCGTTAACACGAGCCCTGGGTATTACTGTAGAAATAAAAGGCTGTTTCCTGACAGTTGTATCCACCACCTTGGAGCAGTCAGCAAAGCGACAGGGCAGCTGGCTTAGTGATTTCAGCACCCTCCGGAACAGGAGCCTGGCTGCTGGAGGACCACGGGCTCTTTGACGGGGAAAACCAGAACATCCCCTGGATGGAAGTCTGACAGCCATCTCCCACTCTTGAAAAACGCCTTAACCAGCACCAGACAGAGACAGAGAGGAAGGACAAGGTAACCCGAACCACGCAGCTTGCTGCAAGCATTCCCTGCCCGGTGCTAGCACAGCAAAGCCATCACCTCCGTAAGGACAAAGACAGTGGAACCTGGGCAAGGTCAATGATAACTGCTCCCAGAAAAACTCTTGACAGCCCTTCAGTAGGACAGGATGAGCAGAAAGCTTGTCTGGCAGACTGCTGGGGCTCTAGTTTCCAGGGAGGGTGTTTGCCCCGCTGAGCGCAGCGAGCCCTGCACAATGCTACCAGAGGAGGTACCGTAGGCTTGGAGCTGCGACATGACCATTTCCCACGCAAGGAGAGAAGCATGTGCTGGCCAAAGATGGTCCTTTTGCGCACACCCCATGCTCAGTAGGGCTCAGACACCCAAGGTCTGGCAGCCTCTGGCTGGTGATCCAGGGACTGGGAGCATATTAGTCACTCGGCTCCTACCTCCTCAGGTCTTTGAGGATCTGTCCACGGAATAAAGACTCGTCTTGGAGGGAAATGGTCTACAGGGGCTTAGTGCTCATCCACTAAAGCTGTCTTACTCGGTGGTTCTCCAGCCTTTACAGACATCTCACAGCAGAGCTGCTGGCAAACCCATGCCATGAAAACTTACCCCTTCACTGCTTTGATTGTTCTAGGATCAGTGATGCAGAGATGGCTGTCCTGAGCCCTGGCCTTAGACCCGAGACCACCGGGACAGCGCAGGGACTGTGGGCATGTGCCAGCAGTGCCCTGCTGCCCGCTGACCCTTCCCAGCAGCTATACAAGGAATGAGTGGGCCACAAGACCTCACCTTCACTGGGCTAACAGAAGGAGGAGAAAGGAGCTGTACCTGAGATCTCGCAGTAGAATGCTTGTTGATACACTCTGGCTTCTTGGGGTTTAAAGAACACATGAACTTCAGCTGAACAATTCGGCCAGATTTCTCCCTCCTAAAACAGAAGGAGACAGCAAACCATTTATCTTCAAACGTTACATTTCTTGTTTTCAACCACAGCCTTGTAGCCTCTTTAGAGCAGCAACAAAGAGCAAGGAGCAAGCAACACTTAGCAACAAAATTCATGAGAGAGTTTGGAAGCAGCTGCAAAAAAACCCCTTCTAAGTCCCTAACCTTTACTGGCACCTGGCAGAGGCATTTTATTACATCAGGGCTATAACAAAGCCATCAAACTGGCTCACACTCCAGCCAATCAAGCAGATTTCACTAGAGGGACCAGCCCATCTGAGGACAACCTACCTCTCCCCGCCAAACCTTCCCGCAGATCCCTGTAGCACCACAGCTACCTGAACGCTTGTGCTCAGACCAGCAGAGATTAGGCAAATCCGAGGGATTTTTCCATTTAGTTACCAAGGTGCTGTTTCTTCTACTCTTCACCTGTACGTGCATGTCAGTAGTTCATGGAGTCTGCTGAGCTGGGGCACTCAGCACCCAGCAGAACAAGCCCTCCTGCCTGCAGATCAAGGAAGAACAAAGGCCTTCCCGCTGACGGCTGCTCCTGCCCCGTGCCGTCAGCAGCCAGCCAGTATGCAGGCTCTTCCAGCTGATGGATGAGCTGCGAAAGGAGTCGAGAGCCCAATGCATCTCTTTCTCTCGCCAAGGAGATCTCACACATGCAGAGATGGGATTTGCTTACAGCTCCACACCTCTTTCAACCCACAAGCTCTTCTCCTTGCCATGCTCTTGCTCAGGGATTTAAGCCTGGGCCTTGCTACCAGGGTGTCTGCAACTGTCTGCTGCTTCCTTGGGGTCTCCTCCCTCCGCTTCTCTCCCAGACAGAGTCCTGGCACTGCGGTTCACTCCCAGGGAGCCCCGTCAGTCGTTCTCGGAGACATCCCTCGTTTGTAAAGGCTCTCACTCCCTTCTTGCAACCGGTTTTAAACAAAGGCACCACTTACATCCCCTCGACCCCCACCATTACAAACCCCTCTTCTTGCATTTGTTGACATAAAAACAGGCACCTCTGACAACTCTAATAATACTCGACAAGGAACAAAAAAGTTAGCTTATCGACCGAAACAGAAAGAACAGAATTATTTTGCTATCAGCAAAGCGAGTCTTTGATTCCGTTTGCTCTTGGGTGTCCTCAGTGCTTTGTCCAGAAGGGTCATGAACTGACTGGAGCCTCCAGCACTCCTGCAGCATCAATATGAAAGAACTTTCATACCTCCCATGGACTTAGCGCTTCCAGCTACACAAATTAAAGAGCTGTGACACGGCAAGTTAGGGGGCTGGAGCTGCAAATAACTCCCTAATGCCCAGCCTGCTCAAAGTCAACAGGGCAGAGGGACGAACAGGCTCGGCGGTTTCAAACACCAACAAACCAACGATAAGAAAAGGCAAGTCTGAAAGAATAAAGTCACTTGGGTTCTTCTCAAAACCGAGAGCAAGCACGTTTGCCAGATCAAATGTACTTCGTGTTTCTCTCCAGCAAGCAACAGGATGAAGATGAAGCCTGACCATGTGACAACACACTTGCTTGAGGAAGTGAACTGGCAACACCAGCCTGCAACCCACAGGCAGAGCACTAGATAGCAGCTCCCTCGGGTCCCGCAGGAGGGGCACACTGTATGGACTCAGGAGCATCCAGAGACTTAACCTGGATTTCCCGCAATAGAAGCATTTGGGGAGCTCCGAAAAACAGAAGCTTTGCTACAACGCCTGCAGCTTGCCACGCCGAGCCACTGACAAGAACCGCTCGGATGATCCATTTCCCTGGCTTGGCTCATTAAAGTCTAACAACTCACCAGCGCTCACCGACCAGCTGCTCACTGAGTGTTTAACGGACCGAATTCCACGGTCTCACCCTGGGCAGAGCCTCCCTGCGGAGCGGAGGGAGGCACTAGGCAGCTGCTTGCCTTTGCTTCAAGCCCAACGGCTGTAGCTGAACACACAGCTCAGCTCCCCGGCGTTCTGCACTCCTCCTTAAAGGGGGCTGCACGGGCCGAGCTGCCCAGTGGTGCCGTCTGATCTCCAGCTGCTGTGCTCTTCTGCCCGGAGAGCTGCACACAGCTCCTGTTCGGTTCCTGCACAGCAAACGGGGCCTGGCCAGGCTCGTCGGCACCATCGGCCACGCACACGCTCACTGCTGGCGTGCTGAGGAAGGACAGCAATGAAATGCTGAGAGCGCTGAGGATGCCTGAGGCCTTCATCTTAGAGAGGGACATAAAGCAGGGCAGGAGAGCACATCCTGAGCCTTAACCCCAAAACACAGCAAAAGGCAGGGAGGTTCAACAATGAGCAGGAATGAAATGAGCCCCATGTCAGAACAGCCACCCAGATCCCTCCCAAGGAACGTCTCCATTTGCTCTGTAGATCCTCACGTGCCAGACACCAAACTGGGCAGACAGTAGTCATAGGAGATAGGACAGGACCAACCAGGCTGAGGGCGAAAACTGAGGCCAAGATTTGACCGTAGTTCTGCCCTCAG
The DNA here is from genome assembly GCA_009769605.1 of Bucorvus abyssinicus. Taxonomy (NCBI): domain Eukaryota; kingdom Metazoa; phylum Chordata; class Aves; order Bucerotiformes; family Bucorvidae; genus Bucorvus; species Bucorvus abyssinicus. The sequence goes on from CM020040.1 coordinate 2,109,399, forward strand.
GCTTACGACGCCTGTGCACAGCCACATGGCCGGGGCAGGCAGCTTTGAGCTCTGGTCTCCTAGAGCCAAGTCCTTCCTGGGAAACTCAGAGAGCATCTCTCCTTCCACCGAGGCTGGAAAACAAAGTTCTTCGAGCCTAAGGCAGCAGCATCTCTCTAACCAAGTGTGTCTTGCTGCTGGCTTCGGCAGCATCGTAAGCTGATGGTGCTCCCCGCTCTGTTTCGTGTGCCGCAGTCAGATATATGTGCCCTGTGGACACTGGGGGGCAGTTTGGTTATTACTCAGGGGCTGACAGAGGCAATACATCTCCCAGTAATGGAAGCAAGTGGAATACAACTCATAAGCAAAAAGGAAGCTAAGCAGGAAAGGAAGAAAATTAAAAAGAACCGCTGGCCTGATGAATATGTATCTGCTACCAACAGCGCACTCTTCTAGCTGAGCGAGTTTAGCTGACTTGGGGATTCGATTAACTCCAAGGCCAGCACTTCTGTGACAGAAATACAACTGACACGCTGCTCTTACCCCACTGTTGGGGAGCACAGCAACAGCAATATATCACGGAGGCAGCGACAGGGACAGACTTGACAGGGCAGGGGACCCAGGAAGACCGGGACGGGAACAGGAGATCAGAAACAGCCCATGCTTGATGCTGCTGACAGCTCTGTCTTGCTACCAGCTGCACCCCCATCACCTGTCCTGCTCTGGTCACCACCAAGTGAGCTCTGGGTGAACAGGACTAGAGTGGAAAACTTACCTGTTCCCCCAGGAAGCTCTGGCAGACAGACAGACAGACACTCTGCAGGGCTGAGCCCCTAACATGACTCGCACAGCAACGATCCCGATGGCAGCACGGTGAAGACACACAGGGAGACATTACAACTACAAGGAGTGAGGAGGTAAAAAAAGAACTTTCTACAGAAATAGTTCAGGAAATTCCACTCCCCTGTTTTAAAGCATACAGAAACGGATGCACGGCAAGGCTTTCGCCCACCGCAGAGTCCATCCAGGCTCCCAGGGTACTTCCAGGGCTTCTCTCAGGGCAGTGAAAGCCTCCCAGGAGCTCCTTGGGGGCAGAGAAGTGCTGTTAGCCCCCACTTCTCCAAGCAGATCCCAATGGACAGAAGAAATAAGGGCTGAATCTTCAAGACCTCAGTGCCCAAGTGTTCAGGAGGGATGGGCAAGCATTCACACTTGTCAACTTGACATAGCTAACTTAGATCATCTACAGGGAGCCTCAGGCTACAAAGCCTACATTCCCCTTGAATGCAGAAGCTGGACATACCAGGTTCTCCACCAACCCAGGCACCGGAGTTTTGCGGCAAAGGCAGGCAGCGAGGATACCCCACCTTCCCAGAGTAACCTCAAAACCTCTGCTGGTCCTCACACCACACCACAGGAGCACTAGCCCCAGGAGTGCACGGCTACGCACTCATAGTCGAGAGCCTCTGCACGTGCCCTGGGCTCTGCAGACGCTGAGCTCAATACCAAGAGCTGCCCCACGGAGCAGCCCCAGTCTTTGCAGCCTTGGATTAACCTGCTTTGGGATTTGGGACAAGAACGCCCACACTTACCCTCTTCTCAGGGGACAATTCCTCTTGCCACAAAACTGCCAGGTGCAATCAAGTCTGCTTCAATCTCCACCCTGGGCCCTGTCCCCATGAAGCCCTTGTCCCCAGCAGTCCCTACTCGTCTCACAGGCACCCAGCAGCTGGACACAGGCAGAGCCAGCAGTGATACCCTGCCTCCCTCTGGCTGCCAGGGCTGGTGCCCAGCAGGACAGCTCAGATCAGCTCCTGCAGAGAAAACCGTGCCTGCCTTCACTTTCGCAGAAGAAAGCTGGAAAGCAGCTCGCAGACGAAGGCAAGGCCCTGGCAGGCAGCTGGCTACCTCAGCTGGGACTCACGCTGCCCTCTGCTTACAGACAAGCGGGCACAGAAGGCACAAGAGCAATCTCAGGGCTTTGCAGCCTGCTTCAGCTGCCTGCTGCTCTCCACGTGGCATAGGAGGCATTGCTCGTGACACAAAGCTCTCGGTCCCAGCCTCCTCCCATTCCTGCATCACCGGTGCTCTTGGAAAGGAAACCAGAGCTGGGTCACTGCCTGCATGGGATTTGCCTGACGCTAGAATTTCATCCTGGCCCAAGATAACCCAAACCAAACACCAAAATACTAAACTTCCACCACATGCACAGAGCTTCAGCAGGAAGCTGGGAGGACACTGCAAGTGTACATCTCCAAACAGCCAAGAGGGGGAAAGGAGTCCCTGTTGCAGGCATTACTCAGAGTGGCCGAGTCCCCGGTGCGGTGATTTGCTCCATACCGCTGAGACCACAGGGATTGCTGCACTGCTGCTCATCACTGTATAATTAACCAGTGCAGGAGGGAGCCCAGAGCTCTGGGCCAACGTAATTTCTCCTTCTACAACCTAAACAATTGTAAAACCTCTGGCCCTGCATCCGCCAACAGCTGCCCTGTAGCCAGTGAAGCTAGAAGCCAAAAGGAGGCAGGAAGAAATCATCAGGGACACTTTATTCTACTACGCTATGGCTAAACCAAATTCTTTCAAGACAGAACTCTTCGGGGAAACTTTTGTCATTTCTCCCTTCATTACTGCTCTATGTCAGACTAGAAAACTAAAAAAATATTGTGAGTTCTTTCTCCTGGGATATTCAAATAGGCTGCTGAAGAGGTTCCTCACCTTCCTGCTAGCCCACAGGGAAGAAAGAACTGCTGCTTAAAAGGATATGCTTCATTACCTGTCCTTGCATGCTACATGCATCCAAGCCTGGGGACGCCTCGGCAGCCAGGGGTCTGCCCGGGCTACCACATTCCCTATAGGATGGCAGTTGAGTCAGAGCATGGAAAACTGGCGTGGATGCTAACCAGGACAGAAATAAGACCATGCAGGGCTGCGAACATGCTATTGCAACGCTTCGGCCTTCATGTCAGCCTCAGACAGGCTGCAACTGGCAGGTGGCACAAAATACAGACGGTGGGTCTAGGATGATACAGCACAAACTCCAGCTCTTGCCCCCTGGCTTTGCTACAGCACAAAGCGACACGATACAGGAGGGGATGCACACCCACAGCTACAGAACTGATTGCTATGCAAGAGCCCAACCGTAAAGACATGCAGGTCCTATTTCCCCTCCTGCAGCCCCTCAGGAATGAGAACCTGCCAGGCCTCCACCAGCCTCAATAAAAGACTACTCTGGAAAAGTTGGGCACCACCGACTGTCGGCCAAACCACCCGCTTTGTTTTGCAGAGAGGGAAGAAGATCCAGAAAGGAAATCACTGCTCGGAGCAGGCAAAAGCCCAAAGACAGAGCTGGCAGTAGAAGCACCAAAATGACACCCAAAGCGCATCCTGTTTGTCCAGGGCACTTAGGAGAAGGGCACTGCCGAAGCCAACGTCCGCCTCTTTCCATGAATAACTGAAGCCCCAGCGAGCTGTGGGGCAGACCATGCTTGATGGTGCCTTCTGCCAAAAGCCAAAGGGCTCTGCAGTGACCTCTCACTGGCATGGCGACCAGCTTGGTTCCCCAACTGAGGTGGAGACTTGCAGGAACAAACAACACTGACACCTCCTGGGGACAATCAACAACAGGAGCAGTTTCTTAACCTGGACACCTTGAAGACCCCTCCATCGGCTCAGAGCTAACACACGACCCTGAGGAGTCACTAAGAGGCAGTGACAGGACAGTTGTGCCTTGTCAAGGTCACCGCAGCGGTAACAAATCCTTGTTCCCCCTTTCCTCTGGTTTCCATTTCCGAGGAGTCAGCTCCCACGTGTCTGCACTGTGACTGATGGCTGAGCTGTGGTGGGGAGGATGCAGCAGAAAGCAAGGACGGTGGCCTTCAGTAGCCACCCAGGCTTCTAGCCTGGCTGCTTCCGCTGACGTACCGTGTGTATTTGCAAAAGTAAATCAAATCAAATTGGAGATGTGCTCGGAAAGTCAGAGTTGCGTAACAGCTTGTTTCCCACAGGCTTGGACGTCTGCTCAGAGTCTTCATGGTCACATGGTCATTCCCAGATCACTACTGCCTCCTTTTTGTCATGATTTTCATCAGCGTGTTAACCCTCTACACTCTGAAGGGACCTGCCGCAGCTTCTGCAGAGAGCAACACCTAAAAATACCGGCAGCTAGTGCTCCACTTACACAGCCGAGCTTCTGCACAGCCCTGCGCAGCCACCCTGCCCAGAAAGCGCTTCCAAGACTATCCCCCTACCAGCTTCCTAACCCCTGGAAGCAGTTATTTCCTCCAGTCCCTCGTTACAAGGGGCTGATGCTTTCTATAGGGTGCTCCCAGACATCACGGGTGATAGGTGGGAAGAATGTTCCATAAATAATGGCATTAATGGAAATCAGAAGATTGGTAATGCTGGACAAGACAGAAGGGAAGAGGCTCACATCGTAGCCTGCTGATATTCAGTCCTGCAGTAACCTGTGTACCATTAACGTAGCCATTTAGGAAAGGTTTTCACTCAGCGCTTGAGGCCAGGCTACACTTGCTGCCTGCACAGCATCACCTGGAGTACCAGCACTCAGTACGGGGGGCAGCCAGGCTCCTGCACCTCACCTGCACCACTTCAGGAGCCCAAGAGCGGGTTGAGCTACTTGTGGAGGCTGTCATGAAGCAGGAGCCCTGGGACTCACTCCCAAACCAGCTCTAACACAACGCAGGATGCTCTTAATGCTCAGCTGACAAGCTCCCACTCTCTAGAACATTCCTACTGCTCTGACACAAACTCTTGGTCACACCACGCTGCTCTCAGCTACAGTGCCATCAAACTGCAGTTGTGCTGGCATTGGTGGCTCCCAGCCTTATATGGGCTCCAGGAAGAACCACCATGAAGGGACTGCTATTTCCATGATTCAAATTGGGCTGAATTTGGCTCCATTTCATTCTCCAGCTCAATATTTGACCTGCCAGTGCTCTCATATCCTTTGTTCATCCCCATACACCACGCGCAGGGTCTGCCCTCACATAGAATAATCGATACCTCTGAACACCGTGAGGACGCTTGTTAAGGGCCCTTCGTTTCTAGCCCTTGAAGCAGAGCTTGGCTTTGGGCAGGCTCACGCTGTCTGTCACGAGCCCACAGTTCAGAAAGGCTTTTGCAACAAGCTCTCCCAGCCTCACCAGAAACCTGATGTCTTCTCCCTCAGCACATCGAGCAGCTGCTGCGGAGAACTGCCAACTGACCTCATTCAGGGAGGAGGAGGAGAAAGGGAGGTTCTCAGCTATTGCTTACCACCGGCTCCAGGGTGAAGATATCACTGGAGAAAAGCAGGGACTCTCCTTGCACCTCTGCCCTCTGGTTCTGAGAGGAGCAGGAGAGAAGTGAAAGGCGTTCTTGGAGAGTGGGGTCCACCACGCCCTCCTGGAGAAAACGATCCATCCGGTGCTGTTCCTGCCTCTGCAGCCTGCGACACAGCCACGGGGAGAGACAAATCATCAGACAATAGAATAAGCAACAGATTTGCTGAGACTGTCGCCTAAGTGCAAGGGCAGCAAAGCTCTCGGGGACAAACAGCAGCAGCTCAGCAAGGGGCAGACCCCAAGCCACGGGTCCCAAACACATCGGATTATCACTTACTTGCTGGCACGGCAGGTAGTTTTACTCCATGCTTAGAAGCTCAGAAGAGGTTTGGGAAAGCTAGCAGCCCTCGAGAGAGGCTACTGGCTCAAAGCCACCGCCACCACCAATGGAGAATCCACCAACAACCTCAACTGCCTTCACCCACCATAGAGCTGCTCGGGGTAGGCCCATGAAGATCGAGGAGCACCCACCGCACTGGGTTTCACCTGCCGGTTACTAGCATCACTCTTTATGTCTTCCCTTTTGGACCTGAAGGGATAAGCAAACTCCACCTGCTCCCTGTTCCCTACGCTGCCTTCCACCACGATCCCAGAGCGCTTTAAAAGCAAACTAATTCATTCAGGCATCGCATCACGTCGGTGACATTCATGGGTTTATATGCATGGAAAGAGAGCCTGACAGGGCAAGGGGCTTTGCCCAGCACCACCCAATAAAGAAGTCAGGTCCAGCACCTCCGACTCCAAACCTTTACATCTAGCCTTGAACCATCCTCATCCTTTTGGCCTTCCCTGCAGAGCTTTGACACACTTAATCTCTGTGGCAGGTTGAAGGAAAAAAACCTCCTTGAAGGCTTTTGGTGTAAACTGATCAATTGAATTATTCCCTTCCATGTTATGTTTGGCAGCATCTCATTGGATGAGAAAGTTTTCTCTCGAGGGTACTGCCCCTTTAAGAAGCTGCGGGCTCGGGCGGCTCGGGGCTTTCGGGACTTCCTGCTGCTTTTCCGGACGGCTTCGGGGTCACTCGGCTCTTCCCGGTTCCCGGGACTTGCTGGGCTGTTTTTCGGACACCCCCGGCTCCGCTCTGCGGGAGTCACTCCAGACACTGCGGCTTCGCTCCGGGGAAGAGGTTCCTCCAAACCCTGCGGCTCGGCTCCGGGGACCCTGCAGGCTGCCGGAGTGGACCGTGCGCCGGGGCAGCCCCCGCCACGCCGCCTGGGACAGACTGCTCGCCTGGAGGCTGCTTTTCTGCTGCCGTAAGGTTTTACTCTCTCTGCCTGCCAGCGCCGCAGTTTCTTGCTTCTCTGCTCCTACAAACAACGAGGATCCGGTAGGGACAGCGATTTCCACATTTCAGCCCGGCGTTCATAACAGCCGCGGTTTTCCTTTGTTCACGAAAGCGCACATGTGGCCGGTGCCATTTTCTGGACTGCACGTGGCACCGTCCCCCTTTGTCTCTTTTTCTCGCGTTTAAAACCCTCGCCTTTCCATCCTGCACAGACTCTCAGATTTTGCATTGGGTTTTTTCTGCATATTATATATATATTGTTCTAGTTTTAATAAAGTTTGTTTCAGTTTTCCAAACGTTCAGAGGTCTCACAAAATTTTTCTTTTCCTTTTCGTATCTCTGCTTTTGAACCCTTTTCTCTCCTGGAGGAGAGGGGTTCGGGGATAGGGAAGGACTCGTCCCCGTGCATCGGCTTGCCTCAGCCGACCGGCGACAATCTCTCCTTGGTAGCTGTAGCACGAATCATTCTAGTGTTCCGAGATCACAACCAGGAAACGAGAAGGAAGTGCCGCTACAGAGCGGTTGCTTCCAAGCTGGCCTATTACTGTCCCCCCTTCACGCTCCAGTCCCCTTGGCCATGAAGAACCAGCAAGTGACAACTCCAGGGGCATATGCGGAAGGCTCCATATGTAGCAAATTGAGGCAATGCAGTAGACACCGGAGAGCGATCATCACCCAGTAAAATTCAAATGCCATTAGAAAGGAACCGCAGTCGTGGTCGTGGCGAGCTGCAGACAGACAGAGCCTCGGGCAAACGCTGTCACCAGCGCCAAAAATACTTGCTTTGGCGAGCGCGGTTGGAAACGTTTCTCCGTGGCCGACCTACAAGGCCGTGCATGAGGAGGGCTTTCAGCCACCGAGATGGGCAACCCTCAGCTTGACCTCCATTGATGGACACTAATTCCACCAGCACATCCCAGAAAGTCCTGCAGGAGGGAGACAGAGCAAAGCCCTGGGCACACCTTCCAATGGTCCAGCTATTTTGAGTCACAGCCCAGTGCAGGGTCTTGCACTGCCTCCTCTCATGAAAAAGTCCTCCCTGCTCTGAGCTCTCAGAAGCTTCTCTGACAGCGGGACAGTGGCCTTGGAGCTAAGACCCTCCCTAAGACAGCAAGCAAGGAAGAACAAAGCGTCCTGGTCACAGTCTAGGACACAAACTGGCAGGAGATCAAATGTAAATGGAAAAAAAAAAAATGAGGTTGAAGTTAACCATGGGGAAACCTGGTTGCTTCTGAGGGGAAAGGGCTCAGACTCAGACAGGCTGCTGGGAAAAGATGGCAAAGGAATGGTCCAGGCCAGTACCAAGAGAAGGTCAGGAGATTTTCTTCTAACACACTGAGCTTGCACCGAAGTCACGCTGTGCAATTAAAAATAGAGAACAGTGGAAAACTAGTTTTGGCCTTCAAGGCATTTCTGACCTAATTATGTTGAACTTTATTTGCTCAGAAGCCTTTACAAAGTGCTCCTGTTTCAGGCAGTTTCCTGATCAGCTAGGGGTTCGGACTAACTCCAATTCCTGCACCCATCCAAGCCCGAAAAGGCACACAAGGACTCCCTAAATCACCCAAGCTTTGAAGAGTCATTTCCAAGTCATTCCCCTGGGCTGCAAGTGTTTCTCTGCTGCCTCAGATGGGAATTTCAAAGCCTCTCCAAACACACCATTGAAGAACCTGCCCCATCTTCTCACCACCACAAAGACACAGGGTGCTGAAGGCCAAATGCCCTTCCAAGTCCTGTGCTGCCTCACCTGCCCTGCACAACCTGCCACCCGCAAACTCTGCCCAGCTTCTAAGGAAGGGCGGAAACACCCCGTTGTGCTGGAAATGGGGACAGTGCAAGGCAATTCAACAGCCTACAGCAGGACGGCCTCAACTCTGCAGGCCAACAAAGCACGCTCCCCTGCACATGACTGCAAGAGGAGCCTGCCAGCCTATCCAAGCTGGAGCAGAAGAAACTGCAGTGAGTATCAGAATAGTTAGGCTCCCCACAGCTACGTTAAGTGCTGCTACTAAGTGAAGTCCCAGGTAAGGAGTGTTGATGCTTTCCTCAGCCTCATGGACCCTCTGGAGCCCAGGGATCTCTGGACCTCGGCGGTCTGTGGCTCCCACAAACACCAATTTGCTCTCTGAGGAAATCCAGTCTTTGCAACCAATGTTTCCTCCCCAAAACATCATCCTCAGCTGCAGTATGGAGGGAACTGGAACAGGAAGTGCTGACCTCTCTTACCCTGAGGCCTGGGGACATAGACCCTGGTGTCATGGATGGTTTACTTGTCCTAAACCATCCAAAAGCACCAACCGCCCCTGAGGCCATCCATTAGTTTTACCCTCGGGCAGCACATCTTACTGAAACAAATCTTTCAAACGAACCTCAGCTTCTGCTGATCCTCCTCTTCCTGAGTGACAAAGGCCTTCCACTGGAAGTGTGCTATGATTTCACTCTGATTGTGGATGATCACGGACCTATAGTTTGACAGCGTGAGGTAAGTCTTCTCTACTGTCACGGAGTTCCTCTCTAGCCTGATGTTGACTTCCACAGCTGCTCCATAAAGGCTTGTGTGAACATCTTCACCTAGAACAAAGCAAAGGGGAGTCTTCGCTCACCTCACTTGCTGAGGGAAGCACCAGGAACAGGGCAAACCACAGCTAACAGAGACAAGTGTCACAGCTTCCAGCCGTATTCACAGTTCCACGGATCAGTACATTCATCCCAAACCGAGAGCTGCGCGTCTACAGCATGAGGATGTCCTGGACACCACCTTCAGCACCTTATCTCTGCGTGTGTTTCTAGAGGTAGATCCCCAAAGTGAGAGTATTTACAGTGAGATTTTTCACATGTGCCCAGGTGGCCCGTGGGTTGCCATCCCACTCAGGACACAGGGAATTCTGCAAACTCATTTGGGTGACTCTGAGGAGTCCCACCTCACTCACGGTTTGCCCAGGATCTCCTGCAGGCTCACCACCAGTGTTGTGTCTCTCCTGATTTCTTGTTACTGGGAAGTGAAGAGGCCGGGGAGCACGTGGGCAGAAAAGGGAGGTTCAGAGGAACAAGTGAACGGACAGCCCGCAGCAGGATGGGACACAGAAGAGCACCAGGTGGTAGAAGCAGTGCCCTCCCTGGCTGTGGGTCTGTGAAGATATGCCAAAGTGAGAGTGCTGGGGCATGTCCCACTGCCCATTACAGTCCCGCAAGCCCATTTCTGCAGCCTGGATCCTGTTGCCATGCCCAAGTCTGCAAGTCTACACCGATTATTCCCAAGCTATTCAACAACCAGAGCGAGGACATCTTTGCTTTCCACCTCAGACCGAAGTGAAGAGGACAGAGCCCCTGGCTCCGCACATCAACTGATGAAAACCTGCAACCTTGCTGGAGTGGCCACAAGCGTTTCGCTCCCTGAAAGAGGCTCCCACCAAAAGCTCCCTCATTTCCAGAGCTTTCAAACCTTCACCATTCCCAAGCAAGTCACTCCTAGGAATCAGCTGAGCTCAAACTTCAGGACCAAGCTCACTCTTCCTGTTGCAGGTGAGTGTTTCCCAGGTGAGGTGTGAACAGCAAACACCAGACATGCTCTCCAGAAACAGCACTTAGATTGAGTGGTCCTTAAAGCCTCAGAGCCAGCCCCAAGTGACAAGCATGGCAACCCAGCCGTGGCCTGGACAGCGCCCCTCTGCAAAGGCAGAGCCCGTTTCGCGCTGCACAGGTTACAGCAAGGCAGCCAGTGCATGGACCTGCCTTTGACAGGCCACCATGCAACAGCACCAGGGGAGACCTGGATGTGTGCTGGATGGACTCGTTAAATCCTAAGCAGACAACACAGCACAACTGGATTCCTTCTAGGAGGGCGGGTGGGGAATGAAGGAAGACTCACCCTTAAAAGAGCAGATCTCTACATGAATCATTCATTCATCTCCACCCTTGGAGGTGAATTCAGCCTTCAGACCTGTCTAACCTCCATTTCTCTGCTCTTTAGGGAGTCTGGAGTGGCCAGAGATGAGTTACGTTGTGAGAAAACATTTCCAGTGACTGGACAGTCTGGTTTCTAGAATGAACAACTTAGCCTACAAAAATAACTGGACTTCAGAGGAGTTACAGAGGCGGGCACGCTTCCTAAGCATTGCCTTTCCCCTCCACCGAACCCTCGGCAAGCAGAGGAACCAGGACCCAAGAAACGGCACAGTGCTCCAAGCAGGCACCGCTCAGGTTCATGGAAACACGAGCTAATGCTCTGCAACGACCAAGACAACAATAAACACCGTGAAAACTATTGTCACCTCACTGTCTAAACCCATGGCCATGTGGGTCTTGAAATAGCGGGTATCTTCTGATCTCAAAAACCACGCTGAAGCAGTTGAAACCACATAAAGAAGAGCGGAAGAAATGGTAAATAGTACAGAGCAGCTTTTATACAAAGACTGAATAGGATTCCTCAGCGGAGAAATCACATGGGAGAGAGACAGGAAAGGTTTGCATAGGCTGGGAAATGCAAATAAGGAAAAAATTGGTCACCATTTGTCATAAAAAGGAACCCAAGGGCCTGAACTACTGCAATTAGTCAGAAACGACACAAAAGCAGTACATGCCCAGAGAATATTCCTTCCTTTGGAACACACCACCGTGGGACGCTGTAGAGGCCAACACCTACAGATCCAGAGAGCAACTGGACATATTCTTGGAAGAGAAAACCATCAGAGCTCTTCAACAAAGATGAGAATCGAACCTCCAGCACAGAAAACTGCTGACTCCAGGGCCCCCGAGGCAGAAAGCATATGCACTGCCTGTTTCCACACGCTTTACTAAGCATCCCCTAGGGTTGCTCTCCTCAAGAGGACCTGGGGCCACAACCACCCTTCCACGCCTGGCTGCGGGCACCGAGGACCCTCCTGAAAGCTGCAGGGTTTGCCAGAGCACCTTCTACCACCAAGAGAAGTATTGGGCATTGTGCACAAAGATAGAAAGCCACTAATCACTGGGTACTGCAGAGTGTGCGCAGCTGCCAGCAAGGCAGGAGGCAGCCACAGCTCTGTCTGCCAGGCAGACAAACCGGTGCAGAGCGCGGAGCTGTCAGGGTTGGCCAAGGACAGCTGCAGACTGCATGGCCTGGGTGCCAAATCAGATGTGACATTTCATTTAAGACTCTCGGTTGTTTAATATACAAGTTTAAAAAAAAAAAATCTCTGTCCTGTCATAGCAATGCAGCACGAGGTATTTCACTTGACAGGGTAATGGCTGTGGTGCGGACTTTGGGGGGCTTTGCTGCCATGACACCTCGTTTGCTCAGTCTAGAACTAGCTGCCCTTTTATTTACACAACCCGATCTTAGTTCAGACTGTCAAGTCTCTCATCCCCGACACGCTTTTGATACATCTCCTACAGATGGCAGGACACAGCTCTCACTCTGCAACCCGGACGAGGCAACGCCTGAACTGGAAATTAAAAGCCAGACGTTCCCTACAGCAGCAGAGCAGATGCTTTGGGTTAGCGCTCCTGAGCAACGCTAATGCAGCAGAAACACCACCGTGCTTTATGCCAGCACCCATCAGCATAACTACGGACGCAAGTATCGTGATAACTTTCCCCCATCTTGAGGAACAAAATCTAGCATGAGGTCACCCTCTGGGGGGGCTGCTGTGCAGGGAGGAAAAAAAAAAAAGAAAAAGGAATTTACAGAAGACTTAAAACACCTTTCTGAATACTTCTCATATGACATGATCATCCTGGTGCAAGAGGGAATAGTTTGCAGAGCAGTACAAATTGTTCTTAAACAGAAAGATCACTTGTGCTTAGCCTGGAAGTAGAGCTCAAGGGACTGACGAGCAAACCTTTGAACAAGACGGCAAAACACAGCTGCAGTTTTACGAAGAACGCTTTCCCAGCGCTCAACAGCCAGCTCTGTCCTTCACTGATTCCTGCTCTACACATCAGGAAGCTGGTAGCCAGAGCGACTGGGCTGAGCAGAAACAGAACAGCAACCTGCGGCATTTCATCTCCACCAAGACATAGTCTTCCTCTACCCCAGTCACGCCCTCCTTGCTCAATTTGGATTTTACGTCTTTTCAGGAGGGCACAACGGTCACATCTGCAAGATTTGGGGAGCAAGTTCCATTTTATTTGCCCAGTTGGTCACAAGTCTGGGCCTTGCTCTCACCTCTTCTATGAATGCAGCTCGAGAGAGACAGGTCCTGCTGCTGCTTCACTGACCACACAAGCAGGCAACGAAAGCAGAGCTCTTCCCTCTGAAGGCTGTTACTGCACCTCTGTAGCCATCTGAGACAAGCCACTCTTTTGCTCCTGCCATCATACCCAACTGCCTCTTGTTTTCCAAACAGCATGCCAAGGGCTGCTGCTGCTGGAGAAGGGAGTTGCTGCACCCGGCTCAGCGCTCTCTGGGAAGTTGGAGAAGTCACCCACAGCTGCATCCAGCCCTCCCCACCATATGCTTTTCACTGCATCTCCTGCAGAGCTACACTAGCTCAGAGTCGGGAGCATCACACCGAGCTCTCGGGAAGCTCCTGGCAGCACCTAGGAGCTGTGCCGGCTCTCCGACGGCCTGAGAAAGGCCATCTGGCAGCCCCCACACTTGTATTTCCAGCACTGCAGAAAAACGCAGAGCAGTCGCTGTTAAGTGTTCCTCTGAGGCGGAGTTCACGAGCTGCCTTCAGACAGAGTTACACCTCCACGTTATTTACTCCAGCCCTAAGAGCAGCTTGTTTGAAAACCTCACCACTAAACCGCTGCTGCTAACATGTGTGTTTCTAAACAATCATTCCCAGGCCACAGCAAAGCTCAGAGCATCCGCATGGTGGTTGTTGCCACAGTTAGTGCTGCAATGGCCAGAAGTCCCCACCAGGGCCCAGGTCTCCAAGCACCCACTGAGCCCATGCAGCGCATCCCAAGAAGAGGGGCTCTGACCCCAAGGCATTGTGAGGAGCCCTAAGATGAAAAGGGACATGGGAAAAGCAATGAGCAGCCAGCAGTGGCCCACGGCACAGGTTGCAGGCTCTTCACATAGCTCTCTGGCACGTGAAAAATCGGCTCTTTTTCAGTCAGGCTCCTTGCTGCGCATCTGCCTGTGATGGAGCACACAAAGAATTCCCATCACCTCCTCTGCATCATGCTTAGGAAGAGCCCTTTGCCTTGTCACAGGGGGAAATACGCCGGCACAGGAATACTGGGGAGCCAGCACACAGGCTTTGTTCTGCCCAGCATGAAGGAGCCTCGCTGAGTGTCTCGGAAAGGACAATGAAACCATCGGGTGATGAAAAACAGGGCTGCCGCATGCCCAGGGTGCTGCAGGCTATTTTTAATCACTATTGCTACCACAGTCACGATATGCTGGGGTACCTGACTGGCTGAAACATCACTTTTGGCCCACGGGCAAAATAGTGCCGGAGCTTTCCTTCTGATTGCCTGGCAAAGACATGCCCAAGATACCACTTAATCAATCCATCAGCCTTCAAGCTGCTCTTCTGCTTCTCAGCAGATGCTCATTGATCCCCAAGGAAAGGAGCCTAATGAATGGTCAGTTCTGCCCCTAAACACACCCAAAGTTAACGACACCTAAGGACAGATCAGTGATTTCCACCGATGGAAGAGAGAGACAAGCTGTGCTCAAGGAGGACCTGCAAAGATAAGAAAACCACCTTCTTCCAGAAATATTTCATGGGTTAAAAATGGGAGATGCGGTGTCACGTGGAATCCTCTCTCTGTGCATACCTGGGCAGAAACAAAACAGCCAAAGAGAGATTTTTAACTTTCCAAAGACCCTCCTAGTACACACCCCCCAGCCTGTGCTCATCCAGCCAACTCCGCCGGTTGCTTTAGCCCGGTTTTGTCAGGAGGGGCGTTATGCACCTGCGGCAGAGCAAAAAACCCCTCAAGCAAAATGAAGCACAAACTTCATTCCCCTTCATCTACCCTCAAAGTGACAGACCATCTGTCTTGAAATACAAGGTCCTGGAGAGGGGGCAAAGGCCATATTCTCTTTGCAAAGAGTACAACCACCTTATCTAAAACAGTAGAAAAAAGTCATTATTACAAGCCCTTCTAGAAAGGGGAACAAAGACAGGAAACCTATTAGCTGTTTGGACATGAACCAACGCTTTGAGACCAATGAGACTTCCCCATCCGTCTGATTTGGACCATAAAAGCCTACCCCCAATCAGCTGTATAAAGCAGCAGTTACCAATCCTCGAATGGTGCCGCGCTGCTATTATGGAGATGCCAAGTCAACAGGTAATCGCACAAACTCCTACGTACTCCTGGTTTTTTGCCTGCCTCCACTTACCTAGTTCCCACTCGCTTTCAAGCGGACGGACAAGAACACAAAAGTCTGACAGAAACCAGCCACGCTGCTGGGAATTCTCACAAGCGAAGGAAGAAAAGCACAACCTGCACTCACCACCTGCCACAAGCAGAGAGAAAAATCCCTTCGCAAAGTTTTGAAATGCCTCATAGCCCAAGCAAGAGCTGGAGAAGCCTCTTGTAATATCTACAGCATCAGAGGCTGGCTTAAACCTTAGGATAACATGGCAAACAAGAGCTGCTTTAAAAACCTCACAGAAGAAAAGAAGTCTCTAACCATCTGCCAGCAATAGAAAGGAAGAAAACCTCCATTGTTCCTGCACCACGGGGAAGCTCTGGAGTCGAAGGAGCTGCTGCTTAGGAAGCAGGAGATCTTCCACCTCTCAGCACTTGTAAGAAGCTACTCTAAATCTGCCTCCTGTTGAAGGAAGGGAGAATTGTGTCAAGATGAACAGCTCCAGACTTGGAGAGCAGTGGCACACAGCGGTGGCCACCAGAAGCTCGGGAGCTGTTGCCAGCAATTTAGCTCAGCAGTAACTTAACGCTACTCACGGCAACATCAGAGCCCCTGTAAACACATGCACAAGGCTCAGATTACAACCAGAAGATGGTTGTGGGGTTCCCACCCTGCACAACATAAGAGACAACTCAGCCAAATACCTAACGAGGCCAGGAGTTCGCTCGCGCAAGTATGGAGCCTCCTCCGTTCTGGCTGAAGTCAGTACAAATTGAGAGCCCTCAGCAACTGCTGTGAGCGATCTCAGGAACGGAAAATGCAACACAACCAGGGCTAAACCTCAGCTAAACCCTGCTGCTCTCCACACCCATCAGTGGATTCACAAAGAAGGAGAAAGAGAAAGGAAAAGGCTTGATCTAGAGACTAAATCAAGAGGCTTTTCATTTCTTTCCCAAACAAGTTCCTGGAAGCCATTGACTGCAATGCTGGCCTCGCAAGACAGGTGACAAGACCCTTAGTCGAAAGGCCCCCCCCTTTAAAAGAAAGAACAGAGCTATGCAAAGGGAGTTGTTTTCTCCGGAGTCCACACCAAGCCCCAGATGAACATCACAGCAAGGCAGTGCTTCTCCAACCCTCGCAGGGAGCTGGGGTGCTCAGACGTGCTGGCACATCCCTGCTACGCTTCCTCGGTCAGCCTCAAACAGCAACAAATGAGGATTTAATGAGTTCATGCAATGTTCACTAACACACCGCCAAGCCCTCGCATCAATTGTACCTGGAGAAAGGGATTCGGCAGCCCAACACGGTTACACTCCCAGCTGCAACCCCCGGCAGATCCACGCCAGAGCTCAACAGTCGACCATTGCCCTTGGCCCATCTGCAATACGATGCAGCCCCTACTATGGGTCATCCCAGAGGCACAGGCAGTGCTTCCCCCACGGCCAGTCAAGCACACTCACTTCTGTAGCTCCCCACCAGCTTCACCAAACCCACGTGGCTCCAACACATCACATCAAACTCACTGTCACTCCACAGGTGACTAAAGAGCTCCACCAATTCTTCCGGTGAGCTCATGCCTCATTTTCCCCATTTGAGGGGAAGTGTCAGGGCTTTCTCAAGCTGGCAGTTACCGCTCTCATCTCCAGAGGCTGCTGCAGCGCAGAAAAGCTGTCTGTGCTTAGAGCAAGGAGAGCAGAGGCATCTAAGGGCATCCTGGGGAGGGCAGAAGACCTAAACCCTCCTCCGACAGCCCCTGTAACCCTGAGCATTGCTGCCACACCAGGTACAGTGATTCCCATTCAGTTGAAATCTACCCAGGACATTGTTTCTTGTTTTCTTCTTACATTGCCCCAAGGAAATCACGTCTATCCTACAAGCCTCCGTGCTGGCTCAGAGCAAGGGGAAGACCATAGACCTGCTCATCACGCTTGCTCCACATACCAACGGGTCTAGCGGCTGGAGAGCTGGTCCACACAGGCAGATACTGATAACCCAAACCACACATCCTGGCAGCTCTCCAGTTTCAAAATCCCTGCAGCAATCCCCTCAGCACGGCCGGCTGAAGTACCTGCCTTCGGGACCGCAGAGAACCACAGGAGAGATCAGAGGGACACTGCCAGGGAGGGGACGGCTCAGGCCAGGGCTTGCTTCTCCACGCTCCAGCCTAGTGCTATGGGACATGATGCTGAACACGCTTTGCCCTACATCAAGCAGGCAGCAATGGGGAGGAAGCGATGCTGGGGACCCCGTACGTTCAGGGCCAGCCAGGAAAGCTCAGAGGCAGGGGAAGGAGGCAGCCAGACCCTCCTCTGACCCAGGACAGGCAAGCTCACCACTGGCACCACACAAACACCTTGAGCTACCCTCTCTTCTCCCAGACAGGAATAACCCGAGCAAGTTTTGACTTCATCCACTTCCCCTGACTGACTGCTACGGAGCCAGAAGCAGGCACTGCCCACACCTTCTACCTCACCTTCAAGGAATTAACCAAGGACCTGAGGTCAAGCTCCCCCTTCCTCGCCCTGAGTGCTCCAAGCCTGGCTGTGTGATCCACAGCAAACAAGCCGATACTTGCTTTAGGAGACCTCCTGCTCGAGAACTGTCAGCCCTCCCCTAAGTTGCGTAGAAAGGGCAGGGAAAACAGGGTCTTAACCTGTCAAATACCCAGATGGCTCCTCAGCAGGCTTTCAGCACGAGGCAGGAGGCTTACAGTGGGACTAAAACCACGGAGAACTACTCCTGAGCCACACATTACAACTCTGTGGATGCTCCTTTCTGGGGCTCCACACCAAGGGGACGCAGGACAGGACTGGAGTAGACATCTTTGCTGGAGGACTGGCTCCTCTCACATAGGATGTCTCCCAAAATTCTCCCAGGAGGATTGCCTCTGAGCTCTCCCTTCAAAGAGGGTCAGATCCCGCTCCCAGGCTTTTGCTTCTGCATTAGTCTCACAGAGCCACCAAAGGAAAATGATCTACAGAATTACTCTCATTACTGACAGCAGTAAAGGCATCTCAAGATACAGCGTCTGTCAGCCACGCACGAGCTCGGGAGGGGGCTGCTAATTACTGAAGCTTCCTGTGCTGACAAAGACATCCCCAGGGATGTGGTGTCTGATGGGGAAAAACCGTACAGAGGAACTTCAGCCCAGAGCAACACATCTCCTAGACAAGGAACCCACGTACACGCACAGAATCCAGTCCTAGTTATAGCTGGGGTTCTAACGTGAGCTCTGCTCGAGAGCTAAAAGAATAGCTAAGCTTTATGAATACGGACCTGGTTGAAACTAAACTTAGTGCCATAAACTTATTTTCCCACATCCATGTGGGATGGGCCAAAAATCACCTGAGAAGGGCCACGCTACCAAGCAGTAGTCCTGAGTGCAGAACCCTTTCCAAACCAGTATGGGCGCCTGGCATTCAGCTTCACAAACCCTTTCTCATACCATGATCTGAAGTTAAGGTGGTGAACAGGGATGTGCCGTAGCCCAAGTCACCTTTCTTTCAGTAGGAGCTGGGATTTCTCACATCCAGATACATATAAATGGGGGAAATGGAGGGGTTGGGGCATGTAAAGGGCTGAAGGTCAATTTTCATTGTAAATCATTACACTCTTGGCAGCAAAGACATTCTCCTCACGCTCCTCTGCAAAGCTCATAGCAACAGGACTACCCCACAAAAACAGTCCACTCAGGGCACAGCACCTCTCCTCCGAACCAGGCAGACAAAAGGATGCCCAAGCTCAATCCACCCAACTCCTGCCACTGGTAAATCAACACAAACACACGGTGCAGCCTCCCAACACCCTCAATGGCTCTTTTGCTCTTAGCACTTCTGTTTCATCACTAACAGTCTGATGGTGGCACCCAAAGAGCAACCCAGCTGCTTTGCGTAGGCGACTCCCAGGGAGTCTGACTTTGTGCAGGACAAATCAGCGAGGGCTCGCCACACGAGGTGGGTCCTACCATCTAGTGCCCTCCCCTACACCAGGCAAAGAGCAGCTTTTAAGGCCAGTTGATTCACTGGTTTGGTTTCACTTTAGCAATTCATCTCAGCAGCCTTTTACCTATTTGCATGCGTCAAAGCTGGCGAGGGAATCCCTTCATTATTCCCTCGCTCTCCTGCTCAAGCCGTGGTTTATAGTCACAGAACTGTGGCCTTGTGCTGACAGCAAGAACGGGTCCTCGTTCATCTCCCAGCTTCCTGGGAGCTCGCCCAGATCAGAGCCAGAAGAGAGTTTGATCCCTGTGGCCTATCCGTGCAAATGGCTTTTGCAAACATAATCCATGGAGGAACCAGGTCTTCCAGGAAGAACAAGACTCAGGTTTTTAAAGCAAGCCAGGAAGATCCTGGCTCTAATTCTTCACTCAGTCTTTTCAGTCAAAGTAGAAACGCGACAGCCCTAAACCTCTCATGTTACTCCTGAGTCACCCCAGAGAAAGAGCCAACCCTCTGCGTTATCCTACCGGGTCTCTGCATGGAAATGAGGCACTTCTTGTGCTTCTCTCTCTGCCCAAAATTTCAGCAGCTCTTTCAAGAAAGTGTTACCCAAACCCATGAGCTTCTCTGAGTCAGCATGAAACAGCCTCTGCAAATATGTCATCAGCTGACAAATAGGAACAAAGCTGAGGGAACTCCGATGGCTACAAAGAGCATTTGGAAGATCAAGGAGCAGTTTTACAACTTTGACAAACTCAGGACAACTCAGCTGCTCATTGCTGGGCTAAAGCATCACAGTACCTCCCAGATTAGGACATCATGCTTCCCAGGACCAAAGTTTAGGAACAGGGACCAAACAAACCTCTCTTTCAGGCAAGAGAAAACGCAGACCAAATGCAGTCACGACAAAGTCTCTCATTCAGCATCACAAGATACCTCTGCTGAACCAAGGCTGGCAGAAGGATTTTAACGTTGCACCTTTTTCGTGAGTTTTTCCCCCTTACTCCTCACTTAATCGTCACTTAGAAAGCTGACACTATTTCTGCAGCCTCGTCTTGGCTTCTCCTACTCTTGTATAAACTTCATATGTATCTCAGGAGGCAGTGAGCGCTTCCTGCCCCATCCCAAGAGCCCTCCAGGCCTGGCTGCTTTAGTCCTGATATTGTAAAGCGTGGGATGGAGATGGGTAGAGGGCAACATCAAGAAAGGGTCTGTGGCAAGACAACGGAGCAGCAGGGTATGGGACAGAGGTGCGTAAGAGGCCGTGGGCACTGGATGGAGTTGATAGAGACCCCGTGTGACACTTCCAACACAGCACTGGCTGGGAATAAACCTTCACGCATGCTGTAATGGAGAATCGAGGTTCCTCCTTCCTCCACTCAGCAAACCCCAGCAAAGCAGGAGTCCAAAAATCTCATTCCTGGTTGAAAGGATCCACTTTAACATACCCCTAAACACCAATAGTTTTTTCACTTTTTTTTTTTGTGGCAAAGCTGGGACAGGGAAGTCCTCCTAGCGAGGGAATTATGGTGGCTGCCACTACAGGGAATGATGGTAGATGACTGTCATGGGGGGTCCTGGGTGGAGAACACTGTGCTGACACCAGGGTCCCCCAGGAATAGACCAGCACACAGCGACACAGGATACACAGGACAAGGACAGAGTCAGCCTTCGCCCTGTATCTGCTCGCTTCTAAGCACTGAAACATGGAGGTTTTGAAAGAAAAGGCGTTTGAAGTCGTTTGCAAAGCAAGTTTAACATTATTCTGCTTACAAAGGGCTCTGTCTTGAAGGAGGCACAGAGTGTGCACCATGCAGTGCCCAGCACTTACCCGTGTCGTAGCGAACTATCAGGGAACTCAAATGATCCCCAGTCTTCAGCGGGTGAAACTCCACTGTTACTTGCATGGCGTCACCAATCCCAAGAGTCCCAACGGAGCGGTCGACAGAGAACGGGCTGCAACACCGAGAGAGAGACACATCAGGACTATGGTGGGAGAGTTGGGGACTATATTCCTTTTGCAGTCTGGCTCGCTTCAGCTCACTTGTGCAAAGAACCAACCAACCACACTCAGCAGAAGGAAAACAGAACATACAGGATCAGCAACTGAGCTACTGGCTCTCTCCTGAAGAGATCCAGCCCTCAGAAGCTCCTGCGGTATAACGTGACCTCGCCACCCCCATACTCCGCATCCAGTCAGGCTCAAGGGTCCAACTGCCAGCAATAAGGTCAGAGGAGGGTTTGGAAGAGCGCAGGGCTGGGAAGAGCTCTTTGCACGCACCATCTGACACTGGCTTCCTCAGGAACCTGGCTCTGTCTGCCACCTATAAACCTCCCCTCAAGAGATGCAAATGCCCCTGTCCCGGTGACATTACAGCCCAGAAATCAGACAGGCAGAATAAAAGTCTGTCCTGAAGACGGGAGAATAATGACGGTTTAATTGGCAGAATTCACTTTTTTTACCTTGAAAACACCCTGCTTCAGCCTAAGAAAAGGGCCTGTTTTATCAGCATTTCAATGAAAGCTGCTCTAAGAAAAGGAACAATCAGAAAGATCTGCATGAGTGCAAAGGCAGGTGAGAGGGAAAGAAGACACAAAAGGAGTGTTCCATTTACAGCCAGAGTCAATGAAGCGCCGTTATGGAGGCGAGTTTGACAGGAGGTTTCTGTGGATTCACCAGCAACGCAATCTGGGGCGCTGGGGTGCAATCCAAGCCCGGGAACTGCTTGTTTGGCCCACCAGGCAAATTGTGTGCAATGTGCTGGAAATAATTATGGAAATGGGTTGCTGGACTTTGGATTTCATAGAAGCAATTGGAATTTGTCGCCAGGTGATCAGCTCTTGGCTGCAGACACAAAACTCAAGGCATTGAAGCACTGAGGGTAAAGTCAGATGAAACCTGCTCTGCACAACAGCAGCTGGGCTTCGGGGCTCTTGTACAGCCCCACTCAGAAAACAAAACGTATTGGCTTTAGGGCTTTGCTGGTGCTCAACTGGTCACCTTAAAAATATGTTCTGGAGAGTTTTACCAGGATCAGAGAATGCAACACACACACAAAAATAATGAGAGCAACTGGAGCCACGCACAGGCTGAACTTTGGTCATGTAAGTAGCGACAGCTGACAAAATTGCTGCAGTTTCTGCTCATTAAGGAGATATTGCTGCAATTAGAGTCCTGACCTGTTCCCATTACAACTGGTGACAACATTGCTACTGGCTAACGGGGAAGTGCTAGGCCTCCAACGGTTACATGCTGGACCTCAGACTGGAGAGAGGAGGAAAGACGAGGCACCACCAGCCTCAGAACTGGATTGCCAGGACTGCTGCAGGTCTCTGCTGGCATGGGATCATTGTCCACTGTGGAAAAGGCACAGCTTTTTTTTTTTTTCCCCTTTCCTTTTGCCAGAAATGTGGCCAGAAGGGAAAAGCTGCTGATAAAGGTGAATCCCTGGCAACACTTTGACAGCACCTCCCACCCCATCGCCTTCCTACTCCTTCCCCATGCCTACAGCCCCCTGCCCTCACATGGCTGGGATGGTAATAACACTCCCAGGGACACCTGAGAAAGAGCTCTTCCTATTTTCAAATGATCAGAAGAAGAGGATCCAGCCAAGTTCAGGACTGAGTTCTCAGGACTGAGCAACCGAGCACAAATCAGACACTGCAGTTCCTACATCCCACCCCACGCAGCACCGACAAGACGACACCCTTGCTGCTGTGGCAGGAGCCCGTTACTCCTCACACAGACCTGGCTCTCCAAGACCCAAAGGCACAAGCTCCATGCTTAATCTTAACTCCTCTGAACTTCAGCCCACAGCACTAAGCTCTTCCCTGCAGCCTACAGATAACAAGAGATGCTAAGGAGACATCCCGGACACATCCTAAGAGCCAAATGAAAACCGCTGCCAAGAGATGAAGCTGGCAGGCTAAACTTTGGCCTTATAGCCATTAATTGTCAGCTCTTCTTTAAGATAATACTCCTCCTCCTAGATCTAGCCTTTGAATGAATCACTGCTGCTCCAGCAAGACAGAAATGACAAGGTTTGCAGCATTTTTCAATAGCTTGTTTTCTTCTGAGACACTTGAACTACCTCCATTTCTATGGTTGCTTTGTTGAACAGCTCAACTTTCACAGGTCCAGATCTCCCACTGGTACCCTGCAATCCCCAGCTCCTATAAACTCATCTAGCCACTCCCATTTAGGAGAGCCCTTCCCACCAGGACCTGCTGAGATCTCCCCTGGGATTGCGCTTCACAAAGAGAGCAGCGCTGGCTTTGTCAATAATCTCACCATGACACACTTGGGCAGTTCCATCTTGCTTCATTTCACCAGGCAGCAACTCCCCATCTTGACAGAGCTGGGCAAAAGTGATGTCTCGGGAGGGTGCCAAGGGCCAAATACCCTTGACGGAATTTAGAAACACAACTGCCAAGGGAACAAAGCTGACGATTCTGTGACTTGGGCTCTCAAACCACCACACTGCCTCTTATGCAACCACACATCTGGTAAACGCAGTGTGCCAGGAGGCTGCAATATACTCCACGGGCCATGTTTATCTTCCACAACCCAACCCCCGTTGGTCTACTGGTGCCTTCATTTGCATTATACAATCTTTTGCGTTTGGGAGAATCGATTTCATTAAAAGCTCCCTCCAGCTCCAAGGAAGACAGTAAAATTACTGGTGATTCAATTGCTTCATCTGTCCACTAAGATCTATTGCAGGAAAAAAAACCCACAGATCATTTCATCTTTGCATCCGTTACTTTTTATGGCATGAAAGCCAAAGTCAAGCAGTCTAACTACTCCAGTAAACCCAGTCTGTTAGGTCAAAGCATTCGAGACTCCCTCTCTGTGATGAAAAATCCTGTGACAAGTCTCACAAGCTCTATCTTTCCCTCTTTCACTGCACCTCGGGACTGTTTCCACATCCTTGAATGGTCTTTCTATGCCCTATAGTAACTCCCCAGCCCCACATCGCTGTGTAGTAGATGGCTACTACAGGGAGGGATGCAAGGGGGTCCCAAGCACTGTGCCTTCAGGACAAGTTCCTGAGCTTTCAGAGCTGGACACTCCTAACCGGATCTTCTCTCGGGCTGATCCTCTCTAGCCCCACAGCATGGCATAGCACCACGTCTGTAATGTCAGCGCTGCACGGAGATTTGCTTCCAGACACCATCTGCAACTCCAAAGTACTGAAATGACATTTATCTCTGTGAATGTCATCGAGAAGAAATTCATTACCCTGCCTTAACAATGAGGACAACAGGAAGAGAGTCGCTCTATTTACGCTGTTACCACTTCTTATTACCAAGCTATGCAGTTGAGAGCTGCGTATGGACATGCTGGGGGAGGACAAAGCCAGACTGGATAATGGCCAGTGCTTTGGTGGGGGTTTTTTATCCCTTTTATGAACAAGTAGTCAAAATGTGGCCCTGTTTTCTGGTGGATACCATGACACGGGAGAGCTCTGAACAGGGAACAGCAGAAGGATGCTGCACTGGATTTACTTAACAGCTCCTCCCTGGAGTAAAATATGCAACAGAAAACATCCAAGTCCTTTACTAAATGAGTCGCAGGCAGGGAACATCATCATGAAGTGACCAGAAGTAAGAGCTGAGCTCTCCGGACTGAGAAGAAAGGTTAGGACTGGAGATGGGCTGAAAAAAGCACTGAGTGAAAGCAGAGAGGTTATACTTGATGCCAGAGAGAAGAGAATGCACAGAAAAAAGGCAAAGCAAAGCGAGAGGAGGAGCACAGCAGACTAGGAAATGGTGGCATCTGCAGCTGGCTGGAGAATGGGCAAGAGCCTGAACCGGCTCAGGCCAGAAAACAGAAGTTTCAGTTGTACAGAGAGACTAGAGGAGGCGGAGGTTCACTGATGGGTCTACAAGCTTAGACAGAGCTCTCATCCCCTTCTACTCCACTGATCCTCCTCCTCCTCTCACATACACGGGTGTGTGCTTGCACAGACCAACACACACCAAAGCTATCGTGTGGTATTAAGACTGGCCTTCGCAGAACACCACACCCTTACTCAGCAAAAGTTCCGCACTCAGCTTAAGCTGCTTCAGTTCTCTACGAAAGCAGAAGAGACTAAAGCAGGTCTGAATTTAAGTCTGTCAGGCTGGTGCTCTTTCCCCCAGCACTCACGCTGTCACTCTCGACTAGTGCAGCTCCTGTTTACACTTCAAGCTCTCCAGGACAGGGAACGCAACTCAGGCATTTCCAAAGCACAGTTTTAAGCCTTCTGGGATAACAATTAATCATCAAGTTACCACAGAAGTCACTCGAAAGAATTAGTGACATTAAACTAAACCTTCGCTACCTCTGGCAGTAACGATGCAGCTTTTTTATAGCCTCTCTAACAGGGAAACCAACCCCCCAACGTTAGCAGGGGAACAGTCTCTCTCGGGAAAGCCTCTAGAAATACATTTGGACAGGGACAACTGCCAGCTCATCATCTGTGCAGCACTGTCCTGGTCTGAGTCCCAAGCCATCTCCTTAGGCCAGCTGGGAGGCCAATTCTTGCTGCTGGGCTTGCTGGAAGCACAGGGCTCCCCTGGCAGCTCAGCAGTAGGGAACTGAGTAACTTCTCAGGGCACGAGCAAGGAGCCCACCGCTGATCACTGCTATCAAGAGACTCAGTCCTTAGTGCAAAAGTTGGCAGATACAGGAGAGGGTCCAGAGGCATCAGGCAGCCAGGAAAGAGCTGCTGCAATGCACTCATGTTATGTCACAAGATATGGTCCCCAGTGCCAGCACACCACAGCCTCAGCCCATAAGGAGAACAGGGTTCTTCTGGTCTTGGGCTGCAAGCGGACATCCTGACCTGGTCAATAGGAGGGAACACTCAAAATTTCGTGGAGGATAATAAACCGGGAGTAGTAGACATACTGGAGGGCTGGGCTGCTATTCAGAGGGACCACAACAGGCTGGAGCAAGAGGCTGATGTGAACATCATGCAGTTCAGGTATGGAACAAGCAAAACCCTGTATTTGTGATGGAATAACCCCCAGTACAGGCTGGGCACTGATGGGCTAGAGAGTATTTCTACCCAAGAGGCCCTCAGGGGCTGGGGCACAGGACATACAGGGAAAAGCTGAGAGAAAGAGGTTTGTAGAGCCCAGAGAAGGAAAGATGAAGGCTGATCTTACTTACTTGTTGCGTTACTTACCAACCTGAGCAAACTTTGACACCGCTCTTGCTTTAAGCAGTGTTTGCTCAGAGCATCTCCAGAAGTCCCTGCCAACCAAAGTTATTCTATGATTTTATCTCCTAAACCAGCCCAATTTCATTTCACATATTCCCCAAATTTCTCACCTTTCCCATACATCTGAGCGTGTACACATAGGCTGATGGTAGAGAGACAGGCATTGGAGGAACTCG
Source organism: Bucorvus abyssinicus (assembly GCA_009769605.1). Lineage (NCBI taxonomy): Eukaryota > Metazoa > Chordata > Aves > Bucerotiformes > Bucorvidae > Bucorvus > Bucorvus abyssinicus. The sequence continues at coordinate 2,135,593 of CM020040.1, forward strand.
ACCTTTATCAAAGTTCCCAGGGAAGAATTCATCACGACATTTTGCTGAACAATTACAGCAGGAAAAGAGAGAGCAGAAACACAGGAACTTCAGAGGATTTCAAAAGAAATCTGAATGAAAGTGGGGGCGACTTCATCAGAATAAAATTATTTCAATAATTCTCTTGAAATTTCAAACTGGCTTTCAAAAGTTCGTAATGAAACGGAAGAGACGACAGATGCCCTCAGCTGACAAGGGAAGTCATATTAGCTTTTGATCTCCGTGCACATACAAACCAGTTAGTCGGGATTCTGCTTTGTGTCATTTGAAACAAACCTTCTGTAGTGCCTCCCATTTCTCTATTGCAAACCAGGACTGCAGTATTTAATTGCCACAGTTCAGAAACTCTTAAAATCCCTGTCAGGCAGGAGTCAACATATGTCGTTCTCACTCAATAGATTAGTTGGCGAGTACATTGCCAAAAGTTGCCAGACTTCACTGGGCATTTGTTTTGGTGCTGACAACTAGACCTGGAAATCCCAGAGGAAAACCTTACAGTGATTTACAAGTTACTGCCTGTATTTCCACAGGGAAAAGCAGCAGCCTGCTCAAAGAGCATCCTAGAAGCCTGTGTCAACAGCCTGGCCAGGCTTTGGTGGAAGCTCCTCTTGGGCCCTCAGGTTTCAGAGGAGAACAGTAAAAAGAGTCATCTTCCGAGCCCTCTTTTCCTGGGGAAGAAGTTGAAGCAACTCAGATGCATCAAGTCAGACAGGTCTTGGCTGCACTCTGGACCTCAGCTCCTACACCAAGACCAAGCAACTCTCAACTAGCCAACTCAACTGGTTTCCTTGCAGGTACCATGTCAAAAAGGCATGACCCTGTCCAGTTCAGCAAACTGGAAAACCAGTGACTGTCTTCTGAGGCCAAAAGGAGCAGTACCACAGTTCACGGCAGGCACTTGATTAGGGGATCACCAAACACCATGTGCTCATGGCCCCCCAGAGAACGGGTGTATTTGGCTGACAGTGGTATGGGACCATTTCAGAAGGTACGTACGATCAGGAGGCTGCAAGCCAGCTAACAGACTCGAGTGCTCTACAGGGAACGGGGCAGAGAGAAAGCTCACAAAGAAAAGGTCCCCAGCCCATGCACCAGGTATTTGCTGCATCTTTTGCCTGCGCCCTCAAGAGCAGGCTGGTTTGGGGCTGCAGCGCAGGTTTGAAGCCAGTGCCTGCTCAGCTCCACTTAAGAGCTCATTCCACTTAAGAATACTTGGTCCCAAGGACCAGACCAAACTGAGGCACTCAGGATGCCGTCCTGCGTTTCCTCTTTCAAACCAACAGAGTGAGTCTTTCAGGATGCTCTGCTGGAGACACCACTGCTGCATACAACTTCACCGCAGCCTGCAGAGTTTTATCAAAGGTGGCATCATGCCTAAAACACTATAAGCAAGAGCCAACCCCACGTCCTGCCCATTCCCAGCTACAGCTGCCATCCAGCAGCTCAGAAACTCCGGTTCCTTTTTGTCCCTCTTTACCCCCAGGGTTTTGCCCAAAAAGATGTTACACTCCTTCACCTCTGAGTGTCGACGCAGAAGCGGGCCTCCCGATTCCCGATGTTGCGAACCAGCAGGGTTTTCTGGGTGCTGTACTTCACCGGACACACAGAGAAGTTCAGGTGGTCGGGGAAGTCCAGGATAGCTCGGGCACCTATCGCTCGGATTGGCACAAGAAACTTCTCTCTTTCGGTGATGCAGATGAGCTCGTGGAAATAATCCTGCAGGCAAAGACACAGTCTCAACACACCACATTTTCTGACAGCAGCACCCAATAACCTAAAAGGACTTTTTACCTTAATGACCTTTATTCCAGCAGCGGGACTGGAACGGGGCCATTAACTTGCAAAGAAGAAACAAACCCAGTGATTCACTTGCTTTCACAGCAAGCTGGCAGCACCAGACAAAATTATCGGATACTTTGGTTACGAGGCACCACAACAGAGGGATTGGACTTCAGGCTTTCCAGCAGTAACAGAACCTGCTTCTAGCAGCACTGCAGACTATTAAAGGCACCACCAAGTATCCAGCTGGGCCACAGCACTAACTCCAACCCCAGCAATGCCACCACCCCGCTGAAGCTTGGCAGGGCACATTCAGGCACATTTTCAAAGGGACTTCATCACACCCATAATCAAGAGTGGATCTCTGGTGAAATACTTCACAAGCTGGACACAATAACTGCTTTAATGTCAGGTGTTTCCCACCTCTTCCAATAGCATTAGAGGAACAAGGCTGGGGACACATACCCTTAAAAGTTATCTGATCCATCTCCCCCACCCAGAACCCGCTCACCTCTACACCCAAACTATTCTGGAGAGATGGTTGACAAGTGCTTAGAAGCACCAACAATTCCGGCCCTGTCCTCAGCAGCCTATTCCAGCTCTACCCTAGACTTACAGATCTAAGCTCAGTTTCCCTTTACATCTCCTCCTAGCCTCAGGGGACACAGGAGATAGCTTTGCTTCCTCTCTGCTGCATGACTGATGCCTTAATCACTTCTCTCCCCTAAGGTCTCCAGAAGGGCCCTACTCACATGCCTACCTGAGGCCGCTGGCATCAGGAGCTCTAAGTGGAGACACTCAGACATCCCCAGGAGAACAAAATCCCCTCTGCTATTCCCACTCACCAGCTTGTTCAGAAGAGACAGACAGGCCCCTCGAGCTGTCTGGCATTTAGCAGCAGCAGGGCAAATCAAATCACCCCAATCTTTTTACTTTGGGGATGAGCAGATCGATCTCCAGATGTACAGGGTGCCCTCGCTGTGCTGGAAGTATCACCTTGCCCCCCCCAAATCAGTGCTAAAACAGTTGCCATCACCTCCAGCAGCTCTCTTAGTGATGAGATGATAAAAGCTCTGGCTTTTATCACTCACTTGCTGTCCTCATCTTTCTTCCTCGGTGCTTTTAACTCCTTCAATTGTTTTACAGCTCTCCAGGCAGCAAGCAGGCAATTTGATTGAGGAATTGCTCACAGCTGCCTCCCTTAACCAGGACAGATTCACATTCCTCTGCACTTGGGTTTTCCTGCTCCCACACCCATCCTCTCCCCAAGCCTGCAAGGGACCTAAGGCAGCCAGCTGAAGCACAGACACTTGGCTCTTGCTGTAACACAACAATTATCACCCAGTGCCTACCAACCACCTGCTCAGCTGGGGCTTAAGGTTGCCCTGACAGATGCTGTCACATCCAAAAAAAGAACAAAGATGCATCTTTTTCTCCAGACTTAGCAAATATTCCCCCTGGAAATTGCAGAAGAGCTTTTGCTGCTCATCTTTGGGAGGTAAAAATACCAGGAAAGCAGCAAACGACCTGCAGAACTGAATATCACATTTCAGGAGAGCATTTCATCTGCAGCAAGTCTTTCTGAATTAGCAATTTTGTACTCAATCTCGCAGCCTAAGCCCTCTAAAATAAAAGCTATGGGCAGCCCATGTGAATTTAAAGCACCTCTTAGCTGGGTACTTCCTGTCCTGCCCCATTTAGATCCTCAGAAACTGCATTAACAAATGAAGAATGCTATTGACTTTCCTTTTGTTGTTAATTTGACTGCACTATCATAACAAAGGCACTGTAAATCCAACCAAAAGCTGCCTGCCTTAGTAAGTCTTGGCAGGCCACATTTACTTCTTTCTCCTTTCCAGACGTCAGGTAGACAGAGGAGGATGCAAGGTGTTCAGATCAGTAGGGGGATAAAGAAAAAAGAAACTGCAGCTATTGGAGGGATTGGGAAGGAAAAAGAAGACATTTCCAAGTCACTGTCATTGCCAAGGAGCAAGGGGATCTATAGCAATGTAAGAGCCAAAGGAATAACACACACACACCCCCCACTCCACACCAGTTGAAAGTCCTGGGTTACTCTGCAACTGCAAACCCTCAGCAGGCTGCTCCAAACCAGGTTTCTCTACCAGCACACCTAGGTGACAAAGGGGTTGTCAAACGGTTGGCTTTAGACACAGCCTCAGACTACAGCTTTTCATGAAAATAGGACTTTGTTCTCCATCCAACTCCTCTCTCAGTTTCAAGGGAAATACACATGATTGTACCATGGATTCTCTTCTCTTATTGCCCTCTGAGAAGCAATAAACTAACGGCTCTGGGCTTCTGAGTAGCACCACTGGCACTTGAACTCATACCCACTACAGCAACTGCTTGGCTCAGAGATGTCAGTGCCGGCTCTTTACAAACTTGGGCTCGCATTCATCACTGCCACGGCGATACCAACCTGATTGCCCAGCACACCAAACTCAGATGGCAGTTTTGCTGTGTAACCGAGCCTAAATCCTTCACTCAATTCCTGACAGCAGCCAACTTGCAAAGAAAAGATCCTCATAGCGTGAGGGATCACAGGAAGTCAAGCAGGGCAAGCTCCCTGCTGAAACCATCATACAGTAAAGGCTGGAAAATGAGGACTCTGGAAAGAGAGGAGGGAGGCTGGAGGATGAAGAGAGCATCACATGAGCAGGGCTACCCCCTCTCCTGCCTCCCTCAGCTACCGATTCACTGGAGGCTTTGAAATCAGTCACTTGGCTCCAGGTTCAGCCTGCACAGAGCCCTTGACCTTGATCTTCTGCCCCTTTCCTCCCCAGAGTCATCTTAGAAGTATACTTGGAGCAGCTTCTGCATGCTGCCAACAGAGCTGGACTGCATTTTAAAGGAGTTCATTTCAGTAACGCAGTCACTCACCATCCTGACGTATTTCCTAGTAATCAAGGGGCAGTAATTCAGTCTCCACTGAGCATCAGGAAGGATTTTTGCAAACCTGACAGACTGAACTGGGAGTGCCTGAAAATACTGCAGTGCCACAGTGAAAAGAGCAAAAGGACAAAACAGAATAAGCTGTGCTGGGTTTTTATTCACTTCTAGCTTCCTTCTTCCTTTCAGATAAGCTATTGATAAGCCTGAAGGACACACAAATGGACATATTCCTGCCCGTTGTTTACTTGCCAGTCAGTCCACAGTGGTTTCCAACTAGGCAGAGAGCGTCAGACCAGAATGCCAAGGACACCCGGAACCCAGGCTGGCACGAGAACACCCACACGGTACAACTGCAGCCATGGAAGAGGAATGTGTAAAGGAGGAGCAGCAAGAGTAACTCATTGGAAATGTTGCCCAACAGAAATTATCATTCACAGTTATAACACCAGGGCCAATAAACAGAGACACATGCCAGCTATTTATTCACTTTCTGGCAGTCCAATCACAGGGCACATTCCCAAATGACTGCGAGACAACAGGAAAACGCTCATTTTTCAAGCAGGGCCTACGTGACACATGGCAGTTCAGCCACTAACAGCTGACGTGGTCCCTTTATTTAGGGCTTAGCCATAATTTCACTCCCTCGAATCAGGAGTGACTTCGCTGGTCACACTTAGCCTGGGGAAGAGCAGATTCAAAGCAAGAGAAGAGCAGAACCCAGCTCCAGAGCAGGAGGAAGGGCAGAGACAGAGGGGTTTGTACCTGCACCCCAGTTCACTGGGTTATCCACAGTCCCTGTGGATCACGCAGCGGCAGAGAAGCAGAGGTTGTGCAGAGGCAGCACTCGGAAGCCTTCCACAACTGACATGCAGATATTCTGCACGCGAGCAACGGCGAGCCCAGCACGGGGGCCTCTCCCCAAAGTTGACCCTTTGCCAAGGGGTTTTCAAGGTGCCACGCACCTCCTGACCACGCTGTCGATGCGTTTCTAGCTGAGCTACGGCGCTCTGGGACTTTGCTGACTCACACTCTGTCAAGTACAAGACAAAATTCTGACTCTGCTGTTTAAATCCCCACATGCTCCTCACCCCGCAGGACAGATCCCTCTCCTGAGGCCCTGCACGGAGCACAAAACCAGTTCAGCAGAAACCGCCAGGGTGTCGCTGAAGCTGCGCAGAGGACCTGGCACTGGCAGAGCTCCCTGCCCCACACGCTCACCAGTTGAAGGGCAAGAGAAGGGACAAAATGTTGGACATTAGTGCTCTCGGGGGTCCTCTCACTTTACTTCTAGTTGTGGCCACGTTTGCATGTTGTTCTGCTGCTTCTCTAAACTTGAAGAGCAGCACTTTACCCTTCATGGCCATCAAACTACCTTGCCCACCCCCAAAATGAACACTGTCATTAACACTAATAAATAACACTGCGGAGGCAGCAGTGTTCTTTGCAAAGCCTCCTCAGGGAGATTAAGCTCGTGTGGCACTTGGGTAGTTCGGAGAACTGCCCTAGGCCAGCATCATTTTTACTCTCAGTATTAATGATCAAGGACTCCTCAGTCCCTCCAAAGGAACAGATTATTCCACAAGCACGGGGAGCTAGAGACCACGGGGCATTTCCTCTTCAGTTTTCCGTATCGATGCTGTTTGAGGATAGGACGAAGTGTTAAAGTAAAGCTAAGCAGCAAGTGAAAGATGAGAACACAGGTAGGCCCACACCTCTGGCCCGGTGCAGAAACATCTGCTGGCTCAGAGCTACCCCCTAACCTTGCCTCTCCAACAGAGTCATGCAAAGAGGCAGTAGGATGCTGGTGCAAAGAGTCAGCCTGGCTTAGTTTCCCTGCGGAGCTTCCTCCCTTCCGTGCCACGTACTAAATCCTGTATTAACAAGACTCCAGAGAACAGCACTGACCCTTCCCATCACAGCACTGACAAGCACACTTGCCAGAGCCACAGCAGTGACGTTCAAACCCCCAAGCAGAAGCATGACATGTTTGGCATGGCATAGGTGCCAGCTGACAGAGCAATCACACCCCACGCATGAAGACACTGCCACTCCACAGGCTCTGGGGTGATGGGTCTGCCTGCACCTTGTACCTGCCCCCTTTAGTCCGACACGTGCTCTTTCAGACAGTTGTTTCCGTCACCTACAGCACACCAGCCTCCTGCTGAGTTACGGACACGTACAGCTCCGGGTGGCTGTGCTGGGCTGGCTCCCTGCCACGGGCACAGGCCTCCCTCTCCCCTGCACTTGCAGCTGGATCGCTGGCAGGCAAGAATCCTCGGGACCAGTAGGGCTGCAAGGCTCCAAAACAGAGGGGATGAAAAGGCATCGTCTTTGCTCCAGTGCAGGGTGAGGCGGGGAAGAGGCTGCCACATGGGAAAGAGAAAAGCTCTCTGCATCTATTTGTTCCTCGAGTGTTTTCCATAATAATAACCCCCCCTACCACTGAGGAGAGAGATGGCTAAACATCTTATCTACAGCCCTCCCTGCCTTTTTCCATGGGCATCTTCCCTTGCCATTGCTCAAGAAAGGGCAGGGAGGGAAAGCACAGCCTGCCAGTCCCTGAGCAGCAGCTGACAGCACCGTGGAACACCAGGATGGGACTAGCTGCAGACAGCCTGACCACAGCCACGAGCAGACCTCCCAGCATGGGGTGGGCTATAACCCAGACAGACATGCGGTCTCACCTCTGTCTCCAACATGATGTCCATTAAAGTGACTCCAGCTTTCAAAGGTGCTGGTCCTCACTCATCAGGCTCCACTTGGGGTCCTCCAAACACCGGGTCACTTTTAAACAGCCCTTTGTGTTTGTCATTAGAGGAGCAAACCCATGAATACGCAGCAACGGACAGAAACTACAAACCAACGCCTTGAGAAGCCACAGACAGGAGACTGTCAGCCCACGAGCCAACAGACGGTACATCAAACCTGCCAGCACTACAGGAGAAAAAACAGTCTGAAATAGGCAACAGCCTCCAGCCTATGAGAACATCACCTTCACCATGGGGAAAGAGTGTCCCCCAGTTCTAGATCTAGCACAACCCCACTGAGACCAGGGCACTGCCTCAAAACCCACTCCACATGCCCTCTTCCAAAGCCAGCCCTGCAGGTTCACCTGCCACTGAAGGCACCAACCTCTTGGGACCTCCAGCCTCACCTTGTTCTCATCAGGGGTGAAAACGATGCGGAAAGTTGAACACATGCCAGGTGCTACCTTACAGCCCACATCACTGAGGCTGATCAACTTGAAGTAAGGTGAGCTCTCCAAGACGACCTTCACCAGCCGAGGAACCTGCAGGAAAGACATCAAACTATGATTGTGATGCTTACGGAAACACAAGGAGAAGACACCTGGCCAGGCCCTGGTGACATCCTTCCTTAACCATCTTTCCAAAGCATTTTTAGCTCTGGAGGTACATGCACATAACACACAAGGGTGGACTTGACTCCACTCTGCCGGGGCACAACAGCTCTAGGCCAGAGGCAGGAGGACAGTGCTCTGCTGGGAAGGAATCACCAAGCAGGTAAGACACCAGCAGTATGGAGATACAGCACCCGAATCAAGTCACCCCCACATTCAACAAGCCCAGAGAACCTGCTTGCTTCTGCTCAAACACAACCAGGCAGTCCTGCCTCTAGAGGGGGAAGAGAGAAGGCAAGGCTCATGCACAAGACAGCAGGCATCCTGCCAAAATAATGGAAAGCCAGACGAACCCCCAGGCTGTGCCCATCAATTATGGGCTTCAAAGGCATCTTCTGCCCTGAGACACGTGATGAGCACTGACTCGCAGGGTGGTTTCATCATTAAAAGCCCAGCGCAGCTCCCCAGAGGCTCTTGCTGCCTGGTGAGTGTAGCCAGGCAGCTGCCAGTGCAGGCAGGGCAGATTGCTGGGTGTTCCTCCCTGCACCCAGCTGCACCTTCCTGCCCTCTGCGATACCACGAGCACAGAGACAGCAAACAGGCACCTTCTAACAAGCAAGTACCAACCCCTGAGCACCAAATCTCATCTCAGAAAGTCTAACAGGCCATTTTGACTGACAGGCAGCTGCACCGATAAACAACAAACCCACACGGGGCTTGGGAAAAATGGAGGTTCACTCCGCACCACCCACCCGAGCCTGACAACCCGTGGCCAAGACAGTCCTGAACTCTCCAAACACCCTCTGCTCCCAGCAACACGCTGGGGCAGCCAGTTCCAGGAGCCAGTTTCACACTGCAGACAAATGTTCTGGTCACCAAGTCCCTTGGGAGATGAGCACGTGTGGCTGAGACCTTCAGCAAATGCCACCCAGAATCTCTCCGAGGGTGCTGAACACCAGCCTGAAAACACAAAAGCAATTTTACACCATACAGGTCAGAACAGTGAGTACGAAGGGAAGCCATTCTGTGTTTGAATGAATACAGAGCCTCTCTTCGGAACAGACTTTGCTGTTCACTGGATTTCTGTGGAGCAGACATACCATGCAGAATAAGGCAGTATGGTTCAGAGGATTCTGGGGAAACTGGTCTGAGAAGACTTTGAGACAGAGCACAACGTTGCTTTTCTCCAGGACATTACCACAAGCCAACAAAATTAGACTAGAAGAACCTCTCTTGGTATTATCATCTCTATCGTTGTGTACTTAAACAGGCTAAAGGTTTTCCTTAGGGCTGATCTCACTTTTACACCGGTGCTGGCCAACAGTTGAGGTCTTAGTAGCTTCAAAATTAATCCACTTTGGAAAAAAATCAACAGTTCACACATTGCCTCCCCTCTACAGAGCAGACAAATCCCAAGGTGCAGCTCTACGAGTTTATTATTTGTTCCTGGGAATGGCAGAAGCGCTGATGCAGATGTTCTTTTCCACTTGAGGAAGCAGGAATAGAGCACATGAACTGTTTGCCTAATGGCTGCGACTTGGCAAAGACAGACATTTGGAAGTGCCACAAGGATAACAGAGCAGCTGAAGCCAAAAGACTTCATGGGAACAGAGCAGAGGCACAGGACAAGAGAAACCGAGGCACATTTTAATGAGGTCAGCAGATACCTACAGCAAAGAGTGCCCAGAACCCGTGTGGACCACACGAATCGTATCCCTTACGCATGGGCTTCCACGCTGCATCCTTCCAATATTCCCAAGCTAAACACCAGACCAGAAACGGCGGAGGATTCTGCAGGAAGAGCTGAGGGACCACACCTGCATCCCCCCTTGCCAAAGGGTCTTCCATTGTCAGTCATGTCCCTGTCAAAACCTGCTACCTCAGAACACATTTGGGCTTCTCTTGCTCTTCCTCCACCTGCAAGGTGTCTCCACAGCTTTTCTTTGGCCACTTGTTTGTTGCTCCGAACAGGCAGATTTGGAGAGGGGCATAATTCACCCGCTCTTGGGTACACACCCACCCTCCCATCCTGCCCTGCTCTCGCAACTACATCTTACTCATCACTACACAACAGCACCTTTAATTACATCTCTCTTTCTCTGACCATTCTCCACTTGCAGGACACTTCCTGCTCAGGGTCAAGAGAAACCCTTGCACAGACTGTGCTCTCTCCCAGGGCACCTTCTAACTCAGCTCCTTTCCTCCCTCCTGTCTTTTCCTACCAGCTCGCTCTTGGCACATGCCTCAATCGGCCAAATGTTTCCCCGGCTGAAATGCAAAAGGTCTCCATTTTCCTCTTTACACTGGAACAACAGCACTGACAGGTCTCAGCTTTTCCCTTCTCATCTTCCCCGGGAAATCTCAAAACGAGTACAATTTTTTGAAGGAAAGCTGGAGACCTTCAAGAGCACATTCCTCTGCAGGTGCTGTGGTTCCCCAAAAGGAAAGCAGAGAGCCACGGTGGCTAAGAAAAACCTGTGCAGAACTGAATTAAGCTTAGCAGGAGCCTCAAGTGGCACCTAAAGGCCTCCCGCTGCTTCTGCTCAATCAGGCTGTTGCCACTGCTGGTTCAAAACACCTTTCCTGGAGGGCTAATGCACTAATTATAACTTATTCCCCATAAAGCGAAGAAGACTTGGCAACTGTGCTCTGCCGATGAGCTGCACAGAGGCAGCTAAACAGGCTGTGAGAAGCAGAAGTGCCCCTCCAGAAACCAGGACTGACCAAGGAGCCACCAGGACATGGAGCACACTTGAGGTAAAGCAGGACAGCAGCTAAGAACTGCACAGCCCTCAACATTCCATCAGTCCAGGGCTTTCAAGGGGAAGGATGCTGACTAGAAGAGCTCCTTTGGGTAGATAACACCAACACAGGGCCAAAATCAGGGGGAGAATCCCTGGCATAGCAAGATTTCCACCATCTGGCAAAATAAAGCTGGGAGATGTTTTATTCCAGCTGGGCTGCGCTGCAGCAGTAACTTGCCACGCTGGACAGCACGTGAATGACACTGCTCTCCTCTTCCAGCACAGCAATACACCTCCTCGGCCCAGCACTTACCTTGTCGATGTTCCTCAGAGTCAGAGGCACTTCGTAGACCTGGAAGGGGACATAGCTCTGAAATATCACTTCCAATGGGAAGGGCTGAAACAAGCTCTGGTCCAGGTCGACCGCTGAGAACTGCAAAGGCAAGACAGAGGAGTGAGAGGGTCAGCTGCTGGGAGAAGGATTCCTGAATGCGAACCCTACGCTGCTCTCCAGTCAAGTACAGTCTCTTGGCGAGTACATCTGCCCAGCTCACACTGGGCAAACAGCTCACCCACCGGGGTTCTGAGCTCATCAAAAGCTTCTGGGCCATGCCGAGCAGGCTCGGACTAAGAAGCTCTTTTAGTAGCTGCTTCTCCAGGTTTCCTTTTCCAAAAGGCAAGTCAGCGCTAACCTCCAGCAGAGCCCTGTGCTGATGGGGTCACGCAGCTCCAGAGCACTGACCAAAAGAGCCATGAGCACTCCTGGAGCAAGTGAAACCCACCAATTTACAGGAAACTCCAGGGGAAACAATTTGGGGACAAGCATTACTCTGAGACAGAGAGACCGAGTCCCACACATCTCCAAATATCTTTTCTGATAGAGAGCCTAGAAACCAGGGAGAAGCGAACAGCACCGGAGGAGGCAATGCCAAAAAGAAAGTAACACAGTAGTTAGGAAAGAGCCAAATGAGGAGGATGCTGGCTGCTGAGAAGGTTCAGCTCCTTCCCCAGCATTACTGGGCAATGAGAGTAAGGCTGGACTTGGTAGCTCCTTCTCCCAGGAGCTCTAAACAGATGCTTTCCTGTATTCTACTATGGCCGGTTTATTTAGTGCCAGTGCAGAAGCACATCCGAAAATACACACAAACAGCAGAGGCTCACAGAGCAGAGGCACCGCTTTGAGAAAATGCCTCCCTGCTTTGCCCCCCTCATCCAGCTGCGTTGTTCCCCCTCGACAGACGCACGCAGGTCTCCTGCTTCTCCACACAAGTCATGGGCATGCTGAAGCCAGGAGCTGCAGCACACTGCCAGTTATCTCTGCGCTCGTCCGATGCGCTCCCAGCCTCCTGGGCTGCCTAGGGCAAGCCTTAACCCATTTGTTACAGGACTCTTGCTAGCAATTTTCCGCTTAACAGCCTACCTCAGTCATCTGCTCATCTGGGCTGCGTGTTAGATGGAGCAGCCCTGGACAAAAAGCACCTTTAAACATCCGTCTCATGAAGCATTGGTCCAGACCAAGCACACCCACTCCCCTCTGTCCAGAGCAATTTTCTCAAGATCTGGCGGCCCGCAAACCCTGTGAGGGTCCCACGTGTTGTTCCGACCCAAAGCATTAGTGCAACTGCGTTTGTTAAATCTCGAGTAGTTACCACAGGTCCTCAGCCTTCAAAGGCCAATGCTGCCACTGTTGAGGAAGTCATGACCCCAAGCCTTTCACTACACCAAAGCAAGAGGTGCCGATTTTCATGGGACCTGCCCCAGCCTTCCCCTGGTATCCTGCTTTAGCGACAGTAGCTGAACTCCAGCAAAACCCACCATCTTCAGCACATTCATTTATACTGGCTTAACACAGAGCACGACTTCCACGTCTCACCGGGGGAAATGTTTTACCTTTCCCCCAGCAGAAGGAACGAGGAGCTCCACCACCGCCAGCACTTTGAAAGGACAACAGGACCTAGGCACCGAGCTATTTAGAGAAGCTGGAGGCAAGCCTGTCACAAGCTCGCGCCCTCTCCAAATGGCACGTCAAACAGCATGGAAAAGGGCAGGAAACAGCTACCTTTTGATGGGAGCTTTCACTCATGTCTAGAAGCTCAATAATGCAGGGCTGCCTCATCTTCCGAGTGCTCACCAGCCTCTGCTCGGTGGTAAGAGACATCTCACGGAGGAAGGCAGAGGGAGTCAGCTGAAATGCAAAACACCAGCAAGAGCTACGGAAATGCCTTTGCTCAGAAAGGCTTTTCTTGTTCAAGTGCCACTGATGAATAATTTGTCAGCACAGCCACTGGGATAGGCCTGCAAGTGCTGCGAGCTACCTGCTGAAATATTTAACAGCAGTAAAGTAACGCTATAGAGCGCAATACACATACTCTAACCAAGGGGCTCTGTCCCATCAGCTCCTTCAGATTTGAAGGGATGTGTTGGGGGATTTCTGCTCTTCAGGCACTTGTTTCCAATTCCGTTTTGCTAGATTGAGCCAGCGACCTTTGAAGAGAGTGGGGAGGAGTTATCACCAATCCCCTAACTCCATCCTTGTACAACACTCACAGCCAACACACATGTGCAGACATCACTGCTGGCTGAGTCACAGCAAAGTAGAAAAGCAGCGTTGTGCCAAGACTGAGGTGGAAAGGAATGGCTCTCTTTCTAATGAGCACTTGTTTTCTCTCTCTTCTGGCCTCACAGACTCCTCCACAGAAGTATAGCGAGATATCTCCGGACATCTCCGGTCAAGTGAGCTCCAGGCAGCAAACGAGACATTTGAGGATGGGAAGGAGGAATTGCCCTGACTCCACTGCTGTCTGCAGGGATGGACCTCTGCTACAAGCAGGGTATGAACTACAACAACTGCTTTGGAACCTGTTCTATCTGGGACTGGGCATGTCTCAAGTCTCCAGGCAGAGCTGGAGCTGCCCACTGTATGCCCAGCTGCCTGGAGGGCAGGTATGGGCACGTATTGGCTTCACAATGCTGCCACACAACAAGAGGGGCAGGCAGAGGAGGGACACGGGGGGACCTTCCAGCCTCACAGCTCCCACCCGCACACAGCAGCTACTTACAGTTTCAGACTCCTCATCCTCCGAGGACCCCATGGACCGACGGATATTGCCAGTGGCCATGTCTCAGCTCACCTGCAAGGAGCAACAACACAACTGGGAAAATCCACAATACCCCATTCCTGGCACACCCAAAGGAGACACCTGCATCTCCAGGCTGGGGCATCCTTCCTAAGTGCAGAACATCAGCCCTCCCCACCCTGTTGCGAGATTAGACCAACTTGTAGAGTTAAGATTCATAGAAGTAAAACCTCAGAACAAACATTCTCTGAGCCGAAACAGCCGTTTGCTGTGGGTGCAGGCCCACGAGCCACAAACACGCACCAGCGCCTGCTGGCATTTGCCACCTCCCCACCCCACCACCACCACTTCCACTGCTTTTAGAACCCCATTTACTGGAATTAGTCACCAAATCTCTATTAATATCCAAACTGTCCTTTTCTACTCTTTACAAGTTTTTTGGGGGGAGCAGAAGTAAGGTAAATATCCCTTTGCTGCTTCATTTTGCAAGAGCAGCTGACCTGAAGCCATTTTGCGCCTGACCCTCCAAAACGCTCCGAGTATTAGGAACAACCTTAAACCCAGGGATCGCTGCTGCCTCCAGCGATAACAGGATCACACCACTTCCCTACTTTGCAAACCCAATGTCCAACCTTTGCGCAAGGAGCCTGCTGATGCTTCCGACTAATGGAGTTCAATACTCTGATTAAGAACTACAGGTTCTCAAGGCTAATTTGGTTGCTTGAAGTTACACAATTATCCAGCAAATAGGACTCCTTCCAGGCATGACATTACAACAGTGCCCAAGAGCATTTCTCCATGGACAATGAGGGCCCTAACTTTCAATTATTTACACCCAAACTCGAGCTCCCTCCAGGTATTACGGAGGCTCTCACAGCACAAATAAAAGCATGGAACCGTTCAAGGAACACGAGCAATTAGCTTAAATAAAGGCAACCTGTGTGAAAGCAGAGCCACTTCAGACTTTATCCTAACCGCAGTTCTTCACCAGCACCCTTACGCTACAAGGGGCATGGGCTAGCGGGTCCACGGGCCATTCTTCACCAGCCTGGTGACCACCTCTCCATCTGTGTGTCACCAGCAGGGTGTGCAAGAAAGGGCAAGAAGAAAAGACAACCCCACAAAGCAAGTCACAAGCACCGACAACAAAAATTAAAGCTAAGCCCTTACAGCAGTTACTAAGCGCTACTCTGGACTAGAAAGAATTTCCCTCACACATCTTCTATCTCTCTGGACCAAGAAACAGATGCATTTCCCTACTTATTTTAGGGGACTGGAAAGACCAGGGCTCTCATACCCAGCTCTAAGGTTTTTTACACCTAGACAACATGTAAAATCAGAGATCATATTCCCTCCTGCCTCCTTCTCTTCCACGCCACCTGTTTTGTGTGGACTGCCTGTATACAGCAAGACATCAGCCACACAACGATGATTATTTCCTTCCCCTCAAGTCTGACCAACATTCTGCAAGGCAATAACTTCACTCCTTTACTCCCCAAACAGCTACAGCACTGGACATGGGCATGGTACTGGGCCCTGTAGAGTTTCAGGAGACCACAAGGTTGCATTTCCTTTTGTTCTTGTCTGAACCATGAGAGCACAGCCCTGCCCTGTGGACACGAGGACGTGCTGCGTCGACAGGGAGGATTTAGGGCTGAAAATTACTATTTTTCAAGAGAGAAATCTAATGACAATGGTACAACATTAATCTGGATTTCCATGTTTTATTACTGGGTCTTGACAGTAACCGGATTATTTGCTCCCATTTTTCTAACTCTAATTTCACTTCACTTGACATTAATCCTGTCCCTCAGACCCCCAACGCTTATTTCCAGGGGGGTTCCAACCTCCACAGCCCCCCAACCCACTCTTACAGCCTCCCCTACCCTCCAGCGCTGGACTGACCTTTGGGTTCCCAGCACAAATGCCCGGAGCCTCCGTGGAGGAACCAGCTGGGTGGCACACAGGACCCAAAACCACCTAGAAAAGCAAGGCAGAAACATGACCGGAGCCAGGGTAACATTCCTGACACGGCCCAGAGAACTCAGAGCAGGGGGCAAAGCTGAAGGTCTCCGAGGACATCCCAGCCGCTGCCCCCCCAGAACCCTCCTCCCTGTCCAGGGGCCAGACCCTACCAGAGCACAGGGAATTCATGCTTCTCCGGCGCTTCCGCAGTCACCACAGCACTCCCCGCTACTGCACCGGACTCTGCAGCCGCGAGGGGGAGGCCCAGGCGTCCGGCTCGGCCAGCGGGGTCGCTCCGCACAGCACGCACCGAAGAGGCCCCGCGACACGTGCCAAGGCGCTTTATGGCCTCCGGTTCCCGCCCTGCCGGACCCCTCTCCCTCCGCCATTGGCTGGTGACCGCTGTTGGCGGGCAGAAGCCGCTCACCAGCCCAGCTCCCATTGGAGGATGGCCGAGGCGTTGCCCAATCAGGGACAGCCTCTAGCGGGGCTGTTGCCGGGGCCCTGAGGGCTCTGCCCTGACACCTTCGGGTCGGGCTCTGCCCGGGGGGTGACAATGGCCGCAAACGCCTGCAGCGAGTCCCAGCCTCGCCGGCCCTGTGGCCTATCTCGGCCTTTTCTCCAGGCTCAGCCCCCCCAGGTCCCTCAGGAACCTCCTGGACGGTTTCCTCCCCACTGCACTGTTATTCCTAATGGTATTTCCCGTGTTAATTCAATTCGAAGACACCAAACTGGAGACAGATGACTAAAAGCAGAGGCAGGAATACAAACCCCCAACCCAACCCTGGCTGGCTCCAGCCTCGTGCCCGATTCTCTATCCCACTCGCACATCACTGGCTGCCAGAATAACAGATATGGAATACTGACCAGATTACGACGGCAGCACTACAGCACTGGCTGTAATCCCAAGGTGCTACAGAGCAAGCTTTCGCTTCACTGAGTTTTTCACCAGTCTTCTGGTAAGGGGCAAGGCTGGGCAGCCTGGGACAAGGAACCTGCACTCTCCTGGGGTAGTTCAGCCTCGGTATTGTCCTAGGATGCAGAGTGTACACAGGGTCTCAGAAAATCACCTCTAGCTTTAAAAGGCAAGGAAAGGGTAGTCAGGGCGAGTTAGATTTGCAGTCACTTCTACCTAGGCCATCTGTGGCATTTGTCAACAAAAGCCTTCACGGCACTTGATAAGACAGAGCAAGAATAAACCACCTCATCCCTCACTCACAGACTGGGCAACACAGACCAAAATTTAACGCCAAACCATCCCCAAGCCCACGGGCGAGGCCAGGAGGGTGAGAGCAGCAGCAGTGAGGCAGCGGCCCCCATCCCCTCCCTGTGGACCCCCCTGCAGCCCATGGAGAAGTGCAGGCAGTTCCTCTGGCAGGGAGCAAAGCTTGTTCCCCGTCCAGCTCCGGTGGGGGGAGAAGGGGCTGCAGCTCCCGCTCCCTGACCGGGAAAGTGCTGCAGCCGCGGGTGCCTCTCCCCCAGCACGAGAGCCCCCCCTTGGCTCCATGGGCACCTTCACCCCTAAAATCCTCCCCGAAGAAGCAGCTCCCGCAGGAGGACGAGCACAAGCTGCTGCCCGGAGGGGGCTGCCCGGACCAGTCCCCCTGCCCAGGGACACGCCTGCTCTCTCCTCCCTCTCCACAAGGGCCGTCCCCAACACGGCTGCGTGGGGCAGGGGGGGTCAGCCCCCTGCCAGCTCTCCCCGCAGCCCTGCCTCTCCGCTCAGCCCCACTGCCCAGGCCCCCAAAGCCACCCTCCATCCTCCAGGCGGGGAGGGGACGCGGCCAGCATCGCCCCAGCCCGGCGGCGGTCACCAGCGTCCCCCACCTTCCCCGCTGCCGCGGGAACGCACTCACACACAACTGCTACCCGCGGCCAGCCGGGCTGCTGTCCCGGTCCCCCGAGGCAACGCGCCGCCGGGCCGGCCCCAACAGCACCCTGGCAACGGCGGGCACGCGCCGGGCGGGCGGGAACACAACATGGCGGGCCCGGGGCTGCGGCCTGCGGGGACCGCTGCGGCGCGGCGGAGGGGAGACCCGGCGAGCACCGCAGGAGCCCGGGCCTGACAAACTGCTTCGGCAGGGAGCTCCGGCCCGCCGGTCGCTGCCCCCGGGCCCCGCCAGCAGCAGCGTCCCCTCGAGAGCCGGGGCGGGCCCGGCTGGCGGCGGGATCAGCAGCGCGGGCACGGCCCAGGCTGGCCGCTGCCTGCGGCCGCATCGCCCGCAACGCACCGGCCCGGCGCCGGCACAGCCCCGGCCCTGCCGGGCCGGCCTGAGGCAGAGCGGCTGTCCGAGGGGCTCGCAGCAGGGCCCGCAGGGTTTCTCCCAGGGCTCAGAGCGGTCAGGGAAGAGCCACACGCCCCCGGGACACCCCTCTGTGTCCACATTCCCTGGGAACCAGGTCACACACAGCCCACGGAGATGCCAGCGCTGCCCTCACAAGGGACTGCCTGCTCTCCTCCTGCTCCCTCCATCCTATCCTGGCTCCCAGCTCCCCCAGCTCACCTGCTTTGCTGGCACCGCTCCCCCCAGCCTGCCCCTGGCACTGACTGACCCTGATGCTCCTTGTCACCCCCAGGAATGAGCCCCGAGAGGCACAACCAGACCCAGCTCCCCCACCAAGGAGCTCCAAAGGCGCTCTGAGCTCCATCCACCGGGGGTCTGCTCAGCCAGGGCTCTGAGCCACCTGAACCAGTGGCAGATGGCCCTGCTCAGTGCAGGGGGTTGGACGGGGTGGCCTTGAAAGGTCCCCACCGACCCAAACCACTCTGTGAGGGATTCCAGGATTTCACCAAGTGGCCCCACCCAGTGCTCTTGTGCAGGTCTGACACGGGGCTAAAGGGAGGTCAGCGCTTGCCGAGTTCTCTCAAAGCCCTCACATTCCTTCCAAGGCCCGAGACGCTTCTGCAACGAGGAAAAGACAACTGGCTGACAAGACCAGAGTGGAAAACCAAAGCTGGACAAGATGGCAAAGAGCAGCACTTCCAAATCAGCTATCTGGAGATTCAATTCCTGCTTCATAGTGAGCATCACCAGCATTTCATGAAGAACCCGTCCAGGACACCTCCAACCCCGAGCCTTGGGCAAATGCCTGGGACTGAAGAGTGCAAAATAATTATCTAAAGAGAACATGTTGTCTATCCATCTTCCCCACACGTCCTCTCCAATAAAAAGCTCCTGCCTAACGAATGAGACTTCGAGAAGACCCAGCGTCATTAAGACATCATTAAGCTTTGGTTATTCTGCTCTATTTCCTCATATAGATTAAGGGTCATCAAGATCTTATAGAAGCTGCACAGTTTAGGCAGGTTTTTTTTTTTCCTAGACAGATTCAATCCAAAGTAAAGCAGAGTTCACAGCACAGGA
Organism: Bucorvus abyssinicus; assembly: GCA_009769605.1. Taxonomy (NCBI): domain Eukaryota; kingdom Metazoa; phylum Chordata; class Aves; order Bucerotiformes; family Bucorvidae; genus Bucorvus; species Bucorvus abyssinicus. Next base: position 2,154,833 of record CM020040.1, read on the forward strand.
GAAGCCTGGGACAGGGGCGCTCAAACACAATGGACAGGCAGAAACATACGTTCAAGTGTTTTCATGCTCATGCCTCGACTCCAAAGCCTCTTCCTCCTTGGCTTCTCTTCCCCCAGCCCAGCTCCTGTAGCTCCTTCATTTCAGCGCCAGGCTCATCTCCATCCGCTGTCGCCAGACCCTTCACTGGACATACCCAAGCCCACCAACCGGAGGGCAACTACACCAGCACACGCAGCAACACGGTTTATCACTGGAAATTCCCCACTGGACCAAGGCAGTCTGCAGGGGCTCACTTCAGCCAGCCAGGCTGCAGAAGTGGAGCACCCCCATGGCCCCAGCTCTCAGCCAGGCTCTGCAGCCCATCGCTAGAGGCAGAGCCTGGCTAAGCCAAGCAAAAGCTGCTCCCAGCCCAGAGAGGGGCAAACTCCCTTTGCTAGGACCTTAAGCACCCAGAGAAAACCCTGGCAGGCAGCAGGGAACAGCTGATGCAGCCCTGTGCAAGGAGAGCCGCAGAGCCCCTGGTGATGCAGCAGAAGGGGAACGACGCTCTCTGCAAGAAGCAGCTTTGATTCTCTTGGCTTTTGCACACAAAGCCCTTGGGGAGCTGCGTCGCTTTGCAAAACACACACGTTCTGCCAAAGCCTCTTAATTCCTGATCGCAGGGAAGGTGAACGCTGCAGATTATGACTCTTTCTAGCTAACGAGGACTTGGAGGGATAGGAAGACACCGCATTCCCAGAGAACACAGTGGGGAGACATCACTGCAGGTGAACACCAGCAGCCAGACTGCTGGCAGCTGAGGAAAGGGAGGCCACGGCCAGCTTGTCCTGTAGCTTCTTCACCATAACCGTGGCTCTTGATGGCTGCGGCCACCAGGCAGCCCTGCCAAGCTGCCTTTTTTGAACAGCAGTGGACCTGCAAGCAAAATCAACATGGGTGTGCACATACTCTGCAAGCCTCCACACACGGTTCAGGACACTCTGGTCACTGCTTTCTGACCCAGTCCTAGGCTTCACCATGCTTGGAGATAGAAAAATCATCCCTCTTAGAGCTTGCTGCCCAGATCCGCAGGTGCAGCCAAGACAGGGAAGTGGAGGGAAGACCAAGCCTCTTCCAGGCTTCTTCCTCAGGACAGGGCTTATCAGTTCCACAAAGACTTGCAAGGCAGCCACAGAATGAAGCACCAGCCACCTCCCCCCACCCAGGGGAGACCCACACTTCCAAAGGGAGCCTAGAAGCTGAAATTCAACCACCATGCTCAGGACCCTGGACTTGGAGGTACACAGTTTATATCGCTACCCCTTCTCTGTCTCTGGGCTTGTACATACCCATCCCTGCTCCCTGCAGGGACCAACGTGCCCCCTCTTCCCTCTGCCCATGCGCTCACCTCTGTTTTCCTTCACAATATCCAACTGTCACCATGAAGTTCAGCTGGAAGCCATCATTCCCGATTCCCACTGGGCTCTCAGTTGGCTGCCTGCCTTCCTGACTCAAAGAAGGACACATTTCAAGCAGCACAGACTGCAGCTAGTCCCAAAGCAGCAGAGGGATGGCCCTTGCACAGAAGCAAGCCAGCCACCTCAGCCCTTCAGCCAAGCCACCCTTCTCCATCCCAGCAGGGTCTGACCAAAGCAGGCTGGTGGCCCTGCTCTCGTTAGAAGGACAGATAACCGTTCATGCAGGAGCTGCTCTACAGGGCTCCCAATCATTCCTCCATCCGCTGGGAAATGCTCTTTACACAGCTCTCCTCCTGCAGAAACAAAGGAGCAGACAGCCAAGGGCAACAGGCAGGCACGGAGCATTAACCTCTCTCTTGTTGCAGTGCTAGAAGGACACAGAGCACCATGAGCCAGCAGCCCCCAAAAGCCCTGCTGCAGGCTCAGAGATGAGACCTGACAGCACAGGCGTTTTCTGGCTTCTGAATGCCAAAACCAGAGCCCCTGGCAGGCTTTGAAACAGGAACATCAGAAACATCTTCCCTGACATCATTGCTGCACTCACCAGATCAAACCCACAGAACAACTGGACAGAACATTGGGGGTCTTGCAGAGCACATAGAGCTGCAGCAAAGGCACAGACAAGGGCAAAGGCTCCAGGGACAGGAGCGGGGTGCTGGCACAGACAGCTTACGTGCTCAGATGGGAGCATTCACCACCCCGTCACAGCCATGGAGGGAAAACTCCAGCACTGAGTTCAAGAAAGGACTGACTGCAACACCAATCATTTTGGAGGCTATCAAAACATTTCCTACCGAAGAACTGCAGTGAGATCACTCGCTCAACTGCAGCTTCATGAAGTCCCAAACAGGCAGCAGCCAACAACCCTCTTCACTCCAAGCAGGGTCTGTATTTGTCTTCTGCAAAAGAAAATAAAAGTTGGCTCCTTTTAGGCACATTTCCCCCACCTTCCTGAGGGCGATGCAACCCCACGTTGCAAGGGAGAACATGGAGGTTTTGGCAGCGCAGCCCTGGGTTTGCTTTCTCCCTTTTTACTCCCACATTCAGACTCAATTCTGCTGCCTCCCTTTTTGCTTATGTTACTGCTCACTTCCGAACCTTGAACTGCTTCTGTACTGCTTTTCTAAACCAGGACAATATTTCAAATGCCTACATTCTGGAGATCCTGACATTAGCTACGCAGCCATGAAATCCAAAACGAGGCAATTGCTTTTTCCCCCACTGCTTTTTAAACTAAAAAAAGCCCTTGGCCCCAACACCCAGTGTAACACCTCCTGGCTCTTCTTTTCCCTTAAGAGTATGAATCCATTTAATCCAGCCGGCTTTGTGTAACTGCAGACAAAAATTTACACGCCTCAAGAAGTTAACCACAGTTCAAGGGGAATCTCTGACATGGAGGTTAACAAGGCAGTGACGGGGGCTGGGATTGCCAGGAGACAGTGCCACGGAAGATGGGTGGATTCTGGATGGAGGTTCAGGCCTGACTCAGCAAGGTGCTGCCATAGCATCTCAGCCTAAAGAAGAGAGAAGACAGATGTCAAGGGCACTGATCACCTATGCAGCTACAGGGTGATTCGATATTTGTTCCTGGGACTGACACTACCTTAATCTCAACTGTCTTGGTCTCATGTTTCCTCGAGTAGCTAAAAACCAGCCAAGTCCCCATGATAACTGAGGACAGAAACCCGCTGCAGTACCACCATGCTGTAAGACCAGAGTTTTCAGGGGTCAGTCTCTCCTTCACACTCAGCTCTTCTCAGCTGGCAGGGTCCTGCCACAGCATCCTCCATCCTACCCAGTGCCACAGGCAGGGGAGCACCAGGCCCTACTCTCCTCCACCCAAGACACAGAACCTCCTTCAGAAGCTAAGCAGATGGCATCACGCATGTTTAAAACCAGGACAGTAACTGAGCACCCAGAGCCTGGCAAGACTCACCCATGGTAAGCTTCAAGGACCACGTGGTCTTTCCCTCCAACTTCTCCAGACCAAGAAGAAAACCCCTTGTGCGCTTAACCTGGTCCACAACAGCTCACTCGGCATTTGCAGCTTCTGGTGCCACTTGGCAACTCCATATACAGCGGGACTGGCCTCCTTGGCTCCTGGCTTCACAGCCAGGCACTCATCCAGAGCCTCAGCAGATCCAGCGCTGCTCTTGCAGGGCACTTTCAAACACTGACATCTGGTTCTGTGATTTGAAGCATGGGAGAGAAAGAGTGGAAAAAACAGCAGCTGTAGGTGGGACAAACCCAGCCCAGGATGTGCATTTCAGCCTGAGCCCACCTGAGCAGCCAGCGCAAGTGCAGCAGCTACAAGGCACCACGGGGTGTTCAGAAGCAGCGCTGTGAAAGGAGCAGCTTGTTTTATTTCTCACTTGCCAAGCACTGGAAGGACAAGCTGGTCTCCTTGGCACTGCCAGGCCAGCTGGTGCAGCTCCCTGCAGCACACAGAGGTGCTGGGGCAGTCTGCGGGCACCAAGCTCTGCTGCGTAAGGAAGCGACAAACTGAGGCAGGCACCAAGAAAAAAGTCAAAGCTGAATGTTGTTTCATCCGCGCTGGGCAGTTCCTTCACAGGCCCAATACAACCACGAACAGCCACAACTGCTGACTTTGAACTCCAGCCAAATCCCGAAGCGGCTGCCGGTTCGCTTAAGGGCTTACTGAAACACCTTTTGCTTTGTCAAAAATTCAACTGCACTTTATCCAAAAGTCTTTTGCCAAAAGACTGGGAGTTTTGTTAAAGAACAGCCATGTGGAGGCCACCCTGGGCTGGAACCTGAGCCAGGGCTTTCTGGTTTTTAAACAGGGCACCTAGTGCATCCCTTCACAGAGCCTCTGCTCTCTGCCGTGGAGGTGCTGTCAGACCTCGCAGCTTTCCTGTGACAGAGGTTCCCATGCCGACTCCCAGCACTTCACATTTTGGCAGGGGGAGCAGAGGGGCAGACTTTCTTTTTCCACATAGAGACTGTCCAAGCTGAACTGTCAAACAAGCCCTTTGGGTTCTTCCTTTGACCCTCTTCCCATCCTTCACATGTCCCAAGAACTACCATGAAGCAAAGAGCCAGCAACAAAACCAGCCCCAAATACCTGCAGATTCTCCTTGAGAGAAACCTTCCCACTCAGGAAAGATCAGCTTTGGAATGATGATACGGCCTCAAAAGCAGAGGAGAAAACCCTTCAAAACACAGAGCAGCAGTGGAGCCACTCGTGAAATTACCAGTGGTTGATCAGAGAAGCTGATAGGTCTGTGTAGGGAGCACCAAAGGCCTCAAAGAATGAACCTGTCAAGCCACTGATACCATTTAACCAGCTGGCATGTTAGAAGACAAGACAGCAGCCACATTAAACAAAAAAATGAGGACAAAATTTAAAAGATAAGCACCCCCGTGGGTCCAGGAACAGCCAGGTTTGTTCTGTGACCATCGGCACAAGCATCTGTGAAATCCAAGGCTCAGAGTCCCAAGACAGACCCACCCGACCCAGAGCTGTTGGCCTCACTGCAGAGTTTTTCTCTCCCATTATCAGGTCAGTTATAGCAGCAGCTCAAGAGGGTGCAGGTTTGATTTGAGCAGCCTCTCTCTGCCAAGGAGGGAAGCTAGGACCTGAGTACCCCATATGTGGCTTCCTCTTCACATTGCAAAGTCTTGCTAGTGCACCCTGGCACCTGGTCTCATTAAACAGGCAGAGAGGGAACAGATGGAAACATAAAAGAAGCTCGCAGCTGCCAACACTGACCCCGACTCCAGCCCTCTCATCACTGCAGCAGCAGCACAACTGGCTGCTCTTGGAAGGACAACAAGGCCAGTAGGAGACAAGGAGTTCAGGTGGGCAGTAAACAGCAGGAGCACATGAAGCCTTGGTCAATAAGAGCTGCTCTTGCTGGGAAGAAATTCATCCACAATCAGGAAAGACAACTCACAAGGACTGTGCTGTGTCCAGGAACCCCCCTGGCACTGCAGGAGGACTGTGCTGGCTGAAGCCTTTCCGGCACCCATCTGCCTCCAGGCACCAGCAAACCCAGGAGCAAAGCCCCAGTATACCAACTGGGGTGCCCAGCAGGGCCTGCAGAAGCCTCACACTCCTGTCTCACAGCCTGTAGCTCAGGTATTCTCGCCCTCCAGGCAGCCTCAGCAGACCTAGGTGATGTTCTATAACCAAGAGCACAGAAGGTACAAATACCCACCGCCCTTCTTCTCAAGGTATTCACTTCATTCCTGGCCCCAGAGCATCCCCCTTGGGCTCCAGCACAGAGACAGCCCTGCAATTGTCCCTTAAAAAGCAGCCTGGCGGCTCCCAGGGCAGACAGGCCCCAGGGAAGAAACCTCCCCCATTCCCTTAACCAACCCAAAACCTTGTCCTCTTTCCTACAGATAGAAAAATTACCCCCCATGCCAAAGGCAGCACATCAGATGGACCAAGGATGGCACCAAAGGTCACAAAATCTGACTACAGCTCTGCCAGGGACCCAACAAGGGGTTTGATCTCACCAGGACTCAACTTCCCCACCTGCGAGGCAAGTCCAGCAGTACTTAGGAAAAGGCAAAGTCACAGGGGTCAGTGCAAACAGCTCACACTCACCACAGGGCTGTGGATACTGGAGAGGCTTTTCCATCCTCCCTCTCCAATGGCTGACAAGCCTTACCCATACCCTTACCGCACGCTGGCTGGGTCAGCACAGCTTTAAAACATGCACCTGCAGCAGTCCTGAAAGGCAGGGAGAAAAAAATCTCCCGGCTTTGTGGCTAGAACTGTGATGCAGATGGCATCGCACAGGAAAATTCAGGTCTAAGTTTATCATGCATCAGCTTTTCTCCAGCAGCTGCCTACAAGCAGGGTCTTGTCCCAGAGAAGACACAAGGTGTCACACTCCACACTGACTGCAGCCTTCGACACCCTGCACATCCGCAGCCAGGGTACAGCTGCTGCCTCGGCCACCCACCCACAAACCTTGAAGAGGGGGACAGAAGGGCACCGAGCATCCAGCTGGTACCTTCAGCCCTCAGCACCCTCTATCTCGAGAGACAAACAGAACTGGGCAAGGACAACTATGCCCAGGCACCAGGACCTTCCAGAGGCATCCATCAGCTGAACTTCTGAGAAACAAATATTTCCAGTCTCTCTTTAGCACAGCCTCAAGGCTTCTTTTAACCCTCCCTGGCTGCTGCTCCCACCTTTTTAATTAGGAGCTGGATGCTAATTTCTCCCAGACAGGTTCTCAGTAACTTGCTGGGCTGAACAGAGATGGCTTTGGGTTAATTTTCTTATGACTAGAAGAAGAGCTTTCAAAACCTGTTTGAAAACTACTTTTCTTTCCTGGCTGGTCTTGCCAGCACTGAAAACTCCTTTTACAAATGATCTCTCATTAAAGATACATCTGGGATTAACCAAACTAGCTACGTCAAACCTTCACAAGGAAGAGCTGGGCTGCAAGGGGACCTGATGACTCTCCTTATGGAGCAGATCTGGGTAATTAGTCCAGCAATGAGACCGGTCAGGAAGCCAGCTCGGGAATAACACTTGTTTTCCATGAGCAAAAGCACTGACAGCTCTGCAGGCTGACTCGGGAAGGCTCCAGCTGCTAAAAGAACACAGCTCCCTCCTCTGCTGGTTCCTCCACAGAGGAGGCAGATGAGACAGCAAAGCTCCCTTCAGACAGGATATCTGAGCCTAGAATGGCAGCTCCGGTCCCCTCTCCACGGCTCAGAAAGCTTTTCTGCCTGCTTGGGCACACTGGTCCCTCCCTGCCCCGGAGAGAGGACCCTGGGGAGGTTGGACCAGCCCCTCCCTGCTTTCAAGCTTGATGGGCTGCATCTCTGTGCAACCCACAGTCCCTGCACATAAGGGCAGCCTTTTTTTTTTTAGTCTCACTGGCAAAGTGAGCTGAAAAAGCAGTTGGGGAGGAGCATTCATTTGGGAGCACAGGATTTCTCCTTCCCAGCCAGCAGCATTTGCAGGGCAGCAGGCGAACTGGCTGACATTTGCCGAGAGCTCTGAAGGCACATAACCCTCTAGAAAAGCCCATCCTTAGTCCTGCTATTCTCGGCCCACAAAGCTTGTTTGTCTCCCACAAGAGCTACGAGAGCACGCAACTCTTGCACACATCCCATCTCCCTGGGAACTAATCCTATGCTCATCCTCCTCGACTGAACTGTCCATTGGAGCCCACAGCAAAATTTCAAGGCCAAGAAACACCTGGCATGAATGAAAACAAAGGTCAGGTATCCAGCGCAACTTCTCCTAGGGATGCACGCCCAGCAAGAAACCCATCCTCATGACCGTCATAATCCAGTGAGCCTGAAACAGCTGCTCTGGAGAGAAGCAACACAAGGAACTCCCCAGCACGTCCCTCCCAAAGCCCTGCTCTGTCCCCTGGCAGGGCAGGGGCTGCTGCCAGCATGGGCTTCCCCGCCTTCCCAAATTCCCCCCTCGACATTCCCACTTCCCCCAAGTCTACATACAGGTCCATCTGGCAACCTCACAGCAACAGCAGTTGCCTTTCAAGTACAATAAATTAGTGGAGAAGGGAAAAGGCAGCTGGCATCTGCTCCCCAGCAGAGCTTGCAGCCAGCAGGAATATTGCTGCATTTCTACATGCTTTATAATGCGGTTTTCTCTTCCTTTTGCTCCTCATAAAGCAGACAGCATGGGTCACCACCTGGATCAGGCACAAAACCCAGGAAAAAAAATTAGGTGGAAGAGACTTTTGAATATCTCTGGTCCAACCCCTCCACACAAAACCAGACAACTTCAGAGTTCAAACAGATTGTGCAGGGATGCGCCCAGCAGTGTTCAGTATCTCCCAGGACGGAGATTCCCCACCTCTGGGACACCTGCCTTTAAAGTTACCAGACACACACATTTGTCCCCAACTACGGCACAGGCTGCAGGAGATACTGTGGGTTGTGACCCTGCAGCCCTTGTTCTGGAAGTTAACCTCAGCACAGGCCTGCAAAGTCTTTGGCTCCTTGAAAAGAAGTAGTTGTCTCCTGGTTTGGGTGGCTTTTGTTTTTAAGCAGCCATCTGTTGAACCATTGTCCAAGACCAAAACGCCAGCTGCTTCATCCCAAAGAGGAGAGGCAGCTCGCAGCACAAAGGCACTGAGGTTATCCGCCTTGCACATATGAGTGCCAGAAGATGTGCAAGGGACAGATAATCCCATGGAAATAAAAGCCACCCTTTTTTAGCAGCCTTTATCTTTGGTCCTGCAAATGTAACAAGATACCTACCTCTTCTTCCTGGTTTCTTGAAATCCAACAGCACCAAGAAGGCCAGTCATCAAGGCTGCGGCATAACCACCAGCCTATTTCTCTGTACGTGGGGTGCTGCTGGGGAACGGTGGGCAGAAGCCCCTGGTTATACCTGCCAGAGAAGCTGAGTGTCAAGATGGAAGAGCCACCAAGGCTCTCAGAACTAACAACGTGTAGTTGGTAAAATAGTAAGCGCGACTGTTTCAAGGAACTGCTAGATCTCTAACTAGTGGCAGGAGACATAGTCTGGGCTGGATCATCCAACATATTCCCATGACAAGCCTTTGTGCCTTGCTCTGAAAAAGCTGGTAGATAAGGTACTCTGAAGCACTACTGTCTGCCCCAGGACCACAAAGACACAGGCTTCCAGACTTGCACCAGTGAGAAGAGGAAGGGCCAGCATGTCAGTCAGTGATTCTTGTTGAACTGGCTCTCATAATGAATCGGGAGGAAGAATTCGATTATTTTGGCATGTTGCGCTACATCTTTGTGCTTCTTCTCTTTCCTGGAAAAACTAAAGGTGATCGTTGGGGCAGTAACACAGAAAGGGCACATCCTGGCCTCAGTCATGGTTACGTGACAGGAGGGGTAAAGCCTGCTCTCCCAAAGGCACCCGCAGCTGCCTGCAGTAGCAGGAGGGAGTTAATCGTGAAGCACTGCTGTCTGTTCCCCTTCCAGGTCTACCAGCTGAATACAAACAGCAAATCAGATAGACATCCAGACAGGCAGCTGGTTATACAAACCAGAGTGTTTGAGAGAGGCCAGAGTCCCAAACAACCTGACAGAGCAGGTGGTAAACAGGCTGCTGAAAAGGAAAGGAGGAAAAAGGGTTCCCAAAGCACACGAGCCCCAGAAGGAAGAAAAGTCAGACAGCAGGTAAAATTCCTGAGAGTCAGGCCATCCATAGGAGAGCCCAGCTCACAGGCTCAGAAAAGCAAAACCTGAACACATACTGAGCACCAAGATTTCCTCAGCTAATATATGCCAAACCCTCAATAAAACAGCAGCTCTGGTTTGTTTGGTTTTTTGCCACTGGATGGATAATCTTTTCTACCAGGATGCAATCAGAAGCCCAACCCCAGTTTGGCTGGAACAGCCTCTCCTCTGATTAGGAACCTGGAAACCTCAGCTCAGCCACTCACAAGTTTCTTGCTTGCAGCAAGATCTCTTGTATCAGCCCAGCAGATTCAATTCAACAAGCACTCACTGCAAAAAACAAACAAACAAAAAAATCAAGGCAAACCCAAAGCTGCTGCTTGCCTTTTCATTCAGCTGCAGAGCATTTTAGCTGAGGGAGCAGAGCAAGGGATCATCCTTTCACTGATCCCTTAAAATTAAAAGCCTGTTACTGCTTTCCATCACCCGTTTCCATCCCAATTTACAAGATTGAAGGTGTGTATTGCTTTCTGGAGTCAGAGCAAAATAATGGGAACTTGTCACCTCCGCACTTGGGACTCATCCACACATGACTTACACCGCCACTGCAGTAACAAAGGTCTCTCCTAATACTCGATTGCCCAGCCTAGGAGGGTGCAGCTCACAAAACAGCAGGGCTAAAACCTGAAACAAAGAATCTGCCCAGCACTAGGGGAAGAACGGGGAGGAAGATGCCGTGCTGGAAGCACTGGGTTCCTGAAGCCAACAGCAGCCTGGATGCAGTCTAGACCAAAAGCTCTATATGCTGCGTTCCCAGAAAGTGATTAGTGGGAGGTTCAGCTTTCTCTAGTTGTCCTGAACTTTGCCAGAGGGGTATGTCTCCTGCAGATCTGCAGTAGAGGACGTCTCACTGTATCCTACTGACAAAAGGCAGACCTGAGTTGAAAGATGGGACCACTGTGAAAGCCACTGGCTGAAGACCAGGCAGAAAAGTGGAGGTCTCTGGTCTCCATCAAAAGGAGCTACTTCCAAAGTGCCTCCAACCTTCCCGTCAGTAAAGCGGCAACTTGTAGACCAACCACAACTTTGGGAAAGCCTGAAACCTCCCCCCCGCAACACCCGACAAGCTCTGGATGTCTCCAGCACAGGGTTGGCTGAATCACTCACAGCCAGGGAACTGGCTAAGTGCAGTTTAACTCATCTGCCTGCTTCATCCGTGGCACTTTCAAAGCCCCACTTATTGATCCGAGTTGCCAGAGGTATTGTAACCCTTGAGACAAAGATGTTAAGCACTGGTTAATAAAGCAGTTTTCAATACACAAATCTAATTTCCTTCAGCATTTAAGTGCCTGTGAATGAACTGCTCATCCATCCTTGCTACCAGCTCTTGCGAGAAGGAGGATTCATTCAGCTCCATCTCGCACGCGAAGCCTGCTTAAAGCACTGAGCTGAATCAGCAGATCCTGTCCTGAAGGATCAGGTAACCCTGCCCTGAACCTCTGGGCATCATGCAGCCTTAATTTGCCTCTGCAAATTAAGGGCCCGAAGCAGAACAATTAATAAACTGGCATAAACTGCTGGATTTTGAGGCCTGATATTCCCCCTCCCTAAAGACACATCCAAAGACCCCTGGGCTAAAGGAATGTTCCTTCAAGTACAAGAAGGGATACAGTAGTGCTCTGGTTTTCTCCTGGATTTAGTCCCTGGAGAGCCCTGACCAGAAAAGCATACATCCTAATTAACAGCAACACGTAACAGCCCAAAGCAGCAGAAGCAGAGATTCACTCATGGCATTTGGCAAAAATACAGAAGCTTTTGGTAACAACTCTTTGAAGGGAAAACTGCAGTTTACAGGCATCACCACTGGAAGGCTCTTAGAGGAGAGTGTTAAATATCGTCAATTGGCAGATTTAAGTATTATCTCGGAAATGTCAAACACTGTCAGGATGTGACAAAGCTCTCTGCAGCAAAGCCCCTGGCAAGAAACTCCTGTGGGCTCACATCTGAATGCAGACTGATGGCCCATCAGCCCTGCCTAGAGAAAAGAGCTCGTTAGCAGTTGGTACACAGAGTACAGCACCCTCAAAAAATAAAAGGTCAGCCCACTAAGACACCCAGCATCTCCCTCCGGTACCTGCAGCTGCAGCCCAGCCCTGCTGTCAGCAGTCCCAGCCTTCCAAACCCTGGCCTTCTGGGAGCTGCACTCAGCCCATTCCAGGGGAAAAAAAATGAAGCCATTGCTTAACTCCATCAGGAGACCTGCAGGAATTCTCCCACTCCAGGGAAAAGGAGATGAGAGAATGTTTTTGTTCTGTTGTTCCCAGCAATCCCTGCAGCACTGAGACTGTCACTGGAGCAGAGCTCTTCCAAGCCCTGAAATGAATAGCTCTAGCATCCAGCTGCACAGCATTGCTTTATACCACCTCACACAGAACCCCAAATAAAATACCTCCTGCAAGTTATCAAAGAAACACCATTGAAGTTGCCCATAGGATTAGGCACTGGCTTCTAAACCCCCATCCTTTGGTACCTACAGCAAGCCTCCTGGTCTGAGACAACCCTAGCATTAGGTTGGTCTGAAACAGTAACGAAAGCAGCTTTGGCAAGATCAGTTCGACCACAAAATCCTCCTTCCTCAGTAGATGAAGCCCTGATGTCCTTGACCAGCTTGATTCCCACCACAGCCACTTGGCCTGACAGCTCTGGACCCTGACAAGGGGGCAAAGCAAAGCCTGGGGAAGGCATCCAGCTGTGAAACAGATTGGCAAAGCAAGGACACAACCAAGGGTTGGCAGCACTTGGATCCAAACATCTCACCACCCCTTCAGAAGGGGCATCCCCCTCTGGCACTACAGCTATGGGGCTAATGTTCCAAGAAAAAGATACCTGTTACTTTCCCTGCCTGCTGGGCACATCAGTATTGAAGTGACAGATGCCTTTAGCTCACCTCTGAGGTAGCTGGTTAAGATGACACCTATCCTTTGAGGGGAAAGAGGAAGAGAGAAAATGTGGGGCAATAGGCCTTCCAAAAAAAGATCAAAAGCATCAAGGCTTTATGATCCAGACATTTTTGTACCTGTAGAGATGTTACTGTACTCGGAATCACATAACATTAGAACCCATTGCACAGGGAGAACAGAAAAGCTCTGGAGATGAGCACAAAGAACAGCGCCACGAGCTCTTCAAAAGCCAGCAGAGCACACCTCCTCCCCAGGGTGGCCAGCTCTAATTGCCACATTGCTCCCAGTAATGATAGTGGGGAGAGGAGTCAGGACAGCTGCAGAAAGTAAATGAGACTTCTTAAAGGGGGAAAAAAAGGAAAGAGACAATAACCAAGATCTTTTCACCATGCTCTTTGTGACAAGAGCCATCAAAACATGCGAGTCGGTGATAGACAGTTGGGTAGAACAGTCAGGATTCGACAGAACAGTTCAGATGGCATGAAATCATAATGAAAACTACCGTTTGGCAAAAGAATTACTTTGCTTTTGGCTTTGCCCTCAAGGTACCTCTGTGTGAGAAGGTAAATGGCCCATTCTGCTGCCCAGACAGAGACCAACACCACTCCTTTCCCAAAGGCAACTGCCACAGCTCTGAGGCAGGGAGGGGCTGGGACCCCATCTCTTTTCCAGCTGGTAGAACTGGGAGAGGAGCTCCCTCCCCATCCCACATGCTCACTTTGACAGGCATTAGAGCAGGCTGTGCTGCTCACAGGCCTGTGTGGTAGGATGGGCAATCGCTCAGGGACTTGTCAGAGCCACAGCAGAAGCTAAATCCAAAGCTCAGTCACCCTAACCTTCCTCTTCTGCTCTGGTTTCGCAGAAGTAATCTGAGTTTTGAAAATAACTCCAGACAACTCACCTTTTGTGCCAGTCATCCTGCCTTCATTAGGGTTTGCCCTCTTTCCTGAAGAAAAAAAGGGAGACTGAGCAAATTGTTTCCCTTCCACAGCGAGCATTTGCTCAGCCCTCCAGGTGGCAAATTGGTGCAAGGACACAGAGTTCCGCAAAGGGCTTGGCCCAGGGTTCCCTGCTCGATTCCCTCTTTCTAACAAGCATCCCACTGCTGAGCCAGGATTAAAAATGAAACAGGGGCACCCACACAGCTGAGGAGACCCAGGCTCCCACTCCCTCTTCCTGCCTCCCACAGCAGACCTAACACCCAGAAAAAATAACATCTGGGAGCCATCAGACATAACAGCTCATTTATTCCTTACAGCTGCCCCTGTCCTTTCCCCCCTATCATTACAGTCAAAATACACAGCAATTACAGTCCCCCCCTGCGGGTACATTCTCCATGAGGTTTTGAAGTGCAGCTCTGAAGCAGAGCTCCATCTCAGCAGAGCCAAGCTTTGAGATCTACACTCCAATGCTCAGTGGGAAGCAGGCAAGTCAAGTCCTTGACAAAACATCAGTCTTTCCCGACAAGCCACCTAGGACACAGATTTCTGCACCCTCTGCCCCATGCTCTAGCAATTTCCTTCACCACATCAAAGGTCTGCAATGTCTGACCCCATGATTGGACAAATTGCTCCATCTTGTTGCTTTACAGCACTCCCGTGGTCACAGCATCACCGCCAAAGCTTCCCCTTTCCCCTGCAGAGCGAGCTGACCCCAGCTTTTAAACATCAGACAACAGGTTTGGCTGATGCTTTACAGTCAGCTCAGGGACAGAGCAAGCCCTGCAGTTTCTGGTGCTATTGGAAGCTGGTGGCTACAGTTCAGGTGGCCCTGCACTTAGACCCCCTTTGCCATAGTCCCCTGCACTCAGTCCACTGAGCCTCAACACATTTTTCACTGCCCTCTGAGTCCCAAACACCACAAGTTCCTACCCTACCCGTTCTCCAGACCTCCACATGCCCCAGCACTTGGCAGCCCTGAGCATCTGAAACTCTCATTATCCACACAAACCCTGCTTTACTGCCTGGACTGTGCTCCATCCTGATTCAGGCAGACACAGCCCTCCCCTCCTTTTACTGCCCAAGCATCCCTAAGGAAGCAGCCAGTGCTGGGCTTTCCTCTGCTTCAGAGAGCCCTCTCCTTCCCCCACCTTGCTACAGCCACTTTTCTCGCTCCCCTAGAGAGCAAAGCTCAGCCAAAAGCATGAAGCGTTGCTCATTTTCTTCTGGAAAGAAGCTGCATCCCAGGTCCATGGGTGATCGCACATCTTGCACAAGCCCAGCCATGCTGTGACAGTCCAGAACTAGGTGTCTGTACCACATCTAGTCCCCAGCCAGTACCCCCAGCACACGGTAGTAACAGACAATTCTTAAATAAGCAGAGATTTCCCATTTTGTCCTAGCGAGGAGGGGGGTGTTTCCAGCCAAGGCTTTCCAGCCAGCTCACTGCCACACAGTGGCCTCACTTAATTCTACCAGATCATTCTGGGAATGGATTTCCTGGGTCAGAAAAACAAGAGCCAGGTAAGATTCATTTGCTTGTAATGTCCTGCCTCACTAACACCTTGTGCAAGGAGCATGTGCTTAGAACTGATCCCAGGTTTATGGTAGGGGATGTCCCACCTGGGCTCACAGGCGGGTGTCACCGATTTCCAGAGTTGTGGCTGCCCTGATCAAGTACCAGAGTCTGCAACAAGCACCGTAATAGCCGAAGAGAGCCAATCCCTGCCCCAGAATAATCATGGACTACATCATCAGCATGAACTCAAAAGAAGAAATCTAGTTTCTGCCTTGTTAAGGAGCACAAAAATTGAGCAGACCAACTTCAAGGCCATGACTAGATAGGAACACCCTAAGGACACAGTGACCCTGGCTGTCGGGAGGGAATAAAAAGTCAGATAGGAGCAGAACACCTCTTCCATTCACTTTCCAGAAAGCAGAGAATTATTCCACTAAAAAGGGCTGTTCTACACAGAAAAATAACTGCTTGACTGAAGTTTAGAGTAGAAAATCCCTTTATAATGCAAAATTTAACTTCCTAATGTCCCGGTGACCCTGTCTGACCCACCTTCCATCAGATGACCATGCTGAAAGATCTCAGCTGCTTCACCTGCGAGACCAAACACTTGACAGATCTCTCACTGCCAATGGTCCTGCTGCCTCTTCTGAGCCATTACCTTTTCATCAGCACCCTCAAAGCCTGCTGCTCACCAAGGTCAACTAAGCATGAAGGCAAACAGGACAATGACAACAGTAACCAGAGTGTAGGGTATTAAAGGTGTTCCCTCCGCTATGGAGTGTCCTCAGATCAAGGCACAAAACCCAAGACCATCATACATGGGTGCAAGGCATCAGGACGCACTATTCCAAACAAAACTGCAGAGCAAGGAAGTCCATCACATCCTCAGAGTCTGCAATAGGATTAACCATACCCGTGCTACCAGTTTTCCTCCATAGAGGAATCCTTCCCAGCCCCACTGTCCGCTTCACTAAGAAAATGCCTGCTAGATCAATGCCTTCTTATGGGCTTCCTTCCCCAGCACCGCCCGTTCCACATTGGACATCATCACTCTCCAGTTACAACTGGTTTTAAAAGCAATTTTGTTTTGTTTCACTTTTTTTACATTCTGTATTTGCTGTGGTACTTTGTGCTTTAGGCTTGTTTACAAACAGCTCTCCTAATGCTTACACAAACAGCCAGGGATTTCATGACAGGTCCCACAGAACATGAGGAAGATCAGAGAGACTGTTCTTCCGCAGTTCAAGCAGAGGCCTCAAAAATAACACAGCAGAACTGTGGAGGGTCCCGTAAACCAGCAGAGCCCTAACTCATGCCTTGCTTTAACCCTCAGCTTCCCATGAAGATCTGAGGCCACATCCACACCTGCCCCACAGATGCTTTCAGGTAACATACCTCTTCCCCCCAGTTAGCCAGCACAGCCCTATTTAAGCAGCATCACTGCACCCTGCTCTGCTATAGTGGATCAAAACTCAGCGTATCGATTTGCCCATGGTTATAACCCAGCGCCGGACTGCAGAGGCCTGGGAAGGCTCCTTGGTTAGAGACAGCTGCTCCGAAATTAATTCCTCTTGCACCAGCAGAGGCCAGGCCTTAATATTTCAGGAGGAACCAAGACTCCCTGTGCTGGCCCCATTCCCCAAACTTAGGCTTCTTGCATCACACACTAGAATCAAACAAAGCATTCTGGTTTAGTTAATTTTTTCTGCTCCATATATCTCCACAGGCAAAAGAAATAAGCTCCTGAATTTGAAATGGAGTCTCTGAAGTTTCTGCAGAGCTTCATTTCCCAAAAAGCAAATATTTACATCCACTAGCACCAGCTGCCTCTTTTCTTTTCTCCTCCATTTCATTTCCAGATGCATTGTTGGTGCATCTGCTCTATTAATTAAAACTGATTTACACAAGACAAAATTGAATCCTTAATAGAACCCTTCAGTAGAAGTGAGTGACATCTAAAATTGCACTTACGTCTTCCAAAATTCCCATGTCCCATTTTCTCACCTTTGCAGCTTGAAAAGGGTTTTGCTCTGTTGAAGCCCACAGGGCATTGCTACAGCTGGAAACAAAAAAAAATAGTTCAGCCTAACCTGACCCTCCCAACTCGCTCTTCGCTCCTGCCATCCACGATCAATGCGGTGGGCGCTGACAGGAAGGCAGGTGTTGCTTGGCTCTTTGCCTTCAGGAGCTGACCAATTTTCCAGGCTCATCTTTAGGAGCGCAAGGAGTGGTGATGTAGTTTGGCTCCTGACCCAAGCTGATCTCACAGTGCTCAGCCAGGCATAAAACAGCACACAACTGGTAAAGCAAAGCAACAAGACAGATCTGCAGAGCGTGCAGCTTCGCCACGGCTCATCACCACTGCTACTGGTGTCCTGCTTCCTCAGAAGGCGGCCTCTGACTCCAGGGTTTGCCTGATGTTAGTAATCCAGTGGTCACATCAGCTTGGGAGGGTTCCTTCACGATCCTTGGCTTTCATTATCACAGCAGCTAGAAGAACTTGACATATTCCAGACATGGCTCAAAAGGGCTTGAGGCAGGAAAGGGCAGAGAAGAGCATCCGGACAGCACTGTCTCAATTTGAACCCTCTCTGGGAACAAGACAAAAACCCTCTGCAAACCACAGAGGGGCATCTGTCCATGTTTTTACCCAGTTCCTCCTGTACCTGAGCACCTTTGAGACCCTGCTGGCTATTTTACGAGAACCTCGCCCTCCCAGTCTCTGCACAATACATCGGCCACAAAGGCCATCTCAGTCCCCATACTTTAATCCTGGCATCAGTTTAATCTCTGCTGTGAAAAGCTACAGAAGTGGAGTCCTTAAAACCTCATCTACCTTCGGGGGAAAAAATAAAGGTACAAGTCAGCTCTAAGAGCAGATGGTGTCTGAAGGAAATTATGATAATTAAGCTTCAGAGCTGCAGATTTCCAAGGGACTACTTCACTCCAGCACCAGACCTCCAGGCCAGTGCAGCAGTTATTAAAATTATAACTTTCACCACATTTTATTAATTGCTAATTACTGCTTCATTACTTCCACTTATGCTCCTGAGCCTGCTGCTGTCACTGTGGCCTTCAGTTAATGGTTCAGGTCACTTCATAACTGCAAAGAGTGACGTGATGAGCCACTTACTGAGACGTAAATAGACATTCTCAGCTGCTACACGGGCTTAGACCTGGACCTGTCCTGAGGTCCGCTGCCCTGCTAAGCACATTTTTAAATCACGATCGCACCAGAGGCCTCAGAAGAGGCCGGTAACTTTGTTCTAGTGCCACTTCAGCAAACCCCACTGTCCCAGCATCCAGCCTAAGGAGCAATGGCCATCCTGGCTGTCCACTCTGTAACCCAGGGAGAAGCCAGGCAAACTGAATTTCACACCCAAGGCTAATCCATTTCCTATGCAAATTCCTCGCCCACCCCACCAAAGAAGTTTGAGCAAGCAGTTAGGCTCTGGTCTCGGTTTTCTCACACAGAGCAGTGATCCTTCCTGCACGTGGAAGGTGCAGGAATTGAAAGCTGAACAATCTCCAGAGCTTTGAACAGGTTTCCAAGTCTGAAAACTGTATTTAAGTACAGAACTTTCGCAAAACTCATCACATAATCAAGAGCCAAACCACTTATATGAATACAAATTTATGGGCTTATACTACCCTGTTTCATAATGGAAACAAATCCAATTTCGCTTTTATTCAATGCCAGCGCTATTAACTGGGCATCACTGTACTTCTCCATAAATCTAATTTTCATTAACACCCTGAAATCAATTACTTTGTGATTTATAGTTAAGGCCATAGTACTGACAGTTATTGAACACCCAGCCTGCTCTGGTGTTTCCGTGCCAAGTGAAAGCTCACCTCAGCTGAGGACCAGCCTCTCCAGCATTCCCACAGAGCAGAGGGAAGTGTTTGAACGAGCTCTCAGTACCCAGTCCCTTCCAGTTTGCACTAACACTCAATGCCAGTTCCAGGAGATGCAGGACTGCTGGGCATTTTTCAGCTGCAACAGCAAGCCTCCGCTGCTGAACATCATTTCCACCAGCCAGGAATCCCACAGCCATCCCAGTTCTAGCACACTAATGCCAAACACATGCTGTGCTACTGATCTACTGCTCCGCACAGGGCTCTATTTAGTGTCTATGCAGCTCGTGGTGTGGTTTACTCAAGGTAGAGCTAGGAACCATCTATCAGCGCTGCAGTAGTAATGAAGGCAGGGAGCCCCGCTGCCCCAACGGCTCCTGTGACTCCCATGGCCCCAGCAGCAGCAGTCCTGCCCAGAGCCACGCTCCTCTGCTGAACACAGGCCTGCTGGAGAGCACCGTTATTTGAGGGAACACGTAGCTATTAAGCAGCCACCTTGGAGTGGAGTTTAATTGTGACCCCAAGACAGATTTCATTACATTTCAACTCAACGTTGTGCTCCATCATCTACCCGGGGCAGTCAGCTGATTATAAAACAAGTATTTAATCACCTTAACTCTCCAGAGACTTCAAAACTGAGGCACTTCACCACCACAGTCCCTTCATTCTTTGGTCTAATTGAGGTTTCATTACCAACTGGCTACTGGGTCACTGGTTTGAGGCACAGGTACCTGACAGTTTCAGACCCAGGGGCAGCTCCGCGGGAGCCCTCATTTGTACCAGGCAGCATTTGTCCATCCGTCTCGGCTCTGCCGGTAACGATCTCTGCCTTCAGCTACAAATACGATTTGAATATTGATCCACTCATCCCCACCATTCCCCAATTTAGACAAATCAATCTGCCAACAAGTGACAGTCACTTCTCCCTGCTATCCCCACTTTAGATAATTCTTTAACAAGCAACAGTCATCCTTGCTCATTGAAGAGGCACTTTAATAGATGTGTCCATGTTTCCTATGGAGGAAAAAATATTGCTTTAATAAAAGGGGCCACTAACTGTGGTGCAATAGTTCACACAAGTTGTATTACAGGTAAAATCTCATCTCAGTCTCACTGGGGGACACTGAGGACCTGACAACACAGGAAGAGAACATACTAAATCTCTGCTCAGCCAGGGAGGGCACAGATTTGCTTTGTGCTCAGTGATGTGGCTTAGCTTTCAACACCGACTATTTCAACTCAAAAACTGGCAGGTGTGGTGGCGTATTAAGATCTATCAAAATTCAAATAAGTTACATAATCAACAATGCAGTGTATAAATTGACTTTAAGGGACTGAATAAGTCACATGTGCAGTCTTTGAGGTCTGCAGCAGCAAAACGAAGCCATCCACATTTTCCTTTCACTTCCCACTCTGCCATTTTGGATGGTTTTAGGCACTTTTTATGCTGTTATACTGGGAATGCAAATATTCTGCAGATCTGTTTATGGGTTTGAACACAATCCTGAGCATTAACATCTCCCTGTAATTCAGTAAAACCACATCACCCAATATTTCTACCAAAATCAGCCTGATGATACTTCTAAGGGGCTCGTCCAACCCAGCCTCCCATTTCAAAGCCCATTCACTTCCAAAGTCCTCACATCCCCAGAGTACATTTTGACATTAACAACTGGTGCTTACAGTCTAAAGCTTCACCAAAATCAAGGCAGACAACACTGCCCTGCATTTCAGCACACATTCCACACCATTTCGAGTTTAAAGATTTCCCCAAACACCCACTAGCTATAAGGAAATTAAAGTATTGGAACAATATGTTTGTGTCATCTCGTGCCTCCAGGACACAGCATGAGCCTCCCCAGCTCTCCAATTTGGAGTTCATTTCCAAAGAGAAAGGCAATAGGAAGACAACATTAGCATTAATAATTGCAATCAAAACGAGTTAGCAAGCAGTCTCAAGACAGATCAGATAGCCAAACCAGAGGCAACCAGCTGGAACCCTTGTCAGTACAGCAGAGCCCAGCCTGAGCCATCAGGCACACAGCTTCTGCTTAATAATACCACCCAGCAAAGGCACTCAGAATGAAAATATTTGGATAAGGATTAATAATCAACTGCAGACAAAATCAGAGTGTCGAACAGCCTCTTCCTACCAGGGTGGCTTGTCAGAGCAAGGAGAAACCGAAGATCCTTCAGACCAAACCCTTCCTGTTGGAGGTTACAGCAGCCACACAAGGGGACAGTGACTGTAAGCTCGGTGACAAGGCCAAGGGAACTGCTTGCCGGCCTCCAGTTCACGGCTGGAGTCTGAGCTGGGAAAATGCAAAGATAAAGACAGGTAAAGAAAGCAAGAACCAAACACCCCCCCCAACTGAGCAGGCTGCTCCAATGCCCCTGTATTCTCTACTCACTAAGGATGGATCCAAATGGCAAGATGAGGAGACCACAGCTCAAAATAATGAAGTGTTAAACCTCCCCAGACTTCTCCCTGCTGCACTTCATAGTTTTGCTCCATGTTTGGTAAAGAAACACATAAATAGCCACGTTTAAAACCTAAAATAAACAACTTTATTTTCTCCAAATAACAATTCTTTTCCTTTCTTTTAGAAAAAGGTCTTTTAACACTCATTTGCAGAAAATACGCGAGAGCCACAAAAACACACATCCCTTCATTTACTTAGAAAAATACCTACATCCTCCAAAACAAAAGCACATGTGGATTAGCAACAAAGCAAGAGCTTCACAGCTGTACAGTCCTGGAGGGGGTCCACACAGGAATATTCCTGCATGTACAAGGAAGGCGGCACACAACCAGCAAACTGTTGTGTTCAGGCAGTTATGCCCCAAAGACTTTTTTTAAAGCATTAAGACAGAAAGGGTAATAAATCCAGTCAGCTGCGTGTTATATGAGCCTCTCCTGGCTGGTGGAAAAGTTTCCTGCATTTAAATGTCTCCTAAAGGTTCTACTTGTTGTAAGCAGAAGTGTCTACAGCCACCAGCTCATTCTTTAAGCAAATTTCATTCTGAAGACTTGAAATCTGCTCTGGACCCATAAGGAGTCACAAGAGAGGGCTCGATGGCAATCCAAATTATTGCCTAAAGAGTGAGCAGTGAATGGCCAGGGGCTGAGCGCTTTGCTGTCAAACGGCTCCATCTGATCTTTGCCAAGCAACTGAAGCGCACAAAGAACTGGAACTAAGGACATGAACACGGCATTCCCAAAAACAGCTGCAACAACAACATGGAAACACCATGACCAGACTTTGGCAGGGAAATTTTCATCCAGCCTTCACTCAAAGGTGCTAATGAAAGACTGATATTCAAAGGCTACAAGGTGAAATCTAGAGGCTCTGGTTTAAAAGTGGGAAACAGGGACAAGTACCAACAAACCCATTTCACACAGCCCAAAACGGAAAGATTAGTTACACAGTATTTCCCCCACTTCACCGTTAAATCAACTGGAAATTAAAGGGCTGTCCCAAGACAGTTTTTAGGAATGGAATCAGGAGGCTATAAGCCTCTGCGGCTTCACTGTCCTGGTCTGCCCTTGCCTCCAGGGAACCAAGGATTTGATGTTATTCTGCACCCCAAAGCTCACTGACCAGAAATCAAGGCGTGTTTTCCTTTCCTACTTTCTACAAAGGCAGCATTAATCCCTTTCCCTAAGTCCCAAGTTGGTTTTCTGCTCGAATACAATTCTGCCACATATTTTACTTTTACAACCAGTGATTTGATAGATCCAGCTTAAATGAAGATGAAGAGACACCAATTAGTACCATTTTAATAGGCTACTGGATTTCATACTATAAATCTCATTATGTTTTGGAGAAATTAAATTGGAAAGCCAGTGGCAAGAACACGTACAATCTGCACGCATCCGAACGAATCTGAGTACAATACAAACTTGGTAGAAATAAGGAGCAAGTCTTTTAACTTTAATGAACGCAACTTAAAGAAGAAAAATCAGCATTTTCACTTAGCAGAGCACCTGACTCATTCAACCCCCTTGAAATCGATTTCAAAATGTTAAGCCGGCTTAAAACACAAGACCCAAAAAGTGGCAGAAAAATAATGTAGCAAGGCTGCATAATAAAATAATGTTTGCAGGGCTGCAAAACTATATCTGCATGAACCTCAATCGCATCATAACCCACTCATTCTCTCCACCCCCTGTCTTCCCCTGTGTGAAACCTGAAGCTCCTGATTATGAAAACCAATGTCCACTTCATCTTCAAACAGGTAAAAAAACCAACTTAAAAGCAGCCAGGATACTGAGACACTCCATCAGATGTCACCCAAAATCAGATCAAACCGGCCAAACCTGACAGCCTCAATGAAGGCAGCAATCATCAGACCCTCTCCACAAAGGTTAATACATTCTTCCCATGTGTTCTTACATATTCCAAAAGTCACAACAGAAATTAAGCATCACTTCTCTCAGGAATCCTGAGTCCAAAGGCAGCCAGGACAACACAGGATTCTCACAATTAAAAGGACAAGTGTCATTCCTAACTTTGAAATTCCTGCCTTTAAAACAACAACAACAATAATAATAAAAAACCCCTCCAAACTCTTTTTAACAGAAGGAGCAGCTGCTGTCAAAGCCTTTCTCCCTGCCATCTCCCCATGTCTGCCAATAAACAAAAAATCTCCAGAGCAAATCAGGCATCAGGATCCACAGGACCTTGGATTTCCTTTGGTTTGGAGAGCAGCCTTTCACCACCTTTTTTTTGGGGGGGGGCACTTCCAAACAGGTGGATTACATTTCCCCACCAGCTCAGTCTAGTGTATCTTGAAGCACACAGCCCTAACTCCCCCAAAGCTTTGTGACCTTCTAGAATGTTGTTTCCCAAAAATAATGGAAAAAAAAAGGAGACTGATGATACAGGGAACAATGGGATAGGAGGAATCACAAGGCAGTCTGCATCATTTGTCACATGCACAGAACAGACCAAGGAAAGCTTGAAAAAATAAATGCATTTTCTCTCATGGTCCATCAGTCACCTCAGGGTTTTACTTTACCTACAAAATAACTTAAAAATATTAGACCAATGTTAGTAAGAAAAAACCCCAAGCCATTTAAGTCCCTACTAGATGATTTGCTCCTGGCCACTCACGCCTCCCTGGCAGGCTACCCCAGGGTAAGCAGAGCCATGCACCTGAAATACTGCCTTCTCCCCTCCTTTGGGAGACATCTCAAATGCTTCAGCTCAGGGGGACTTTCAGAAGCATCAACCACCTCTGAAAGAGCGGCAGAGACACAGGGGTGCCTTTGGGGGACACCACATTTATCCTGCTTTTTATTTCAGATAAAGACAACTTTTACAGGTGATCTTTGATGCTGTCTCACTGCCTGTTCTACAGTATTTCTTCCCCCTTCTTTATACTGGTTTTCAGTCTTCCAGTTTTACTCCTCAGTGAAATTCGTCTGTGGCCCTGCTTGCACTCTGCAGTCTACAGGTTCCAAAACTGATTTACAGGAGAAGCTGTTACTGCATCCATCTCCCAGGCTGTAGCCTCTGTTCCATCCTGGTCTGCGAGCAGAAGCATGACTCAGCTCACAGCAAAAAAAAAGCAAGTTCATTTAAATAAATTAAAATGGACAGTGACCAATCCCAGCAGCTTTTGGTAGGGTTCTATTTACACATGACTGTAAAAAGTAAGATTTTTTTTTTTTAGAAAATTTCATGAATTAGTCAGACCTGAGCCACCAACTCACTGAGTTCTTCAATAAAAAATGAATTGTTAAATGTATTAAATTGTGTCCCAATTAAAGTGGCAAAAAACCCTACAAAATGTGCAGCACCTCCAGACCAAAGGGTTTTTCAGCAGTGCTTTAAATCCCTTACCAGCAATCAACTACCCTTCGAGCTCCAGACGGCGGCTGGTAATTCATCAGACTATACTTTCCTCCTTACTTTTCCTACAAGACTTTTTTCAGCCTTGTTCTACAAGATCTTGCACGTAACAACAGCAAAGCCATTTTTCCTTTAAACATCATTTCTCCCTCTGAGCAGGTTTTTTTTACATATACTACAAACTTAACACTAGAAGTTAATACACACAAGTTAGGCCTCAAAGTTCAGCTCTCAAAGGAGCAATATGGAAAACAAAATTTGATTCCCTTCACAGACAGTTATTTTCATCAGTTTTATCCTTAAGGGGAACCACCTGAAATCTTCATCATGCTTTGCCAAAGAAACTTATTACCTATTTCTTCAGCTTAACACTCCTGCAGTGGTGCCTAAAGCATCTCCTGATACACAAATCTGCACACGATCATGTTTTGAGCCTGAAAAACACTTGCAGCTCCTCATTAGTAGCTACTGCCATAGATGCAAGGCTTCACTTTCACTCAGGAGTCTCAAATTCTTTTAAGGAGGACCCATAATCCATGTAAAAATAAAGTTACGACAGTCCCTTCGTTGATGGGGAGACAACGCCATACGATAACCTGCCAAAAGCCACACGCAGCCTGCTGCTCTTCGCACCGACAAGATTAAAACCAAAGAGCACCCTTCCCTGGACACCTCTGCTGCTGCTTACAGGCAGCCTTTGGGAGACAGCTGCCTGCTCACGAGACACGTGGCCCTCAAGTCTCACACCGGCTTACATGCTGCTGAGCATCCTGGCCCAAGCCTCACGTTTCAGCTTCTACAGACCCTGGAAGAGTACAAAGGGTCTGTCAAAACTCACCTATTCTGCTCCGCAGCAGAGGGCTAACAGCACCCAGCAGGGTCCCCCATTGCCTGGGCTGATACACGATCACCACATCCCTCATCATTATGAAGGCCACAGTTCTGATCCCAGTGGCACACAAAGAAATTTGCTCTGTGACAGAGGAGAGAGTTTCTCCACTTCACTCCCTTGTAACCCCAAGTCTGCCATGCCCCCCAAGCCTCAGGTCACTGCAACTGGCCAGAACAGTGCAAGTGGGATTGACAGCTCGGAACATCCTCCCAACACTACCAACATCACACAAATGCTTTTCAGTAACATTACCTCTACATTAATTATTTTTAACACCTTCTACCCATCTGTGAAACAAGGTCTAGCAGCAGGAACTTGCTCAATTCTAGAATTACTCTAAAGTGAACCATCGCCAGTCCTTTGCTGCTGCTGAGCTTGCACAATCAAGTGGAGCTGCCTCTTTGCAATGGCTGTGTTCAAATCCCAGAAGAACTCCAACAGTTTGCCCTGGAGGAGAACCTCCATAGGCACAAACTGCAAAACTTGCTGGGGAGAGTCGGTGTCTAGCAAAGAGCTCATTAGTTTATTCAGATGCTGCAGATACTCAACAACTGCATTTGGGAGGCCCCGGTACCCAACACACAGCAAAGCGGCGCTAGTCCTTAATGGCTCATGGGAGGTTGGACAAGCAAACGTGATGTATCTGAAACAGCGATGCAGTATAAAGACCAGGCCAGCCGTGAAGCGGGTAAAACAGGAAAGAAGAGGCAAAATCAATGCATCTCCTGTTGTCAGGTGATTCAACGAATGCAGAACACATGCCAAGAGCTGCTGCTGGTACTTTGGTTCTCCATCATAAAGCAAAGAGAAGCTGAAAGTCAACAGTGCGGCCGAGTGCAGGAGCTTTATTTCCATGCCAGGTTGACTTTCTGTATCACAGAGCAATGGAAAGTCCACCACGAGGCACTTGAACTGGTCACTACATCTTTCATTCAAGACTTCCTGATGACACCTGGAAAGATCAGACACTTCTGCCAGCATCAGCTCCCCAGGAAGAACTTGACACGAGTGACACGCCTGCAGCAATGGTCTGCTTTTCAGCCTCCCCCCCACCAATTCGTTCATGGCTTCGTTAAGATTTTCCAAGACTTGGCCATCACAAAACGGAGAACATTTTACCACTGGTAGTCTTTTTCCTTCCAAAATGTACCACAAGCTGCACTCGAGGTCAGAAGACGATCCCTCCAAGACGCACATTTTACCAGCGTTAATTAAACTATGTTCTTCAGCCCAGTGATTAAAGTAGCCCTTTGCCACTTTATCATTCCATGACAGGGTTTCCAGCATTTTCCTTTCATTGTACGTACTAAAATACTTGTTTCTTTGCCCAAACCATTTTGCATTCATGCTGCAACCAGTCTGAGATTTCTTGACAAGCCAGTTACTTCTGGCAATGGGTTTCATACGAAGTCTTTGCATGAAGAACTCTACTGCACAATCTCTTAACTTGTTCAGTTTCGTCTGCTCTGCTTCTTCCATGCGCTCAAAGAGATGGATGTTCTCAGAGATAGTCTCTACCTGGCACTTGTGGAAGAACATGCAACACTCTTCATGTACTTTAAGGAAAGACTCTGGTAACACATGCTGGGGAAAAAGGGCTTTATTGACCATTTCTGTTCCAAAGTTCTGTATCATCTTAGAAAGCAGCAGATGAATGTTTTCTCTGCCCATATAATGAAGACAAATCACATAGGCCTCGGAGTTTCCAGCTTTGCTAGTGGCCGGCTTAAAGACATGGACCTCCTCAAAAGAACAGTTTAGCAAAAAGAGGAGGTTGATAGAACAGTGTTCAAACAGCGTGAACATTTTCAAAACAAAGGATCCTCCAGCACCCAGGATCATTAAAGCAGTGACTGTTTCACAGTAATGAAGGGGTGAGACAAGAGCCTCCTGTTCACCCGGATTTCCCTGGCAATCAAAGCTGCCATCAGCAGTTACCAAGTGAACTGTGGCCATATTACTGACAAAATTCTGAAGTCCTGTTAGATGTTTCAACGTCATCACATCACCGGTGTTATCTGGGCCAAAGTACCACCAAGGCAACGTATTTGCTATAAGACGGTCATCCATGATCATCATGAGGGTGTCATTCGCTTCGTGGTAGGGGTTTAGAGTATTAGCTACCCAATTCCAGTCACAAGGGACATGGTGGGATTTCAAGTAGTGGTTGAGGCTGGCTATAAAAGCTCCAGGTGCTTCGCAGAGGTGGACAGAATTCAGTTCCCCATCCTGAAGAGCTTCTTCAGGGAGAAGAGGAAAAGTGCACAGGATCTCATGAAACTTGCACCACGCCTGGGTACACAGCTCAGCATTCACAGATTTCTTCACATGAGGAATTATTTTCCCTGCTTTATTGGTAAGCGAGGTGTGCTGATGCCATTCGACCAGGTTCTTATCACTCAGCTGATTCTTCACTTCATTCATGGAGTCCTTCAGAGCCAGGAGTGAGTTGAATTCCTTGTGGTCACTTGTAAAAGCGTCACTGGGATCTGGTAGATGCCATTCATTATTCACTGGCTTAGCATAAGTAAACTTCTTTGCAAAGAGCTGCTCAATTTCAGAAAGAATTTCAGGACTGAACTTTTCAAGGTTTGTAGGCTGGTCAGCGTAAGGCTTCTTACAGTTGTTCATTCTTGGATTGATTCACAACCTGGAGAACAGCACAGGAGAAGAAACAATGTCATTCCCATCATACATGTATATAAAATAGGCAAAGCTTTTTTTAAAAATTAACATTTCTCCTGCTTAATCTCTGTATTCCAGAATGTGAGAGAAATGCTCCACAGAATCGTGCACCAACAAGGAAAATAAGCAAGGGCTATCCCGAACAAGGCCATTTGGAATTCAGGAGGTTCTTCACAGGTTCAATCACCCTTCCTGCTATTTACATGAAGTGAACACAAAGTGCTACTTTGGCTCTTCACCGACATCCAAATTCTCTGCTCATTCTATAGATGTAAACAATGAAATACAAAAATCTCTCAGTCACAACAGAGAACACACCACAAGCCATACAAATTAAATAGCAGCCCAAAAACCTTTCCAGCTGATCGTGGCAGTATTTACCCAAGAGCTCAAGGTCTGGAGAGCCACAAGCAAAGGTAGCTTTGAAGGACAGTGTGGCTGCTCCTCCCATTTCCCAGCAGCTAACCCTCACACCTCTCCCACCAAACCCAGTGCTGGGAGACGCCCTCACTGGTACCCTCGATAAAGGCGCTTCGCTGAAGAGACCCTGGTGAGGGGGTTAGCACCAGCCTGCCAATGAAACTCCTCTTCTGCACCCAGCATTACAGCTCTCCTGTGGACCACTGGAAATCCTCACACCTGGCAAAACAGCAATGAGCCCGAAGGGAGAACAGACTTTGTGGCATCCGTAGTCAACACTAACTCATGTTCGAAGTTAAAGAACACAGTGCAAAGTGTTTGAGTGGAGGAAGGCAGATGAACACGAGCACACTCAGCCCAAACTGCTGCCATCTGCTCCAGTGCACAGCACAAAGTACACCAGCCAGGTCAGCTCAGTCACCAGAAACCAGCCAGCATCTCCTCAAAGCTAAGAAGTTCATTTATGCAAAATAATTTAATCAAAATTACCAGGAGAGATGGGAAATCCCTCAGCATATCATTTTAACCACCCTCCAAACCATCCCACCCCTGCAGAAGCAAAATACAATGACCTTAAGTGTTGAAAAATAGTTTAATGAGAAGAAAATACTGGATTAAAATTGGAAAGGGTTGAAAAACTATGCAAGCAAACAAGTCAAAGAACAGCCAATCTGAACACTTTACTGTGCCCCTGAATCCACACAGCATCTCAGGCCACAGTCCCACCACGACAGACATCTCCTCTGATAACACCAGCCCATCAGCAGAAGCACAGGGTTTCAGTACACGCAGGTGAAGTTTCATCTCTAGTTTCCCCAATCCAGCCGCCTTTTGGCGAGCATATTTAGCTTCCCTTTCCTTTAGGCAGCTGTATTTTGGCTTTAGTCTAGTCCTTTCTCACAACGTGCTGGGGAGAAGAGGAAAACTGAGGAAAACACCGGAGACCACTGGGCCCTGACCTAGTTTGATTTCATCTTTAAACACCACTGTGAGGACAGCCTTTTAATGACAGCTCTCACCAGCCATCCCCTGAACGAGCTATGACCCAGAGCACGACAAGGAAGCAGGCAATCACCTGCTTTTCCTCTTTAATAATGCAGGCCCCACTGGCCCGGACTCGATTCAACCCTGCTTCAGGGCTCCGGGCTCCTCCGCACCCCGCAGCTCCTCACCCATGTCGGCCCCACACAGCAGCTCCCTCTCGCATCGGCCCTGCCCCGCAGCCAGTCCCGCCTCACGGTGAGGGCTCCCCGAGCCGCGGCTCCCCGGGAAAAGCCTCTCTCTCCCCGCGCGCCGCCGTGGTACAACCAACCAGCCCGCCCCTCCCGCCCCCGCGGCCCGGCCGCCTCCCTCCGCGCCGGCCCCTCGTAGAGCCGCGCCCGCCCAAGGCGCCTCCTCGCGCCGCCCGCTCGCTACGCGAGGCCGCGGCTCAGCGCGGCCTGGAGGAACCGCCGCTCTTACCGAGAACAGCTGCAGCCAGAAGCGCAGCAGGCCCGGCCCCCTCGCTCCGCCGCCCGGCGGGGCCCTGGCCGCTCCCCGCCGCCCTGCCCTCTCGTCCGCAGGTCAAGCGAGGCACCTCCCCCGGCCAGGAGGGCTTTGACTTACTTGTTCGGGTTTGAATAAGCACGGAGGGTGTTTTGCAGCAGGGGTAAGCCTGGGGTGCCACCAGCGCTGGTGCCGCTGGCAGAGGGTGAGGAGCCCCGAGGCCCTGCATCGCCCAAGCAGAGGCTGCTCGAACAGGAGGCAAGTGGCCCATCCAAGGCCGTTCCGTTCACAGGAACCAAGCCAGCTGCTTTCAGCAGAAAACCCCACTCATGAGAGCTTCTGCAGGGCAGGGGGAGCTGAGGAGCTGCCTCCCAGCACTAGAGCAGCCCCAAAGAGCTAAGAAACACTTGTAGGAGTTACTCCACTAGCACTTAACACACAGTAATACTTGCGGGGTGCTCAGAGGAAAACCAGGAGGAAAGCTTTGTTGTGATCTGCGAGCAACCCGTCAGGGAGGAAGGGCCGCAGCTCAGGTACCCTGCATCCTTCTGCCTGCAGAGCCAGTCACAGCCGACCAAGGAGCAGAGGAGAGCGCAGCACCATCACCTCCCAGCCTCCATCTCCAGAGTCACCAGTGATGCTCTTCGAGAGTTTGCTTTGGCCACAAGCAGATACTTAAAAAGACCCTTGCACACAACAACCCATTTTGCTGCCCTTCCTAAATCCCTGGGACACTTGCTACACCCAGCCTGGGTTAGCAGGAGGTAAGAGCCTTGGAATATTAACAGAGCACTAATGAGCAGAATTGAGCATCCATTGCAGCATCCCTGGAAACACACATGTATTTTCTAGACAGCAAAACAGCACTTATTCTGCAGAGGCAGGAAAGTCAAAGCAGATGGATTGCTACAGCAGGCAGAGAATACAAGCTGCTCTTGAAGCTTTAGCTTTTGTAGGGATTTTCCTGTATGCAGATTAGGGAATGAGGTGCTTGCCAGACCATTTGGGAACAGCCAACAACATAGCATACATCACCAGAAAGCTTTCTGCTGTAACACCAGGCTTGCACATATTGACTTTCGCACTCTCACATGCTACTTCTTCACAAAACACAATCCAGCCCTAAACCAGAAGTAGTTTTAGCACAGAAATTCCATGCTATAAGAACAAGGGACACCAGAACTAACATAGCTAAGGAAATTTTTACTAGAAGCTCTGTAATTGGTAAAAAGTCTTGATATGCCTACTTTAAGGGTATAAAAATAATAATAACATATAGGTACATTAACTTTTCCCCTGCTCTAAACATACTGGAAAACTTTCATGTTAAATTTATAACTGATCATATAAATCTATAAACTGATAATCTCCCTCCCCCCTTTTAAGCTACTTACCTGGGTTCTAAAAGGAAAGAATATAACTGTAAAACAGAAAGAACCTTAAATACAGAAAAATCCCTGTACTACCTGTTAACCTGAATGGAGAAATAGAATTTATACTTTAAATTAATTCTTTTTAAGCTAACAGAGACTTACTAGCTGCTTCCTCAGAAAGACTACCTCATGAGGAGCTCAGTGGTGGATGGGAGGTTTATATGTATGTCAGCAGTGCCTCTTCACCCTTCGATTGGCCTGTTTGAAAATCACTTTCCAATCAATCAACAGCTTTGGCTACTTAAAGGTGGGAGTAAAGCTGGGGCATGTAAATTGAAGTGGATGAGCAGCTAGTGAGGTAGGTAGCTGAGGGTGTGATGGGTTTTTTGGGCCCTGTTGTGGTCTCTAAGTTCAATTGCATATAGTGATATCATTGCTAAATTCTCCTTATACTTAGCTTAGACAAATATAAAGCTAATAGGAATGTAATAATGGTGTGAAATATTTTTTTCTTGTTTTTGTATTAAAAAGCTAAACACTTCATTCCTTTGTTCTTGGCTTTCCTGCAGATACCTTCAGCAAAGCTGTGATGTCCTTGGGTAGCTTACAAGCCAGCCAGGAGACACACTGACTGCATTCTGTGGACAATGGGGTATGTGAACTTTTAAGAGTTGATTGGTTTTAATCTTTTTCTTAAATGCTGAAGTCACCTTTTCACATGCTCTTGAATTTTTAAATACTTAGATAATATCAGCAAGAGGACAGCTACAACTCAGCACATGGGTTAAAGTGGTATGGGGAAGTAAGGCTTTTGCCTTCTCAGGCCCACCCTGATAGGCTTTTACTATGGCTTGTAGATTCTCTGTGATGTCATCTGCTGGACTGGTGAAGATAAGGCTCTCCCAAAGTACAGGGAGTACTGCTTGTTGCTGAGCATACAACATGACAAGATTCCTAGCTGAAAGAAATGTAATTGAAAGGCATACTTAAAAAATATGATGCTTTTCCTGAAATGAAACCTTTAACTCAGCTTGTGAGGTTCACTTTTCTCCTATGCTTTCCTAAATCCCCTCAAGTGAAGACAGAAGTCCAAGTGCATACTTCTATGTTATGCTAAATAATCTCTTTTTCTATCCCCATGAGACTTTCAAAATGGGACCATGACACTTATGTGCTGGATTAGCCCCACTTTTGTGGAACTAATATTTTAATCAATGGTTGATCTTCTCTCCTTCTCCCTATCGGATCATATGATGCTTGCACAGCTGTGGTGGTGAAAGCCTGCAACTGAAGGCTCTGTCTTTAAAGGAATATTATGTACTTAAATGATAGAAGTTCAACATCTAATTAAGAACAAAGCAGTCTTGTTCATGCCTCTGACTCTTTTTTCACTGTTAAAATAGCAAAATGTAGGTATAGTATAAGTGTGGCGTTGCAGTGTGCTGCTGGAGGGTTTGGGGGCCCTTTCAATGATACCAGGCATACAGGAAGGGGAGTTATGCTGAGCACCTGAAGAAACTTCCCAGCTCCTCCAGGACACCAGAACTCTTAATCTGCCTGTGAAGACCAGTCCAAAAATGTGTAGTTCTAGAGGGCTCACCATGTTTTTAACTATCACTGTGCAGGATGCAAGATGCTTATAAAGGGAACAGCCTTGGCCTCTTCAAGATAGGCAGGAAACAGCCTTTTTTTAATATCTAAGTACAGAGTAAATACTAAAGATGAAGGAAGGATTTCCAGGGATGCTTTTAGCAAATAGTTTCCCCACAGAGGTTTGCAAAGGCACTTCCCTCAGTTGCACAAATCCCACCTAGCTTCAGCCTCCTTAAGATCTCCAGAGGATCTTGCTATGTACTCACCTGTAGGTTATGCTGGTGTGTTTGTAAAGCTTATTGTAGGCAATTCTAGGGGGATATTTTTGGGTTAAAACTGAAGGGCCACCATGGTGTGTCTGAAGGGTTCAGCTGTGACTTCCATGCTGGGGTTATGTTATGGCCTGGGTGACTCAAATGACTAAGTCCAAATGGGACTGAGGTTGAAGCTGCTGGTTTGCCTAGTTGCATGTTGAGCTAAGCCTTATCCTGCAGTGGGGAGGTGGGACCACTAAGGAGCCACTGCTATCTCCCACCCTTTGAGCCCATCTGGGGCTGCATCTCATCCTTTACATGTCTTGTGGCTTTCAGACATACCAAGAAAGGAGCATGTGGTGCATGATGCTGGGAAGGCTGGATGTCCTTCACGCGGTGCCTTCCTGTGGCCTTGGGGACTGGTCTGTAAGGGCTCTTGTTCAGCTTCTGCCCTGCAGTCTGGACTCAGGCAGCAGGTTTGACTTTGCCTTTCCTCACCAGAAGAATTTCAGCTGCTGTGAGATGTCAGCAAACAGTGTCTAATGCAGGCAATTGATAAAATGATTTATGGTGTCTAAGCTTTGCTGCTTCAAACAAAAATCACTGGAATGGAAAGGAAAAGAAAAACCTATTCAATATTGTGGCTTTATTGCACCACAAATGAGATCGTGAGGAGGCATTGAGCCCGTTGGGACAGCGTGGTTATGTCCTGATGGACTGGGGCTGCCAGGGACGGTGTGTGATGGGATTTTCTTCTATGGCAGGCTTGGAAGCATTTCTTCCCCCTTCTTTATAATTTTTAGGTTTTTTTCCAATTTATTCCTATTTATTGTAGCACGAGCAGTATCTGGCCTTTTGTAGTCTCTAGTCCACCAGGATCCCTCATTTCTTTTCCACTTCTCCTCACTGCAGTGTTGCTGCAGCTCTCTGCTACATTTTGCCCTGAGCTCTCTGATTTTTCTGCCTCCCTCAGAGCTCTTTCACAGCATGCAGCTCATCCATTCATCCCAAGCCTGATGTAGCACTGATCCCCGGTTTTGCTGTTTCCATCCCTTCAAAAAGTACAACTCGGTCCCCTAAATCCCTAAATGATCCTTTTCTTTAGACCCTGTTCCTTGACACAAGCGCACTCATTTCCACAAACTCCCATGGCCACAACCCTGGTGTTATCCTTTTTGCCACCTCTCCTGTGGCTGGAAGATGGAGATGTTCCTGGGCTCAGGACATCTCTGCTGTTTTCCTAATTTCTGTGGTATCATTCGTTCACGGATTTGGTCAAGTTTCTTTCTCTTCCTGCCTGAGTTAAAGCCGGTGAGTTTTTACAGAGCTGGCATACAGTTTACAAAGGCGATGCCTGCTTCCCTGTCAGTGAACATCATGTAACCTTTCTCATTAACGGATCTCTGCTCTAAAAGCCTTTCCCTGCCTGCCCTTACAGGAGAGCTTCTCAGGACTGCACGTTCTGGGTCATTAGATGCTGTTTTCTGACGTCTGTCCTAACTGCACACGCATCTCCCCAGCTCCCTGATGCTTCTCTGAAGTTCCTGTATCTCTCCTGCCTCCATGGCAACATTTTCAGGCTGTCATCGGAGCATTGCTTAGTTCTCATTTTGCTCAGCTAACCATGACAAGCTTTTTGAGCGTCTGGTTTCTGCTCCCCTGGTCATCCCTGTTCTGTGTTGCCTATGGTCAGAGGTCTCTTTCCTGAAGATGTACGACAAGCAACAGACACATTGCTCCAGGCAGATCGCCCTAGAGATTTCTCTTAAAATGATCGAGGTGGGGAATAACTTCTCTGGTATATAACTTGACTTTATTTACCTTCCTGCTAACATTCCTGTGGCTGTCTAGGATAGCCTCTGTATGAACAGATGAGGAGTGTCCCAAATGATGAGTATCCATTTTACTGCAAAACTCCTGATTAGAGTTTTGAGGGTATATTTAGTAATTTTTTAATCAAACTTGGAACCTGCACTGTGATAATGTGAGCACACAGGGAAGTGGGAGACTTATTCTAAAGCCTTAATTAAATGTTTTGATGAAATGCCTGCAAAATCCTTCACAACACTCCACTAGATAGAAACTGCTATGGGAATGTAAAGCATTGTTAGCAAATTGTTTCAGGTGATGGTATCTGCAGCCTGTCACAGCTGAAGTTCCAGCTACAGAAACAGGGCTTGACTGACACCCCAGTCAATAAGACTGGGATTATAGATCTGATTTGCGGCAGACATGTACGGACAGACAGAGTAGGAGGCAACCACGAGTCTTTGAGGCCAGAAGACTATCAATACTCTTGCTTAAGGATTAAAGAATCTATTCAATAACTTTTTCTTTTGGTTAGATCCGCTTTGGAGTACTTGTACAGGAACTGAAGGTTAATTAGTTTTATTTTTGTCCTCTCTACAGTGTTGTTTCATTAATGCCCTCAATGCTCAAAGTAATTTTTTCTAGTAGGGCTGACCTTTCTCTTCTACTTGTCCAACCAATGCACCATTACAGGTTAAAACCCCAGTAATTTTTGTTGCTGTTAAATAACAGACACTGCAGGAAGAGAGAAAAACTGGTCCCTTTTCAGTAATCCTGTTTTCCATGTAAATCCAAACTAGGGAGGATGTTGTTGTAGATGAGAACAAACGGGGAAGAGCTCTCAGACGGTCTGATCTCTTGTCTGCAGTGCAAAAAAGAATCAGATTAATGAACATAATCAGATTAAGGCTAATCAAGGGAACATTTCTGGGGGCATTGGAACTCTGATACCTAAGAACAGTATGGAAAGGCAAGATTAAGGGCATAACATCCCTCTGTCATTTGGTTTAATGGGAGCAAATTATGGCTTTCAAAGAAGCCCAGAGTGCTGGCAAGAGGAGCATGGGTTCCAGAGGGCAAAAAGACTTGAGGGAGCTGGGAAGTGGCTCTAAGGCCCTGGCTTTAGGGAGATGTTGCTGGGGGCATAGTGACTTGTGGAGTCCTTAGCACATTGGCTTGCGTGGGGCCGCCTTAGAGACAGGATTTGATGCAGTTAAATCTACCTAAACCCACCTCTTCTATCAGCCTGCTGTGTCTTGTACAGTAAAAAGGGAAAGAATATACACTGACAAGACAGAGCTGGCTCAGGTTAATAAAAACAGGAATGAGCAAGAATGCCGAAAAGCAGGGAAATCTGGAAAAGGAGGGGACCACGGTAAAAACAGAATGAGAATGAGGAGATGAAAGGGAAGGTGATGGAACAGTATTAGGTCCTTAATGCTGGTTTTCCATTGCCCTCAGCAGACGGAGAGCAGGGTACGCCACGCCAGCACAGCAATGTACCACTGGTCCCTGAAGCGGGAGCACGTGTCCCCACTGATCGGTGCAGGAGAGGCATTTTAAGTTTTCTAAGGTAAGTAGGTAAGTGGAAGCGTGAACATGAGGAAGAAAGGGGAATGGTCAAGATCTTGAGGGGAAAGGGCACTTAAGGGTTTCTGTCCATGTCCATTTTCTGTTTTTCAGTGACGATTGTTTCTCAACAAATGCCTGTTATCACCAGACCTTGCTGCTGCATGTGATGCCTGAACCCTGCTGGTTGTTATGGACTCAGCCTGTGCTGGAATTGAGGGGGGTACACTGGGCTTCTGCTTTGCAGTGTGAATTCTCTCTAAAAACACCCAGGTTTTTCTGGCTGTAGTTATCACCTTGTTTGACTGTGGAGTTTTCTGAGAGAGTTTCCTGGGGCAACCAAGGGGATGTTTGATGTAGGGTCTTCAACAGGCAAATGTAAGTGGAAGTAATAAGAAATATTATGAGACCTGAAATTGCTGCTGCCTGATTTTTCTAATTTGCTTTTAATGTCTGGCTGATTTGTCTGGGAATTGACAAATTCTAATTGAGGTTTTTGCCCTGCTTGGGATATTTACAAATTCTAGTCCCTTGTGTCCCTTCTGGATCCAGTAAGCTGTGAGTGCATATCGTAGCTGTAGTCTTTTACTTGGGACATGTAAGGTCTTCTCTCTACTCATCACTGATTTTCTTGTATTTTTTTGGCATTTGATTGTCTTGGAAACATCTGTGGCTCTGTAAAATCACATCAGTTGTTGGGATCAGACACAGTTGCACAGACAGCCCCATATAACAATGTTGGTTGTAGCTTTATTTCCATATAAAACAAAGCTAAAACTAGAGGGGCAGATGGTGGGGCCCCTGATTTTTTTTCCTTGTGTCTTCCATAATGTAATCAGCTGAATAGAGGTTTAGTGGATCTCAGGGCAGTATTTCCTTTTGAGATGGGTGAGGCAATTAAAAGTGAACAAAAAACCAGTGGGGAGCTAATGGAACATCACCCCCAGTTGCCATGAAGGAATGGGAAGAGAATGATGTGAGATGGAAAAGTCTTATCGGTTGTGTGCAGGTCATCTCGCGGAGTCTGCGCACTCCCAGTGAGCTCATGCCGTGCTCCCAGGGGTTTGCATTGCAAAGGAACAGGTGACTCCAGCTGCTAGCTGGTTCCCAGTTGACGCAAGAGTGTGCAAATCTATGCAGATCTGCTGTCAGCTGCTCCTCTCCGGGCGGCCGCTGGAAAGTTGTGTGTGTGTGCGCGTGAACTTTCGAGGCTTAATCTGCATTATAAAGTGTGTGTGCGTGCCTGTAGCTTTCTGCAGAGCTCTAGAGCATGTGTGTCATGGGGGTGAGACCAGAAAAGCAGATGTCCTGAACACGCCCCTCCTACTCGGGGATTAGAGATGCTCAGAGGAGAGCGGAGAGAAGCTGGGACACACCTCCCTGACTCATGGCCAGAGACAGCAGCAGCTTCTGCAGGTTCAATGGGCCTCAGCTCTTGGGTCCAATAAAACCCTGCAGCTCCATTTCCAGCAACCATCCCCTTCTTTTGGTTAAGCAGAGAGGAGGAGGATGGCCTATGCTGAGGAAGACAGGTAAGGTGCTGTGAAATAGGGGATGCACAGACATCCAAGCTGGAAGGGGCTAGCGAAATGGCATCGCTTTTCCTCGCCTTGTTTTCCTCTTCCTGCTGGGCCCTCAATAAATGTCAGGCAAGGGCTGCTCAGAAGTAAACACCTTGTTATTGAAGAGGAATCTGGCCATCTGCCTGTGTCAGGTATTATGAAACATGTTGGTATTATGAAATATGACAAAGAGCAGGTGACCTTGAGAGAGGTTGTGGGCCAGAAGAGGCAAATGCCGTGGCGTGGAGAGGCAGGCGCTGCACATACGTGTGGGGGGTGAGCCCCTCAGAAATGTAAAGCTTTATCTGTTTAATGGGATAGGACTGGTTTTTACATGGATTTGCCTTCAAACCACCTAGAAGCACAATGAGGGAGGAGTGGGGTTTTTTTAATGCCGTGAAAGATCTGTCATTGGTGACAGTCCTGTGTTGTGCAACAGACAGGTTTCTCCAGTGGATGATGGCAATCACAGTAAAGGGGATTGTGTTTTCAGCTGATCTGGTGATTTAATCCAAAGCGATGCTGCCCAGCACTATTATTAGGAAAGCATTGTGGAGACCGAGTAGCTATAGGGGCCTTTGTGCTACATGTATTAATTCTGGCTGTCAACAAGCTTGCACAGACCTCGGGCTCATGCAGTTCCAGGCTCAGTGCGGCATTTGGTGACCCACAGGTCCAGCTCCTGCTGAGCAGGTATCTCCGTCGTATTTCCTTCAGAAATCACCTGCTGGTCCCCTTTGATCCTGTGCATCTGGAAAACTAAATACTGCAAGCAGGGCACTGCAGGTTAATTTTGGCATCACTTTGCTCCCAGCACTGGGGACAGCTCTGATGCGTCCTAAAGCTTTTAGGATGGAGAGGGCTCTGCAAGGTGCCTACGTGTACCCACTGAAGTACCTGTTAGGCAGGAAAGGAAAAAAATTCCCTCAAACTCAGCACAGCTCAGTCAATCCCAGTGTCTTCAGCAGACATTGAATAGGATTCATCTTGCACTCCCCAAAATCTCTGGGGATATAGGTATAATATCCCTTCTTTAATGTTATTTTGCAAGGCAGTATGGATCTTTTTTAAAAAAAATACTGGAAAAAGGGGGATTAGAGATCAAGAGGAAGAGCAGATCCTGGTGACCTTGTTCTTTTCTCCTGCCTGCCACAGGTATGTCAAAAGCTTGGGTCTTACATTGAAATTCTCTTGGTTTCCTCTAATTTCTAAACAAGGATTACAGTTACTCAACAGAGAAATAGGGGGGAATCATTCATTCATGTATGTAAAGCACTTTTAAAGCTTTTCTCTGAGAGCAAGGTATGATATAGTCTGTCATAAATGTCACTTTAATAGCCTTTGCTTATTCCAGGAGCTCCTGGCACACTTGGAAAATGCAACAGTATGTTATGGTAAATAAACCCTTTCTCATTTCCAGACCTTTTCTTTGAAAAGTATTTCAGCTAAATGGCTCCTTATTTCTGTATTCATGCATTAATATTTCTCCTCACAGTTTATGAGTAGGAACATAAGCTTGATGTATCAGGCACTGGACAGGATTTATAGCAGGAGCTGCACAGCCAGGAGATGAAAAAGCTCACAGAAGATACCTGTGCAGTATCTATCTACCTTGTCAGTAGAAAGAAAGGAAAACATAGAACTGAGAGCCTTTATCTGAGTATTTGATACTCTGGTTAGAGGAACCAGGTGTACACTGTCAGCCAAACCCTCTTCATCAATGGTCTGAGGCATCCTGGAGTGCAGAGCACCACTGTGAAAGCTTGTCTGCATGTCTTTTAAGGCTGCAGGCAGCAGAACCACAACACAACTCAGATTTACACCTCTGGTGACAAGAGCCTTGCTTTAGAAACACTCATGAAGCAGATGATGACTACTTATCAGCATCTCCAGTCAATTTTGCATCACCTTCAACCTTGCAGAATTGGATTTCCTCACCCCTTAATAATCAGATCAGCTTTTCATATAGAGAACCTCTGCCCCTGCCTGTGTTGGTTCACTTGGTGGCCCGGTCCTCTACCATCTCTAGTCCTTAATGCTGCTCATCAATGGCAACGATTGAGTTGCCACCAAGAAATGCTATCAGTTTCCTTGCTTTTGAAGAGAGTTTCCAATCAACCTTGATATTGACTTTCAGAAGATATCTGCATTGTCCGATTGGAAACAGGATTATGGGCTTATTCTGCTATTGATTGTGTTTCAGAACTGGTGAGTGCATCTGATGGATACTGGACTGACAGGCCTAAAAATTGAAGGCTTCTCTTTTCCCATGAGAAAGATACAGCACAGGCAGTGTAATGCCAGCTTCTATCCCACCTTTAGATATAGGCCTCAGCGCTGGGTAACAGAGGCGTTTTGCCAAGCTGTTTGAGCAGTCCCCCTCTTAAACCAGACAGGCCAGTTGCCCAAATCCCTGTTTTAATTTCTGTTTTTGTAGAATCATGGAATAGTTTGGGTTGGAAGGGACCTTCAAAGCTCATCTAGTCCAAACCCCTGCAGTGAGCAGGGACAGCTGCAACTGGATCAGGTTGCTCAGAGCCCCAAGGTCCAACCTGACCTGCAATGGTTCCAGGCGTGGGGCTTCTCCCACTTCTCTAGGCCCTGGGCCAGGGTCTCACCACCCTCAGCATCAACAATTTCTCCCTTCTTTCTAGTCTGAATCTCCCTCTTTTGGTTTAACCCATCACGCCTTGTCCTGTCCCCACAGCCCCTGCTGAACAGCCCCTCCCCAGCTTTCTGACAGGCCCCTTGAAGCTCTGAAAGGCTACACTAAGGTTCTCTCTGGAGCCTTCTCCAGGTTGAACAACCCCAACTCTCTCCCCTGTCCTCCCAGCAGAGGGGTTCCACGCTCGGGTCATTCCTGTGGCCTCCTCTGGCCCTGCTCCAACAAGTCCCTGTCTCTGCTATGCTGAGGACCCCAGAACTGGACCCAGCACTGTGGCGTGGTTTTGAGGTAGGCTGATGTTACTGAGCTTCTTGCCTAGGACGAGGCTGTGGGTGTGACCCACTGCCCACCCTGTGGGAGAGGAGTGGATGAATGATATCTCATGTTTATCTTCCTGTATTGAAACCACAAGGTACTGAGGAAAATGCATGTTAGATGTGTTACCAGCCCCAGGAGGAAGCGCTGGGAGCCGATGGCACTCTGCACTTACAAAGATTGGGTTCTCCATCTCTGCAGATGATGTTTGTTCTGTGTCCCAGTGGCCTACCGATTGCAGAGGACAGTGTCTACTCCATCAGCACAAGCACCCCAGCCATGCTTTGCTGCCACCCTTGAGCTTCCATCCTCCTGTGCTTCCCCATCGCAGGTTGCACATTCCCATGCACTCACAAAGGCTGCAATTTCTCAGTCTAGCTGTGCTTTTGCATTCCTTCAGGCACTCAGGAGAAACCAGAGCCCGTCAGAAGCAGGAGTGGTTATGCTTTGTGACACTTCTGTGATCTCAGTTATCATCAGCATTCTTCCACTATAGAACGAGCCTGGCAAAGAGGATTCAAATGATTTGCCTCTGGCCAGGGGTAAAATATATGAGATTAAGAGAACATCTTTAGGAATAGCAATGAAGATCCTCTTATTTTAGTTTTAATGACATTCTTTTTCTTTGCACCTTTTCAGGATCTTTATCCTTTGAAGTGTGTTCCTTGGGTGGGTTGATAGCCCCACTGACCTCTTCTCCTTTTGCAGAAATAGCTACGAGGTGTATAAGGAAACAGCGGATTGGTTACGTGCCCGAACTGTCCAGTGCCCGAAGACTGCCGTTATCTGCGGATCTGGACTGGGGGGTCTGGCCGATGTATTGGATAACAAGACAGTCTTTCCGTATGAGGACATCCCCCACTTCCCACGGAGCACAGGTTAGCACAGCCCAGGGCATCAGCATCCCATCCAGGGACAGCCTTACAGAGAGAGAACGCAAGTCAATGTGCACCACTTGACACTGGTCTACAAACCAGTCCCTCAGTGGTGAAATGTGTGTTCAGAGAAAAAAAAAAAACAAAACGTGTTTCTGTGCTATGATATTTATGTGACTTTCAGCTCCTGGTTTCGCAGTGCTTGGCCCCGCTGTGATGCATAATGAACTGACAAACCCCTCTGAAGTCCAAGACCTCGAGGTCTGTAAGTGAAATGACGCTCCATTAATTTCCAGTTGCAGGGCATGCTGGCAGACTGGTGTTCGGGGAGCTGAACGGACAGCCCTGCGTGTGTATGCAGGGACGCTTCCACTGTTACGAAGGATACTCTGTCAGCGCGGTGAGTTCTCCTTAAAATCACTCACCGAGTGGGGGATGTGCTGTAAAAGCCGCAGAAGTGGCTGCAGACACGCGGCTGCAGGAGCTTTGCTCGAGCAGTGAACTTACGTTGCTCTTGCAGGGAATCTTGCTTAGATTTTAGATTACTCCCCCAAAACTGAACCTGGGAGTTCAAACCGAGAGGCGGTCAGCTCCTGCTCGGTGAAGCTGGTGCTGCGCAGCCACACAAATAGGCCCTGCAATACCAGAGGGGAAAATTATATATTATACAAGGCAGGTTGATTTACATGCTTTCACTCTGTTGTTTTAACTGTGATTTAAGTCAGCAGTCGGGAAACTCTGAGTGATAAGAATGATCTGTTTTGATTTTTTTTTTAATTTACAGCTTTCTTTTCCCTAGAAAAAATTCCCCGACTAGTGTAACTTGATAAACTCTCCCAGTTAACATACAGAATTATGTGAATATTTGTGTTTTATAGTACCTGATATAAGTACATTTCTGTTAGAAAACACAGTAATCACAGAATTGTTTTGATTGGAAGAGACCTTTAAGATCATCGATTTCCCCCTGTTCCCCCAGCGCTGCCAGGTCCCCACTGACCCCTGTCCCTCAGCACCACCTCAACATGTATGTTAAACCCCTCCAGGGATGGGGACTCCACCACTGCCCTGGGCAGCCCAGGACAGGGCTTCACAGCCCCAATGGGCAAGAAATTGTTCCTCAGGGACAACCTCAACCTCCCCTGGAACAACTGGAGGCCGTTTCCTCTTGTCCTGTTGCTTGTTCCCAGGGAGAACAGACTGATCCCCCCCTCACTCCAACCCCCTGTCAGGGAGTTGTCAAGAGCCAGAAGGTCTCCCCTGAGCCTCCTTTTCTCCAGGCTCAACCTCACCAGGTCCCTCAGCTGCTCCTCAGCGCATTGTGCTCCAGACCCTGCCCCAGCTTCGGTGCCCTTCTCTGGACATGCTCCAGCCCCTCAATGTGCTTCTTGGGAGTGAGGGGCCAAAACTGAACCCAGGATTGGAGGTGTGGCCTCCCCAGTGCCCAGTACAGGGGGACCATCCCTGCCCTGGTCCTGCTGGCCACACCAGTGCTGACAAGCCAGGATGCCATTGGCCTTCTTGGCCACCTGGGTACAATCCTGGCTCCTCTTCAGCTGCTGTCACTATTGCCCCTGCCACCCTTCCCCTGTAGCGTTGCAGGGGGTTGTTGTGACCCAAGTGCAGGACCCAGTACTTGGCCCTGTTGATCCTCAGATCATTGGCTATGGCCCATCAATCCAGCCTGCCCAGATCCCTCTGTAGACCCCCTGGACCCTCCAGAAGATGAACACTTCCTCCCAACTTGCTGTCATCTGCAAACTGACTGAGGGTGCACTCGATTCCCCCCTACATAATATTTACTGACTGTGTTGTGCATTCTCTTCTATTTGGATAGCTTTGAGGTTTTACTTGTGGCTGCAGACAGTTTGGCACTGCTCAACTTCTTAGACAAACCCCCACTAATTTAAATGCACTTGATACAAAACTAGGTTTATCAAGATGTGTTTGTCTATTACAATTACCTCATTTCTTAAAGAAGTGATGATCCCTAGTGAGGAAGTTTTCTGCTCACAGCTTCTTTAGCATTTTAGAGGTAGCAGATATCATCCCTGACTCTGCGAAAATCATATTTCTTAGGGTTTTTTTCCAGTTCCCAGTTGTTGGATAAGCAGGTCACTGAAGTGAACTAACGTGAATAAAATGAAATGAGTAAAATAATCTTTGTGCTTCTGCGAAATGCATCATTGCAGTAAAAAGCTGGTTTATCAATTACGCTCCATAAGTGCATAAGTAGCTACTTCAGCACAGTGGTTTGATCTCTGCAAGACCTTGGCAGTGAGGAAAAAATCATCTGCATATTCTTTTTGCACCACATTTATTTTATTTTAGTGCCTCTGGAGGAAACGTGAGCTTGAATTTTAATAGTACTCATTTCAAGATTAGGTATTAATGTGTTTAAAAACCATTACAATTCTATTGAAATTAGGGAAACATTTAAAATTGGAGAAGTTCTTTTGTCTCTTTT
Source organism: Bucorvus abyssinicus (assembly GCA_009769605.1). Taxonomy (NCBI): domain Eukaryota; kingdom Metazoa; phylum Chordata; class Aves; order Bucerotiformes; family Bucorvidae; genus Bucorvus; species Bucorvus abyssinicus. Next base: position 2,199,508 of record CM020040.1, read on the forward strand.
TGTAGCCTGAGATAGACCCTCCTCTGCATCATGTAAGCCGTCCACAAACTGCGATAGTAGTAGTAGCTGTCCACGAGTCGCGATACTTATTGCATTCCTGCCTTTGGTTCTTGCAGGTCACCTTTCCCATCAGGGTCTTCTTTCTCCTGGGGGTGGAGATCTTGATTGTCACAAATGCTGCTGGGGGCCTAAATCCCCACTTCCAAGTGGGGGACGTCATGTTCATTAGAGATCACATCAGCATGTTTGGCTTGGGAGGGCAGAATCCTCTGCAGGGACCAAACGATGAGCGGTAAGAAGGCATCAATGAATCCTTTCTTCCTCAATCGCAGGCTGGGGCTGCCAGTTGCACCTGCTGGCAAATATTTACGAAGAGGTAGAGTTTGGCTCTAGCTACCCCTGAGGGAAGAGTTACAGCAATAGCTGTGTGTGCTGTGCCACCTGCCTTGCCTTCCCCAAGCACCCTGCCTTGGCTGTTGCTTGCTCTTACAGGCCTGTAAGGACTTCAGACACAAACCTCCAGAAGGTTTTGTTTTATAAAAGCAGGATTCTGATCTTCATCCAACATGGCCAGTCATACCGTCTGCTAAAGAGACCTGCTGCTGTCTCTGCTTGTCAGTCCCTCTCTCTGCTAGTTCCTCTTATTTGTGCAGCCCAGTGAACTGCAATGTCTCCAGCCTGCATTTATCAACAGTCGTTGCTGGTGTGGTGGAACTGCTATGACAGAGGCCAGGCAGTAAGCTGATAGAGCAAAGATAAAACCTCTAAGTCTTCTGAAAACCATCTTTGTATCCAGGTCATTAAACTGGGGTGCCTGTGTTAGCATCATGTGTTCACTGAAGGCATCAGTCAGGTGAGAGGTGGTTGTCTTGGCAGCCTCTTGGGAGACCTCTAGATCTACAAGAGCGACTTGCTGCTGGTGGAGCTGGGAAATCAGGTTTCTTCTACTAGCTGTGTAGCAGTATCTTTACCCTACGGACAGTGCATGGGGAGGCTTGTAACACATCCTCACCCTAGGACTGTGGTTGCCACCAGACATAGAGTTGCTTTGAGCAGGAAGTTGGACTAGATGACCTTGACATTCCTTCCAATCCAAATTAATCTATGATCCTAAAACCCTCCCAAGGCATCACCAGACTGGTAGGGTGGAAGACAACCAGCACTAGCAAGGTCATAGCACTGAGAGGGATGTTCCAGATAGTCCAGTGTTTACAAAAAGAAGCTCTTTGGCTCTCAAATGGAGCTAAAAAGAGCATGAGGACATGTCCACTGGGTGTTCAGGCTGAGCAAAGGAGAGCACATCAGGTGTCAGGAAAGTCAACATGGAAGCAGTAAAGATCCAGGGTGGTCAGAGCCTCTATGGAAGGTAAGAAAGAGGCTGGATTGTGATAAGGAGGTAACAGCAGGAAGAATTATTTCCTAACCAAGCTGGCAGGATCGAAGCCAGATGAAAGCCTGGTGTGTGAAGCCGGAGGACAAGCACTGGAGGTGGTGAAGGAGGTGGTAGGCTTTGAGCATAGAGTGAGTTTAGCTAACAAGGTGGTTAAATTCATTGTTGGGTTGGTACCTTCATCTTGAAGAAAGGACTTGTTTGCAGGGCAGGCACCTGGACTGTCCTGGGATCTCTCTGAAAAGAAAGTTCTGGCTGAGAGTAAGGTGGTCTGCCTGGTTTCCAGATACAGTCTGTTCCTTCTTGCTGTAAAGCCAGCCCTGGATTCTGCTTCTGAAGAAGTCTGAAAGGTGCTACAGCTGTCTCAGGAGAAATAAACACTGTTCTGTGATTCAAATGGCAAGAGGACAGTACCCATCTGAATCAAAATCTCTTTGCATCTTGGTAGGTATTGGTGTGGGTTGGAGGAAAAGCCCAGAGGCCACATGGAGGAGTGTTTAAAGCTCTCTGGACTTGCATAACCACTTAGGGCCAGGAGGAGAAACGCCAGCCAAGCAATAAGTGCATCTGGACATCATTCAAAGGCAGCGTAGCTGTCTCATTGCTTCCCAGGGAAGACTGCAGTGCTCTGGGAGGTGACTTCTGTGCTGCTGACCAAGGCATCGAAATGGGCAAAAGGTCTTTATGAATCAGCTTTCAAAGTGTTGCAGAGCTTCAGCTGAGCAAACTCCTCCTCAAATCCAGTGCAGCCACCAGGAAGGATTTATCTAAGCACAACCGAGTAAAACTAGAGGTAATGAAGTCATGTGGAAAGGGGATGTACTGCAAGAATCTGAGGACTGAATTTAATAAATCAGAGATTGGCTTCTGCATTGCCAGCCATCCTTCAGGAAAGTGGTTTTCATGGTGATGAATACTTATTACCTTAGACCAGATGGGAAAGTTTGTTTTTTATTGACAGAATATTTAGTGTTTACAAACATGAGCCACCTACTGCTCTAAATATTCAGCTGGAAGAACTTGTAAACAAGCAGGAGCTTTAATAGATGAGGGACCTGGTCCACTCCTACAGAACTGCGTTGGTGAACATGGCTGGGAGTTTGTTTTCCAGATTTTCTCAGTGGCCACACACCAGCCTTGGCCACCTGCTTCTGCTCTTCTTGAGTCAATAGTAGGATTCACTCAGTCAGGAGCAGGACTGAGCTGTTATCTTAAGACCCAAAGCAAACAAGAGACCCAGCCTTGAAGCACAGGATGAAGGCTACCTGAAATTCAGCCCTGGAGGTCCAACATGTGCTATTCTCCTCATTTCCCTGCAAGGTAGGACACCTGAAATGGGATGCTGTTGCCTATGCATCAACATCTAATACCTTCTGACACTGCTGAGTATCCAGTGCCCCTTCTCTGGGGCTGACAGGTGTGATGTAAGACCTACAGGCTGTGTGCACGCTCTGGATGGGCAGTAGATGGGCTGGCAGAACCTCCTGGGGCCTCTCAAATGGGCAACTGAATTGCACTTCTGTCCTAGGAGGGTGTCCAAGCTCGCGAGTGGGGTGATCTTGCTGTGCCAGGAACCAAACGCAGGTGTGGGTGCTCTTTCCTGGGATCTGTGTTCTGACTAGCAAGCTTTGCTCCTCTGCCTTCCCAAGAAAGTCATTCCTTGAGGCCCTTCAAATGGGTCTTGTGTAGACAGTAAAGGGGAAAGACTCAAATCTCACATGATCTGCCCAGTGCATCCAGCTCTGTGTTTCTGTTTCGAGTGTGTGGGTGTCGATGCAGGGACAGGGCAGCCCTTGCTGTTACGAGCCTGGTTTAGTAGCTGCGTGCTGCGATGAGCCTTGTATGAGGTGACTGATGCTCCATCTGTGGCAGGTCTGCCCCTAGCATTTCCATTTTCTCTGAAGGATGAGCATCCCCGAGCTCTGAGGGAGGGAAGGTAGTGGTCGCAATATCAGCACGGCTCTGCCCTTCGCTGCCTTGCAGGTTTGGAGTGAGATTCCCCTGCATGTCAGATGCCTATGAACAGGATCTGCTCAGCCTGGCGATGGAGAGCGCACAGGAGCTGGGCTTTCTGAGCTTCATCCGGAAAGGAGTGTACTGTCTGCTGGCCGGTCCCTGCTACGAAACCGTCGCTGAGTGCCGCATGCTGCAGGCGCTGGGAGCGGATGCTGTGGGTAAGCTGGATGGGCTGCATTCTTTCATGCTGTTCAAGGCTGACTTCTTCAGTCTTTGACTCTCTTAAGTCTCCTGTGCCCCAAGAAGCAAGCTCTGTGTATTTCTGCTTAGTTCTGCAGTGGCTTCGTGCAGCTCCCAGGGTGGATCTGCAGAAAGTCTCTGTGCTTATGGCTGCCCAGGACTGGGATCCCAGCACCACGTCGTGGTTATTTCCCAAACACAAACCTCCCACGCTCAGATGGCTCTACTTCAGCAGGACTGAGTGGGGGCCAATCAGAAATAAAGCCCTTTTCTATCATTTTTTTTAAATTCTGGCACTGTTAGGATTCTCACTGTGCCTCTTCCCTACAAAGCAGCCCTCCATAAGAATCTTGGTCGTTTGGGGATGGTACTTATGGAGACGTTCCCAACTTCGTATGAGGAAGGTAAGCGTTGTGATCCACGGGATTGCTCCAGCCTGACCCCTGGCTCATGGAGGTCTGTTCATTAATATCTGCAGACTCACTGTGTGTGAGGAAAAGAGCTCAGCTTCCCACCAAGCCGTTTTTCTTTGCAATAGCTTTTTTTAGCCAAGGAGAAGAGCAGCCAGCTGATAACAGCACATCAGGACTTCTCTTAGCGCAGCTGCCAGCGGTCTGACACGTCTTGGGGAGAGAGACGTAGCGTGCAGGAGTCAAATGTGGGAGGTTTGTTGTGCTGAGCAGGGTTGTAACTGTGGTGCTGCAGCTACTACAGCCTGACAGGTACTGCAGCCTTTAACTACTCGATAGCTCGGAAAGAGAGAGCTGGGGGGAATGAGACAAGGGCATGCACCGAAGGTGGGATCGTGGTTTGCAGCCTTGGAGAGATCTTCTTGTAGTGTAAATCCTGACTCATCCTGTCCTTTTCTCTCCTACTGTAGGCATGAGCACTGTCCCAGAAGTAATTGTAGCCAGGCATTGTGGCCTCCGGGTCCTCGGGATCTCCCTCATCACCAACAAAGTGGTGATGAGCTACAACAGTCAAGAGAAAGCCAACCACGAGGAAGTGCTGCGCGTCTCATTGGTCCGGGCTGAAGCCCTGCAGAAACTGGTCACACACCTCCTCGGCAAGCTGGGGGAAAGCACAAACTCTCCGTGACCTCCAGCCGTTTATCACTTGTATCATAATGTGTGAACACTAGCAAGTGCTGTGCTGGGGGAGAGCTGTTGGTGAGACTGTCCCCTTCTGCTCTCCTGCATTTGAGTAGACCTTTTGATCTTCGTCCCTGTGCTTTAGCTGGTCAGGTGCAGAGGTTTGCTTGGAATTTTGCCGGAATGGTGCTCCTGTTGGTAGCCTGTGACCAAGACGGCATTCTGGCCTGTAAACAGGGTCTGGCCCCTGGCAGGTTCCCAAACCTGTATGTGATGTCAGTGAGCTCCAGCTCCCCCTCATTCTGCTGCAGTGTTTGGTCCTTCTTGCTCACAGTGCTGCCTCTGTCAGCACAGCACCCTCCTGCCCCGAGCCTCTGCTCCTCCCTTGCATGGAGACCCCAGGAGCTGGTCGCAGGGCTTCATGCCTGCTGGGTCTGCTTTGGTAGGGCCTGATCTGGAGCTGGTGGAAGTCCACAAAATGTCTCTGAGGTTTGGGTGAGGACCTGGGGTCCTGCTTTGACACCCAGATACATATAGTGGGCCAGGTTCTCCATGACCAGCCACAGAGCTCAGAAGCTGTTTGTGACAATGCAGCGTGCCCCAGCACCCCCTCGCGCCTCTCCGCTCTGTTTCCAGCCTTGAATCCCTGTGGCCCTATTGAAGGTGCAGCTCAGGTACGAGGCTTGGCTTGTCTGTGCACGATGTGAAAGTGGCCAAGCTAGAAACAGGATGCAGGACCAGCTCTGCCTGGTTTTGTTCCTTCTGTTTCTGGATGACTTAGAGATCAGCAGCTTGAGCTGCTTGCACTGGAGACCAGTTACCTTTTGGTGTCCTAAGACGGAGAGATCTGTTTGACCCAGTGTTTCCCCCCAGTCCCTGCAGCAGATGTTGAAGCACCAATGGTTTGTGATGTGAAATCAGAGTGGAAATCATTTTGGAACAGGTGTGATACTTTTCTGACTTCCCTGGTCCTCTTACATGAAGCCATCGAGCCTAGCAGTGAGTAAAGGACAAACAGGAGAGGCCACCCTGCTCTCCCCAGCGTGCCGACGGTCTGTCAAGGAGGGGCAACTGTTCACCACAATGGTGCGTTACTTGTTTTTCCCCTAAGGTCAAGCTGAGCCTTGGATGCAGCTGGATGTGAAACAGTGACTGTAATTACTGAGTAACCTTTTCCCCTTCATTTATCTTGGAGCTCTCTGGAAAGCCCATCACTGTCACAGCCGAGTGTTTTCGGTTGACACAGTGGTCTGAACTGAAGATACCCAGCTGGTCATGGAGAGCTCCCAGTCTGCCTTCCTAAATTTAGCTGATCTCTTGTTTACCACTGATGCTCGCCCTCTGTCGCAGCCTTCAGCCTTCCATGACATTTCTTCAGCACCAGCTGCAAAAGGACCTTGTGGCCTGGAAGGTTTTTTCTGGATGGGTGTTTGCTTGAAGCCCTTTGTGCTGCGATTACTGGTGTCAAGTGCCCTATGGATGGTGCAGATGTTGCCACCGGGAGGAACAGAGTTGTGCTCTGCGTGTGTTCCATGAAATGGTCGCACTTCAAGAGTAGGAAAGATCTTGGGATGTCTGCCCTGTCCCTTCTCCTGGGCAGCGGTACCTGTGGTCGGTCCTGACAAGTATCTGCCCAGCCTGGTCTGGAGGACTTCTGGAGGGGGAGGATTTGTTGCCTGCGCTCGGGTCGCTGAGTCACTTGTTTAGCAGCTCCTGGCACTTGGGGGGAGCCCTTTGAGACAGCAGCTCTTTCCATTTGGAGGGTCTGACTGTCCAGACAGTCCTGGGGACCCACTCTGATGATAAGATGCAAAGGGAAAGAGTCTCCAGCTGCTCCTTCCACAAGGCTGTTGCCTTTTCAGGCAGTGAAGTGCACAGAAGTGAAGTGCTTGTCAAGGGCAGCAGCAAAACCAATGAAAAAAGAGTGACAGATGTGCAGAGCAAGAAGGAACCACTTCTTCCTGCTCCCTTTTCAGCCTTGTCCCAGTACGGGCATGTTACAGGGCAGAGAGAAAGTAGATAATTTCCCCTGCCTAGAAAATGGTGCTTCATGTTCATCTAATTAATACTCGGTAAATAGAAAATCTCTCGAGTGCGAGTGGAAGACGGCTGTGGCTGGAGAGCAGCTGGAGTCGCTCTGGCTGGGATTTCAGCGAGCTCTGTTCATCAATCAGAGCCAGGCTGGACCGCAGTGTGAGGGAAACATCCCCAAACCTGCTGGCGAGCTGGAGCTTCTCCAGCCAGGCTGGGGAGGATGAGGAGGAGCTTGGGAGCAGCACCTGGGGCTGGGTCTGGGGCTGCTCCTCCCTCCAGCTGTACTGGAGGCAGAGGGTGAAACCTACTCCCTGTGCTTGTGTCTGAATGTACCTTAAATACAACTTAAAACTGAATCTGAAAATCACCAGGCAGATACATCTTTGGCAAATTACGTTGGTTTTTAAAGAAATATTTTCTAACCAGCATTTCAGCCCTTAAGTAATTGGGGGCTCTTCTTTCTGCTGTCCAGGGTCGATGGGGCCGGCTCAGACTCTGCATGACCATCCTGGCTCTCGTCCCTGTAAATGATGGGAGGGAAGATGCCCTGGGCACTCGGGAAGGGGTCTTGCTCCTGCTTTGGGGAAGAGAGCGGGGAATACAGTTAATAAGTGGGTTCATCCGGTTTTGGAGATAGTTTTAACCCAGTTTAGGTTTGGTTTTTTTTACTGCTGGTAAGTTCTAAAAGGTGAAATACAATGATGCTCTACCGCCTGCATCCTGCCCCAGGATGGGTGGGGAGCAGAGCACCAGTGCTCCCAGCTCAGGGTAGTCAGGACCTGAATTTGACCAGCACGGGTGTTTCTTACTGACCCCACCGGGCCGAGGAACTCTTGGGAAGGACCTCAACTAACTTTTGAGCAGCTGGAAGGTGGTGCTGGTGCAGCAAGTTGTCTGTGCTGGAGGCAGGCTGTGGTTTCTGTGTTGCTGTGCCTTTTGCTGGGCAACACCCATGGCTGCCAGGAGAAGAGTGCAAGGCAGCCCCAGCTTTCTGTCCTTCCTGTGCTCTGTGCCCTTACCTGCTGCTGACACGCAGCTGTTACGGCCATAGGATAAGCTGGGAGATGCGTGGGAAGCTGGAAAACCTGGCAAGTGGAAAAAGAACCCCAAATTGCACAGCTGATCCTGGCTTTTTCAGCGCTGGGGGTACCAACGAGCTGCAGTGCTGCCTGGGCGGTGAATGCCACCAGCATAAGCTGTCCCACGCTCCGTACCCATGGGAGGGGCACAGCTCCTCCGTTACTCTCTCCCAGACGTGGTTTCACGAGCAGTCTGGCCCATCCTTTGTGCCAGCCCTTTCCTTTCCCTTGCTCATCAGTCCAGCTCAGGGGGTCCTGCGTGTCCAGTCCCCTGGAGAAGATGGAGAGGTGTTATATCGATGCCCTCATGTGTGAGTCACATAAAAGTGTGATGTCAAGAGGAGGAACCTCTGATGCCACCCTTGGCTGGGCCGTGCCGTAAGTTTTTAAGCAGAGATTTCCGCTGTTATCTGAGAAACGGCCCTGCAACCTCCCCCCAAAAGTCTCATCCCGTTTCCTTTGCAAGGCTCCGTTCCCCAGACTTTCTTTTACATCAGGTTTGCTGTTTGCTCTCTTTTCTACATAAAAGTAAACCAAAAAGCTTTAAAAAAAATGTGCTATCTGTCTCAGCTCAGCAGCTGAACATGCGCTTTGCCGTCAAGTTATCAAAATTCCTTTAGATGTTTCTCTTTACTGAAAACCTGCAGTTGAATTAAGGGGCTTCTGCTAGGGGGGTGGGTTGTTTGGGTTTGTTTTTTTTTTTTCCCCCAAAAGCTTTAGGTCTTCCCTGCAAGGATTTCATATGCTGGAAAGAATTAAACTCTTCCCTGCCGGGCTGAGAACATGGAGCAAGGGGGAGGGATGGGATGTGGGTCGTGGCAGTGGGCTGCTCTCAGCTTGCTGCTGAATTAAAGCCTGACTCTAAGCAGTGTGGTGGTCCGTCATTTCCAACATCTGGTGAGGAGTTGGTTTAAGAGCCGGGTCAGGGGTGAAGGCTGGTGGGAACCATACGACCTTTTTTGCTGCCGGGGGACATCTCCTGCCACTGGCCGTGCCCAGGCTCCCATGCTGGGAGGTGGCTTTAAGCAGAACACCCCCCTACTTGCTTTCCTCCTTGGAGCTTCTCAGCCTCCTCTCTATAACTCTGGTTCTCAATCTTAGCAAACCCTCCTTGCCTGGCCGGGTCCTTCACAGAGGCAGCGTGAGGAAGTGTTTCTCCATGGATGGCGGGGAGCAGGGTCAGGGCACTGTTGGACTTGCCAGCTTGGAGCAACCTTGGGTCTCCATCAGCAGCGAGGTGGGGGTCCTGGAGCAGCGTGACTGTGTGGGGCTGTTGGTCCAGAGCCATTCCCGTTGTGGATTGGGGCAGCTTCCTGTGGAGCGAGTGATGGACCAGTGCTGGGGACCCAAGTGCCCCTTCCCCCCTCAGCCCAGCCCCACAGAAGCAGAAGGTGTCTGCTCTCAGCCCACAGGAAAACTTTGCTCTTGGGGGCAGGAGGGGCTGGAAAAGCAATGGGGTCTGCTGGGGAAGATTGTGTTCCAATACTGGGAAAATGAAGATTTTCTGGGGACTCGTCTCTATGCCAGGCCCCAGGAAATGTGAGCTGAATACCTGGGGCACCTTTCAGCATCTCCGTGCGTGCTTGAAGGCTGCGTGGGGCAGCAGGGAGGAGAAGGCTGTCCTTGCTCTGTGTCCCGGCCTGGCTCTTCCCACGGGATGCTGGCGCAGCATCTCCCTTCCCATGCCCGGACTCTGGCATCCCGCCCTGCTCCAGCTCCCCACGGCGTTAAAGCCAGGCTTGGGGCTGTCTCCTGGACCTCAAGCCTGCTCCCAAAAGGGCTGTGGGCTCTGCAGTTTGGGGGGAGCACCTGGCACCCCCTCTTTCTCCCAGCCAAGAGATAAAAACAAGAGGCGCCAGCACCCGGCAGGACGGGCAGTCCCCCGATAGCCCCCTGCCGCTGCCCGCCGCCAATTACGTCCCTGCTTCACGCACGTCTGAACTTTCCTGCTGCCTTCTCATCTTTAATTAAGCGCTTCTATCGGGCAAGCCTTCTCGCTGGATCTGAACGATATGATTTTTTCCCCCCCGTAGCCATGGCAACGCTTCCCCTGGGCAGGCTGCGCTGGAGCCGGTGACAAACCCCACGCGGGGCCGTTTGTTTGGGCCTGGAAATTTCTCTGCCCATTGGGAAAACTTGGGAAAAGAAAATTCCCCCCCCCCGCAAGCCGTCGGGCAGCGAGGGGACCCAGGTGAGAAACGTGGTTGTTCAGGCTGAGCGTCGCTCCCATCCCTCCAGGGAGACCCCCTCCCGCAGGGGAGGGCAAGCCTCGGTCCTTGGTTGTTCCTCCAAAGGATGGGAGAAGGGTCTGGATTTCATGTCCTTGCCCCAGCCACGGGTCGCGGGCGATGGCCCCACCGTGGCCGTCGCACTGTCCCTCGGTGGTGGTGGCACTGGGGCTGCCTCCGCCCTGCTGCTCCCGCTGGGACCAGCAAGTGATGAGCCGTGGAGGTGCCAGGAGCCCAGCGAGGCAGGGGACAGTGACGAGGGGCACGGATGAGGTGACACAGGCCGGGTGCGCGGGGAGAGGGGTAGGGCTGGGTGCTGTGGGTGAGGGCCGGGTGGCTCTGGAGGGGATGCGGGGACTTGGGGAAGGGGTGGGGTGACAGGCAGGAGGAGGTGACAGGCCAGGGCGGGGTGACAAGGCAGGACTAGGTGTCAGGACAGGGCAGGTGGCCTGGGGCAGGGGTAGATGATGGGGCAGAGGTAGGTGGCGTGGGGCAGGGCAGGTGACACGGGGCAGGGGCAGGTGACATTGGGCAGGGCAGGGGACATGGGGCAGGGGCAGGTGACATTGGGCAGGGCAGGGGACATGGGGCAGGGCAGGGGACATGGGGCAGGGGCAGGTGACATTGGACAGGAGGAGGTGACACAGGGCAGGGGGAGGCGATGGCGCAGGGACGGGGTGGGTGACGCCGGGGCGGGCAGGTGACGTAGCGCAGGGGTAGGTGACACGGCAGGGACAAGCGGCCGGGGGCGGGCTGCCCCTGCCGGTGCTCAGTGCTGCCCCTCCCCGTCCCCCCTGTCCCCCAGTGCCCGCTCCCGTGGCCGTGCCGGTGTCCGGGTGCCCCGGCCCGTCCCGTCCCAGCCCGCCCCGCAGTCCCGGTGTCCCGGTATCCCGGTCCGTCCCCCGCCACCTCCCTCAGCCGGTGTCCCGGGGCACCGGCGCCCCCTGGCGGCGGCGGGCGGCGACGGCGGCGGCGGGTATAAAAGGCGGCGGCGGGCGGGCGGCGGCGGCAGCGGCGGCGGCGGCGGGACGGGAGATGGCCGGCCCGCAGCAGGCCCCGCACCTCCACCTGGCCGAGCTCACCGCCTCCCAGTTCCTCGACGTCTGGCGGCACTTCGACGCGGACGGTCAGTCCCGGCGAGCGGGAGAACCCCCAGATCCATCCATCCCCCCTCGAAAAAAAAAAAAACCCCAGCCAAACCGGCGGGGAGGGCACCGGGCTGAGCACCCCCGGGAGCGCGCGGCTGGGGCGGGGGACGGTGGAGAGTCCCCGGGCATCCCGTCGTGGGGAGGGCGGAGGAGCGGGCTGAGCCCCCGCCGGCCCCGTTCGGGGCGTACGGGGCGCCCCCGGGGCGCAGCCCCGTCGAGGGGAGCTCCGGGATGGAGCGGACGATGGACCCGGTCGGGCAGGGATGGGGACCCTCCGCCCCGGAGCCCGCCGGCAGCCCCCAGCCCGCGGGACGTCGAGCCCGGGGGTGCCCCAGGGCTCCTTTGCGCGTCCCCCGAGAGCCGGAGTTCGCTCCGGGCTGGTGTCACCGCTGGGTGCTGGCCGGGGTGTCCTGCCCTTCCCGGGGCGCCCCCTCCACCCCCCGCCCCCGCAGACCCCCGTCCTTTGGCGCCTGGCTTGCCTGGGGGGTGTGTGTGTGTGTGCAGCGCGGCCACCAGCCTGTCCCCAGGGCCATTCCCTTGCCCCGGAGGCGGGGGGTGACAGCGGGGGTGGCCCTTGCCCGGAGCGGGGTGAGGAAGAGCCCCCGGTCCCTCCTCGCCTGCCCCCCAGCCCCGCAAAACCTCTCCCCGGGGATGCTGTGACCGTGGTGTCCCCAGCCGCGGTGTCACCTCCCCGCGGAGTCACAGCTGGACGCGCCACCCCCGGCCCCCATCGCTGCCAGCCCCCCAAAAGGTGGGGAAAGGCAGTAAACCAGCATCGTTTGGGTGGGAAAAGTGTTCCGTCCAGCACCACCGGGGAGAGCCGCCCAGGGGCACGCTCTTGCCCTTCCCCGGGTCCCTGTCCCCGATTTGGGGACCGAAACCCCGCTGCGAACTGCGTCACGCAGTCCCTGGCTGCGCTGCTGCTGCCGGAGCTCGGCCAGCGCCGGGTGCCCCCCTGGCCGCACCGCCGGGGTCCCTCCGGCAGCCCCCCAGCGCCGGGGGACACGGCCTCCCCGCAGGAGCTGGCCCTGGAGCAGCCCTTGGGGTACCCGGGAGGGAGACACCCGGGGGGAGCGGGCAGCTCCGGGGGTGGGTGTCCCGCTGCGTCCCTGGACGTGCTCGCAGGGCGATGCTGGGGGGCTGCGGGTGCCCGGCAGAGGAGGGACCCGGCTGTCGGCGGAGGTGGTGGCCTTGATGAAGACAACGCTCAGCAGCCCCGGCCGCTTCCCTCTGCCGCTGGGCCGGGGGTGATGGAGGGACCTGGGGTTCACCCCCTCATCAACCGAGCTCTTCCGTGCGCCTCCGACGGGGCTTTCACCCGCTTCCCCTTAAGGCTCCTCACGCCCCGCGGTTGTCCCCTTGGGTGACTTGCTTCGTGGCGCAGGGAGGCTCCGAGGTGCAGCCGTGTCTCTCCAGAGGGGATTTTCCACGCCACTTCCACGTCCCTTTCTGCTGCTCTGCGGACGTGGACCTGACCCGTCCAAGCTGCTGCCTGGGGCGAGCCGAGCGACCGGCCGGGGCTTTCCCTGGCGTTATTCTTTTTCCTGGGTGATTTTTTTTTCCCCAACTGAATCCCGAGGAGTTTGGGGCTCTCCAGCACCCACCAAAGCGAAGCCCCTGGGAAGGGCGGTGCCAAGCCAAGCCCCTCGGTTGCTCGCACCGGCACCCCGAGACCGCCGGAGCCCCTCGTTGCCCCCTGGGAGGGATGTGGCTGTCAGCGAGGGAAGTGCCCTGGGACCTCTCCAGGCGCTTCCAACCGGGATGTGGACCGGTTATTCCCAGCCACCGCGTTGCAGTGGGGAGAAGATGCCACCCAGGAGCCCACGGGTGACGATGCCGAAGGCAGGGCGCTGCAGTCCCAAGCTCCGAGAGCTGCAATGGGGAGCAGTTTTGGGGGGGATGCCCACGAGGAAACGGCAGCATCCCCCAGCTGTGCCCAGATGTTGCTGGGAGGGAGGATTTCTGGCAAGGTGGTGGCAGCACCGCGGAGCTGGTGTCCTTGCTGCGGTCCCTTGGCATCAGTCACCCTCTCAAAGCCCCCACGGGTCACTACGGAGGGAGGTTGAGGCGTCCTGCGGCCGAGCACCCGTGGGCAGGGCAGGGCTCTGGGTACCCGGGTTCCGTGGGAACCTCATCCCAGCGCTGGGGTGGGGGGTACCTGGGACCCGGCCACCTCGGAGGCTGGCGCTGGGCTCCCGACCCTGGGAGCTGACCCCTCCCAGCGCTGGCTCTGCACCCAGGGGGTGATGCTGTGCCACGTGCCTTGTCCCTTGTCCCCACAGTGGGGCGAGAGGCGACGTCCCGGCTGGGGGGTGCTCGGGACGGGGCCGTTTAATTAAACCGCTCGGTTACAGCATCAGACGCAGAAAATGCAGCAGACACCAGGAGGGGGACAAAGCCCCCCGCGACGGCGGTGGGGACAGAGCCCCCGGCGCCCCACGTGCGGGCGCAGGGGACAAGCCTTGGGCTTTGCCCCCGCTCCGGGCTCCGGCTCTCCGCAAATTCAGGCATCGCCGCGTTAGCGTAACGCTCGGCACCCGCTGGGGTTTCTTCGCTGCGGCGGTCGCCTCGGAGCCGTGTCCCCACGCGGAGGGGTACGAGCGCTGTGTCCCCGGGGGGGTCTTACTGCCGTTTTTTTCCTCCCCTAGGAAATGGCTACATCGAAGGCAAAGAGCTGGAAAACTTCTTCCAGGAGCTGGAAAGCGCGAGGAAGGGGGCGGGTGTGGTAAGGGTCTCTCCCGGGTGTGCTCCCTCCTTGTTCCCTCCTGCCCCGGCGTTCAGCCCGGGATGGTGTGGGAAGGGGGGGACACCGGCACGGGGTGGGGGGTCAATCGCTCCCATCCCCTCTCCCGGCCAGCAGGAATCCAAGTGCGACAATTTGGGCGACAAGATGAAGGAGTTCATGCGCAAGTACGACAAAAACGCCGACGGCCGGATCGAGATGGCAGAGGTGAGCGGTGCTGGCCCTGCGCCCCCCCGGGATGCTCACGGACCCCCCTGACGCTCGCGTTCCCCGCAGCTGGCCCAGATCCTGCCCACCGAGGAGAATTTCCTGCTGTGTTTCCGGCAGCACGTGGGCTCCAGCTCGGAGTTCATGGAGGTGAGCGGGGCAGGCTGTGCCCGGGCTCCCCGCGGGATTCGCTCCCCGGTTCCTGGCTCCAGCCCGGAGAAAGAACCGGGAGCTGAGGTTGCCCGAACCTCCCTCCCGCCCCGGCCGGTGTCCCCCAAACTCTTGGCTTTAACTCGGCGTCAAGAGGCGACATGGGGCATCCTGTGGACGGTCCTTAGTGCCCGAGGGATGTGCTGAAGCAGCCACCCCAAAACCTCGCCGTGCCCCCGCACGGGGTGAACCCGACCGCAGGGACGAGAGAAATTGCCAACGGGGACCAGAACGTGGCTGGGGGTGGAGGGGGACGCGCAGCATCCCGGGGGGTGGAGAACGTGTGCGTGGGAAGTGAACCCGGGTGGGAGGCGATGGGTGAAAGAGGAGCACGCCGTGGCGTGGGGGGGAGTGAGTGGGCACCGTTGTTTCATATAATCTAATAAAATCAGTAATTTATTGATGCGATCAAATATTAAAGCCCGGCCTCGCCCGCTGGGGTGAGGATAATAGCGCCTGATCTCTTGGCGCGGGCTGGAACAAAAGCACCAGCCCCAAGGGAGAGCACGTGGCACCGGTGAGGCCACCAGGAGCCGAGCTCAGGGCCCTGAGACGGCCCCATCGCTGCTGGGGCGGGGGGAGACACTGCTGGGGCGGGCGGCCGTGGGGGTACGCACGTGTCGGGGGGCTAACGCGGGCGGCGGCTGCTCCACAGGCTTGGCGCAGGTACGACACGGACCGCAGCGGCTACATCGAAGCCAATGAGCTCAAGGTGGGCGGCGGGCAGGGGGCGGGCTGGGTCGGGTGCCCACCGGCGGGGTGTCCCCGCTGGGACGGCTGGGGACGGGGACAGCCGGCGACGCCGTCCCTCCTCCCAGGGCTTCTTGTCGGACCTGCTGAAGAAGGCGAACCGGCCCTACGACGAGCCCAAGCTGCAGGAGTACACGCAGACCATCGTAAGCGGGACCTCCGGGGGACCACGGCTCTCCCGGGGTGGGGCGGGTCCCCCCCGCCCCGGGGGTCTCGTCACCCCGCGGTGGGTGTGGGGGAGCGGAGGAGGAGGCGGTGGGTGAGTGGGTGCTGCTTGTGTCCTGGCAGCTGCGGATGTTCGACATGAACGGCGACGGGAAGCTGGGGCTCTCGGAGATGTCCCGGTAAGGTCGGGGGCAGCGGGAGGGGAGCGGTGGGGAGGGGGAGACGCCCCGAAACACTCGCGTCCGGGAAGAGTCTGCTCCAGCTTCCGAGGAAAACCGTTTTCCTCTTTAATTTGCTCGTTTTCCTGAGCAAAAAGCCTTTTGGACTAAAAAAGTGTCTCTTCCAGCCGCTCATCCCTGCCCTTCTCGTTTTTCAGACTTCTGCCCGTGCAGGAGAACTTCCTTCTGAAGTTTCAGGTAAAACCAAACCCGCAAGAAGCCCCGTCCCCGCTGCCATGCCCCGCTCGCCCCCCTCACGCCCCTTGTCCCTCGCGCTGCCCAGGGGATGAAGCTGTCCTCGGAGGAGTTCAACGCCATCTTCGCCTTCTACGACAAGGTAAAGACCCACGAGTTCTCAGTTGGGTCGGTTCCCCGGTCCCGGCGCGGGGTGCGAGCGCCGGGGGTCCCCCGGCTGTGTCGGGCACAGGGTGGGGGCGCCCCCAGCCCCGGGGTTCGTGTGCCACTGCTGCGGACGGGTCTCCCTCCTCGTCCAGGACGGGAGCGGCTTCATCGACGAGAACGAGCTGGACGCGCTGTTGAAGGACCTCTACGAGAAGAACAAGAAGGTAAGCGGGGAAGGGAAGGGTGGGATGGAGCCTGGACCCCGCCGGACCCACCCCCCCAGAGCCTCCTCCCTTCTCCCAGCAGCATCTTCCACCCCCTGCGTGTCCTGTCCCCGGGGACCGGGGGAGATGCTGGTTGTCACCCACCCCGTGTCCCCACGGCAGGCTGTGCTGGAGCTTGGAGGGGTTTCCCAGCTTGGGGGTGGCCCCCCCCCCCCCCCCCCAGGGAGAACTGGGGTGCTCAGCCCCCCCCCCCCCAAGACCCCCTTCCTTGCAGGAGATGAACATCCAGCAGCTCACCAACTACCGGCGGAGCATCATGAACCTCGCCGACGGCGGCAAACTCTACCGCAAGGAACTGGAGATCGTGCTCTGCAGCGAGCCCCCCATGTAGGAGCCCCCCTGCCCCGCCACGCCCTGCGCTCCTCCTGCCCCCCCCCCCCCGCCCGCCCCAAATCAAGCACATGTGGGGGGGGCACCCACCCCTGGCAGCACCGGCGGGGGGACGCAGGGGGTGGCGGTGGCTCAGCCGCCCCCCCCGTGCCCACCCCCCCGGGTGTTCCCCCAGCAGCTCTCGGTTGTGAAAATCCCACCGGGGGGGAATTTTTTTTTTTTTTACCCCATTAGTTAGTTTAATTATTTTTTTTTTTTTGGGGGGGGGGTGTTCAGTTTTGTTCGTTTGGTCTCAATTCTTGAGTTTTTATCGTTTACCAAAGAAGAGTTTACAAATAAATTCAAGTACTGCTAGAGCCGAGCCCCCCCGTGCCCCTCCCGCGGTGGGGAGGGAGAGCTGGGACCCCCACCCCAAAAGGGACTGGGGGTGGCAGGGAGAGGTGGGACCCCCCCAAAAAAGGTTCCGGGGGTGGCAGGGAGAGGTGGGACCCCCCACCCATACAGCCCTTATAGGTTGGAGGGGAGGGGGGCACAGGCGGACTGGGGCCACTGCCGTCCCCAGCTTGGTGGTCTCCAGAACACCGCCCTTCCCAGTAAGTCCCAGTTACCCCACCCGGGCCCCGCCAAAGCCTCAGGGACATCCCAAGCGTTGTGCCCCCGCCCCGCCCCAGTTGAGGAAACCAGTCCTGGGGTGGTGTCCCAGTGCCACCCCTCCCGCCAGCGGTGGGGGACACCCTGTTGCCCCCCACCCGGTGCCCTGGGACCAGGGTGGGTGCTGGGGGCGCGTGGGAGGTGCCGGCTCCGGGGCTGAGCCCCTCCACGGGTGTCAGGGGCGGCAGCGGGAGCGGGGGGCAAGGGTGGTACTGGGAGGGGGGGCAGCCCCTGCGCTGCCCAGTATGGCCCTGTACAGTCCAGTATGGCCCAGTACAGCCCTGTACAGCCCAGTATAGTGCACCGCAGTCCTATGTGACAATGTACAGCCCAGTATGGCCCAGTACAACTCTGTACAGCCCAGTATGGTGCAGTGCAGTCCTGTATGACCATGTACAGCCCAGTATGGTGCAGTGCAGTCCTGTATGACCATGTACAGCCCAGTATGGCCCAGTACAACTCTATACAGCCTAGTATGGCCCCATATAGCCCTGTACAGCCCAGCAGGGTGCAGTGCTGCCCAGTATGGCCCAGTACAGCCCTGTACAGCCCAGCATGGCCCAGTACAGCCCTGTACAGCCCAGTATGGCCCCGTACAGCCCTGTACAGCCCAGTAGGGTGCAGTGCTGCCCAGTATGGCCCCGTACAGCCCTGTACAGCCCAGTAGGGTGCAGTGAAGTCCTCTGCAGCAATGTACAGCCCCATACAGCCCAGTGTGGCCCCATATAGCCCTGTAGAGCTCCATATGGTCCAGTACAGCCCCGTAGAGCCCAGTAGGGTGCAGTGCAGTCCTCTGCGGCGATGTACAGCCCCATATAGCCCTGTACAGCTCCATATGGCCCAGTACAGCCCTTTACAGTCCAGTAGGGTGCAGTGCAGTTCTATATGGCCAAGTGCAGTCCCGTACAGCCCAGTATGGCCCAGTAATGCCCTCTACAACCCAGTACAATGCAGTATAGTCCTGCATGACCCGGTACAGTCCAGTGTGGTCCAGTACAGCCCTGTATAGCCCCATATGGCGCAGTACAGCCCTGTATGTCCCAGTAAGGCCCAGTACAGCCTGGTACAAGACAGCCCAGTGCCGTCCACTGCATCCCAGTTGAGCCCTCCATATCCCAGTACAGCCCAGTACAGCGCATTGGAGTCCAGTACAGCCCAGTACAGTCCAGTGCAGCCCAGTACAGCGCATTAGAGTCCAGTACAGCCCAGTCCAGTCCAGTGCAGCCCAGTACAGCCCAGCAGAGCACAGTCCAGCCCAGCACAGTACAGTCCAGTACAGCGCAGTCCAGTCCAGTCCAGCCCAGTCCAGCCCAGTCCAGCCCGGCTGCAGCGATCCTCCCGCCCGCCAGAGGGCGCGGGGCGGCGCGGGGCGGCGCTCCGCATGCGCGGGGCGGGGCGCGAGGCCGGCGCCCGCCGTGTGAGGTGCCCGCTCGCCAGCCCGTTCACCGCTCGTCGCCGCCATGGCTCTGCTCCACAGCCGCCGGCTCCTCGCCGCCCCGCACTTCGCCGCCGCCGCCTCCCGCGCCAGGTGAGGGCTGAGGGGTGGCTCAGCCCCCGAGGCCGCCTTCAACCGTCCTCCGGTGCCGGCGGAGGGGCTTTCCCTGCGCCGTGCAGGAATGGGGGTGTGTGGGTGGGGGGGGTGTCCTTCGCCAGGAGGAAGCGTGTCCCTCCGTGGAGCCTGTAGGCGCCGCCGGTGACGTCGCGGTGGGGTAGGGGGTTGCCGGGGGGACGGTGCTCGGATTGGCTGAGGAATGCGGCGAGTAGAGGGGCGCGCGGCGCTTCTTCGCGCTCCGATTGGCTGCGGCCGGGCCCGGCGCCCCCGGCCTGCCCTTGAGGAGCCGCCGTGGAGGGCGCGGGGACCGCGGCGGGGCAGCGGGTTGTACCGAGAAAGGGGGCCGGGGGTATCCTGTGCAGTGGGGCTGCGGTGCTGCTTCTGGTGTGCGCTGTGCAGGGGAGCCGGGAGAACCCCATGCACCGCAGAAGGGGGCTGGGGCGCTGCTCCCCATCGAGCACCTTGTAGTGGGACCAGAGGGATCCCACGCACCGTGAAACGGACCTGGGGTTTGTCACGCGTTGGGTAGCGGGTCTGCTGGGACCCCCCGGCAGTGGGGCTGGGGTGGTGCTGCCAGCGTAGACTGCTGCTGCCTGTACTAGAGCCATCCCTGCAGGGAGCAAGGGAGGACCGGTGAGGAGTGGTTCTGCACTGGTGGCTCTGGACTCCGCAGTGCCCGAAGCTGGCAGAGGGGTGGGTAGAAAGGTACTGGGTGCAGCTGGAGAACCCCCCTGTGACGAGCCCAGAGCAGCTTCCCAAAGCACAGCTGACCTGAGAGCCCCAGGGCACTGCCTGGGAACACGACCAGGCGGAGCAGTGGACCAGGCAGAGCAGTGGTTTTATATTTCCCCAGATCAAGAAGGTTAGTAGGTACTGAATAAACCAGTCCTGTCCAGCGTGGCCCCTTGCTGCCTTGCAGGACAAAGGCGCCCAGGCCCTGCTTCTTCTGAGGCAGCCTTCTGGCTCTCCTCAGCAGGTATGGAGGAGCAGCTATCTAGAAGTAAAGAGCCTCTGTGCACAGCGCCCAGCTTTTCCTGAAGAGTGGTTCCTTACCCCACGATGCCAAGCCGTGATTAACAGTTCCTGCTTCCTTATCTTCAGCAACTTCACGTGGTGCTCAGAGCTGTTACCATGTGCGGGGAATGGTCTTTCTGAAATCAGGACAGAGATGGAGAGATACAGAGTGGTTAAAACGGCTTCCCTGACACACAGATGCTAATTAAGGTGATAACTGTCTGCTGCTCTGCTGTATCACCAGACAGCTATTGTAAATGCTGTTCTTGGTGGGGAGCTTAACCACTCCTGACCGGGGCTTGAAAGGACGGTAGTAGCCAGCGGCCCGTTGGCATTGTTCTTGTGTAAATATTTGCTTTAGCTGTGGTATCGCCTCCGGCCCCTCTGCCTCTTTGCTCTGCTCCGCCACAGGGCCTTTGGCAGAGGTTTTGAAAGCCAGTATCTCACGTGGCTGTACCTGGGGGAACGTGGATTGGCCTCTGCACAATGGAAACCCTCCCTAACTTGTGAACGCTTGCCTAGCTAGAGGAAAACTCGCTTTCTGGGCTTGGCTTGAGTCCCTCAGCACGCTCTTAGGTCCCTGCAGCCCAGGCCAGCAGTTCCACGTACAATTTTAAAGGGTTTGCGCAGCTCCTGGTGCAGTTTCCTGCCCTCTCACGCTGTCACACTGCGCTTGCATTAAACTGGCTCTGAAGTCCAGCCTGGCCGAAGAGTACGGAGACTACTCGAGTACCAGTTCTGCTCCGCATCTGAACTCAGACTGGAGCTGCCTGTGTTTGAGCCCTGTAGCTGGAGAACGTGCTTTCTTCAGCTGAGTATCCCTCAGCTTAAACTTGCCTTTGCTTAGTTTTCCACAGTGACGTACCTCCAGCCTGGCAGAGAGGATGTGCCGCTCATAACTTTGACCTTTATTCAAGACCGATGCTCTTTTAATTGCTCAAAAGACAATACCAGGCAGCGCAGAGGTGGTAATGGAGGTGTGTCAGGACTTGTGGCCTCTGGGTCCTCGTAGATCTCCCAAACCCTGCCTGGAAAGCTTTGCCTCTGTGATCTCTTGGGTATCCTGATGTGTTTGGACAACTCAGCCTGTTTTGGTTGTTTTTTTTTCCCTGTCTCTCTGCAAACTCACCTCCCTGAAAACAGCAGAGGAGCCTTTTTCTGGCCTTTGTTTGAAAACCTTCAGGCTGAGAAGGGGAAATTCAGTCCTAACCCTTCACTGCCTTAAACCAGCTCAGAACAAAAGTACTTAACTCTCCTGAGCGTTGCAGCTTAGGTACATGCCCGCAGGATCAGCATTAATTGCAGCAGCTATTAGATCCCAGTGACCTGCTTAAGTCTTTACAGGATCAGGACCTAAATGCCCAAACCACCGTAAGCTGCTTGGTGAAACTCCTGGCAGAGAGAAGGTGCCATCGCTGCCTCTGAAGCAGCAGCTCGTTAAAATAGGTGGCTGGGCTCCTGCAGGCCTCCTTACCAAAATAACCCCCAACCAGGTAAACCACAGAGGGACACGCTCCCACGCAGAGCGTGTTCCTTTTCCCTCGCCCCTCCGCTGCGTTTTCCGAAGCAGGGTTCGGTGCTGCCTGGACCTGCAGCAGGTTTCCGTCCAGACAGGCACAACTGACTCATCCTTTCTAAGCTGATCCTGGACTGAGGTAATTAAGACTCGTTAGTGGTCTAGAAAACGCTAAGCACATCTTCCATTTTTAAACTACCCGAGGTGGCTCTGCCACGTACGTGTTTCCTGCCCTTTTTTTCCACAGAGCCTGTCAAGAGGAGAAAGAGAGGGTTTTTGTTTGGAAATACTGCACTGAGGGGAAGTTAAGTGTGAAGAGGGTGAATGATGGGGCTCCATGAGATGCAGCCTCCACACACGTTAGAGCACAGTATGTTTGTAGTGACTAAACTCGGTCTAAGTGTACCCCAAACAGGGACAGAGTGGAGGGGGAAGATGGTTTGGTGAGTTCTGCTGATCACATTATCCCGCCTGGCCCTTCAGCTGTGCTGTATCTGTCACCACACCAGCTTGCAGCAGGAGCCTGGCTGGCCCCTGCACTGCCCAGGGCAGGATCTGGCCTTGGGGCAGCATTCCCGGGTTGGGAAAGCTTGTTATCTTCCCTTTGTAAAGGTGATGCATGGCGCCATTAGCTGTGGGAGCTTCTCCTTTAGCAATCAAGCCTGAATCCTGCCCCGGATGAGATAAACCCAGTCCGCCTTTGCCGCGTGCTCAGCCCCCACCAGCTCGGGGTGATGCTGTGAGTTGGGTGCTCAGAGCTGTGGTTTTTAGTAGTCCCGTCTTTGGGAGGGGGCTGTTCCAGCCGCAGCCCTCTGCCAGGCAGGTCAAAGCACCCCACACCACTTCTCTTCCCTAGCTATAAGCCTGCAAAGCCTGGACGTGGGACTGGGCAGAGGCTGCGGCCAAAGAGAGAATAACTGATTTCTTTTTATAGCGTGGTCTGGTCTGCCCTTGACATTAAAAGAGCCTCTCCGTCTTCAGGGTGTGCTGCCAAGGGGCAGAGGCAGGTGTTTGCAGGGCTGGCGAGTGGGGCACAAAGCTTCTCCTGGCTCAGGGAGGTTTTGTGTGTGACCCGGAGGGAGTCACTTATCTTCAGCCGCAGTGGGCTGAGCTCTTTGCCTGTTCCGCAATGTAAAATGCAGTGACAGATCATGGAGCATAAACGAGTTGGGGTTTTTGACCCCAGCTAATTCCCTTAGTGCTGCTTGTACCTTCTCCAGTGGTTTAAAAACAAGATTTCCCTTGAGGTTTTCTCTCTAGCCATGTTGGTCCATGTCCCTGCCCCATTCTCAAGCCTAATTCTTAACTTCTTTTTTTTCCCATTCAGCTCATGGTGGTCCCATGTGGAGATGGGTCCCCCCGACCCCATCCTGGGGGTGACAGAAGCTTTCAAGCGCGACACCAACTCCAAGAAGATGAACCTGGGTGTGGGGGCGTACCGGGATGACAATGGGAAGCCATACGTCCTGAACTGTGTTCGCAAGGTGGGCCTGGTGCTGGCTGCTGGGCAGGGCTCGATCCCGGTGTCAGGCACCCGGGTGTGGGTCAGGGAGGGGAAACTCCTCTAAGCAAGGTTTGCCTGTTGGTCTTTAGAATGTGCTTTGTCTCTGATAGAGCAGGACAGTGTTCCTGGATGTCTCCCTTAGCACTGCTAATGCTTTTGAGACATAACAGAGCTGTTGAGGAGGCGATAAAACAGGAGGTATGTGTCCTCTTCCCATCCGGGTAGATCTAGCTCGTTGCTGACTTCCCTGAGCCCTCCAGCCCGTCCTCAGAACTTCAAGGTGTTGCTTGAATAGGCTGATGTTCCCTGGGCTGGCCCATGTGGGAAGAGCAAGCTGACATTGTCCCCTCGGTGGATTAGGCTTAGAAATTCTGCTGAGCTGTTTGACCAGTTTCTCCATAAGCCAGTCTAGAAGTCCAGCCTAGGCAGCTGGATGTGGCTGCTGCCCTTGAGGGGATTATGGAGCCTTTCAGGGCTGTACATGCAGACACAGGCTGTTGGACAGCCAGCCTCCAACACATGTATTGACTGCCTGGTCCTCCTTGGCGCAGGGAGGACGCATTGTTCATGTCATCATTGTGGGGTTTAAAGCCATCCCTTGCCCTCGCTGCCTTCCTTGCTGACTGTGTGTCCTCCTTCCCAGGCGGAGGCCATGATAGCATCCAAGAAGATGGACAAGGAGTACTTGCCCATTGCGGGGCTGGCAGATTTCACCCGGGCGTCCGCAGAACTGGCTCTGGGGGAGAACAGCGAGGCTTTCAAGAGCGGCCGGGTAAGGAGTGGGCTGGGATGGGCAGCTGTCTGACGTCCAGTTGGTGCCCAGCACAAGCAGGAGGACTGGCAGGGGTGCTCATGCTGACGTACTGACTGGGCTTTCCCTGTATCGTACCCTGGCTGCTCAGACCCCTGTACGTGTTTCTTCCCTTGCAGTACGTCACTGTGCAGGGTATTTCTGGGACTGGATCTTTGCGAGTTGGTGCCAACTTTTTGGTGAGTCCCTGGCCGGTCGGGGAAGGGAAGGACATCTTTTGACCAGAGCTGAGTCTTTGGGGTTTGCTAACTGCTTGATGCTGTTCAACCTATTTGAACATTGTGTCTTTCTCTTGACCAGCAACGGTTCTTCAAGGCTAGCCGGGATGTGTATCTACCCAAACCCTCCTGGGGTAATCACACACCCATTTTCCGCGATGCTGGCCTGCAACTGCAGGCTTACCGCTACTACGACCCCAAGACGTGCAGCCTTGACTTCTCTGGAGCCATGGATGACATTTCTGTGAGTTGCCTTTCATATCTGAAAGCAGGGAGGTCATGTGGGGAGATGGCTAATCTTCTTGCTAGAGCCTCAATACTAACCCTGAAGGCACCAAATCAAGACTAGAAGCTTTGCAGATCTCGTTGAAGCTGTCTAGGGCAAGAGTCTCATCTCAGCTGCTGAGGGGAGCACCCAGGTGTCATGAATAATTAATTCTCTAATGTCTTCTTTAGAAAATTCCAGAGAAGAGCATCATCCTCTTGCACGCGTGTGCTCACAACCCCACCGGGGTGGATCCACGGCAGGAGCAGTGGAAGGAGTTGGCGGCTACGGTGAAGGTGAGCGGTGGAGTGTCCCAGGGGTCCTGTGCTCTTCCTGGGAGAACCACATCTCTGGGCTTTCACGGGTGGCATCTGGTCTTCACGGCATTAAAGGTTACTCCCTTCCCTGGAGCCAGGATGGGTGTCATGTTCCTGTACTGAAGACAGGAGCCAGACAGGCACCCACGAAGCTTCTAGCTGACCATCAGACTTTCTGCTGGCACCTTCCCAGGAAGCTGGGCTAGGGAGCCCTGAAAGGGGAGCAGCAGGGTGGAAAGAGCAAGCTGTGATACCTGGAGGGGGGTCCCAGTGCTGGAAGATCTTACGGGTGCCTGGTGTCTCCTCACGAGCTTCAGCTGGAAACAGATAGGGGCAGGTTCTTCCTTCATCCTTCTCCTCTTCCTCTCTGCTGCTCCCCCAAGCTGTAGCCAGTGAAATTTGGCTTGGGTATGCCTGACCCTAGCAGCATCATGAGAACTCTGGGGCCTACGGATGGCTGCAGGCCTGTGACTGAGGGGAGGGTCTTGACCTGCTGTCGTGATGTGTAGTGGGTAGCTGTGGTGTGGAGCTGCCTTCCCTGTGACAAATGAGGAGGAGGACTGTTGCAGCTGAGCAGGCTGCTGCCTGCACGGCTCTTGGCAGCCCACTGCCCTGCTCTCTGGAGCAGGGCTCAGCTCCTGTGACACCCTCTCCCCTCTTTGCTGGCAGAAACGAAACCTCCTCGTGTACTTTGACATGGCCTACCAGGGCTTTGCCAGCGGGGACATCAACCGGGATGCCTGGGCTGTGCGCTATTTCATTGAGCAGGGCATCAATGTCCTCTTGTCTCAGTCCTACGCCAAGAACATGGGGCTGTACGGTAAGTAGGTGGGAATGGGGTAAGTCCTGCCCCAGCCCTGGGTGTCCAAGGGCAGAGTCTGGGACCTGACTGTCCCCCTTTCAGGAGAGCGTGCGGGTGCCTTCACGGTGATCTGCAGTGATGCAGAGGAGGCCAAGAGGGTGGAGTCACAGCTGAAGATCCTCATCCGCCCCATGTACTCCAACCCGCCCTTGAACGGAGCCCGCATCGCCTCCATCATCCTCAACACCCCTGACCTTCGGAAGGAGTGGTAAGAGGGAACCCCTTATGCTCACGACAGCCCGATGTAAGGTCTCTGGCAGCCCCAGGCTGAGCTCGCTGCTGCCAAGGGCAGCTCTTGGCTTTAGGGGTACAGTCAGAACCACGTGCCACTGCTTTCCTCTGGGGAAATCCCTGCTCGTGTCCTGGCACTAGCTGGTATTGGTCCAGCCTGACACAGACAGGATTCCCTTGTGTTACCGAGGCGGAAAACACTGAAGGAGGGGGTAAAGCTCCCCTAGAACTGAGAGCTCCTGGAGCTGCCTGTCCAAGGAGTGGAAAAGACTGGGAATAAGACCCAGGAATGCATCCTCGTGCCCTAAGCCTGCTTCCCAGTGCCAGCCCGTGCTGCTCTCCCAGCCCCTTGCAGTGGAGTGCTGCCTGGCAGAACAAAGGCTGGCTGTGTGTGGTGGCTTCACTGGAAGCTGCGGTCCTTTGGCAGGCTGATACTGGTGGCTGATCCAGGGCCCGGCAGAGACGTCTCCTGGCTGTGCTGCCTGGGAGCAGGGGATGTCTGCATGTTGCAGGAGTTACCCCCGCGCTCATTGTTTGGCTGCAGATACTATTTTATCTGGGTTTGGGGGGTGCTGCCGTGAGGCCTCCTACTCGCCCGTGGGTTTTAGAAGTGAGAGATGCTCGTACACTGCTGGTGGTAGTGGCCACCCTCAGGGTCCAGGAGGAAGAAGCAGATCCTAGCTGGAGCTACAGGTTCACACTCCCTGGTCTTTGCTCTTCTGCATCCCCCATGTTTTGAGGGTATGAGGCTCCTCCAGGCAGAGAAGGTTGATTCCTGGTAGTTGGCGGTGGGGGGAGCAGCGCTGGTGCATCCCAGCCCTGCTCTGAGCGGTTCCCGGGTTGGTTTCTCAGGCTCGTGGAGGTGAAGGGCATGGCCGACCGGATCATCAGCATGCGGACTCAGCTGGTGTCCAACCTCAAGAAGGAGGGGTCCTCCCACAACTGGCAGCACATCACCGACCAGATCGGCATGTTCTGCTTCACGGGGCTGAAGCCTGAGCAGGTAAATGCAGCTCCTGTGTCCCCAGGTGCCATTTGCCAGCAGCGTCTCTCTGGGTTTACAGGGCGCAGGGCTGGCTCTGCGGGGAGCGGGATGCCATGTCTGCGGGCTCCCCGTTTGCCTTCAGTTCTGCACTCTTAGAGCAGAGGCTGGCCTGTGGTTTGACCTCTGCTCTTTCACCCCAGGTGGAGCGGCTGACCAAGGAATTCTCCATCTATATGACAAAGGACGGACGAATCTCTGTGGCGGGAGTTACGTCAGGCAACGTAGGGTACCTGGCTCATGCCATCCATCAAGTCACAAAGTAAAGACAAAGGTGTGCCCTGGAGCTGGTGGCTTTCCCTTCCCCACCAGTTGAAGATGAGGAGGGAAAGGCAACAAGCAGAGTATTTCCAACTGCAGCTCCTGACGCTGCTGCTGAATGTATCTTGTAGATGAGTTGTTGTAGAAGCCTAGTCCAAGCCTTCCTGCGTTGTGGAGCAGGGACATCATCGCTGGCTCCCGCTCGTCACAGCCATTCTCCCCTGCTCTCCATCCCTCGTCCATCAGCCCCAGCACCCATCAGCACCGGGGGAAGCAAATGCTTAGCGCTGGCACCTCCCGACGCAGGCACCAAAGGCTTCCCCATGCTCGCTCCTCCCGAGGCGGCTCTGTGAGGCTGTTGGTGGTGGGCAGGGAGCTGGGTGGGCTGCTCGGGTGTCCCTGCCACCTCCTCAGCTAGTCTTGCTGCCAGTGGGCTCCGTCCTCCTCCACCCTCCTGGGCCAGGACTGGGCAGTGCCAAAGCTGCCCTCCAACAACCAGTTCAGAGGACTTCTCACTGCTAAAGTCTGCCCCATCGTTGGCTTTGCTCTTTCCATCCGGGAATCTCCTTTCAGGTGCAATTCACAGAGGCATTGGTGTGTGGGGCAGACCCGTGTCCCTCCTCTGAGCCTCTGACTTCACTCCCCTACCCTGAGGTGAAACAATTTCTCGCCCCCTCCAATAAGAATGTCCTCTGGAAACTGCTCTCTGTTGGTCTTTGCCTTTCCCTGGTCCTGTACCAACCCCGCATCCCTCCCTGCAAAGCAGAGTCTCTGTGTGTGTGTCCCAAAGGTGGGGCCCACCCTGCCCACCCTCACAGGCGGGTGTGTGTGTGTGTGCGGGGTGTCCCTCATCTCCTCTGTTCAGCCACATTCCCGATGACACCAGAAAACAGGAGGGAAAGATCCCGAGGGAAGTCGGAGAGCTGACACCTCAAAAATCATCCTCTCCTAAATCGAGTGTCCTGGAGGCCCCGTGACTCACTGGCCTCTGTTTTAATCCAAATAAACTGGTGCGTGGCTGTGTCAGCTGGGGACTGCCTCCTGTCATCCCACGGCGGCATCCTGGCCCCTCCACAGGCCAAAGGTTGGCTGTCGGGGACATGCGAGCACAGGGGCTCTGGTACGGCCACTGAAACCCTCATCTCTCCACAATCCCTCGCAGAGAGGGCAGTTCCCACCCGAGTGCCCCGGGGGTGTAGGCTGAGGCTGCCCCGGGTGGGAGCTCCTGTCCTGGAGCTGAAATTGGAGCCTGTGGGGTTGAAATGGGGAGAGTGTGAGTCCCAAAGGCCAGCTGGAGCATGACAAGTTTCCTGCCGCAGGCAGAGGTGCCTCCCCGGGCGGTCCCGGCGGGGTACAGCCGGGCGGTGTGCGCTTCCTCCATGCGCGGGCACCTTTCCCCTCCGCAGCCGCCCCAGCGCAGCCCCCGGTTCTCAGTCCCGCCCCGAGCAGCCCTGTTCGGGCAGCCAGCACAGCCCCGTCCTGCGCTGGCCGAGGAGGGCTGGCGGCTCGGCTGCTGCCGGCCGGAGACGAGCGGTTGTTTACGTGGCCCGATGCCCGCGGCCGCCGCTCGCTCCCGCTTGGGCAATGAGCGGCGCTCCGCGGCTGCTGCTGCCCCGCGGCTGCTCCCGCTGCGCTCCCCGCTTCCGCCCGGCTCCGCAGCTGGTTGCACGGAGCCCCGTCACGCTTCGCCGGGGCCTCCCGGGGTCCCTTCTCTTAAAATAAACGGAGCCCGAGCGCAGCCCCCGCCGCCCTCTGCCTTCTCCCTGCCCGGGGGTCCCTCCGCCTCCGGCCGCACGGCCGGGGGGATGGCGCAGGGATGGGCTTCCCGAAGGGTCCCCGGGGGTGGGCATCGCTTCCTGGCCGCGCTGGGGCGGGTCGGGGGCGGACTACAACCCCCGGCGTGCAGCGGGCAGGGCGGTGCCGCCGCTGCGCCGCCGCCGAGCCGGGGCCGGGGCTGGGGCCGGGGCCGGAGCGGGAGCGGGCTCCCACCGCCCGGTGAGTGGGGCCGGGGCATGGGGGTACCCGGCGATGGGGTGGGGGGGGACGGGGAGCCCAAGGACCCGCCGGCGCATCCCGGGGTGACCCCCCCCAGCTCCGGGATCGCTTCTCCTGCAGCGGGGCGGGCGTGGGGCGCCGGCAGGGCCCACGGGGGCCGGGGACTGGCGAGTCACCCTCGCAGGGGCTCTGGTTGTCACAGGCGTGGTGGCTTTGCCGGCGGTGAAAGGCCACCCTCCGGCATCCTTCACCGGCCGGGGGAGAAGCATCATCGAGCCCTTCCTCCTCCGAGCCAGAGGACCCCCCGGCCTGGGGACCTGGGCCCCGGGACCTGTCCCCGCTGCGCTCCCAGCCCCGGTCAGAGCGTTGCCGTGATTCTTCCCCTGCGCAGACCTGCGGAGGTTATTTCCCCCTCCAGACATCTCTGAAGAGGATTCCTAGCGCAAACATGGGTTCAAATCGCCTAGAAGCAGGGGGTGGGCTGGTCAGGAGGAGCCTCTGGAGACATCGACTCAGAAAAACGGGAGATTTCCCTCGAAAAGAGGTTTTCCCTGGCTGTGTAGGGTCCTTGTGAAGCCCCCCAGGTTGTGAGGGTTGGTCTCCTTGAGCGCAGAGGCATTGGTATGAGATCTGGGCTGTCCAGCTGCCAAGGGCTGCGGTGCTGGAAACACCAGCTCTTCAGGTCCAAAAGCTTCCGAGACAGCTCGTGCTGGTCATCACCCCGGGGGTGCGCTGCAAGGGGCCAGCCCTGCTTTTCCTGGCGACACGGTGTTTCTGCTGCCCGCGCGGGTCGCTGCCGTTGAGCCCAGCCTTGACCTTTACCCGGAGCACGTGCACAGCGGCTCTTGCAGAGCTGGCAGGAATCGGGGCTGGAAATCAGGAAGCGAGTCACGGCGCTGGGTCTCGTGCCCGCGGAGAGGCGAGTCCTGTCGTGAGGCTGCAGCTCCCCAGCCCCGCGGCCGGGGCTCAGTTCCCCGTCCGACGGCTGCGGTGTCCTCGCCCTGCGTTCAGGGGACGAGAGGTGAGTTCTCCTGCCGTATCTCTGCTGGCGTGAGGGCCTGCATGCGGTGACCCCCAAGCTGAGTGCCAGGGAGCCCATATCCTCTGCGCCCCCATCTGATGCCCAGGTTGTCCCTTGTTAACGTACATTAGTTAACACCGTGTTCTTCATCCCCTCCCAGGAGCAGCGACGTGCCTGACCCTCGCTGCCCTCCCTGCCCGATGGAGCCAGCGCTGGCAGAGGACCCTCCTCGAGGTGGCCGGCTGAGCCCGCTGCACTAGCGTTAGTGGGACGTGGACGGCGGCGTGTGCCGCCCCGGGAGGGACCATGGCTCAGGGCACTGGCAGCATCAACAGTGACTACAAGGACTGGGAGTGGAGCGACGATGCCGGGGAACGGGCCAGGCTCCTTCAGAGCCCCAGCGTGGAGACGGTGCCAAAGAGCGGAGAGAGCCAAGGAAACGGTCTGGGGGCCACATCGGCTTTGGGAGCCGTCTTCATCGTGGTCAACGCTGCCCTCGGGGCTGGGCTGCTCAACTTCCCCGCCGCCTTCAGCATGGCCGGCGGTGTGGCCGCAGGCATCGCGCTGCAGATGGTGAGAGGGTGGGGAAGGGACGGTCCCCTGTCCCACCCTGGGAGGGGGTATGGGGGGTCATGTGTGGAGCCACACATGGGGAGGACCTGGCTCCTGGGAAGCAGCCCTGTGGGGTGAGGTGTGCTCAGGATGTTCAGAGGTGGCTGCCTGGAGTGGCTTTGGGGATCTCATCATGCTGTTGCCTCAGTGTCCCCTCCCTGTCTCTTCCCCACCCCAGTGCATGTTGATCTTCATCATCGGAGGCCTGGTCATCCTGGCATACTGCTCGCAGGCCAGCAATGAGCGGACCTACCAGGAGGTGGTGTGGGCCGTCTGCGGGAAGGTGCCGGGCGTGCTGTGCGAGGTGGCCATCGCCGTCTACACCTTTGGCACCTGCATCGCTTTCCTCATCATCATCGGAGACCAGGAGGACAAGAGTAAGTGTGTCCCATGGGGGAAAAAATAACCACTTGCTGTCCCTTCAGCTGGGAGGGGACGACTGACAACCCCGGATGTCCCCACAGTCATTGCTGCTCTGGTGACGGAGCCCGAGGAAGCCGGGAGCAGCCGCTGGTACACGGACCGCAAGTTCACCATCAGCATCACCGCCTTTCTCCTCATCCTGCCCCTCTCCATCCCCAAGGAGATCGGCTTCCAAAAATATGCCAGGTGGGTGGGGAGACCCTCCGGGGCTGGGAGCCAGCCAGCACCTGTCTCAGCATGGCTCCAGGGGATGGGCAGTGGGAACACCGTGGTTCTAGTGCCAGATCTGCCTGCTTGCCCCTGAGGGGTTGGACATCTCCTCCTCTGCCTTCCCGTGCCTCAGTTTCCCCATCTGGGAAACACAGTGCTGAGCACTGTGTCTTACTCCAGGGCTTGTGTCCCTCACTTCTGCTTGCTGGAAGAACTGGGGGGATCTGCTTTCAAATGTGTCATCTCCTGGTTTTGGAGTTGGCCACCCAGGAGCAAGGAGAACCAGTAAGGGGCCCTGGGCCAGGTGGGCTGCAGGCCAGCCCTGCTCCACCAAGCGTCTCGGTGAAACTTGGCTGCTGGAGCTGGACTGGGGCTACCGAGGAGGGTGACTTCTCTAACACTGCCTCTTCCTCCTGCCCAAAACCCAGCCCACCCCCGTGCCAGCAGGTCTGCGCAGTGAGATTGCCTTGGCCTCTGCTCTGGGGACAGGGGGTGACAGTGGGTGACAGTGCCTGGTCATCTTCCCGTGGGAAGGGAGAGCAGGGGTGGTCCTGACAGGGAGGAGTGGGGAGGGAGGAAGATGGGGCTGGAGAGGCTGGGCGGAGACCCTCCGTGGAGCGAGGAGGCAGCACGCTGACGGCCTCCTGTCCCCTCTCGCAGCTCCCTGAGCGTGATTGGCACGTGGTACGTCACGGCGGTCATTATCATCAAGTACATCTGGCCCGACAAGGAGCTGGCGCCTGTGGAGATCCCCACCAGGTGAGCGCAAGAGACATGACGGTGACGGTGGCTGTCACGGCACTGCCGAGCCAGGCAAAGGCTGCGGCAAATCCTTCACGACTCCCATCCTTGGGCCTGGGGACGCTGCACGCTGCTGCCAGAAGCTCCCCCGTGGCTGCATCTCTGCGTGTTTCAGAGGAGCAGGTGGTGATGGAGAGGAAACACCTCCTGGAGGTCCCCATGGCTCCATCGCAGGTTTTGAAGAGCACTAACTGACTTCCAGCTCTGCTACAGCCGGGCCCAGAGGTCCCCGTGCAGTGCTTGTGCTCACCCAGCAGCCAGGGCTGGGTCTATCTCAGGATCATCTGGGTTCTTCCCTTGTCCAGCACAGGCCCTGTGGCTTGTCCCCTCCCTCGCGGTTTGGGGACATTTAGAGTCCCAGTGCAGGCAGTGGGAATTTCAGGGCAGAGCGAGGTTTTGACCGGTTTTCGGCACCGTCCAAGCAGACTCTTACTTTTTAACCGATACTCCTGTTTTTCCAAGTCCTCCATTTTGGCTGGTTCTGTCTCGGTGAAAGGCCCTGCTCCGCAGGGAGTGCCAGGCCCAGGAGAACCTCGCTGCGTGCGCAGGCATCGTCTGGGTGGGGGGACACGAGACCAGCAGAGGAATGAGCCCATTGCTGAGCCCACCCCGGAGCTCTGGGTGGGGGGTGCGGGGTGCCCTGGTCTGACTGGCGGGCACTTCTCTCCCGCCAGCCCCTCCACCTGGACGGCCGTCTTCAACGCCGTGCCCACCATCTGCTTCGGCTTCCAGGTAAGGCCGTGAGCCCGGCGCTCCCCTTCTCGCCCTGCGGCCGCCCGGGTCAGGGTCTGGCGTGGTGCAGGGATGCTCCCCTGGGCGATGGGCCAAACCCCTCCCCGTGCGCTCACTGTGTCTCTTGTGTCCCCGGCAGTGCCACGTGAGCTCTGTGCCCGTCTTTAACAGCATGAAGCAACCGGAGGTGAAGACCTGGGGGGCGGTGGTGACAGCGGCCATGGTGATCGCGCTCTTTGTCTACACGGGCACTGGTGAGCAAGTGAACACCGTGTGAGTGTGGCGCGGTCCTTAGTGGGGCTGCGGGCTTCTGAAGAGCAGGGACCTTCTGGTCAGCAGAGGGACAGAGCGGGAAGGGAGGAGAGTCCATGTACCCCCCTGCGATGTGCCCTGTGCCGCATCCACCCAAGTCTGGTCCCTTGAGCGCACGTGCAGGAGGCTCGTCCCCATCCCCTGCTGACTGCTCCCTTCCTGGCAGGCGTCTGCGGCTTCCTGACCTTCGGGGCTGGCGTGGAGCAGGATGTCTTGCTGTCCTACCCCTCCAACGACATCCCTGTTGCCCTCGCCCGGGCCTTCATCATCCTCTGCGTGCTGACGTCCTACCCCATCCTGCACTTCTGCGGCCGGTGAGCGCTGGGAGGAGGCCAGGGCTGGTGCGGGCAGGAGGGGCAGCGTGGGGAAACCTCCCTGCCCTGGGTCTGTGTCCGCAGGGCTGTCTTGGAGGGTCTCTGGCTCCGCTACACCGGGGTGACAGTGGAGGAGGATGTAGTTCGGGAACGGAGGAGGCGTCTGCTACAGACCATCAGCTGGTTCCTCCTGACCCTCCTCCTGGCTCTCTTCATCCCCGACATTGGAAAAGTCATCTCTGTCATTGGGGGCTTGGCCGCCTGCTTCATCTTTGTCTTCCCAGGTAGGGCATCCCGGGGTGCTCCAGGGCTGGCGGAAGTCTCTTGGCCTTGTCTCTCAAAAAAGGAGAGAGCAGGATGGAGACACAGGAACTAGGAGGTCTTTAGAGGAGGACAAAAGTGTGGCGTGAGGTTGGTCAGCAGCCCAGCTATTTTGACTGGACTCTCCGCTCCATAACGTGGAGTGCAGCTCCCTGACCTGTGTGGTGTCTGCTCAGTCCCCAGGGCAGTCCTCTTCTGGGTCTGATTTGCCTCCCTTGCCTTTCAGGGCTCTGCCTGATCCAAGCCAAGCTCTCCGAGATCCAAGAGACCAGGGCAATCAGGTAACCGAAACATGCTTCCTCTCTCCCCGCTTGCCCTGTGGATATTTGGGTGAAGGTCCCTAAATGCGCCCTGTCCTCCTTCACCCGCAGCTGGTGGGCCCAGGTCAGCTACGGGGTGTTCATGGTCACCCTTGGAGCCTTCATCTTCGGACAGACCACTGCCAATGCCATCTTCGTGGATCTCACAGCCTGACTCCTCCTCTGGGCTGGACCGCGCTGCTGCTGCTGCCGAGGGGATGTAGATTTCCCCTAGGACCAAAGGGAAGCGGGGAGAAAACATGTTGGCATGTTGGGAAGATCCAAGAGGAGCGTTGTAACCTGGGGCTTGGCTGAAGGAGCCCTGTGGTGGTTTGTATCTCGTTGTCTTAACGCACCGGGCAGTCAGGCTTCTCCTCTCAGCCCTGACTCCCTGGTGAAGCCACAGCATCACTACAAGGGGACCTGGAGTCCAGGTGAAGCCCTTTCTGCCCCTCCGGAGCAGCCATCACTACCTTAGATGTCACTAAGGGGTCGCGGTTGGGGTTCGTGAAGGCGTGTGCCCTCACCCGTGTACCCCTGTGCTGCTGGAGCTCCTCTCCACAGCTTAAACTCCTCCTTCTCCCAGCGCTGGGGGCAGACAGTGTGTTTGCATAAAGGGAACCAGTAACCAGGTTTATAAGGCAGGGCCACGTCCCCTCCCCGCAGTCCTCTTCTCTGTCTGTGTTTGGTTTGAACTCAGCTTTCCCGTGGCTCATCTCGCCAGTCTCCTGCCCTTGCTCTTCCACCTCCCTCCGCCTGGGCTGCACTTTCTGTTACAAAGCGGGACCGTCGCCTTCAGCCTGATGGCTTTTTTGGAGGGTCAGGACAGCCCCAGTGTAGGGACACACCGGTGCATATTTTCCCTGCCAGGGCCTGCTCACTCACTAGAGAAGGTGCTGTGGCTGCATCGACCTACCGGAGACGCTACACTGGAGCAAAGCTCTGCTCCCCATTTCCAATCCTGTTCTTCCAGGAGGCGTCCAGGGAGTGGGACTGGGCCGGGTGTAGGTTTTAAGGGGATAAAGCAGTCAGTATTAATCTGTTTTATATTGGTCCCGTGGTTTACAACTCTCTGTGGCTGGCGTTGCTCTGGGCTGTCCTGCAGTTGCCTGTCTGGATCGTAGTTTCTCTTCTGCTTTTGCTGGGCTGAGCAGGTCCCCCAGCTGCAGATTGGGCTGGGGGAGTTAAACTTCAACAGCAAACAGCTCCTATTCCATGTTTGAGTTCCCTTGTTCGGCTTCTAAAACCCTAGGGGAGGGAGGAATTCATGGTTATCTCTCGCTGCATCTGCGATGAGGGTCCAGCGCAGCTTTGTGCAGCTTTTGCTCCTCCTGCATCTTCTGGAAGAAGCCCGGGCTGTCATGGTGGGAGGGTGAACCCCAGCGTGCTTCTGTTCCTCTCACCATGGCTTTGTCCCTCTGCACCCAGCAGTGGGGGTGGGAGGACAGCAATGGGCGCTTCCCCACCTCCCCGCTGCTCCTGGGGATGGGATGGGGAGACCCAGATGGAGAAGGAGGAAGAAAAGCCCCAAGCACAGCGTGAATGTTTGAGGGACCCTGTGAAGGCACGAGTCCCTCCTGCCTCCCCCAAGGTACCTCCAGCCTCTGTGCCCTCAACTTTGGACGAAACGAGGCTCCAGCAAACCCCCCATTCATCCCCATCCAGATGGCAGCTCTGGCTTTTCCGAAGGTGTGCTGGGCAGGAGGAGGTCCCACGGCTGAAGTGGAGGCAGACACGGTGTCCCATGTCTTCAGTTGTCACTCAGGGAGCCATTGGGCTCCCTCGATCACCCTGGGGGTCCACATGGCTGAGAGCAGGGGGGGCTGTGGCGGTGCTGTGGCTGTTTCTCTGTTTGCCTTACTGCTCCCCTGACTGTTTACAAGCCCCGGCCTTCTACGTGTATTTTCTACGTGCAGAGAGCAGAGGGACCTCGACTCAATAAAGTGACGTTGTGGTGTGTGTGTGCCGGGCAGGCGCGAGGTGCTTTTTGTGGGGCTGGGCGTGGGGGGAAGGTGCTCCCAGGCGGGATGGGCAGATGAAGCCGCGTCCTGAAACGCCATCCCGGTTCACTGAGCTGTGGTGTGGGTGCTGTGGCGCCAGCGGTGGCTTTCGGTGCGGCTGTGGGGTCCCTGCCAGGTTGTGAGGCCCCATCGCCTTACTCAGGCACTCACAACCCGGGGTACCCAGAGCCGGGGGATGCCAGGGGAGGTCCTCGGGGTCCCGATCCTCGTGTTAGCACCCTGAGGTTGGGCGGCGGGCACAGGGTGGTTGAGGCGGGACGGAAAGGGCCGCTCCGGGGCACAGGCTGGCGGCTCCGGCCCTGGGGGGCCGAGGGGGTCCAAGGGCTTCCTCTCCAGGAGCGACCGTGCACTTTGCAGTGGGATTTCGGGACAAAATGGCCCCTGCAGCGACCTGGGCGGCGGCTGCGGCCCCGCAGTGGACGGGGACGCGGTGACGGCGGCCCGGGCCCACGCTGCCATGTTGTGGGGCTTCAGCGGCCTGCGCCGTACCACCGGCTGGGCGCCGGGGGTGCCTGGGGCCGTACCACCGGCTGGGCGCGGGGAGTGCCTGGGGCCGTACCACCGGCTGGGCGCGGGGGGTGCCTGGGGCCGTACCACCGGCTGGGCGCGGGGGGTGCCTGGGGCCGTACCACCGGCTGGGCCGGGGGTGTGGTGAGTGAAGGGCCCGGGCCACAGGCAGCGCTCCTGGCCGTACCAAGACAGCGCGGGGCGGGGGGAGGCCGGTGCCTGGGGCGGTACCACTGCCCGGGGAGGGATAGGCGGGGCGGACCACACCACTCGATGGGGGGCGCTCCCCCACTCGCCCCACCTCGCCATGACTCCGCGCGCCCTTTGGCGCTCCCCGCCACTTCCCGTTCCCGCCCCGCCCCAGCGCGGCGCCCCGCGCTCATTGGTCGGTCTCGCGTGGCCGCTGGTGCGCATGCGTGAGTCCGCGGGTCCGCCGGCGCTGACTGGACAAAGCAGTAGGAAGGACTCGCGCCGCTTTCGGCCAATGGGCGCCCGGCGCTGGCGCCGCGCGGAGGGCCGGGCAAGGGCGGGGGGAGGACGGCAGAACGTCACCCCCAGAGGTCGCGCCGCGCTGATTGGGCAGGTCGCCCGCGGACCCGCGTTCTGATTGGGGGAGCGCGCCGCCAGGGGGGCGGGAGACTCGGGGGCGCCCCGCCCACCCGCGCCCCCGCTGCTCCCCCCCCCCCGCTGGCGTGCCGCGAGGGGACGGGGGAGGGGAAAGGCCGCGACGTGAGCGCGCGACCCCGTCCGCCATTTTGTAGCGAAACGGCGGAGGCGAGAGGATAAAAACGAGAGCGGACCCAGCCCGGCCCCCCGCTTCGGCTCTTTCCTACACCCCTTGAGGTGAGCGTCGCTCCGTTGTGCCGAGCGCGTCCCCGGCCGCCCCGCGGGCGGGCTGCGTGTGTTTGGGGGCGGGGGTGTGTGTGTGTGTGGGAGTACCGGAGCCTCCGAGGCGGCGGGGTTGTGGCCAAGGGGGTGGCGGGCGGCGGTGTAGGCCGTGGCGGGGCCGGGCGCTTGGAGGTGGCGGGGCCGGTAGAGGGAGCCCGCCCGGGCCGCCGTTTCCGGGGTGGCTGTGGTGCTGCCGCGGGGCCCCCGCGGCCTGGCCCGGCCTGCGCCGCTGCTTGGCCCGGCCCTCCCCTGGCCGCCGGCGTCCGAGCGACAGGAGAAGCAGCCGAGCAAACTTTGAAGGGCTTTGCCCCGGCCCGGGCGGTGCGGAAGCCGCGAGGGTTTCTAGGTCCCTGAGTTGCCGCCTGTGGCTCCCGGTGCAGGGAGGACGGAAGGCGGCGGTGGCGGCAGAGTGCTGGGTGATCGCGCCGAGGTGGCACGGAAGTCTTCGGCTTTTGAGCTGTTTTCATTTCTCTTCCCTGGCCAGTAGCGTTGATCGTGACAGGTGAAGCTCAGAGAGACTGAGAAAGCGGCTGGTGCTGGGCCTACCCCTGAGCTTGGCTCAGTGGCCTCGTTTTTGTGACTGACCCAAAGAAAACAACCTGTAAACAATGAGTTATAGTAAATAAGCCGGTGACATGACCTTTCTGCAGGCCACATGGAAGAAATGCTGCTCAGCACTGTCCTCCCGTGAAGAACGCACTGCCCAGTAGAAGGACTTATTTTGAAACTAGAAATAGCAACAGTTGGCTGTTCCGACAGATGCTGTGCTGTTAGGAATAGCTCCTTGTTCTCTTTGTACATTAAGGTTAG
Organism: Bucorvus abyssinicus; assembly: GCA_009769605.1. Taxonomy (NCBI): domain Eukaryota; kingdom Metazoa; phylum Chordata; class Aves; order Bucerotiformes; family Bucorvidae; genus Bucorvus; species Bucorvus abyssinicus. The sequence continues at coordinate 2,237,433 of CM020040.1, forward strand.
CGAGCAGTCACAGGCTGGTCTCAGCAAACCACAAACACTTTGGGCTGTACGTACAACAGCAGTGAGATAAAACTAAAAAAATACAAAGGCAGACGCTTAGTCTCTTGGTACCTCATAGGCTTAGACTGACTGTTTCTGAATCCCCGGTATTTTAAGGAAGCACAATGTCTGCTCTCAGCAGAGCACTAACAAAGTAGGTAGGACACCTGACAAGTTGTTCTTAGTGCACACAACTTAAGTGTTTCCTGTATCTAAGGTAACTACATTGGCATTGGCTAAAATTATAGGGATGAGTCTGGGCGAGGTGACTGTCCTATGAACAGGAAACGAAATTAGTGGTGATAGACCTGTTTGTTCTCTCTAGACTTGTTATTGTCTTGTTTTTTTTCTGCCCTTATGCTTTTAAGTTTGCTGTTGATGCTGTTGTCTCTGAACCAAAGTCACAGCAAACTTGCTGCCTCCATGTCTCTCCTCTTTAGAGAAATACCTGATCCTGTTTATCCTACTAGATAACTAAAGTTCACTTTAAACTGATGCTGAATTGGCTGTTGTTGCGTTCAGTGGAGGGAGTGGAAGAGAAACTGCGCTAACATAACTTAGAAAAAGTGGATAGTGATTTTTTGTGACCCTGTGAAGGGTCATTGCTAAATAGTGTTGGGAATTCTTATTACTGTCACTATTTTAGCCGGATTTGCCTCTTGTTTGATAACCATCCCTACTGTGTGGGTACTGCAATTCTCCTTTGCCTTTTCAAAAAGCATTTAACTGTTTAAACCACTTTTTGGATGGGAAAACAGCACGAAGCCTTTGAGAACAGGTCCCTAAATTCCCTGAACTTCCCTCCAGTGGAAACTTTATCCTGTAGTGTTTGATTGGAAGGAAGGTGGGAAACGAGATTTTCTTGGGTTTGGGTTTTTTTTTGTATGCAGTCCTAGTTGAGATGTGAAAATGCCTGATGAGGCCGTGTCGTGTTTAATGCACGCCTGAGAAGGTTCCAAACCTGAAACTTAACTACCCTTAGTGTATGGAAGCAGACAGGTGTCTTTAGTTCAGCTGCTCTCTGTAAACTAAAGTCACTGTGTCTAATCAGCATCGTGGCTTCCAGTGGACTGGAATCGTGTGCAGTTTTCCAGCAGGTGGAATGTTCAGGTGGCTTTTCTACGTAAAAACACCTGCATTTGAACTGGTCAAATTAATCAGGAACTCATTTTAAGCAGGAGCTCGTTTTCCTGTTGATGTGACTTACACCGTGAGGCTTTTCTCCCTGTAGATTGCAGTGATAGACATCTTGAAGTCAAACTGAACTGTGGTGTGATTTAAAGCCTTTCCCCCTCAGAGCGCTTCTCATGAAGGGCTTCTGAGAGGTGTGCTGTCCTTCCACGTGTTCTGTGTGTGCCTGGGTGCGAGAAGTGGGTAAGAGACCATGTCCTGAAGAACAGGTTTAGCAGCGGTGCTTTTAGCATGTTTTATGATCTTTTTTGACAGGAATTTAGAACGTGGTCATTGAAGATATTGCTGTTTCTGGCACTTGAGCTGTTTTTTCCTCCACATGCAGTACACGTGCCCCGAAATATTTACAGCTCTTGAAACCTGGTGGGAGTAGTTAGTTGCCTCTGCAAAACACTAGAAAAAAAATGCGGAGTTCAGCTTAAAGTAGTTTTTGAAATGACTTCTTTTGTAAGGCTGTTTTGGCGGAAGACTTGAGGTTTGTCGTCTTCAGCAGCAAGGCTTAGTTACTCCTAGTGACCTGCTTTGGGTCAGTAGAGGGTGTTTCTGTCAAACCTGACTGCTGGTTCCATATCGGCCCTCTCTATTTTGTGATTTTTGGATTCTTGCCTAAAATTGTGTTGTATTTATGTTATAATAACCCAACAGAACTCTGCTGTTCAGTCTCCTGAAACAGATGCCAAATATTTTGCTGATGGCCTGTTGATTTTCTTAGGAAGTGTTCAGGCTACGTAATACTGTAGATCTGGGTATTTTCCACCTCTTGATGCGATGCTCAATATAAAAAAGTAATATTGTAAGAGCTCCAGAGTCCTGTGTCTGATACCTCCATCCATAGCACCTGGCACTGAAAGTAGCTCATTTTGTGAACAGATTTAAATTGTTTTGGTAAGGTCTCTCTGGCTGAGGCCTGACTATCCTGAACCCGTAAAGACAGCAGGTTTGCCCCGTGGACTGAAAGCTGCTTGAATTGTTGAGGCCAGCCTGGGGAGATTCATTCCCACTAAGAGTACATGCATCTAAAAATAAAGGCTGCTTTGCGTGGCATTCATAGTTCTAATCAGTGCTGGAGAAACTGAATTTGTGCCTTGCACGGAATGACCAGACGTACCTGTGCATTTGGGCGTGCTGGGCAGGGCTCCCTTCGTCACTCTAGTTTTATGTACTGCTGTCAGTTAGGCTGCACCTCTTGAACCTCTGAAACACTCCTAGTCTGAGGCTTCTGAGAGCAGTCGGGTGTTTCTGCGCATCGGGATACACACTGTGCAAACCATATATTTAGAACACAAATAGGAAGTGCCTTCCTTCAGCTCTTGTTTCTGTCATTGACTTGCGGTGCCTGCTCAGCTCTTGCTCTCCTCCTTTGAATGGCAGTGTCCCATTCTGACCCCAGCCTGGGTTCTTTGGTGGCACTGCTGGCTTTTACAGCCAGAAAGTGGCAAAGCTTGTTGTGCTTCTGTGCAGTTAAAGCGTGTCGAGGTGCTCGTCCCTGCTTTTCTTGGGAGAACAGTGATGTGTGAAGAGGGGTGTCAGTGCTCTGCAGGGTGGTGTGTTGTAGCAGGGAGGATCAGATTTATATCTGAGCCTAACTCAAAAGTTCCAATATCTAAAAGCTGGATTTCTGGGTGGAGGAGGTGCAATTACTGTGCTGGTTGTGTTGGTCTGAGAAGCAATACCCGGAGAAATGGGTGTTTTCTGCCTTGGGGTCTGAAGGGCAAACTCTAAAACTTCTGTTATTGCCTTAAAAATGACTGAGTTTTGTCTTGGGCCCTGTTCCTGAGTCCTGAGTTCAACCAGCCCACAAGTTTTTCAGCTGTTTGCTGAAGTGTGGCTTCTGACAGGGGCTGAATGCCCCTCGCTCGGTGCTTGCGATGGCATTTGTGGGTGTCAGTACTGTGGCACGGTGGTCTGTCTGCTTGAGTTTTAACAAACGCTTTTCAGATGCTTTATGTTGGTCCAGTACGTTAAACCTTGCCAGTGAAAACATCTTGGAAAGCGTCTACTTGCTGTGCCCAGTGACACTTTCTGGATTATTCCAAAAGTTGAGTTATTAAACAAACCAACCATCAATCAGGAGCTGTGCTGCTGAGAAATCTTGCTAACTTTTGTGCCTGTCTCCCTTCCTGCAAAGCTGCTTCACAGTTGCTGGGCTTTTAAACCTGTACGTAAAGGTAATGAATTGTAACTTGTCAGATGTATAGAGAAGAAACATTGGAAGTTTTCTGTAATTCTTCCTGCTACGGTTTTAAACACACTCAAATTCTTTCACAGCACAAGCGCCTTGTCATTGATGAATGCTTTCAACATTGCCACTTGAAAATGTCTTTTTTTGAGAGCTGCAAAGGTGGGTTTTTTTTTCCATAAGCAAAGTCTTACAGAGCTCCTAGGAGTATGTGGGGTTTTCTGTGGCATAATGAAAGTCTGCAAGTCAGTTGATTTATCCTTCCTTAAGAATAGTTTACCTATATTTTTATTTAATAAACTTCTCTGAAGAGCAGCATGGTCTTTCCTTACCTGTGATAGGATTTGTTGCTCCTGACTTCGAGAGTAGGCAGATGTTAAACATGCTGTAGTTGTGAGTGAGTGAAAACTCTTATAATAAAGGAACTTGTTGGGGGGAAGAAATCTCATTCGGCCCAGCATAGCCTTTCCAGCTTGCTCCAGTGCTGTTCCTGTTCCGTTCTTGCAGAAGCACGACTGACATGTCAAGCCGTGCTGCTGCTGCAGGCGTTGCTTCCTGACTGGTTTGCTTGAAGCATGATGCGTGCCAAGTTAACCCATCACCTCTGCCATCCATCCCGGTGATGAGGCAGAACTCGTGTGCTGGTGGTTTGGGCCATATAGCTGAGACAGTAAAGTGGTAGTTTTTATTCTGAAAAGGGATCTTCAGACTCTTGGCAGGAAGCCTGATGACCTTTGTGTTTTGATTGAGAAGGGCTTCAAAACAGTCACTCTCCGGCTTATCCCAGCCCTGATAAATTACAGTGCTGCTTCTTGGGGCAGCCTATGGCTTCCTTCGACTCCTCAGGCTGCTGGTTCTGCAAGACTTGCTTGGGGATGCAGCTTTATCACACTGGCTATGTGTAATTTAGCAGACGAGATGTCAAGTGCCAAGTTTTGTGTTGTCATAGAAATTTATGAAGCTGGCAAGCTGCACTGCTGTAGCTGGCTGGAAAGCTGCTCCAGGATAAGCCAAATGTTGAGGTTAGCTTATTGCAGTTCCTTGTGTTGCTCATCCACAACTGCTTGTTTTGGTGTGTACAGTCAAGCGCGATACTACGATGGTAGTGAGGCAGAGATGGTTAAAAAAGCACCTCTTTTTTTTTTTTTTGTTGTAGTATAAACTTGTGCTTAGTACTTTGAATGATTCTGACCTCTGTTGCTGTGTGGCGTCTAACTCATTACGTGTCTCATTTGCTTCCTTCTTGCAGTGCTGAAAGGGTGGTCGGGTGGTCATTCTCCTGACTGAGCTGTTTGGCTCTTTCAGACTGGCAAAATACAGAAATGAATAAATGTGGCTGGGTAATGTGAAAACAACTGAGCTTGTGTTCCTTGGTATAGTGCTCAATTCGACCAGGGTTTAACTTTCCATCCTGTAGTGTTCTGGTGGAAGTAGAAAACACAGAGAAACCACTACCTGTTTTTAACACTGTATAAACTTGAGCTTAAAGATGTTTTTTCTTTAATTAAAATTGAAAAAAAATCCAACCCCCCTATTTTAATTAACCGGTAGTGTTCTATAGGAAGCTACCAGCGGTGCCTAGGACGTAGCTGTGAAGTTGCTGCAGAACTTAATCTACTGTAAATTCTGTCTTTCAGGTGCCATGTTTCAGAACAGAGGAAGACAACTGAGAAAGAAGAGCTGAAGAAAGTAACACAACCAGATACAGGCTGATTGGGGGAAAAAAAATTAACCTGTCTCTGAGGTGACTAAAGGGGAATAATGGTGATTTTGCGCCGGGCTCGGCCGCCTGCTTCCGCCCCAACCAGCAATGAATCTTGACTCGCTCTCGCTGGCCTTGTCTCAAATCAGCTACCTGGTGGACAATTTAACCAAGAAAAACTACCGAGCCAGCCAGCAGGAAATACAGCATGTGAGTAAACCTGTGGTGCCACAAAAGATTTTGGGAAGGGAAAACAGGAGTGTCAAATGGAGTTTCTCTTTTGGTGTGAGTTTGCTCCACAGGACTCTCATGTGCGTTCCTGTGTACTGTTTTCAGTGGTGTTGGGAATCGCAGCCCGTGTCTCTGATATCCCTGTTGGTTTCATCTGGAGGGTCATGGAATACGGCAGCTCAGAGCTGAGACTTTGTAGCTGAATATTCATCTTTGTAGTTGAACATTAGGATTAACTGCTACTCTTGGAGGGTGGTGTGCAGAGCTTTCCTAACTCCTTCAGGTTAAATCCTTCAACTTTTGGACATTCCACAGAACCCTGATTGGGAGAGGGAGGAGAACATATGCGTTCACTGTTCTGATCTGTCACACTGAAAGTGTGAGCACATGGTTACTCACATCTGAATGCTTTCACATACCTCGGATAGAAGTTTTTTGCTGCTCGTCTCACTCGAAGTATGGCTTGATGGTGAAGCCAAGGTGACTTTCTTGGCCCTGGCTTTTCAGAAGGCAGGCAGTGTAACTACAGATTGCAACCCAAATATCTAAGATCTGGGCAAGAATTTTGGTTTAACTGACCCTTTTAAAAATAACACTGCCTAGCAGGACAGACTCAGAAGCATTATCCGCCGAGGAGCGCTTAGGAGGAATTGAATGCTACTGAGCCAGTTTTAGAAACTGGTTTAGTTCAGTTCCCAGCAGACAGCTGGGCCAGTTAAATTTTTTTCCTTACACTAGTGCAGTCCTGCAGTGACTTGAATCAGATTAGGAGGCCAGAGGGCTTAAGCAGAGGGAGTTTCTGCTAACAGCTGACTCCTCTGAAAGTGCATTCTTTACTTATCTTGAGGTGAGAGGGGGTGATTTCAGCAATATTCACTGCTTAAAATGATGATGTAAGCCATGGAGAGTGCAGCTGTTGTGACTTGGGTCAAGTTCCCATGTCTTTGCGTGTTTAGTACTTGCAGCAGGCTCATCTGGGGTCACGGGGTCCTTTTGATTGCTGTTGAACAGACGGCTTTTGCAACAAGGTGTGACTGAGGCACGACTTGCAGATCTGGCATGAACTCTTACGTAAGCGGTAATCGACATTTCTGTGATTTGGGAGGAGATACGGTTGATCTGCCATTTGTTTGGAATATAGATGTCTGGAAGGGGGACAGATTGTTGTTATCCTTCATGGCAGGACTTGCTGTGGTGAGGAACTGGAAACTGGGCTGTGGAAATTACTGGTTTGTGTGTGTTTGGTTACAAGACAGCAGTTTCTAGGATTTCAAGACTAAATTTCTAAAATAGCCGTGATCTCTTGTCTCTTTTTTTTTTAAACTTCCTGGTATTACTTGACTTTTGTGGTTGCTAGTTCAATCTTCCCTTAGTTGTAGAGGTTTTATGTGTGTGTTTTAACACGGTCTGACAGTACTCTGCTCAGAGTAACTTGTTGTAAAATGAAGTGAATAGTGCCAAAGCTCATATCTAAGCACACAGAGTGTGTAGAAACCCGTACTTTGAGCTGATCTTGTCACAACTGACCAAAATGACACTTGGATTTAAATACAACACTCAAGCATAGCTGATGGAGCCACTAATTTCTGCTTAAACATGCTTTCAGTAGTCATTTAACAGAGGTGATGCTTTAAGACTGCTTTAAAAAATAGAATGTGTTTAAAAAAAAAAAAAAAACCAACACCAAACTTACACATTTGTCAGAGCAAATTCTAAAGAATGGTTTCCTATGCAGTGAGTTTTTGTGCTCTCCATTTCCTAAATTAATGGTAAAGAGAGCCCAGTTGGGGAGGAGGGAAGGACTTTGTGGACAGACTCATCTCAGAAAGGAAAATTATCTGGATCTAGAGAAGCAGAGTTATTTTTGCTCTAACCCTGTGTTTGCCTGAACAAACCCCCACCAATCTCTGTATGATAAACCCAAATATGGGTGGCTCAAATGTCATGCTGACTCTCAGACGGGTTGAGATTGGAAGGGATCGCTGGAGGTCATCTGGTCCAACCTCCTGCTCAAACAGGGTCGCCTCGAGCTGGTTACCTGGGACTATGTCTAGGCAGCATTTGAGTGCCTCCAGGGATGGAGACCTGCAACCTCCCTGGGCAGCCTCTGCCAGGGCCAAGTCAGCCTTTCCCAGTTCCCTTGTGATTGGGTGCGCTGTCTTATAAGTGTGCCAGAACGCCGCCAGGGCAAAGGTTTCTTTCAGCTCTTTCTACAGGAAAACTAAACTCTTGTTCCCTGGAAAAGCTTTTATGTCAATGTAGTTAGAGTTGAAAGATGCTACCCTGGACTTTCGGTGTTCACTCTTCCCTTCCCCCCAATATGTTAAATTTTCAAGTTATTAACCTTCTGAAGTTGCTTCTAAGCAGGGAAGCGATTGAACTCTGATGCGAGGTTGTGTTGATGGCTTTAGGATGTCCAGTTTTCTTCTGTGTCCATCTGCTTTGAAGAATTCATCTTGGTCACAGCACCGAGTAGCTCCCTGGGCGATTGATCCAGCTTCGTGCCAGCCTTGTTACCATATTTTAATCTATGTATTTAATTGGGGTTGCCTAAATGAATTGCCTGTTTTCTGAAGCCTGAGCGAACTAGCAAACCTCGCTGCCTTTTGCACCAATCTGAGCATCTTCCTACCTAACCATGGTGGGGGATGGTGGCCTTTGAACACAGCGCTGTCACCGTAACTGGGGTGGGCTATTTACTCAGGACTGACACCATACCATGAGCATCTATGTTCTAGCCTCTGCTCAAGAAGCAGAGCTCTGTCTTACTCAGATGTTTCTTTCCAGCAGAAGAAAACTTGGCAGCCCCTGGAATAAGCTGGCTGTGAGGGAAAGGGATGCATAGTGTCAGCTAACAGTGGAAGAATTGAGATGAGAACAATCTGAAACAGCAGAGCGGGAGTGGGGACAGCCTAAAGCCATGCTGCTTGTCATCTTGCGCAAAGAAACCACCAGCAAACAAGGATATTTATGACGAACAGGGGAAACAGAGGGCTTGGTGGAGGCAGTCAGAGCTGCTGGTTTGTACTGGCACATTGTGTATGTTCTGCAGCTAGAAAGGGGGAAACAATGGCAAAAGTTTTGCTAGTAGATGAAGATTGCATTTAATGTTAACTGCTACTATCTGAACAGAAGAGGCAAGCTACTGGTGATGACTGACTCCCAATTTCTGCCAGTATGGGTTTTATTAAAAACTAGTAATTCTTTGCAGTTAGATGAGGTTTAAAGAAATGAGTAAGTACAGAAACAACCTGGAAGTTCTTCAGACAACAAGCTGATGAGCTGCTCTGTAGCCAGGAGTTAAGGCAAATGATAGGGGATGCTAACAAAAGTGTAGTATTGTTGGTAAGATTTTGTAGTGAGTGCTAGGTGTTGCAGACTAGCAAGCGCAGCTCACCTCTTCATGACTGAGTTACGGGATTGAGTTGAACGAGCTCTAATGACAGGGAAGGACTGGGTGAAAGGTCTAAGCTGTAGGTGTTCATTGTGTGATATTTGTTTTTAAAGCTTGCACATGAGCAAGTCTGAGATGAACCTGCTTCTTTAGACAGCGGGAAACCTGTCCTGTGTCATATTCCCTGCTGTCTGAAGAGACCCTGGAGTAATGGCAGTCAAGTCAGTCCTGAGCAGGAGGCAACATAGAAGCTACTGCGTGATGGCTTGTCTGTGGGATGGATTCCTGCTGTATAGGCATAGCGCAGAGGTGCAAGCTGTCCCGAGGCTGTGTTCCAGTGGAGTTAGGCACTGTAGCTGTGGGGAAGAGTGAGGTCATGGCACTGTGTGGGTTCTGGGCTGCTTTGGTGGCAGAGAAGCTTGAAATAATCTAGGTGACTTGAAACCCCTCTTTTACTTATCTTTTTAAGAATACTACCCAGGAAACGCGTGGCTTCTGTGTCAATGACTGCTGTCTAGATTCTTTATCTTTTTGTTTATACTTTTAATTTGCAAATGGGGCTAATGACTTGATTTCTAGGTTTTTGATTAAAAAGGATCACTCTCAGCAAATTTATTAAAACCGTAGATGACTTAACCACTAGAAGTACCGCTGTGTCCATGGTGCTAGACCCAGATCTTGCTCTGTAATGACCATTTGCTACCAAGTTGTTTTTTTATTGAATTGTTTTCCAGATTGTGAATAGGCACGGTCCCGAGGCAGACAGGCATTTACTACGCTGCCTATTCTCGCACGTGGATTTCAGTGGCGATGGTAAAAGCAGTGGCAAAGATTTTCATCAGGTATGGTTTGCACTGAGGCATCCCCTTGTTAGTCTTGGCTGTTAAAAACCTGCAGTAGAATTTGATCCATTTTAAGCACAAAGGAGGTTTAGAGTTAGTTGCTTCATGCCAGCTTCTTTGCTGGCCTTTCAGTTGCAAGTGCCTTTGGCCAGTCCGCAAGTCAGAAGACAACAAATTGTTGATATCTGACTCTACAGTGGCTTGATCTGGAAACACAGATAGTACAGTCCAGTACAATTGCTCTTTATACCACATGCAGTGCTCTGTTCTGAAAGCCTTTCTTTGTCCTGTAAAACTTTGTCCAAATCCGCAGGCTGGCACTTCTGGTGCTGGCTATGTCTGTTCTCAGGAGCATTTCCATCCTGGAGTAATTTTGCCGCAGGGTATTGAGCTCATAAGCAGGAATCAAATATTCTTCCATTGTCTGTGGCAATGTGTGAGGATGCTTACAGAAAATGAAACCTTGCACATGGGATGGCGGATGTTTGATCACTTTCTCAGTCTTAAAAGAAGAACCACACTAAACCCAAAGAAAAATGGAATGAGAAGAAACTAGTTCATGTTAATGGGAATTTAGGCTCTCACAAGACCCAAGCACCTTATTTTTGTCTAGTTTTACTGCACGCAGTGGACAGTAGAAGTTGTGTTCTATTGTCCCTTTACAAAACCATGAGTAGTCAAGTTATCTTGTTCTTTTCAGACCCAATTTCTGATCCAGGAGTGTGCGTCGCTGATTACGAAACCAAACTTTATCTCGACGCTGTCCTACGCCATTGACAATCCGTTGCACTATCAGAAGGTTCGTATGTTCATGAAAGGGATCTCCACACTAGAAACTGCAGTTATTTGTCTGCAGGAAACCAGCTGGTTTTCCCTTGTGTTTTTCCTGGTTTTGTTTTTATGGCTAAGAACGGTTGTGCTAAAGTCTTCAAAAATTGAGCTTGCCTACAAGTTGGGGTGGTTTATTGTTAAACTGAGCAATTTATTCAAGCACTCAGAATGACTGCAAACTGATTTTAAACCTTAGTCTAATGTTAAAACATGATGGCTAGTTTGTGTAAACCAGAAGCAAAACAGAGCTCTTGTCTCTTTCAATACAAAAGCCCTGGTAGTGGTTCAGTAGTGGAAGAGTGGGATGTGTAGAAGAAACTTCTAGTTTAGAAGTATCCAAAATTAGCTCCAAAGGTGTGCGTTAAGCTTTGTGTCAACCTACAGCAGAATAGTTACTAATATTCCTGACCTGCAAATGGATTCTAGATAGCTGCTGCATTACCAGTGAGAGTAATCCCCTAACAGCTCCTGTTTCACTCTTCTTGCCTCTTTCAGAGTCTAAAGCCTTCACCCCATTTATTTGCCCAATTGAGTAAAGTCATCAAATTAAGTAAAGTTCAAGAGGTAGGTGAATGCTTATTTCAAAAATACTTGAAGGTTTTTTGACTAAGCTTGTTGGAAAGGATGATGTCCCCTTACTACAACATTTGGTCTTGTTTGTAGGTGATTTTTGGTCTCGCTTTACTGAACTCGTTCAGCTCAGATCTACGAGGTTTTGGTAAGTGAAGCTTCCAAAGGGCTGCAGCAAGGGCACCTTTTTTTTTGTAGATGGATAGATGTGTGCCTGTGTGACCTGAGGAGTGCAAGACCTTGCGATTAGTGGTGCTTTGGGGTCTGAGGGGCAGTAGATAGCACAGTCGTCTTGTCATACATGAAGTTGTAGTCCTTTCCATGGCTTACTAGACAATGAATCAAATCAAGGTACTGTGCTATCTTACCTTTTAGTTGTCCATTAATATTTGAGTTCTGAGACGTGGATTGTGACACTGCTATTTAAATCTGAACTGTTGGGGCTTGTGGTAAACAAACCCTGATTAAGAGAATGGCACCTAGCTAAGAAGAGTCTTAATGTTGAAAAGAAATGTCAGGGTTTGACTCTATCCTCTTTTGTTTTCAAAAGCTGCCCAGTTTATCAAACAGAAACTCCCGGACCTTTTGCGCTCTTACATTGACGCGGACGTCAGTGGAAATCAAGAAGGTGGCTTCCAAGATATTGCAATAGAGGTCCTGCACCTTCTCCTCTCCCATCTCCTTTTTGGGCAGAAGGGAGCCTTTGGGGTAGGGCAGGAGCAGATTGACGCTTTCCTCAAAACATTACGTAGAGGTAAGTGTGGTGGTGGTTGGGAAGCCTGACTAAATGCAGACTTCGAAGCTAACTGAGTTTAACTCAAGCCACTCCATGGTTCTGCACAGACCTAGAGGAAGGCACCCTTTATAGAAGGGCAAAACATTGTTCTGTTTGTTTAACTTCATGCAGATGAGTGTATTGGCTTCTGTAATTCCTCTCACTTTGCTTTGGGAAATGGAGAACTCTTCTCTGAGTGGCCTGAAGGTTATGGAGACATTATGCATCATCCTAAAGATAGTGGTGTCTTGGGAAGGCCCACCTGTAAGATGTCTTTGCTGCTTTCCCCTGTGAGCAGAACTCCCACCTGCACATCTGATCCCCTCGTTACTGTGGCTCTGTCAAACATTGCTTCCCTGGAAGGAAGAAGGGAGGATTTCTCTTTCCTTGTCCAAGTGCCTGGTTTAGATTTGCTGGACTCAGACTCCGTAGCAGATCCTTTGTTTCCTAATACTTCCTGAGCCAGGGGAGAGGCTTGTGCTGTGCTGTTGTATTGTTTCCTGCTCTGTGCTTTTTTTGGGTTACTGCTGTTGGTGACAATCTAGTTCTAAACTTACACCAGCACAGCTGCTAGCCCTGAACTTGCACAAACCTCGTCTGTTCCACATTCTTGTTCTCTAGGAATATCCGAGTGCCAGTAGAGAACTGGAAGGTGGGATGGAGGGGTGCTGCCTGAGGGCCCTCTTGATTTCTGCAGCAGCAGGGAAACTCTAACACAGCAGTTGAGTTGTTTTTGAATAGTCACTTGCATGCAACTGGTGTTCTGGGGCTTCTGACACTTTGGTTTTAACTCTTGCCTTTAGATTTTCCCCAGGAGCGTTGCCCTGTGGTGCTTGCACCACTTTTATACCCTGAAAAACGGGACATTCTAATGGACAGGATCCTGCCTGATTCTGGAGGCATAGCCAAAACCATGATGGAGAGTTCTCTGGCAGATTTCATGCAAGAAGTTGGCTATGGCTTTTGTACGAGGTTTGTTGGAAAGTTTATTTCTCAAGCATCTTGGGTGGCCGTGTTTTTCTTTCTTGTTTCTTGAGGCAAAAGGTAAAGAAGAACACTTGAAGTATTAAAGTAACTGGAACCTCATGAAGTATTATGAGCTCATTTATTTTAATTCCTGGTTTATATTTCTCTTTCTTATAAAGTGTACAGCATGTCTGAGGTTGTGTAGTGTTTTGTCGTGGTAAGAAGTGCTGGGTAGAGGTAATCAAATTCCTTGTGATGGTTTTAGATGAATTTGACCGTCACCCTTGTGTTTTAAAGTAAAACGAAAGGGGCCAGGGAGACATAAATTCCAGCTAAATCCTCTGAGATCTCTGGAAGAGCTGTGCTCTTATGACAGACTCCTGTTAGCTCACTGTCCATGTCAAATGAATCCCTGAAGAACTGAATGTCGTAGTCTCACTTCAAGAGAGTTGACAAGCAGCAGCTTTCTGTTTGTGCTGAAAGTTAATCAGTGCAGTGCCCAGTGTGACTGAGATTATTTGTAGCTGTAGAATCTAATGATGATGGTGAATTGCCAGAGTATCCTGACAGCTGCATCAGTCTCTGCCTGCTTGGGCTTATTTTGGTAAAAATACAGCTGTCTTAAACACACTCTGGGTTTGAGTGTATATTTGTAGACACACATTACCCACATCTCCAGTTAGTGTTCCATATCTCTGCCCCTAGCCTGGAGGGTTAAATGGGCAGCTCCCTAAGGTGACTGGAGCCATGTGAAATGGGTGGTGTCAGCAGGATCTTTGCTTATAGCACCTCCACAAGTGATGCAGTGCTTTGATTTTTGTTTATATACAAGGGTGAATTGGAATTGTTACTAGAAAAGCATGAGAACAAACGAGACTTTAGTCAGAAGCTGTCTATTGAAGCGTTAATTTGAATATGTTAAAGGTTTATTTTCTGCTGTAGATCTATCTGCACACATCCAGCTCCATGTTTGAATGCGGTTGTTAGGGATTTTTGTGGTCTAGTGCTAACAGGAGTCAGCAAGCGTGTGGCTGGCTTTGAAGAGGCTTAGTCTTGGCCCTCAGTATGACCCCAATGTGTGTGGGTTTTGTTTTGTTAAAAGACGATTCCCCAAGAAGCATAAGCTAAGTACATGATTCTGTATTTTAAAAGAAAGACTACTGACTACTCTGGGGAGATGATCAGAACTGAAACTCGGACATCTGCTCCTTGTTCTTTTGGCTTCTCAAAGGTTTTTGCTAGTGACTGCTGACCAGGGATGCCATGGCTTGCATCAAGCTTAAAGGCCATGCTGTCCCAGTGTACCCCCCCCTGAACTCCATGTTCTCAAAGCCTTAGTCTCACTTTTAGCTGGCAGAAAACTTCAGTCTTTGAAGCTCTGTATCACCTGGCAGCATTTTTAACACGGACCAGTGCTAAACATGCTGCGTGCTCTTTGACAGAACAGAGCCTGTGAAACATCCCTCACCATCGCCTTCAGCAGACGTAGCGTTGAACCAAACACATGGCATAGAGTCTGTTGTAGCAATAATTTTACAGAATTTCTGCTGAATTTCTCTTCTTGCTCATCCTGGAGTTTTTTGTTGATCACTTGACTAACATAACTGAAGTTCATACTTTGCAGGCTGCAGTTAGTTTCTCCCAACAGTCCATGTGCTGTCCCTGCTGTACTCACTTGATTTGGTCTGTCTTACATTGTGCCTCAGTGACACCGGTTTTCACACTACGAACTCTGTTTTGTTGCATCTTAGTGTCGAAGAATGTCGCAACATAATCATGCAGTTTGGTGTTCGGGAAGTCACGGCTGCCCAGGTTGCCAGGGTGTTGGGGATGATGGCTCGAACTCATTCGGGGTTGACGGATGGAATTCCATTACAAGTGAGTAATTGCCATGCTGGGGTGGGGATTAGATGTATTTTAATCAGCAGAAAGGGAGGAGTTAAAATGCTAGCAATTAGTAATTTCAGAATTGCTTTTATTATTGGGCATTTCTACTTCTGTCTGTTCTGCTGTAAATGTCTGTGATACCCTCTTGAATGAAGGAGCTTCAGGAGAGTGCAACTGGTGTTGTTAGTGGTCTGAACTTCTGCTTACCTTCACAGTGCAGCGAGTTCCGTGGCTAGTGGCTTCTGAGACTGCTTTATTTTTCGCTAGTATTTGATGGGATGTATTTCACTTGCAGTCTATTTCGGCTCCTGGCAGTGGGATTTGGAGTGAAGGGAAAGATAAAAGTGATGGAGCACAAGCCCATACCTGGAATGTGGAGGTCTTAATTGATGTTCTTAAAGAGCTGGTAAGTTTTGTGACTTCTTGGTCTTTTATGCAGAATATCTGAAAGAAGGGCATGTCTCAGCACGGATATAAAGCTTTTTAAGCTCCCAGCAGCCTGAATGGCTTTGAATCGCATTAATATAATTGCACTGCTGTACTGAAATGATTGGTGGGGTTCTCTTCCTCATGAACAAGAATGTTTTGAGGAGTTGTGGGAAATAAAAGCTGCCTGAATGGCTAACTTGGGAGCAGCTTGAAATTTATTCCACACTGCTCCCACGTACTCCAGTGTGTGTTCTCTGAGCCAATTTGTGTTTGAATTTATTTCTGACAGCAGAAAGTTTTGTGCGTTAAGAACCTTGTTTTGAAAAACTTCTCACTGTAGCATTAATGATGAAAATGGAACAACCTATTTTTGTAGCTACTAATTCCAAAGCTCTAAATGCTTCTTGCATGCAGTGGCGCTTCAGAAAGCTTCTACCATGAAGAAGGGTTCTTACAAGGCAGCACCAAAGATTGTGATGTTGAAGGCTGACTGCTCTCTTGTTTTTCTGGTTGCAGAATCCTAGCCTGGACTTCAAAGTAGTAACCTATGAATTGGACCATCCGGGATTTCAGATTCGTGACAGCAAGGGCCTGCATATCGTAGTGTTTGGCATCCAGAGAGGGCTGGGCATGGAAGTCTTTCCAGTTAATGCCATATACAGACCTTGGAAGCACGCAGAGGGCCAGGTGGGTTTAACAACGTTTCTGCTGTACCTGTACAGCACTCAGAAGTTCCTGAATTTCTGGAACGGTCAATGTGAGTTGGGAATGTTCTGTGCGTTGAACAGTGTCTGCGTTGTTTGGGAGGAGGACATCATTTGCTGTACACCTTCGGCGGGGTTCTGGTGTGTAATGCGGCTGACCGTAGAACTGTTGCTGCACGGTTCTGCTTTGGGGGCTTTACCTGCTTACACAGAAAGGCTACAGCTCGGTGCAAACAAGTACCCTCAGCACGCTGGTATCTGGCACTTTGAGAACTCTTGGGAGGAGAAGTGGGAGGTTCAGGCTCATGTAAAACACATCGATAGTACATCTTGGGTCATCTCTACTGCTTTGTTGATTTGCATCTGTCTTAGAAATGTGGCAGTTGGTAAAGTGGAAGAAGCCTGAAACTCTAAATATTTAAACTGGTTTTGACTTTTTTATTCCAGCTCTCCTTCATTCAACATTCCCTCATAAACCCTGACATCTTCTGTTTTGCTGACTACCCTTGCCATACTGTTGCCACAGACATCCTGAAAGCACCACCAGAGGATGACAATCGAGAAATTGCCACCTGGTAAACCTGCTCTCGACTGCTTTTCATACCTAGTGTTAGAGTAAGATCATTTGTCTGGCCAAATGTTTCTTCATCTTCACACAACCAGATTATTTTGTAGCTCTGTGTACATCCCGCTAGATCAGCCATTAGTATTTGTCCCCTGTTTGATCGGTGAAATTTCTCATCAGAACTTCCATAATATAAACATACTGCTAGTTCTTGCCTTGATTGGAGTCTTCTGGTTGTCTGGAGAATTTCTGCTGGTGTGTTTTGGCAGATACTGAGAGCAAGGGGAGGTATGAATTTAAAGGTGTTTTTCCCAGGATGATATTAGAGAAACTTGCTCTACAGGGTTTATATAGTGAACGTATATAACTATTGCTGAATTATTGCATGAAGCTGACTAGTGCGGCTTCCTGAGCTGGCCTTTATACTCCTGCTTTTGATAGAGCTGTGTAGCTGGTTTCAGTAAAGATGCTTGCTTCTATTCCATTATATGGCCCAGAATAGGGAACGGGAGGATGGGGAATACAGGTGAATTAGGGAAAGTGGCAATGATTACTTGTCTGTAAAGCAGACAAAACGAATAGATATCTTCACTCAATTTCACAGATGGGGACTGGGAGGTGTTTAAACAAGTATGTTCCATTTCTGGAAATATGTTTCCAGCTAAATTATCCCAGTGACCCACCTCAAGCTGAATTTTTTTCAACTTCAGCTTTCAATTCTCCCTCTTCCCTAACTGATTTAGAAGCTCTTAACTTGGTTTGTCTACAAAAAAAAAAAAAAGGGCAGAAAAAGGGAGGTGTTTTTGATGGTTAAGAATGGCCTTGTAGGCTTAATTGTGTGTGATAAGAGCTGCAATATCAGGTTGTTTGCTGTGGGCATTGCTTTGTATCATCTTTGGGTTGTTGCTACAAAACACTTGAATCCAGGATCCTGTAAGTCAACTACTTTGTAACTTCTGGGGGGGGTTGTCTGTCTGTTTTATTCTTTTGTTAGGAAGAGCCTGGATTTGATCGAATCTCTGTTACGATTGGCAGAAGTGGGGCAGTATGAGCAGGTTAAGCAGCTCTTCAGTTTTCCCATCAAGCATTGCCCAGATATGTTGGTATTGGCCTTACTGCAGATCAACACGTCCTGGCATACCTTGCGCCATGAACTCATCTCCACGCTCATGCCGATTTTCCTCGGCAACCATCCCAACTCTGCCATCATTTTGCACTATGCTTGGCACGGACAGGTGAGTGTTTCCACTGGCGTGTGCCTGTGGTCTGTTCATGTAACTGAAACCTTGTTAACTGGGTGGAACAGTTAGTACAGCAGTGCTTGTATTGGTTTATGAACTGGGTGATTTAAAACCCAAAAGGTAAATGAGCAGTGGTTAATGCAAAGTATTATGAGTTTTCTCCTCCCTGTCTTGAAGCTGCTGTGATTTGATTTTCTTTGGGGAAATATAGTCAGAACAGAGACATCGTGTTCACTGAGAAAATATTCCTGGAAAAGTAGAGAGACTAAAGTTAAGTTTGACTTTTTTTTACCTTTGGGTTTTAACCAAAGTTGTTTTTAAAAAAAAAAAACCAAACCCAAAAGAACACCAAAACCCTCACAACAGGAGCAACTTCCCCCCAGCACCCCCAAACTCTCATCCTCACACATGTAAAGTGTAGAAACTTGCAGCAGGAAGAGGTGAGGTGGTTGAAACCAAAATAATCTCCATCGTACTTGCTAAAAGATGGAGGCTCTTCTAGGTAGTAAGAAACTACTTAGTCCATGAGTTTTAAGAGTTGTTGGGTGGTTCCTGAAAACTTAGGACTGGCTGTTGAGCTTTTCCAAGGGGAGCTTCCATGTAGAGACAGGGCAACTACAGCAAACCTCGTGCTTCTGATGGGCAAACAAGTGGGCTTCTATGGATTTGCCTTCTGGTATGGCCTTCATCATTGTGTCCATGGGTGGATAAGCAAGCAGGAGCTGTAAGAAGAAACTTAATGTTTCATTTCCCCAAATGAGGAAAGCTTTAACCAAAACCCTTGCTGCCATCAATGTCTTAGTTGTGTTGTAGTTTAAAACAGCTCCTGTGTGAGTAAAGAGCTCGCTACTGTGTTTTCCATGTTAGGGTGTGACCTTGCAGTCCTCACTTCAGGACATCATGTCAGGTATAGCACTGGGGAAATGATTTGGAGATTCCAAAAGCAATTTCTCTACGATTTAGAGAAATTAGACCTGTACAGTGGTCGGAAAGCGATGGGGATGTACCTACTTAGCATTCGTAGTCATTCTACATCCTTTAGTCGTCACTCCTGGATTGTTTATTATTGCACAAAAAGAGCCCAGCTCAGAATCTGAGCTCTGAATAAGTTTGCACGTGAAGTCTTAGAGGTAGGATAGCCTTCTTAATGCTCACACAGCTGATCCTTTTCCTAGTGGCACGAAGTACAATCCTAATCGAATTGTCCTTAGGGTCAGTCTCCTTCGATACGTCAGCTCATCATGCATGCCATGGCAGAATGGTACATGAGAGGGGAGCAGTATGACCAGGCAAAACTGTCACGTATTCTTGATGTGGCGCAAGACTTGAAGGTGAGTTTGACAAAACACTGCTATTCTTTTCTGTCTGTCTCCTGAGATGTTCTCCCCTTTTAACAAAGGCTAAGCTTAACTTGGGTGTGACTGTTTTAGCAAGGATTACTTTGTTTAAGGATGCCTGGGTTCAGTAGTTGCTGCTATACCTCATCTTAAAGACAATAAACCCCAGCCCGTGTTCATGTGCTGTTCAGCTGAGCTGTGGTAGCTGGCTAGGGGTGCTTTCTAGCCTGTCCAGTTGTGAACCCGAGACATTTTACTTGGTGTTTGCAGTGGAGCTGGTTATCGTGGCTTAGCTGACAAGTGACTTGAAGGAGTGTAACAGAACTCGTGCTGTGTGAATGTTGTAAATCCAGGAAGAACTCTGACTGTTCAAACCTTGAATACCATTGAAATGGGAATGTAGAAAATGTTCTTCAGATACTTGTGTGACGGTGGCACTGCCAAGCTTAATGGAATGGGGGTCCTTAAGAACACTTCTGCTTTCTAGTCATTCACACAGTCACAAAGGAGACTGGAAGTTGTGACTGACTTCTTTGAGACCTTTATGCTTTCTAAAATGAAATGCAAATAATTGGGTGTTTAAGTGCAAGAGCACCAACTGCTGCTTGAAGTCGGTTTGTTGTAGCAGTTACTGTGTTCAAAGATGAACTTTTTGAGCAGATATATTCAAAGTGGCTTTGAAGGGGCTGAAGTGTGTTTGCAGGGAGCTGCTAGGACAGTATCAACTTGGCAGCTCTCAGCCACTTGCTGGAGGATTAGAGGAAAAGAGAGAGGGTATCCTTGTGTCTTCACTAGTAGTCTTCTGATTTTCTTTCTTCAGGCCTTGTCAATGCTGCTAAATGGTACTCCATTTGCCTTTGTTATTGACCTTGCTGCACTTGCCTCTCGACGGGAATACCTCAAACTTGACAAATGGCTCACAGATAAAATTCGGGAGCATGGGGTAAAGCAGGATTTTTCTTTTTTTTATTTCTGCACTCTGTCAGTGACTCACTGAAGTCACTAACAATTTTATAAGTAGCTGTAAAGCTGTGGAAAGTGTCCATGGTCTTGATAGTTCACCGTTTTCACAGAACTATAATAGCTTAGTGCAATTCTTTCCATGGTGCAATTGCCAAGTTTGAAATAGTGGCTTGGATGCAGTTTGGGAGATTAAGATAACATTTTTTTCCTCAGGAGCCCTTCATCCAGGCCTGTATGACTTTCTTAAAGAGGAGATGTCCATCTATCCTGGGTGGCCTTGCTCCAGAAAAAGATCAACCCAAAAGCGCTCAGCTTCCTCCAGAAACCTTGGCGACTATGTTGGCCTGTCTGCAAGCGTGTGCTGGGTAAGGATAATGTGGCTTATGCTGAATGTCTAATCTGTTTGCAGCTCATTTGCTGGCACACGGTCACCTCTGGTTTGGAATTTCACATGGAGAACAGGGTTACTGAGAGTAATAGAAGCTTGCAGGTATAGATTCAGTAGTATTTTGAACTTTGCAGTGAAACTTCTCTTGTAGGCTGTAGGCTGGGTCACAAGAGCTTATTTGCTTTTATAACAAAATATGTGAGGTGATCTTGGAAACTGGGGGGTGGCTGGTTAGATCTTCGGTGATTGTTAATGGCTAGTTGCAGGGCTGTAATTTGGACTAAAAGGAGTAGAGGAGTACAGGATGGGACAACACCTTGGAAGATGGTGACTCTAAAGGATTTTGTGATTGTGTTGAGCGAATGTCTCCATGTGAGGTCACTGCCCTGTCAAAGGGCTAATGCCATCCTTACGTGTAGGAGAAAAGTGTAACTGGTGACTATAATGCAAGGGAGACTGAAACTAGACGTGTGTCACTTCTTTGTCTTGATTGGAGACAGTCTTGAAGTAGTCAAAGGACAGCAAATACCCATGACTGTTGCACATCAGATTGTTTAAGTCGAGAAGGAAAAAAGTGTGCATCCTAGAGAGCTGTTTTAAAACACTGTGTTCACATTAGTGATAATGCCTGAATGTCGTAAAGTATTTGTGGTGTCATTTCTTAACGCTGTCAGATCAAGCTGGTATTTAACTGAATCTTTTGAGGGTAATTAGGCATAGCACAGTGTGATATGAGCCAGAGAGGCTGAAAGCTGGAGGTGGAGCTGGAGGTGGAGAGTTAAATTTTGACAGCAAAAGAGGCTGGTGTGTCTGAGTGCATGTCACCTGCTCTAAGGCTGACGTTGTGTCCCTTGGCTTAGCCAGTGTTGTCTGGAAATACAGAAGAAACATCTCTAAAGGTATCCAGGATGATTCACAACTCATGTAGGCACTAGGAAATGAGTATCTACACAGGGTTGTCCCGATGGGTATTTGAACTGGAAGGGAATTTGAGGTATCCGTGAGATTTTTGGAGAAAGGATTCCCTTGATTTCTACTGGGACCTGTGCAATTAAACTTCAAAATGCTGTTGAAATGCTATTTCTGCAGTGCAGTGGTCTAGCACAGCTCTCAGACTGAGAAGACGGCTGTTATTTTTTAACTCAAAATGCATCTTTTGAGGCTATAGCTTGCAAACTAACTTACATTTGCTATTTTGCATGCTACTGTGTCATGATTGTAGAGGTTTAACAGTTAACTGGAGACTTGACTTGCTTCTAATGTCACTCTGTTCTGAATCTTAATGTGTTACTGAGTTTCATTTATTCAATTAATTCCAAGAGCCACTAGTTCTCTACTGGCACAATTCTCTCAGCTTTTGCTGCTTTTTATAGCTCCTTGTATTCCCTTTTATGCAAGAATGTGACCTACTTGCAGTAGTTTTCCATTGGTTATTCTCTTTGATCTTTAAAAAGAAAATGCTTGGGTTTCTTTCATGGAGCAATTGCTGTGATTAGCTTAGGTTTCAGTTGCGAATGGAAGCAGGCGTTGTAGGAGATTAAAATCACAGTAAATATTAAATATGTCTGGGAGGGTAGTTCCACTTCACATCTGTTGATTTAGGAGCCTGCTCTTTAATTAGGCTGTAGTTATTTCTTGTCCTGTTTTGTGTCCAGGGACAGGCTTTTCTTAGCAACCAGGACCCTGCGTGTTCTGAGACTTTTTATTTTTGGTGCAGCTTGTTTGTCACTGGTGAGTACTGCAGTGGTGGCATCATGTAGCAGTGGTGCTTCAAAAAGAACTAAGTATTCCATTTATTACTGAGCCTTTTGAACACAAAGGTGGGGTGGTTGCAGGCACCACAGGCTGCCCAAGCCCTCTCCTCCAGGAGCTGCGGTGAGTTGAGGGGCAGCACTGCCTCTCCCATGCAGTTGTGTTTTATCAAGTGTCACCAGCATGGGGAATGGTCATTCCCTCTCAGTCCCTATCTCAGGGTTTCGGGCTACCTGTGCCTAGGGCAATGAAAAAGCCTTTCCTCACTTTGTAAAAAAGGGTTAAAAAAAATAAAAGAATGCAGGAGATGTGAACCTGTTTTTCCAGTGAGCTGGAGCTTCCCTTAAGCAGGTGGTTTGGTTCCTCTAGAGCTGGCTGACTGTGGTCCGTGGCTTTTCCTTCTCACTTAAGTTTCAAAGTTCTCCTTCCTGCAGTTTCCCCTGTAGTTCTCTTCTGGGAATGGCACTGATTAGGTTAGATGCCTGGATATATTTTTACATAGAACTTGAAAATATGAACATTTTCTTTAAGATCTAGTTACAAATCATGCCCACCTACTTACTGCTTTATATCATTTGCCTCAAACGCAGGGATTTTTGTGAAAACCTGCTGTTTTGTACTATCTAAAAATACTGTGATGTTTGCATCTTGATACAGCAGTTTGTTTTTTCATGGGATGAAGTTAACCTTCTGTCTGGGTGGCATAACAGTGGTTTGCTCCAAAGCACGAATGGCCTCGCTGGTCACCATGAGTACCAGCCTGGCATCGTTAAGCCTCTCTTAGTCTCCAGTGTTTGCTGCCCTATTATCTGTCTGCAGCCAATTGGAATTTGTTTTATGTATTTAAGCAGAAAGATTGCAAATTTGACTGCTACCAAAAAAGGGGAGGGCAGAAGATTGAGAGTGGTAACCACGTGTGACCTCAGCCTTTCAGTCCCCAGTCCTGTTCCCTGGTTAGCTGTGGAAATGCTTCCCACCTCAAAAATACTGTGCTTGCCAGTTCATTGGTCATATGTACACTTAAATGTGGAGATTTCTGAGTCTGTGGCATTGGGGCGCAGGAAAATACATGTTGTAGGTACTGAGCCCCCCACACAGAGCTCACAGCTCTGTCTGCAGGTCTGGTAGTGCCTTCTCAAAACGAGAATCGGCTGTTGGGTTTTTTAACTCTGTGTAGCCTGCCATGGGATACTTGCTAAAGCTGAAGGCTCATCTGTGCTTTGTCTCCCTGCCCTAATCTACAGGATGGTTCCTCTTTCTTTCTTTTTCCCCTCATCCCAATAGCTGTGCAGTAAAAGCTTGTAAAATTGAGTTAGAATGAGGACCCTCCAGACAAAGTTAACGACTCCCCAAAGCTGTGTTGGTGGATTGCTCTGTTACAGGGAGGAGGCTGCTGTGTTAGCTGTCCTCACCGAAAAGGTAGAGGAAAAACTGCCAATGGTTGGCTGTACTTTTCAGAAGGAAAATGTTAGTGTTGTCTTCTGTTTGTGGTTGGGTATGTCAGCAGCAGAGCTGGCTTTCTTTCCTGTTTGGGAACACAGCAGCCAGACATGGAATGCTTTGGAGAGAGGTACTGACTGCCCTCGACTGCCTTCATGCCTGAGTTTGAGCTTTCCCTTGGCCTTTGATTATAATTTCCTTGAATAGTTAGGTTTCCTGTCTCAGTTTTGGTTTGATGTTTGTGCCTGAAGCGTGTATTTCAGTTTGTAGACAGATGAATTTCAGTGAAGCAGGTGGTGGTATTTACCTCTCATCCTTTTTTGTCTTGGAGTGTGTAGCCCAAGCTTTAGTCATGTCACATCTCCTCCTTTGGAGAGACCTTGTGTGTTATGAGATTCAGAATGGGCATAACCACAAAGGGTGAAGTCTGGAGACAGGAAGGAGACTTGAAGAGAGAATCTGAGCAAGGGATCATAGCATCTGTTATGGTGTGTTTAATTCACGAGGCTCAGCTGCGTATAGCCCATCTGTGAGCAACAGCAGATAGACTGTGGTAGATAGTCTGCTCTTCCAAGGACTGTGAAACATGGCCCATTTTCTGTAGGAAAACCAAATAAGTTGGGGGCCTTAGTTTTACGAACACTACAGGGCTCACTGTCCTGCTTCTGTCCTGTAGGAGTGTCTCTCAGGAGCTCTCAGAGACGATCCTCACCATGGTCGCAAACTGCAGTAACGTCATGAACAAGGCTAGACAGCCGCCTCCCGGAGTCATGCCGAAAGGACGCCCACCCAGTGCCAGCAGCCTGGATGCCATCTCTCCTGTACAGGTAGGCAATGTGCTGCATTTTCAGGTCATGGTGTTGATTCAGCATTAGTTCTGCTGCACTGTTTGAGTTTCATCAGCAGGACTAAGTAAAACATCATCTGGTTCCCTTAGTTTTACACTTGCATGTCTAGGTAATTTGTTTGTAACTCCAGAATAATGCCTGAGGGTTGTAGTTCAGAACTGTCTTTCACTGCACAAATGTCTGTTAGAAGGCAGGATGGGGGTACTGAAGAGGGATAGAGATGTGGTTTATTTAAAATTCCTGAGGGTTTCTTTTAAAGTCCTAAAATTTACTTAGACTGTTGAGAATTTTAAGCACTGCCTTTGAACCTGATGTGTCTTGTTTGTAGCTTCATGGGCCAAGCAACAGTGCTAGAGCGTAAGGACTTGTTATAACTGGGGCTTTTCAGCTCTCAACTGAACTGCTCTTTTAAAAACAAGGTACATTTATGTGACTCCCTGCCACTTATCATCCCTTCCTCCTCCAGAGCAAGACATTACAGACAGGTTTTGCTTCTAGCAATTACTTTGAACGGCAGATTTTACAGTGGTGACAAGTTTTTCACGTGAAATAGCCTTTCTAAGACTTGGTGAGGTCTGAGGTCGCAAACTGCAGAGCGTAAACTAGGATAAAAATCTACACGCTGCTTTCTGTAAGCATTTACTGTTGTGTTACTATGGAACAATCAGCCTTTCTGTCAAACCTCTGACAGAAGAGGGTTTTATGGGATCGTGGAAGTCAAAGTGAAATTGAGTTCAGTAGACGAACCAATCTTTCGAGGTGATCTGGATGACTTCAGAGTTTAAAGTAACCATGTAGAAGAGCCCTTGTCAGGAATGTTTGGATTCGTAGCTGTCTTCACACAAAACCTGCCCAAAATCAGCTTGATTGCGTTTTACGGATGTCTGTGTACAATCTTCCTTTCTTCACTCAGATCGACTCGCTTGCAGGAATGGCATCACTCAGCTTAGGTGGCTCAGCTGCTCCTCATACCCAGAGCATGCAAGGCTTCCCTCCAAACCTGGGCTCTGCCTTCAGTACTCCTCAGTCACCAGCAAAAGCGTTCCCCCCTCTCTCCACCCAAAACCAGACGACAGGTTTCAGTGGCATTGGAGGACTCTCTTCACAGCTCCCAGGTACTGTTAGCTGGGTGGAGTGGTTTATTTTTGACATAGCAGAGCTCAGGCGCTGTTATTGCTGTGGTTGGAAATACTGGGAAAACAACTGCGTGTGGCGTGGGAAGGAATTGGTTCTTGTTCCTGGGTCACCGCTGAGAGCGTTTCAGAGTGTTGTGACTGCAGAGGGTAAAAAGTTTTAACAGATTTTAGCAGCATTATTTTAGGTTGGGACAGAGACAAAGAATTGCTTGAGAAGAAGGTTGGTTTAGGGACCCTGGCAGTGCAGGGTGAATGGTTGGACTCAGTGATCTTACAGGTCTCTTCAACCAGATGATTCTGTGATAAAACTGCTGACATCAGGCAGTTACAAAGCTATACAGCTCTGAGTTCTTGGAAATGACAAGTGCTGGGAGTGGTAAGTGCGTGCCAAGGTGGCCTTACTACGGGTTTGCTTTCCAGTAGGTGGCCTTACTACGGGTAGCCTGACTGGCATAGGAACTGGAGCCCTGGGCCTTCCTGCAGTGAACAACGACCCGTTCGTGCAAAGGAAGCTGAGCACATCTGGACTGAACCAGCCGACATTCCAGCAGAGTAAGATGAAACCTTGTAAGTGGTAGTGTTGTCTGTGGCTGTGAAGCGTGACTGTGGTCTGCAGTTAATCTACATTTCCTTCAGGGGAGGCTTGGATCTGGAGGTGGGAAAGGGTAGAAGTGTGTCTCTTACGTCATTAGTCTGAAAAAGGTGCTTCTAAACTTCGATGCTGCAAGCTTGCCAGGGGGCCTGGGGGGGGTTAAAAAAAGCTGTTCGCATAAAAATATGACATGTTATGGATTTGCATGAGCAGTGTGTTTGTGTCCAATTTGTTGTGCTGTGTTTTGAACACAAGTGCTGTCCTCTCTACAGCGAATCCTAAGCGTCTGGTAAGAGGGCTGGTTTGGTTTTGTTTGTAACGGGGTTAAACAGCTGCCTGGGTGAGGTCCTGCTGCAGCAGAGCACTGGACAGGTGAAGCAGTGCTGGGTACAAACAAGACTATCAAGGAAGGTGGGAAGGTGGATTTTGGAAGGAATGATGTGGTTCCTAACACAGAGCCATTATCCTTAACACACTTACGCCTCTGAAATATGTTCACAAGGAAATGTTTAAGCAATCAAGTGTTGCCTTTAGGAAGCACAGCCATATGCTAAACCTTCCCCACTGCTGTTAGGTCTCCTCCATAAAAGCAGAGTTACCAATCTCTGCAGTGGAGGTGGCTGTAGTGACCGTTGGCTTATATTTTGGGGTTTGCATATTGAGTATAAATTTGCTTGAAGCTCACTGCTGGCCTGAAAGTTGTGTGAGAGTTTGTCTGCATGTTAGTGTTGTGGAGCATGCTTCCTTCTAGCCTGGTTTGCGATAGTTTAGTTCAGGTGTCAGGCGCGGCCAGCTTGGGATGCAGCGCATTCTAGGAATAGCACAGTATGAGGTTAATTCTGTCTTACTTAGGCTCAGGTCCTTTTGCATAAATACATTGAAAACAGGATTTTACATACAGTTCCTGCCTACTGGAAAGGTTAGATATCCTGCTTTTCAGGAGAACTGGCAGGTTCTGTACAGATTGGAGGAAGGGCTAGGTGAAATCCTGACCGCCTGAAGGTGTCCTGAGCATGATGCCTGTTCCCTTTTTTCACAGCTGACTTATCTCAGGTGTGGCCAGAGGCTAACCAGCACTTTAGCAAAGAAATAGATGATGAGGCAAACAGCTACTTCCAGCGTATTTACAACCATCCACCGCATCCGACCATGTCTGTAGATGAGGTGAGTGCCCTTGGGCAGCAGTTGTGTCACCTGTCCAGAGACTTGCTGTAAAGGTGATAGTAATTATTCCTTCATGTGTTAGTTCTAGTGGAAAAGTCATTAAGGGACAGTGGCTGATGCTTGGGCATCGCTTCTGTGCTTGGCTGAAATGGTGTATTTCTAAGGCAGCTTCTCTGGATCGAAGACCTTAATGTCAAAGTAATGCTCCTAAAATGACACTGTATGAGGGGTTCAACGCAGAGTGGAAGCTCGTGTGTTCAAATAACACACGAGCATTCCTTTAAACTGTCAGCGTAAATTATACTTACCTTGAATATATTTGTGTTTAAAGGATCTAAAAATAACTGCAACATCCAAACATGTAAAGGTGTCCTAAGTTCTACCTTCTGAGCTTCCATAATTTTTTTGGTTAGTCTCTATGAGAGTAATTATCAGCCTGATGTACTTGCTCTTTGAAGTACTTCAAATTTACTTTTAATATATTTGTGTGGTTATAAATTATGGAAGACACAACGTTAATTTTCATTTTCCTAGTTTTGAAGCAATGGAATAGGCAGTCACAAAAAAGTTTTATGTGAAGACAGTTACTTAAAGGGGAGAAAAGTAACATCTGAAGGGGAGGCTTGTTGTGGTGTAGTGTCTGTGGCCAAAATGAGGTTTTCTTGAAGAGGGTTTGCAGTCCAGCTGCAAAATAAATCTGTTGGTAACAATTGGGAATTTCTTTGCAGGTCTTGGAAATGCTGCAGAGGTTTAAGGACTCCAACATCAAACGAGAACGAGAAGTGTTTAACTGTATGCTGAGGAACTTGTTTGAGGAATACCGTTTCTTTCCCCAGTACCCCGATAAAGAGCTGCACATAACAGCCTGCCTCTTTGGTGGGATAATAGAGAAAGGACTGGTTACTTATATGGCATTGGGCCTGGCCCTGCGCTATGTTCTTGAAGCCTTACGAAAGCCTTTTGCATCCAAAATGTACTATTTTGGTATCGCTGCACTAGATAGATTTAAAAATAGGTGAGTGTGGATTTTGGTAGCACTTGCGACAGTACGTGTGATGTCTTGTTAACCTTGAACCTGCTCTAATTATGCAGTACAGGATCACTTATATGTGTTAGAAATTTCCACATCTCAACATCAGGATCACGTTAAAGATGTGCTGAGCTGAAACAAGATGTGCTAGTGTGCTAGTGAAAGGGTGACTTACTTTGTAAACCCAAATGTTTGGTGCGGTACCTGCATAAATGTGGGACAAACTGAGATGCTGAAACTACCTAGTGAACTTTGTTTCTAAAAATAATTCCATGAAGTGTCGAGTTGAATAGTCAGCCTGTTAGAAATGGGGCAAATGTGATTACTCTTTGCAGGTGCATTGTAACGGAGAGCTACGTGTGCTCTTCATCATGGCAAGGCTGGCTAGGAACTTAGCTCTAGGACTTTGGTTTTACACAGAAATCTCAAGTATGGCAAAAAATATCTCAAAAAAGCTTTCTCAGAGCTTTTAATGGATTGCAGGAGAGGTGGGTCTCAAGGCAGGCTGCCATAGTAGGCAGGATTGTACACCCATGGGAGAAATCTCCATTCTGGAAGAAGATACTTGAATGTAAAAAGTATTAGCTTCCCAGAATTCTTTAATGACTAGAAATACCTGGACTTGAAGTGTGGACTCATAAGCAAGGAGCCTGTTATCTTCTGTCCTTACTCTCCTTTTCTAGTTCATCTGTGCTGCTGTATCTCACCTGTAATAAAAGCTGCAGCAACGTTCATGGCTGGATATTGTGTGGTGGAGTTAACTGAGCAGGATGAATAGACAATTCAGATGGACATACTTGAGGCTTAGCCACCATCTTATTCCTCTTAAGAGCCGTTTTAAGTAGGACATAAAGGTTTTGCTCTCAATGAGTAGTAGCAGGATCCAGCGTTCATAAGTAGAACTACAGCAACTGGTATGCATAGGTGAAGCCTCTGCTGTGGGTGTAAGGGCACTGGTTTGCTGTTTAAAATGCAGTGAGCCAGACTACAGATTACTTACTTGAGTGTTCCTGACTAATGCATGTTTTGCCTGACAGGTTGAAGGACTATCCCCAGTATTGTCAGCACTTGGCTTCTATTAGTCACTTTATACAGTTCCCGCACCATTTGCAGGAGGTAAGTGTGTTCGTACCAGCATACTGGCTTTCTTGGATTTTAAATACTTTGAGCAAATTTCCATTTTCCATCTGAAAAATAGCCTGAGCTGTCACAATTTTAGACAGCGTACATCCGCAGAGTCAAATACCTTTTCTCAAAGGTTTTGCCATGGGATGAGGTGGATGGTTAACCGGTGGTTATCCAGTTTCTCTTCTGTTTCCATCAGTCTGTTTGGGTTGTTTATACCACCTGAATGTGACTGCGTCATCACCCAAAGGTTTTAAAGGCTGTCTGTAGATCCTCATTCCAGTCTCTTAAGGATTTGGAGTTTTCCTCTAAAATAAAGGGCATTCAACTGGGTTCATAGTTTCATGTCTGAGAGTTATGGACATACCCTGTAGTCCAGGGAGTAAAAGCGGTGTTGGTCGTATGGTATCTGCCACAAAGGTGCTTTCGCTGGTAGAAATACAGAAAAGCGAATCCCAGCAGCAGAGCTTGAGAGCATAATCTCAATAAGGAGATACTAAGGTAGAGGCCATCTGCCCAAACCTGCAAAGCCCAGGAGCAGCGTGGTTCACTGACATGTTTCAGACTGTGTCCCTCAACTGACAGTGTGCTGTCTGCTGTTACACGTTTCTGGATAAACGTGCTCAAGTGTGTTCTTTCTACTGTGGAGCTGCTTTAGAGGATGTAAAAGCTTAGTTGAACACTTCAGAACTGTGGTTTTGCTTATTCATTGCGAACTCGAGGCTTGACCATTTCTGTGTAGCTGTAGGAGGCCTCGGGATAGACTCTTACCTTCTTTGCGGCAAGTTCCTTGATACTCATGTGTTTCTATTATGCTTTTTCCCGTTGTTTTGCTCTGCTATCCCAGACCTGCAGGGATGGGGCTGTCAGGGTAGTGCTCTGTAAAATTTTAAGGGTGTCGAGTCCCTAGACACTTGGCATCAACCTGCTGAGGTCAGAGCTAGAGGCTCTTCTCCACTAAGACAGTAAATAGTGACATGATGTGCTTTATAAGGGTGTTCAGTTGTACCTTGTGGATTCCCTTAATGGTATTAGTGTCTAAAGGTCATTGGTAAATATAGTAGAACTACTGCTCATGCTAAAACTCAACCCGTAGTTCTGTTGCTGAGTGTGAACTTTGGTACGTGCTTATTTTACCCCATTTCAGTACATCGAGTATGGACAGCAGTCGAGAGATCCTCCTGTGAAGATGCAGGGTTCAATCACCACCCCTGGAAGTATTGCACTTGCCCAGGCTCAGGCCCAGGCCCAGGTTCCAGCAAAAGCTCCTCTTGCTGGCCAAGTCAGCACTATAGTAACCACCTCAACCACCACCACTGTTGCAAAAACCATTACAATCACTCGACCAACTGGAGTCAGCTTCAAGAAAGATGTGCCGGTAAGTGCTCTTACTGGAGAAGCACAGGAGTTAAATTGCTGATCTGTGAGTACGTGGAGACAAAATCTGATTGAATTTCTATACCATGAGTTTCAAATGACCCACATTTTTGTGGAGAAGGATATTTAAAACTGCATCTCCTTTCCCCTTAACGGTGGTGTTCCAGACTCAGAGCTGCAGCTGTAGGGCACGCTCTGTTCACTTACAGTTGGCTGCTTCCTCAGAAACGATCTGCTGGGATTTCTCCTTCCCAAACCAGCACCAAAGTGGTGGTGGAGACTCACGGCTCGATGAAGTCCTGCTCACTGCTGGCACTGTAGGCAGGCTCTCAGCCTAATGGGTGCCACTGCAGAGGCCCCTCTTGTATACAGCTGAGTGCTGGAGGTTTCTTGGTACAGCAGTGTTATTTTGCTGAGTATTGATCACTTATAGAGTAAAAAATACCACTTGGCTCCATGAGAATGCTGCTGAAAATAAATGAAGATGAATCCGAGACAGTAAATGTCACCTGACAAAGCTCAGTTTTATTTTGCACGTGAGAACAGAGCAAAAGCTTCTTTTGACGTCACCTTTATATATTGTCTATTTGTGTTCTCCCTCCAGCCTTCCATTAATACTACCAACATTGATACACTGTTAGTAGCAACGGATCAAACTGAGAGAATTGTGGAACCTCCAGAGAATGTCCAGGAAAAAATTGCTTTCATCTTCAATAATCTGTCTCAGTCAAATATGACACAGAAGGCAAGTATGGAATAACACTGGTAAAATTATGTCTTTGTGTATCTTTCTGGAAGTCCATGCAGAAGTGGTGGGTGATGATATTTAGTG
Source organism: Bucorvus abyssinicus (assembly GCA_009769605.1). Classification (NCBI taxonomy): domain Eukaryota; kingdom Metazoa; phylum Chordata; class Aves; order Bucerotiformes; family Bucorvidae; genus Bucorvus; species Bucorvus abyssinicus. Next base: position 2,268,963 of record CM020040.1, read on the forward strand.
TTAAAAGCAATGGACTGAATATGGCTGTGTGGGTCAGAGCTGACTCCAGAAATTTGTGGTCATCTTCTCATATCTTCTGTGATGTGCTTTTTCATCTGGTATGGAGACAGGTTGAAGAATTGAAGGAAACGGTGAAAGAAGAGTTCATGCCTTGGGTATCACAGTATCTTGTGATGAAAAGAGTCAGTATTGAGCCCAACTTTCACAGCTTATATTCAAACTTCCTTGACACACTTAAGAACCCAGAGTTTAATAAAATGGTTCTGAATGAAACCTACAGAAATATCAAGGTGAGTAGCACAAGTTCTCCAATACTTAAGTAGATCTAAAGCTTTAGGAGTGTGCTGTTCTGAGGCTGTTTGCTTAACTGTGGTGCTGATCATCAGACTGTTTTCAGTCAGGAATGTACCAAAGACTTAATTCAAATGGTATAATGAGAGGGCAAATCTTCATTTGAATTAATTTATGTAGGTGGACTCTACATTTGCATGTACATTACATATTGCACTACTTGTACATTAAAACCTGGGGGGAAATTGCTTGTGGTCAAGTTCTGTAGTGTGAGGAAAGCATAAAGATGAGAAAAACACTCTCTCTTCTCTTCTGGAGAAAGAGGACTAAAGGGGAAGAGGAGGATTTAGAAAATATGGGTCTAACAACCAAAATTCACTGGAGGGCTGAGATAATGCAAAGGGGAGGAGGAGGGAAAAGTGGTAGCCCAGAAAAGATGAGGAGATGCCACAAGTTTGTCAATCAAGCACTATTTTTAAACCCATTGGTGCAATTTCCTGACCACCATGGGTTACGCTATAGTGCAAAAGAATCTCCTGGCTCTTTAGAGCATCACTGACCTTGTTGTGTGCAGCTGATGCTCCTCCTAAGCTCAGGAACAGAACTAACAGCAGAATACTTGTGACATGATTTAAGACTCGAAATGAGACGTGCAAACTGTAGCCTTCAGGTCTGTGATGAAGTGTTAAGAGGAAGCATTGCCTTCAAGCTCTGCTTTAACAGTCTGGACAGAGTCAATGGTGAGGTGTGAAAAAAAGAGTAAACCTCTTTTTGATCCTCTCAAAGAATTTTGAAATCGTTACAGGGCAGATTTATGGGCTGCTGCCTTGAAGTGCAGGCTGCTTTTGAGTATCTCTGTAATGTGGCTGAAGCTAAAACTTTGTCTTAAGTCAGATGAGCTGCTGGATTTGGTTTTGAGTCTGATTGTCTTCCTGTTGCTGGGTTTTTTTTTTTTTTATTAGGTGCTACTGACATCAGATAAAGCTGCAGCCAACTTCTCGGACCGTTCCTTGTTAAAGAACCTTGGTCACTGGCTGGGAATGATTACGCTGGCTAAAAATAAGCCCATACTGCACACGGTGAGAGTCTGTCTTTACAGATTTGACAGGAATTGGCATGCTGTTATGCAGCACCATAGGCTTTGGGAGATTTCATCACCTTCCTGGTGCCTCTTTTTTGTGTGCTAAGTACAAAGTCTGATTCCGGAATTGGTCATTAAAGACATCTAAATATTTTTTGTATCAGCAAAGTTAGTAGCTAAGTTCTTGTCAAAAATAAATGAATTAATCTTATGTAAAAGCATATATTTGTAAATCCTCATTCAAGAAATAACTGCTGCTTAGCAGTCTGAAATTCAAGGACTGTCTTGACCCAGACTTGCCAATATGTCCTGTATGGAAGTAGCATGCAAGTAGAATTTGTGCTGTGTGCTTGCTGTTTTTTCCACCCTCTTCCCCTTTCCAATTGTTGATGGTATTTTTCAGGATTTGGATGTAAAATCGCTGCTACTGGAAGCATACGTTAAGGGACAGCAGGAACTGCTTTATGTAGTGCCATTCGTTGCCAAAGTCTTAGAATCCAGTGTCAGGAGTGTGGTAAGTGACTTTGTGCTGACAGGCTTACTGCTCAAGTGGCAAAATAAGCATTGCAGAAAGTAATCAGCTTTTTCCACAAAGTCAAAACTGTTTGACTTTCATGGAGAGAAAGAAAAGGGGTATAAGGGCTTAAAGGAATTCTGTTTTGAGGGAAAGTATGTGGCCTGTGCATTTTTTTTCAGTCTAAAGAGGTGGTGTTAGCCGAGCTGTACTGCAATATCCCTGCGCAGAACTCTGGGGAGAAATGGAAGGATGCATTGAAGGGATTCTAGGGTCTATTTCTTCTTTGATTTTATTGTTTTAATTCCCCTGCCCCTCTTTGACCCTGATCAGCTCTTTTCAGTTCTGCTTGACATAGAACTGATCCCTGAGAGGGACCAAGTCATTGTGTTTCCAGTTTAATGTTCAACTAGCTTCCTAACAGAGTTCCAGTCAAACAGAATACTAAATTCAACCCTGACTGCAGCTGTACAAACTTTTCCACAGCTGTTTGCGCACCTGTTCACTTGTCAAAACTTTCCAGTCCTCAGTTATCCAAATAATTCAAGAAGTTCATGTAATTTTGCTTTCCTCTTTCTCTTTTAGGTCTTCAGGCCTCCGAACCCGTGGACAATGGCCATTATGAATGTTTTAGCTGAGCTACATCAAGAACATGATCTAAAAGTAAACTTCTGTTTTTCTTTTCTATACCTGTGTGAGGTTTTCTTGACATACCAGTCAAGAAGGGTGATGTGATGGACCAGATTTCACTTCTCGCTTCTTTAGCGTGGGGAGAATTGGGCATTGCTTAATTTGGTAGAACTTGGATGAAACTCTTCTCCTGTGAGGTCAGCATGCAAGATACTTGTCTAATCCTCAGTCGCTATTAAAGTCGAAAAGGCATGGGGTTAGAATGGGAAGCTGGGGAGTCCAGTGGCCCAGCAAAAGTTTCGGGTATTTTCCTTGTGACATAACCTAAACTAGAATTGTTGTGCAGTTGAACCTGAAGTTTGAGATTGAGGTGCTCTGCAAGAATCTTGCACTAGACATCAATGAGCTGAAACCTGGAAGTCTCCTGAAAGATAAGGATCGTCTGAAAAATCTGGACGAGCAGCTCTCTGCTCCAAAGAAGGATGTGAAGCAGCCAGAAGAGCTGCCACCCATCACAACAACTAGTGAGTACACTTCATGCAGAATCCAGAATCACACTATAGCAGTTCCAGTAAGACAGGTTATGCTGTTGCAAAGGAAAAAGTGGAGCTATCGTAACATTGCTGAATGCTTGGGAGCACTTGGATAGTTTGCTGCTAGAAGTAGGTATACAGAGTTTGGAGATGGGAAGGGAATGGAGGCCATCCTGAAGACTAAATCTACCTGTGCTGCATATAGCTATTCCTTAGGAGGGAGTGAAGCGGGATGGATCTGTTAACATCAGGGGCTAAGCTAGGTCGTGACAGACAGCTCTGTTAAAACGTGCTCATGCTGAGTTGGTACTTAATCATTGGGAAAATGGAGAACAAAAAATGCTTGATGAGTTTAGGAGGCTTCATGATCAAACTGTGAAACTTTTCTTTCTCGGTCACTTGCTGGTTTAAATGAGATCGATGTGCTTCCATTATAAGCATTAGCCTTTCGGTAATGGGTCAATACAAACATTGCTCTATTGTACAGCTACTTCTACAACTCCAGCTACCAGCACCACTTGTACAGCCACGGTTCCTCCACAGCCCCAGTACAGCTACCACGACATCAACGTCTATTCTTTAGGAGGGTTGGCTCCACATATTACCCTAAATCCGACGGTAAGTTGTAGAGCTGATTTGGCTTGCTACAAGAATTCTTACCACCAGCATTGCTGCAGAGCTCAGCTGGTGGGAGCAGCGTTTTGTAAGTTGGAGTTACTGGAGTGTCACTTCTCAAAAGGGATGGGGAGGGTGAGCACTAACAAAAAAAGCAAATGGAGAATTTTAGGGGTGGTTAGTAGTTGGCATTAGTTAAATTTCACATGGTCAAGTGCTCTCTTGCTGTGACATTTCCATTAGTATCCAGTTTAGTTCTGGCAATGTCAGTTGGGGTAGTTGTTATCAGGACTTAAGCTTAAAAGGAGCTTCTGTGCTCCTTAAGAGTGACTAGCTCTTAAGTTAATCTTTGCATTGTGCTCAGCTGCAGCTGTGGAACAAAAATGGTCACATGTCCCAGTTTCAGAATTACAAATGGATATTACAATAGCCGCGTGTGGAATGCGGCAGGGCTGTGCTGTAGCCGAGCTATGACAGTAAATCTATGAGCTCTTCAGGAAATGTGAACATCTAGGGTAGGTGGGATTCCAGTTTTCTTTATTCTCACTTAACTTTCCTAATCCTCCTCCAGATCCCGCTGTTTCAAGCCCACCCACAGCTGAAGCAGTGTGTGCGGCAGGCGATAGAGCGAGCGGTGCAAGAGCTGGTCCACCCGGTGGTGGATAGGTCCATCAAGATTGCCATGACGACTTGCGAGCAGATAGTCAGGAAGGACTTCGCGCTGGATTCGGAGGAGTCGCGAATGCGTGTGGCTGCACATCACATGATGCGGAACCTGACTGCTGGGATGGCCATGATTACCTGCAGGGAACCTTTGCTGATGAGCATAGCTACAAACTTGAAAAATAGTTTTGCTACTGCACTGAGGGTAAGAGTCGCATCATCTGAAGCTTATTTCCAGCTTAGAGGACTGTAGACATCCAGCATTAGCAAATTGGTTCTCTACACTGTAGACTTGGTGGGTGAATTACGTGGCTTAACAGGCAGGGACACGAAGTTAGTGGACAAAAGTCTCATGGTTTGTGGAATTACAGTGGAAAAAAAAAAACAAACCTATGCTGAGGTGCCAGCTCATGTCAGATACTCTTAAGCCTGTAATGTGGATCTTACTGTGTTGCACACCAACTTCCTGACTACCTTTTTATTTTCCCCCAGTATTCTCTCCAGACTGATCACATCATAGAAGCCTTGGAGTGCTTCTCTTTGTGTAGGTTTTGAGGTAGAAGAGCTAGAGCAGGCAGGACTGAGTTGATTCTGGGACTTTCTGGTGATGTCTTGGATCAGCATGCTTCAGGCAGATTTTACTGACATGTGGTGTTGCTAGATATGAAATGAAGAATTTTTTGTGTTGCAGAAGAAAGTGCTGTAGAAGACATCAAAAAATTCACATCTGGCTTATTTTATGTGAAGTGGGTTAACAAGCAAGAATTTCCTTTCTTTGGACGAAGCGGTGTAGTTCTCAGGAATTCATGAAAAAGGGTAGATCTTAATGGACAAGGAAATCCAAGCAGATTGGACTGTTTGAGTTAACGTGTGTGCTCCGTTTCCAGTGGGAGTTGCTGCTTTGCACCCTGGAAAGTAAGTCCATCTGTTCAGGGTGCTCTTAAAGCAGACTCCTGAGAAGAGAAGAAGAAAATCTGTATCAGAAAGGGAACCCTCTGAAAAAGGCTTAGGACTGCTGTTTCACGTTGTTAGCAAAGCACCTTTCTATCTTCTGGCTAAAACCTAGGAAGTGGAAAACTTTTAGGCTTGATTTACTTTTTTTCCTGCATTAGCATCTGTTGTCTGAGCATCAGTCTAAAGCAGGGCTTTGTTTCTATGCCCTGGAGATAGGTTGGTGAAGACGGAGAACCTCCTGCTGGTTTTGTTCCTTGTTGAAAGCCTTTACTGTCATCTTGCCTGCATGTTTTATTCAAAGCTATGCAAAATTAAATTTATTATTGTGTGTTCCATCTAAAGAGAGAGCACGTTCCTAAGAGCATTCCCTTTTATTGCTGGTGTTCTGTAGAGGCAGTGGTGCAGCTTTTAAGGCTTGTAATAGACAAGGAAAATTTACCGCCTTCACTGATTGCTGTGGTTTTCAATAGGCAGCCTCCCCACAACAGAGGGACATGATGGAGCAGGCGGCTGCCCAGTTGGCGCAGGATAACTGCGAGCTAGCCTGCTGCTTTATCCAGAAGACAGCTGTGGAAAAGGCGGGCCCTGAGATGGACAAGAGGCTTGCAACTGTAAGTGTGGGACTGCTGTCTTTTACAAGTGTTGGGCCTGCTCAGATACATCCAGAATCAATGTCTAAATTCCTTGTGGCATTTGGTGTTTTTTCCAGGAATTTGAGCTCCGAAAACATGCTAGGCAAGAGGGTCGTCGATACTGTGATCCTGTTGTGTTAACTTACCAGGCTGAGCGGATGCCAGAACAGATCAGGTTAAAGGTGAGGGTGTTAACCTGGCCATGTTCTGATGCTGTCTCTTGTTCCACGCTGTTCCTTTCACTGAAAGATGACCAGTCTGTTTCCTTGGCTTGTCTGCTTTGTATTTTTCTTCCCTTAAAGGACATACCACGTGCTCCCAGCAGAGCATTTCTCTTGTGCCTCAGACATGCATGAAGCCAGTATTCAGTTATTCCTGTTTCTGGTGATGTGAGTTGCAGTTGTGGAGCAAAATCCTCCTCTTGGGAGGCGTGACAGGAGACAGGACCTCAGCGCAGAGCAGCTGAGTCCTACTGCTTGATGTCTAGGCTGCTCTGTTTAAGACCATGACTGAGCAGCTACCTGTTACACAAACTGCCCTCATTTCTTCATGCCACAGGGCATAACAAGGAGGTTAATGCTTGTTCTTTTCATTGCAAAGGTTGGAGGTGTGGACCCAAAACAGCTGGCTGTTTATGAAGAGTTTGCACGCAATGTCCCTGGATTCTTGCCTACCAATGACTTAACTCAGCCTACAGGATTCTTGGCTCAGCCTATGAAGGTAGAGATTTCTGAATTAATCAACTTGAGAGTGTGATAGCTGTTTGGTGAACACTGCAGAAGTGGTGTCCTCTGCTAGAATACAAGTAAGAACCAGGCTGAGTTGCTGGGAATTAGTGGCTGAAAGGTGCGTTGTTTTTAATGTCAGACTAATGGCAACATAAAACTTTTATCCAGTCTTCGGGGTTTGTAACCCAGCCTGGGACAAGATCTGCTAGTGGTGATTACTACGTTGTTGGTTTAGTAGCAGAGAAACATTTCATTCAAATCTCAGGTTTCTTTTGTGGGAAGATCATGGACGCAAGTATGGCTTTTGAGATAATGAACAGGATTTCGTATGAATACTTGGCCTTTAAGGGCTGGTAGAATTGTTTACTAGTTATTTCCACAGCTTAATTTGCTCTCTTTTGTATTTAAAATGCCAGCATAACTAAGCACAGTACCCTAGGTGTTTAAAATCTGGACGCTGTAATTTCTGAAGCAGAACCACCAATGAGTATTTGAGTTTCACAAATACAGTCCTGGCAAAAATCACTGATTCCTGCTTTCTCTTAAGCAGCAAGCTTGGGCTACGGATGATGTAGCACAAATCTATGACAAATGCATGACAGAACTGGAGCAGCACCTGCAGTCCATTCCACACACCCTGGCCATGAATCCTCAAGCTCAAGCATTGCGCAGCCTCTTAGAGGCTGTGGTAGTGGCTCGGAACTCTCGTGATGCTATTGCTGCGCTTGGACTGCTGCAGAAGGTGAGTGTTAACAACTCTTCTACTGTCACAGCTCACCTAGAGTTCATTACTCATCTGGCTTGTGAATCGTGTCTCTTCATGCATCCTGTGGAACTTGTCGTGATTTCAGGGTGATTTGGAGGCTAAGATGACGTTTGAGCTGCCCTTGTTAGGTGGCTAGTGTTGAGCACAGTGCTCGGTTTGTAGTAGCACACTTGGGGATTGTATTTCACAGTAACTGATAAATGAGTGTGCGTGGTGGGTTGAGCCTGGCCAACGGCCAAGCATCCATCCAGCTGCTCGTTCATTCCTCTCTCCTGAACGACAGGGAGAAAATAGAGGGAAGGCAAGATGCCTTGTTCGTTTGGGTGATGACAGTTCAGTAGGGAAAGCCAAACCTGTGTGCACAAAACAGAGAAATAAAAATCCCGACTTCCCATCAGCTCACAGATGGCTCGTCGGAAAGCAGGGCTTCAACGCGTGTAGGGCAAATGCCATAATCATGAATGGCCCCTTCATCCTCCCTTCCCTGAGCTTTTATTATTGAGCACGATGTCATATGATGTGGAATATCCTGTTACCCAGTTTGGGTCAGCTGTCCTGGCTGTGGTGCTTCCCAGCCTCTTGCCCATCCCCAGCCTGCCCAGTGGTGGGGGAAGCAGAGTGGGAATGAGGAAGCCTTGATGCTGGGCAGGTGCTGTTCAGCAGTTGGCAAAATACTGGTGTGCTGTCAACATTGTTTCAGCACAAATCCAAAGCACAGCACCATATGGGCTGCTAGGAAGGAAATTAACTCCATCCCAGCCGGAACTAGTTGACTATACCAGGCGGGGAGTGTTGCAGTGAGGATCCAGGAACAGTGGCAAAACACAAGTCACTGAAAGTTGGAGGGAGACTCTTTGTTCTTAACTGATAGTGCTCATACCTATTAAAGGATCTGGTCCTGACAAGGACTTGATCAGGTAAATACCCATGTGAACCTTATGAGGTATGGGTCTAGTCAGTCCTTGAGTATCAGCACAGGCTGGGGGTGATGTGATTGAGAGCAGCACTGTGGAGAAGGACTTGGGGTTGCTGGGGACTGAGAAGCTGGACATGAGCAGGCAATGTATGCTTGCAGTCCAGAAGCCAACCGTGTCCTGGGCTGCATCCCCCCACAGCGAAGCCAGCAGGTCGAGGGATGGGATCCTGCCGCTCTGCTCTGGGGAGACACCCCTGCTGTGCTGGTTCCAGCTCGGGGCTCCTCAGCACAGCAGAGACAGAGACCTGTTGGAGTGGGGCCAGAGGAGGCCACAGGAATGACCCGAGGGTGGAGCCCCTCTGCTAGGAGGACGGAGGAGAGAGTTGGGGGTGTTCAGCCTGGAGCAGAGAAGGCTCCAGGGAGACCTTAGTGTGGCCTGTCAGTGCTTCAAGGGGCCTGTCAGAAAGCTGGGGAGGGGCTGTTCAGCAGGGGCTGTTGGGACAGGACAAGGCATGATGGGTTAAACTGAAAGAGGGAGATTCAGACCAGAGAGAAGGAAGACATTGTTGCTGCTGAGGGTGGTGAGACCCTGGCCCAGGTTGCCCAGAGAGGTGGTAGAAGCCCCATCCCTGGAACCATTGCAGGTCAGGTTGGACCTTGGGGCTCTGAGCAACCTGCTCCGGTTGCAGCTGTCCCTGCTCACTGTGGGGGTTTGGACTGGCTGGGACCATTGAAGGTCCCTTCCAACCCAAACCATTCTGTGATTTTTAAATTCTATGATGAAATTGTGCTGCCCCTGTAAGAAGCGTCTTCTGTTTGCTATATACTAGCACAGATGTGTCTCTGAGTGCTGCAGCTCTTTGTCTAAAGAACCTGATAGCTGGCTTCAGGCAGGTTCTGTGAGTTTTTTCCAGGTGGTGAACGTGTAGATGACTTAGCCAGTAACATCTCACATCATGTTTTCTGGTGGTAACTCTTGCTGACGTAACTTGCAGAAGATTTGGAAGAGGACCTGTTTTTTCCTCTGCTAACAGGTTGCATCTATTCTAGGCTGTTGAGGGCTTACTAGATGCCACCAGTGGGGCAGATGCTGACCTCCTGCTTCGTTATCGTGAGTGTCATCTGCTTGTGCTGAAGGCTCTGCAGGACGGCCGTGCATATGGATCTCCATGGTGTAATAAACAAATTACTAGGTCAGTTTTGAGACCACAGGAACATTGATGTAGCTCCCATCATCTTCTGGGAGTTTCTGTGTTAGTCTGAGTCACTTGCCTGTTAGTATTTCATATTGCTGCAATTTGGACAGACAAAAAATCCACCTTTTTTTGGTCAAAAGTAACTAGATCTTCTGATAATGCTGCTTCATCTTAGAACATGATGGGAATCTTTAATGAAATTAAGCAGTAGAGTTGCTTTGGGGTTTTTTGCCTCATTTTATAGAGAATGGCTCTGTGCTATCACAAACTGTGACATGGCACATGCCTGCAGCAAAAGCACTAGTGCTTCAGCTAGGCAGATGGCCACTTTGTCCTCAGAAGAGAGGCTCCTTACTCTGAATAAACTTCAAGTGACAGTTGTGCAGGGCAACAAATGCTTGAGGCTGGCAACTGTTGTGAACTCAAACATTACCCTAGAGAATGCTCTAGAAGAGGCTTCTTCTGGAGCGGAGTATTGAAGCACAGTGAGGGGGTGGCACAGGTTTTGAACTGTTAGATTGGAGTTGCTTGGCTTAAACTGTGGAGTTGAAGCAGACTTTTTAAAGGTGGTCCAATTCTTCAGGTGCCTGATTGAATGCAGAGATGAGTACAAGTACAACGTGGAAGCTGTGGAGCTGCTGATCCGCAATCACCTTGTTAACATGCAGCAGTATGACCTTCACTTGGCTCAGGTAAAGGGAACCAGCTCTTGAGGAGGAGAAGCGTTGCGGTCCATCCACTGTAAGGTTTGTGGTTGAACTTTAATTGCCTTTTTCATGTTGACAGTCCATGGAGAACGGCCTCAACTACATGGCTGTGGCGTTTGCCATGCAGTTGGTCAAGATCCTGCTGGTGGATGAGAGAAGCGTCGCCCACGTCACAGAAGCAGATCTGTTTCACACGATCGAGACTCTCATGAGGATTAATGCTCATTCCAGAGGAAACGCCCCTGAAGGGTGAGATCAGAATACTGTGCAATATGTTCTTTCTCTCATGCTCGTGTAGGATTTGAATGTTATACAGGGGCTGTCTCATCATTCAGTACAGCTTTAAACTTCCTCCAGGGCTGCAGTCCTGTATTAGTTTAAACTGTCACTCTAATGTAATTGTGCTGATTTTATGTCAAAATAGAGGCAGCTGCAGCATCACATCAAACAGAATGCTTGAACAGGAACATCTTTCTATGTACCGTGCTCCAAAATGCCATGGTTCTGTGAGAAACTTGCTTTGATTTCCTGCCGATTTAGGCAATATTCTTACCTGTTGAAATATTAGACACATTGGTGTTAATATGTTATTTTGTTGATCATAAGCAATTCATCAAATTGGACAATCCTTTCTATCTCTTTAGCCATTTTTGTTTAGAGCCTGCAAAGCAATCGTCTGCTGATCTCACATGCCTTGTGTATCCACCAGCAGGTAATTAGGCAGCAAATGCTGCCACAGCCTCTGAAGATCCCTGTGGGACTTGCAGGTCTCCTTGTACTGAGGTGGAAGCAATTGCTGCTGGCTTTGAGAAAGCCCTGGACGGGAGCTTGGAGAACTCTGGGTTGCTGTGGGAGCAACCAGCAGCTGGCTGGTGGTGGTGGCGGCAGCGGCTGCCACTACCAACCCAACTGCTAGTGGGAGGTCCCAAAACAAGTCTATCTTGGAGCATGTTAGGGCTTCCAAAGTCTGCAGAAGTGAAGCTGTTTGTCATACTTGCGGTGCTTTGTTGCATTGGAGTGCAACTTCAAAGCTTGTATGGCTTCAGTGTTTTTTCTTTCATCATAAATGTATCTGCTTTCATGACTTATTTCTGCTATTCCAGTGAGGACTGGAAGATACGAAGATTTAGAATAAGAAATAATTTGCTTCCTTTCAACTAGATTTGACTGAGCTTTCAATTCCCGACCCTTCTTGGGGAGAAGAACTTCTAACCCGGCTCTCACTCTGGTCTGCTACATTAGGTTACCCCAACTGATGGAAGTGGTCCGGTCAAACTATGAAGCAATGATTGACCGTGCTCACGGAGGTCCCAATTTCATGATGCATTCAGGAATTTCCCAAGCCTCCGAGTATGACGATCCACCGGGCCTGAGGGAGAAGGCAGAATACTTGCTGCGGGAGTGGGTGAACCTTTACCATTCAGCTGCAGCGGGCCGTGACAGTACCAAAGCGTTCTCTGCTTTTGTTGGACAGGTAGAGCTTTGGGAAAGAAAGGTGCTTTTTATTCAACATCAGTAGGGTGTGATGCCCTCCATTTTAAAGCAGTGTTCTAACTCATGTTAGGCTTCCTTTTGAAACTTTCAGGTGTCTGGCAGCCAACTGTCCACATTGTGTCTGGTGTTGATGGTAAAGTTCTGTAGAAACCCCTACGCAGCTCCAAATCATGTTCTTCAGATACCATAGCACTAAGCTGTCAGTTCAGACCATGAGTTCTGGGATAAGTCTGGTGGGAAATGGACTTCAGCAGAGATAGCTGTGGCAGTGGTGCTGTCATGCTCTGTGTGACGGAGCTGGACTAGTGCTGCTCGTTACGGGTAACAGTGAAAGCCCTGACAGCCTACAGCAGGGAATCAATTAGAGAGGGATGCAGGTAAATTGTTTCAGACCATGTGAACAAGGGAATCTTAGAAAAAAGATCATGAGTCTTGAGACAGGAAAAACTTGAAGCTTCAAGTGGTGCCTAAATTTAAACAGGCTCCAACATCTCACTCCAGGGCACTGTATCAGGTGTGATGAAGAGTACACATCTGCCTGCCAGGTGTGACTGGGAGGGGCGATGCCCTCAGCAGCCCAGCATGTGTGGTAACAAACTCCCTGTTTATCTACACCATCTTCCCAAAACTGTGTTCCTGGCAGCTCCTTGACTGCACCTGCAGGGGAGGCCCTGACTTAGCCTCTTTACACTGTGTTCTCTTTAAATTTCTGTGTTCATACCACAGAAATGCTACAGATTTGGCAGCTACTAAGAAAAGGAAGTTTGAGCTAGGAAGTATCTGCAAAGAGCTTGACTGATGCAGTGATTCTTCATGGGACTTCATTGTCCTCATATGCTGGGTCGTTGCTAGCCTTCTGCTGGTCTGACTGCTACTGCATGGCATCTTTTTAATGTTTTTAATGGGTCTTGTGTTAAACCTACTTTTAAAAAAAATATTCTCATGACCCCACTCCTTTTATACCTTAAAGTAAGCTTATAAAGCACACTTCAGTGTACTGCTGATGCTCAGTGCACTTCTGCTGTTTTATCACACTTGTTTACCTTTTGTATGTATCTGATCAGATTTGAAATTGAATTGGAAATATATCAAGTGTGGTGTCGAGAGATAATTTTTTCCTTGCAGGCTTTAGCTGTGGGTTTTAAAGGAGTGTTTTGTAATACTCCAGAGATAGTAGAAGTTCTCCAAGAGTTAGTGATTATGCTGTTTAAATAGCTTCATGTCAGTGCAGTAGGAGTTTAGATGCTTTATTCAAAACCCAGAGGTTTCCTGCAGTGTAACTTGTTTCATGTTGATGGCTTTAATACCATGGGTAACAAGTAAGAGGAGATAAAAGGAGAGCTCTTTTTATCTGTGTGTTATTAAAAGCAACCCCCGATGCAAAGCAAACAAAAAAGCCCACTTGGTCTTGGCACATGAAGTTCCTGTGAGGAAAATTCACTCTTCAAACGCAGTTTGCTTCTACACAATGTTGCTGCAAAACAGTGGTGGCTCCTGAGCTACTAGTAGCTGGGGTGGGCCTGTCCCAAAGCTCGTACACCCCATGTGGGCTCCTGAAGGACTTCCAGGCTGAACCACGGCCGCCGCCATCCAAGGTCGAGTGCTGCTGGCAGCACTGATACTGAAATGGGCTCTTCAGCTGTGCTGACGCTTGAAAAGAGTTGGGATCAAAAAGGCTCTATCTGGGAGTAAATGTCTTTGCTGAAATTGCGTTGTCACCCTCAAGCTGCCTTAAAAATATTTGTCTTGGGGGAAAAGTAGCAGATAGAGCTTGGTACCCATCTCTCTGGAGAGTGGGGTAAAAATTAACTGTGCCAGGCAAGGTGGGGGCCTTGTAAAGTGTGTGATGTTTGAAATAAGCTGTAAATTGAACCTGCTGTGGTTACAGTTCTGAGGTTTTTCCCTTTCCTGATAGATGCACCAGCAAGGAATCCTGAAAACGGATGACCTGATCACCCGCTTTTTCCGTCTTTGCACCGAAATGTGTGTTGAAATCAGCTATCGTGCTCAGGCTGAGCAGCAGCACAACCCTGCTGCCAACCCCACCATGATTCGAGCCAAGTGCTACCACAACCTGGATGCCTTTGTGCGACTCATTGCACTGCTAGTGAAGCACTCTGGGGAGGCGACAAACACAGTTACAAAGATCAACCTCCTGAACAAGGTTGGGAACCTTTTTAGTACTCATTGCATTTAAAGCGCATAGTTGAGAGTACCTTGGTTGATAAATGTGGAATGGAGACCTTCCACAGGCTGCTGCTGAGGGATCAAATGAGGATGTTAATGGGTTGGTCACTGAAGTGATAAACTGTTGAGTGGAGCATCAGGCTGTCAAGTGGCTTTCTCGTTCACAACGATTTCATACCAAACAAGCCCAAAAACTCACCTTTGTGCCTTGAAATGAGCAAGTCAGCTGCTGTTGTTTGGGGTGTTAGAAAGTGTGGTTAAGGTTGGTGATTTGTGGGTGTCTGCCTTGATTTTTGAGGGCCTTGCCTCTACTCTTACACTACTTGGTTCATGGATGGTCTTGAGTAGTTAAGACCTTCCAGTGCTGCTTGGTCAGTTGTGACTGTGATCCACCAGACAGGGAAAGCCATGTGTAGTGGTTGGGAGCTGCTGATACAGACTGTAATATTAATTTATGGAGTGCTTCAAATAAGTAGAATCTTTGGTTCTTGTTAGAATTTTTTACTGATGGTTAAAGTATTAGCTCTAGGCTGACTTGCAAAGTAATTCTTGCTGTCACCACTGAAATGTCTCGATCTCGTCAGGTTCTTGGCATTGTGGTGGGAGTACTTCTGCAAGATCATGATGTTCGGCAGAGTGAGTTTCAGCAGCTTCCTTACCATCGCATTTTCATCATGTTGCTGTTGGAATTGAACGCTCCTGAGCACGTGCTGGAAACTATCAACTTCCAGACACTCACGGCTTTCTGGTACGTATTTGAGGTTGGCCACAATGCTCATCCCTTCCTGGTAGGATCAAGATTTGTCATCTGAAGACTATCTGACTATTCCTTTGTGGTGGCTTAATCACACTCGGAATAACCGGTTCTCCCATAGACAGTCCACGTGCTTGTGTTGAGGATTATGACTGGTAAAACCCATGATGCTAAATGCCTCGCTTTTAGGGCTGTGTATGTTTCCCCTCAATGTTAGAAAAAGCAAACTTATTGCTGTGCACTTCTAACCTGCTCTAACTTTTCTTTCAGTAACACATTTCACATCCTGAGGCCTACAAAAGCTCCAGGTTTTGTTTATGCCTGGCTGGAACTGATCTCCCACCGGATATTTATTGCAAGAATGCTGGCACATACACCACAGCAGAAGGTGTGGCTGCAGTTCATCTCTTCTGAATTAAAGCTCACACGGATGCTTATCTGGCGTGGTGCTGTTTCATGTCCAAGTGCACTAGTGGCATGGCTGTTCTGTTTTTGTTGTCTTCCATATTCACAGTCACCTAACTGCATGGGGAAGAGTCCGTGTGTCAATAAGCTACGGAATGCAGGGTGGATTGAATTTAATAAACATACCTCTGTCAACATCTGGAAGAGCTGTAGAATGCAGCGAATCCTGTCAGTTCAGTGTGGCATGTTGAGGGTTCTGGAAACGTCCATAGCACACGATGGGCAGCTAAAGCCCTTGAGCCTGTGAGCCGTGCTGCCCTGCTGGCAGCAGGACATGAATTCAGTCCTGGTTTATACAAAGACCAATCTAAGGATAGCTTTGAATAAGATAACTGCTCTTAACTGCACGTGTCCCAACCTGCCGTGTCTCTTTTTCCCTGACAGGGTTGGCCTATGTATGCACAGCTATTGATCGATCTTTTCAAGTACTTGGCTCCTTTCCTTAGAAATGTGGAACTCACCAAACCTATGCAAATTCTTTACAAGGTAAGAAAATTGTCAGCTAATAGATGCTACTTTCAACCCAAGTTGTCTGAAAGTAGGTGTTCTGGTAGCAAAACATGATTTACTCTTCTTGTATCTTAGTGTTAAATCTGCTGGGGGACAGAAACAGGCTGCCCTCCTGGAGCAGTGTCTTCCTGTGAAGGTTAACCACATGGCATGGAGGGATGGCTCTGCAGGCTCTTGGGCACTTCCAACAGTTACACACCTCTTTGCTCTTCCGTGTCATTTCGCAGGGCACTCTGCGTGTGTTGCTGGTCCTGCTGCATGATTTCCCAGAATTCCTTTGTGACTACCACTATGGGTTCTGTGACGTGATCCCACCCAACTGTATTCAGCTAAGGAACCTGATCCTGAGTGCCTTCCCACGGAACATGAGGCTTCCAGACCCTTTCACCCCCAATCTAAAGGTAGGATTGACTTCCCTGGGTTTGAGAAGAGGAAGCTTTAATGCTCCAAATACTCCTTACCCAGGTTTTTGGTGGAGACTGTGGAGTTTTATGAACAGTTTAATTGATACTTGAATTAATGCAAACCTTTCAAAATTTAACAGGTAATTTGAAACTTAAGTGTCATAGCAGCAAGCAGAACAGCATTTTTCAGAGCAGGAGGTTTCAGTCATGTCAGTAACGCTCAGTGTTTGACAGTTTCCATAGGGAGCAGGGTACGGTCCTTGATCTGGATGAAATCTGCTGCAGTTGGAAGCACAGAGCTTGCTTCTGGTCTGTGCAGCTTCATTGGCACCTGCAGATCCTTTGCAAGGTCTTTGCAGGTTCAACCAGAAGGGACAGGCTGTTAAGATGTGTGTTACCCAGAACTGCATCGAGAACCTCACACGTGCACGGAAAACCAGAGGGCTTTGCTTGTCCAAAGGGAGACTGACTTGCTGGCGTCCCTAGATCACACACGGTGCTGGAGCAAGGGCATCTTTATCATTGTACCGTCTCGTTTGTCACTGAAACATGCTCCTTGGTGGCTTTGCTGTTTGCTGCCTCAGCCAACAGTTCTCATCTGTTTTCTTCAGCTCATGCTGAATTGTACAGTTTGTGCTGCACAGGATGGGTGGTGACCGGAGTCCAGCTAACTCATTGTTGAAGAGCTGGTGTCTGAGCTCTGTCTAACTGTAAATATTTTTTGATGAGAAACACAGGCGCCATCTTATCTTGAAAACAACAAGATAAACCTCTGTTCTGAAGCAAGCCTCTTGCCTAATGGGGATGGACTTGGAGAAGTGTTCATCTTATCTAATTGGATCTTCGGGCACACGCCAGTCTCTCAATCGCAGAATGGTTAGAAACAAACTTTCTCACGCTGTTGAAGCCTTGTCCCATCCTTCCTCCTTGCCTGAGCCATGCAGGGAGATGGGAGCGAAGCTGCAGTGCTCATTCAGTTATCACTTCCCAAGGCTCAAGGAGGCTGTTCTGGACTTGCGCGGGTGTCTGGTACTTTTTTACACTACCAAAATGTCAAGGGAGACTTCAGAGGTGCTGACTGAATTCCCTTGCGGCCTCCACCCTTGAATTCTTTTATCCTCAGCTCTGAGACGGTCATCTAGTAAGTTTGCACATTAGAGACTTAAGTTTCTTCTGGAATCCACAAAAGTCTAGTGTTTTCTTTTCATTGCTGGTAGGAAAAAAGGATCAACAGCAGCAGTTGATGTAGTATCATTTACAGATCTGCTTCTGCAATTAGTTATTCAGCGATTGCTTACAGTTTAGCTGACTGGGTTTTCTCTCGACAGGTGGACATGTTAAGCGAGATTAATATTGCTCCACGAATACTCACGAATTTCACTGGTGTGATGCCACCTCAGTTCAAGAAAGACTTGGATTCCTATCTCAAAACCCGTTCCCCCGTCACTTTTCTGTCTGACTTGCGCAGCAACCTACAAGTGAGTGGCTAGTTTCTGAGGACGCTGAATTTAAAAGAGTGTGAGACAAATGATCTCACTGGCTGAGTCACCTTCCTTTTGGCAGGGATTCTGTTGGTGTGTGGCAAGTGTGTCGTCCAGGCGGTAGAAAAGCCTGTGAAAACGCACGCTTCTCTGAGTAATTCTTCCACCACTCCCTGGCAGGATGTTTAAGTGTGTGTTAAGATGTTTCAGCCAGGTGGAATTTAAGGAAAGAGGACTGTTGACTTTAAGGACCCTAAAATGATCTAATTTAAAAGGAGTTGAGTTTATCTGCATGAGCTGCCAAATGCTTATAGTGAAAATGGGAGGTTATCTAAAACTTGGACTCTTCTGCTTGCATGTCTTAGTGCAAAGCTTTAGTGAAGAACACAGCTGACTGTGTCAGCTTGGGGTTTTTTTGTCCCCAGCCACTGGGCGATGAAGAGTCTCTGGCTTCCCTCACATGACTCCAGCACTGTTTACCCAGGCATTGTCTGAGATTCAGCTGGGTTTATCGACCTCGATTGTGGTTTTTCAGAATCTAGTTGAATTTTGACTCCTGATGGATTCATTGTTGCAGAAGTCTATGGATCTGCACACTTATGTTTCAGGGGTGAAGAAAAGGCAAACTGGCTGAAGCCCAGTTCACAATTGTTGTCCGACAGCATTTCATACATCATGTGTCTAATGGAGCAGATACTGAGATGCTGCTGTTGCACGTGCTGTGCCTTTGATTGCTGAAGGAATACAGAATGTTAACGCTTTTCCTATCTTTGCCATTAGGTCTCAAATGAACCTGGCAACCGCTACAACATCCAGCTGATTAATGCACTGGTGCTCTACGTAGGTACTCAAGCGATCGCGCACATTCACAACAAAGGCAGCACGCCCTCCATGAGCACCATCACTCACTCGGCTCACATGGACATCTTCCAGAATTTGGCAGTAGACCTGGACACCGAAGGTGAGTTGGAACCGCTTCTAGTTCAGCCGTTGAATTTAACAGGCAAATGTTTGAGCTGTGAGAAACACAGCAGGTCACTCCACGTAGCTGCTAGTGAATTTGCAGTAA
Source organism: Bucorvus abyssinicus (assembly GCA_009769605.1). NCBI lineage: Eukaryota > Metazoa > Chordata > Aves > Bucerotiformes > Bucorvidae > Bucorvus > Bucorvus abyssinicus. Next base: position 2,287,553 of record CM020040.1, read on the forward strand.
TGCTGTGCTAGGGTATTAAACTTGGAATGCAGGAGCAATATTCAAATCAAGTGTTCAGGGTATTCAAGGGAACAAGTTTAACAAATAGGAATTGAAGTGTTACTGCCCTGTCAGCCTGGGTTGATTAAGGCTTTTCCATTTCTTCAATTGGTTTTGTTGTACCCTCATAAAGCAGGTTCACCAACCTAAATCTTAACCAATACTAGTTGCTCTTTATTCCTTTCTCTGTGTGTGGAAGGGAAACACCTGCCCTCACTGTTCTCCTTCTACAGGCCGGTACCTGTTCTTGAATGCGATCGCCAACCAGCTGCGCTATCCCAACAGTCACACCCACTACTTCAGCTGTACCATGTTGTACCTCTTCGCAGAGGCCAACACCGAGGCCATCCAGGAGCAGATCACCAGGTGGGAGCAGAGGATTCCACCAGCACTCAGCTTTCCGCTTTCCAGCCTTGTGTGTTTTTAGCTCTTTGGGCTCTAACTGTTTCTACTTTTGGATTTCAGGGTTCTCTTGGAACGACTGATTGTAAATAGGCCTCACCCATGGGGTCTCCTTATTACTTTCATTGAGCTGATAAAAAATCCAGCGTTTAAGTTCTGGAACCATGAGTTTGTTCACTGCGCTCCAGAAATTGAGAAGTGAGTATAACTTAACCACCAAGTCACTAAAACAACACATCTGGAGCAGGGGCAAGTTGCACCTTGAGCTTTTGGTGCTTCATGGTGGAATAAACGCCCCTAATGCCGCTTTGCTTCCGTGCTCAGGTTGTTCCAGTCGGTTGCACAGTGCTGCATGGGGCAGAAGCAGGCCCAGCAAGTAATGGAAGGGACTGGTGCCAGCTAGATGAGCTGCATCTCGTGCTGTGAGCGTGCCAGCCTGGAGGTCCCCGTCCCATCGACTGACAGAAGTCTCTGTAAGGCTCCTCCTGACCTTCCCAGCCCCTTTGATTGGGTAGACACAACAGACCCTGGGTGGAAGTCTCTGTGGGCACGTTCCAAAGTTTGAAACCAATTATTGACTTTTGGCCAAAATGCAGAAGACGCTGTGAATATCATTTTGAACTAGTGTAAATACAAGGAGCAGAAACGTTTGTCTGGACTTCTGGGTTTGTGCAAATTGTGTAAAAGGCAGGTGGGTAACTGGTGCCTGTCCAGCTCGTAATAAAGGGGCAGCTGCTGATGCCAAGCACTTGTCTGGGGCAAACCTCCTTGTCCTGACATTCCCAGACTCCCAAAGAATACTGAGAAGCCAGTTATAATATTATGTAACTTATTTTTCTTTATGTGGATGGGGGACCTTTAAATCACTAAGTTGTTTTACAAAAAAAAAAAAGTGGATGTGTTTGGAATATGGGAATACTATGGAGTATGGAGGGGTGAGGGAGGGGTTAAGGGTCAGCATTGCTTTTCCCCTTCCCCTCACCAAATGCTGACAGACAGCAAGTGGAGTGGCAGGAGAAGCCTCCTTTCTGCTGGGGAAGACCCACCTCAGGCCCTTCGGGAGAGGGTCAGCTGGTTTTAGTAAAGAAACCAGAGACCAGGCCTATAGCTTTTTTTTTTTTTTTTTTTTGACACTTGTAAATTTTGGAAGGTGGGGGGGGTTAAATCTAGAGCTTTTCCCACCCTCACCTGGTGACCACACAGTATAAGTTTGTTAAAAAAACAAAAAACAAAAACATAAAAAAAACCAAGAGAAAAAACCCCCACAAAACAACCCACCCCCCCCAACCCGCCGAAGGACCAATACAGCCCATTTTGTAAGGATTTTGAATGTTTTGTAAAGTATTGGTCCATGTGTTGTATTTTGTAGCCTTTCTAGTTCTTGGGCTTTAGTTCTCCCACTTGTATGTATGCATACTGTAGTTACACATTAAAGTCATGACCTGCAGCACGTGCCACTCTGCTTCTTCTCTCCAGTTCCCCCCTGCCTGGCCAGCTGGTGTCTTCAGGGTCCCTTCCACCCACCCCAAACCTGCCACTCCCCAGGGTGTTTTGCGTGCTGCCCGCTGAAAGCAGCGGGGTCTGTTTTCGAGGGTGAGGTGATGAGCAGACAGGGCCTTGCCTCGAGCTGCAGGAGCAGACGGTTGTATGGAGACAAGTATCTTACTGCAAGCTCCTGAGCAGAGCTTGTCTCTGACAAAGCCGCTCTGCTCTTGCGGCCCAAAAACCAGCTCCAGGGGGACTGTGGCTCAAAGGGGACTCTGAATGTTTTTCGGCCGCCTGTCTGCCAGTTCCTGTTATTCCCTGGTGATTCTTTGGCAGGTCAGCAGTGCTGCTGAAACGGAGCCTTTTGAAGTTGGATGTTGAATGTTTTGGTTCTGATGTTGCAGCTCCAGCTTACTCTTTCTCCTATACTGGGTCATAATTACCAGCAGTCAGTTTTTCCTTACCTAGTCCAGATGCCATGGGATTTCTTCTGCCATCTTAACTCTGAGAGCTTACTGACTTGTCCTAATGCCTTAAAGGTCTCTCTGGTTCTGCACTAACACTGCTGTCTGTGGCTGGCCCCCTTTAGGCTTTAAGAACTGTTAGACTGGGTAAAGAGGGGCTGGAAGGTGGACAGGACTCAGCCAGGATCCCAGTAACAGAAGTTGGGCTGGGAGGATGGAGGCCACCACACTTCCTATGCCCTCCTGGCAGGAGAAGACACTGCAGCTGGTACTAGTGAAGCTCCCAGCAATTACCAGGGGCCCTGCCAGCACAGACCCTGGCTATAACTGACCTTAGGAACCACTGTGTGCCCAGTTTGCGATCTGCTGTAGGGAGAGAAGCACCATGATGGCAGACCAGGCTCTAACCACCCACTGAATCACACGCAGCAGAAGGGGAATTAAAAGCAGCTCCCCCAGCTGCTGTTAAGCCCCCTGGCCCCAGTGCTGCAGGCAGGGCTGTAGCTGACCTTTATCTCCGTAAGTACAGCCTGCGTTGGGCTGGTTCACCATATTCTGACTGCAGCAGCAGAGATCCCCCTCTCAGATGGGCTTTGTGCCCCACTGAAGTGGACAGCATTGGCTGGGTAAGAAACATTGTCTTTATTAAAGACAGCTTGGCCTGCAAACCTCCAGTGTTTTGTCATGCAAAACGTGCGGAGGGACAAATAGGAACGATACTGAACAGCGGCCAAGCTTAGGGAAGAGCTGTGTCAGCTGGAGGGTGCATGTCCAACCCTGAGTGACAGCGGCTGCAGAACCACCGGGACAGTGCTCCGCTCTGGAGCTAAGACAGAAACACCTTTTGCAGAGGTTAAAGGAAATTTCTCGCTCTACTGAGCCTACACAAGTCCCTGGAGGGGCTTGTACTCTTTAAAATGCTGGGTATGAACTAAGCGAAGGGTTTGGTGGTGTCAGCATCTCTGCCTGCCAGATGTTTCCTCTGGACCTCTGCAGGGTAAGAGCTAGCAGCTGGATTTCTAGCCTCTTCACCTGCACAAGGAGCAGCTCCTGCCCTACATTTCTGATGCTGAACAAGGGAACCCACTTGCTGTTCTGACTGTGTATGTCCGCCTTTCAAAAACAGCCATCAGGAGCTCTGGGGTTTCTGAAGTCCTCTAGAAGAAGGTGGTAGCTGTGCTCCAGAGCTCTCACTGTAAGATAAGGCACCCAACCCCCTTCTGTGCTGTGGAAGACCTCTGTTTATGTAGAGGTAGCTAAAAAGCCACATGCCATGAGGGACAAGCAGGCCCTTACTCTGTCGTGGCATCTCTTCTTGCTGTTCTTCCAGAGATGGTCAATGGTGCCCTTCTCTCCTGGGGCAGCCAGAGTTCTAGCGTACCAGCTCCAGCAGCTGATGCAAGATCCTCTTCTGTCCGTAGCGCACGTGCAGAGCTTGCTGCTCCCTTCGGCTCAGTTTCTCGTAAGCCTCCTTGTTATTGAGCAAGTCCTGCTCTGCCTTCAAGTCTGAGGTGTAGGACTCCAGGGTCAACAGCACACTATCATGCAGGAGCTTCTTGCAGGGGGTTTGAAGTCTGGAGAGAGCCTCGTTGGAAAGGGCAGAGTTCTCCTCCTCCTCACTGTCCTCCTCCCAGCCATCTTGTTCCTTATACTCCTTGAATTCTTCTTCTGACATGCAGAGCACCTGTAATGACCCAGAGACAGGTCAGGGGCAGTGTGAGCACATGGGGCTTTTCTCTCCCCTGCAGGAGCGTGGGGTTGGAGCCGCACTAAAGGCAAGAGAGGGAAAGGGGCTTCGATCCCTCATCACAAGTAACTTGGGCGTTAGACCTGGGTGTTTGGAACAGTCTTAAAGGACAACTCAGCCGCTGCCTACAACAGTGGGACAGCTCTCTGGAACAGCAGGAGCCGTTAAAGATAGGGTTGTAAGCACCACTCTTACATACCAGTATGGCTTATGTGGGTGGCTAGTTCAGGAGAGGTAGACAACCAGCAGCACTTGAGGCCTGGGGAGATGGGCAACCACATCTCCTACCCCTTTTCAGACAGAAGCGTTAGTACCAGAATGCCTTTAGGGACTTGTCCCCCTTCTCTGAAGCATTCTGCACAGCCGCAGCTCTGCCCCGTGCAGTGCTTACCTTCAGGGTCACCGACAGCTCCTCCTCGGTCAGCACCTCATCCCAGCCAAGCACGAAGGCGCCTTCCTCCCCCACCATCTCTAGCTGGCACAAGAAGTCCCACTGCTCCTCAACCAGCTGCCGCTCAGCTTCGCTTCTGGCGCCTGCTGAAGAGAGCAGAGCTGCCCACCTGGCCCAGGCCGCAGTGGAGGGAGCAAGGCGGTGAAAGGAGAAGGCAAAGCAGGAGGCAGACCACCAACAAGTGGAACAGGCTCGTTTCGGATGTCACCCCGATCCCCATCTCATTCTATCGCTACTGACCAGCTATCCCATCCCTTCCCTGCGGGGCCACTCACGCTCCAGCGCTGCCCTGCGGACTGTCACCATCTGGATGTCGGCTGTGTCGTTGGTGTTGCCGGGGTATGGCTCCGCGAAGCCGTACATGTGTAGGAGCTGCCAGTTGGCCATCTGCCCGTAGGTGTTGAAGATCTCTCGCCCTTTGCTGACGGGCCGTGTCGTAACCATGCGTAAACATTGCTGCGAGGAGAGGAGGAGAGCTGCTGTCAGCTCAGGGACAGGGTGTTTCTGAGAGGCTCAGGTGACACTAAGCTCTTCCTCCCTCAAGTGGGGGAGCATGTGGAGCAAAATAGCTCTCACAGGGAAGGTCCAGGTGGGACTCGCTGCTCCAGGCTCCGAGCCAGCCCACCCTGCCGCTGCACGGAGGAACCAGAGCGTGACGGTGCCTCAACACTCACGGGAGAGTACTCCAGGTTGGCATTGTGGTTGGCCACGTGATTCAAAATATCTGCTACAGGCACCATCATGGGAGGATTGGGCCCCTTCTCATCCTCATCCTCCTCCTCCACAGGTTCCTGAAAACTAAGGCAAGGGACATGAGGACAAGCCCAATGTACAACTCACAGTGCAGGGCGAGCTTCACCTTACACTTCACGTTCTTGTGCCACTGCGGCCCTTTAAGTAACACAAGGTACAACCTTCCCTGTGCTCCTGCTGCTCATCCCTGCTCCTCGCTGGAGTGAAGCCCTCGCTTCTCACCTGTAGGCCATGACAAATGCTACCAGCTGCTTGTACAGCTCTAGCGTGTGCAGCTTGGGGTCAAAGATGCTGGGGTGGGACTCCATGAAGGGCAGGATGATGGAGCTGTACTCCAGGTGGATGTTAGCCAGGTCCTTGTCCACAGCTTCTGGGATGCCCGTGCCCTGGAGGAGCCTCGTTCGCTCTTCTTCAGGCCTGTTGCAAGAAAAACAGCAGGTTTATCTTCATCAACCCCAGGCAGAAGGCTCTAGAACCTCCTTCCTCCTTCTGAATCTGCTTCCTCGTGCTCTCCAGATTCCCAGTGATGCCTAGAGATATCTCCATCCCCAGGTAGTGCCTGAAAGGGTCTCCCAGGCTCCTGCCAGCACCAGCACAGGGCTAGAAGAGAGAGATGGAGTCACCCACGTCCATCCCCAGGGCTCCTGAGCAGCAGCCCCTGGACTGTGCCTGCATTCAGCCACCCCACAGCCCCGCTTGGCTTCATCTTACCAGAACATGGGGTGATCCAGGCTCCTGAAGTCCTGCCAGAGGGAGAAATAAGGCTGCCACTGGGAGTTGCTGGCTGTGTACTCGTGCAGCAGGGCCAGCAGCAGCGGCACCCACCCAGACTGGCTCTGCAGGGACTCCTGGGCTAAGGAACCAGACGTGGCAGAGAAAAAGTAAGTTCATCTGAGGTTTTGGTCTTTTGCCCCGAGAACAAGTCTTCCACGACCCAAAGCTTGATATCACAAGCCCCATCGCCTGTCTTCAGCCTGGGGTGGGGACTTCTGCTTTTACTCGGTGTTGTCTTGGGGTTTTTGTCCTGAGCTGAAGCAGAACCAGAAGCTGCCGCTCTGGATGAGCCAGAACCCCCCCACCCTGTCTCACCCTGGGTGCCCTCAGCAGAAAGGAACTGCGCTTTCCCCCCGCAGTGCCTGTCCTGGGCCCTAAGAAAGCACTATCACAGGGCTGTTGTCACGTAGAGATCAGAGGCACTGCGGCCACGGGCCTCTCTCGCTGCCCAGCATAGCTCTGAGCTCCTGTAGGAAAAGAAGGGTGCCCAGCCCCTTCCTCTGCTGCCAGCCCTACACCCCCCTGACTCGATCCCGCAGCCGCTGCCCGAGCCGGCGCTCACCTTCCCGCAGGAGGCCCCGGATGGCGCTGGTGTGCTGGGACAGCAGCGCGGTGCGGGGCACGCTGAAGAGGACCTCCCCTGCCTCCAGCTCCTCGGTGGCCAGCAAGCCGTACCCCGCCACCGCGCCCTCCCTGCTCAGCCGCACCTGGGGCGAGAGCGGAGCCGGGCCCGGTGAGGGGAGCAGGGGAGGGGGGCCCGGCCCTGCCCGGCCCGGCGCTGCCTCACCTTGGGGCTGAGCTCCACCCCGGCCCGCCCGCACCATGCCAGGAAGGCGGAGAGGGGATCGGCGCTGCCCTTCCCCGGGGCGCTGCTGCTGGCACCCGCCTGTGGGTGAAAACACGGGGGGACTCGAGCGGGGGGGCCTCTCCCGGCGCAGCCCGCCGAGAGCCGGGCTCAGCTCTCGCCGCAGCCGGCCCGTGTGCCCCGTCCCCCCCTCCCCGGTACCTTGAGCCTCTTGGGCGCCGACGCCATGGCGCTGCGAGCACGTGGTTCCGCACGGCGCGCTTCCGGCTTCCGGCCGCGACGGCGGCCGCGGAGGGACAGACGGGGCGGGCCGGCCCTGCAGCCGCCGCCCCGGGGGGCCGAGGGACGTTTCAGGACCCGTCTGTGGCACCCAGGGACCACCCGCGTGTGCGTGTCTCCGCGGCCGCTGCTCCACCCCGGGGCATCTCCCCGACGCCGGGTGTCCCCGCCCGGGTCCTGGCGCGGCTCTGGCGCCGCTGCGGGTGCTGCGGGGCCGTGTCTTGGGGTCCCACCGCCGGACATGGGTTAAGGGCAGCGCTCATTAATCGGGGTAATTAAGCTCGTGGCCTGGCCACGCTCTGATCTCCCTCCCACGGTTCTCCTGAGGCACGCCGGTCCCCGCCGGCCGAAGGGAGGGCAGGGTGGGTTCCCCATGGAGGACTGGGAGCAAGGGTGACAGAAAAGGCAGGGTGGCCGTCAGGAGCCCACCCGAGCCAGCGGTCCCCTCCCACGGCACCGCGTCTCCGCGAAACCCCCTCCCGGCAGCCGCCTCCCGCCGTCTCCCCGCCGGGCTTCCCCGGCACCGGCTGCTGGCAAAAGCGCTGCTGTGACTCGGACTCGAACCGAGGTTGCTGCGGCCACAACGCAGAGTACTGACCGCTGTACGATCACAGCCACCCCGCTCCGCCGGGCCCGGCCGCCGCCCCCGGCCGCCCTCGGGGAGCGGTGGCGGGGCCCCGGGGGTCGTGCGGCCGCCCCCTCAGCCCTGCGGCACGGGCGCTTTCCCCGGAGCCAGCCCGAAGCCCACCGCTGCCGCCGGGTCATTGTTTTCCCAGGCTGCTGGGGTTGGCACCCGCGGCCCCCATCCTCCTCCTCCTCCTTCTCCTCCTCCTCGTCACTTGTGGCTCTTCCAGGAGGATAAACCTGGCGTCACGTATCATCCCCCAGGGACCCTGGGCAGAGGTGCCGGGGCAGGGGAGGGGTCCCGGTGCTGCTCCCTCGGCTGTGGTGGCCTCGCTGGGGCGGTGCGGGGCTGCAAGAGGCCAGGGCGAGTCCCCGTGTTGTCCCCCGGGTGGTGCAGTGAGGTGGGGTCCCTAGTGCCTGTCAGAACATCCCCCAGCACCCACAACGTGAGCCTGGATAGCTCAGTTGGGAGAGCATCAGACTTTTAATCTGAGGGTCCAGGGTTCAAGCCCCTGTTCAGGCGAAGCCTTTCTCCTTTAGGAGCCCTGGGGAAGGAGGGAGCATCCTTCTCGTGCGGTGTGGGGGACGCACAGGCTTCTTTTCCCACCATCACCACCCTCTGCATGCCCCAGGCCCTCCTGGCACCATCAGGTGTTCCCCACTCTGCCCTCCCCACCGTGCTCCATTTTGGGCCCCATCCAGGCTGCTCCCCCGCTCTGCCCCGAGGGACCACTGCGGCCACCTCACGCTCCCCCAGAGGGGACCGTGGCTGCCTCCCACCTCCACAGGGCCAGGGACACGGCAGTGCCCGGGCGCAAGAGGCAGCCAGTGCCAAACCGGCCCTGGGCAGGGACAACCAGCACCCGCTGCACCCATCGCACAGCCCCGAACCAGCCCCCCCTGCCCACCTCGCCTCGGGCAGCCGCCCCTGGTGCCCCGGCTCACGCGGGGCCGGAGGACGGCGGTTGAGTTTTCACAACGAGACGTGGCCTCTGCATCAACCCACGAGCTTATTTTATTGGCTCGATGACCTTTGCTTCCCCGTGGCTCCCATCCCTTCCGCACCGCTCGGGCCGCGCTCTGGCCCGCGCCTCGCTCGGCGTTCATTTCTTGCCAGCAAGAAAACAAAGAGATAATAAATAGGAAGCTTATTTGTGGGGGAGGCCACGGGGAAGGCGCAGCCGCGGGCAGGGCTGCGCCTGGCCCCGGCCGGGGGGGACGGCGGAGGGGGGGGCTGCAGGCGGACAAGCGATCGCCCCACGGCCGCGGGGGCCATGCACGTAGCGGGGCTGGGGGCGAGGGGCTGGGGGGGGATATAGCGATCTCTATTTCATAGTTACATTAAAATAGACTATTTAAAAAATTATTTCTAGTAGTTAAAAAAAATGTCGAGGTCCATCCGACCCCGGGGTGGGGGGGCCGTGGAACTGCCCCGGCAGCCCCGGGGGCTCGGGGACACGCCGGCCAGTGCGGGGACGGACCCCAGCACACCTCACCCACCCGCTGCCTGGGCAGTCCCGTCCCGACGCAGCGGGTGCCTGGGGTGGGTGCTAGCGGGGTGGCCACCCTGGGTGACAAAGCAGGGGCGCCGTATCCCCTGACCCTCCCAGACCCCCGTCCCGGGGGCTTAGATGACGTGGCAGCAGTTGAACTGCCCCAGGGAGAGGAGGCTCTCCCTGGAGCCCGGCCGGATCCTGAAGGCCAGGGCTTTCTCGCAGAGCGGGAACTGCAGGAGCCTGTCCCGCAGGCTGCCCCCCTTGTTCTTGCCCGGGTCCATCTTGATCACGCTCTCCGCACCCCCGTCGGTGCCCCCCAGGCCTGAGCTCTCTGCCGACCGCCGAGCCGGGCTGGTGGGTGCCCCCTGCCCTGGGGACTTGTCCGCAGGGCTCGGGAGGGTGGCGGGGGTTGTCTCTGCCCCCAGCACCGGGGGAACCCCAGCAGAGCTGCTCCGGGGCGATGGGCTGGCTCCCCTCTCCCTGGGGAGCTCTGCCGAGGAGCCCCCAGGCTCTGTGTCCTCCTCTCTCCTCAGGGACTCGGCTTCAGCCCCCCGCATCACCAGGGGACCCCGGTCCCCGCTCACTCCCTTCCCAGCCCAGGCTGACCCCGGGCGCCCACCCCGGCCCCCCAGTTCGGCCCCCGGCCCCCACACCTCCCCGCAGCCGGGCGGGCGGCGGGCACGCAGGAAGGCTCGCATCTGCTCCTGGTTCAGCGAGCTGCTCTTCCGCTCCATGGCGCTGGGCCGCCCCTCCTCCTCCTCATCCTCCTCCTCTTCCTCCTCACAGATCTGCTGCAGGGCCGGGGTGCTTTTGGTGATGGTGGTGTCAACAGCGGGGACCTTCAGCAGGGTCCTGGGGTGCTGCCGGCCACCGATGTCCCCGCCAGTGGGCAGCCGGGAGCCCATGGTGAGGCCGCCTGGATCCTCCGTGAAGGGCAAACGGCCACTGGTGCCCACGGGGCTGAACGTGTCCGATAAGTTGGTCCTGAGAAAGGGGAGGGCTGGAGGTGTCACTACCCAGCCGGGCATTGCGAGGGCTGCGGCGCGGCAGGGGACGGGGGACCGGCTGGGACCCTGCGCTGGGGAGTGGGGTGGCATGGCGGGGCTGGGGGGCAGCAGTGGGGCTCACCTGCTCTGCACCTCCTTGGCCAGGTTGTAGACGAGGCTGAGGCGGTGGCCCTGCTTCTCCTGCTTCTCCCGCAGCATCCTCTCCGCCAGCAGGAAGTACGTGGCCGTGATGTGGTTGTAGCGATCGGCTTCCAGCGCCCTGCACGGAACCGAGGGACACACCAAGTCAGCGCGCTCGGGATGCGCTCGGAGGGACCCCCCGAAACCCGCCGCCCCGTCACTCACTCCTGGATGGTGTCCCGATCCGCGATGTTCCCGCACGTCATGGCCTGGAGGATGATCTCGTGCTCCTCCTGGGACACGCGCTTGTGGGAGGTGAGGGGCAGCAGGCAGCGGCTGGCGGGGGACGGGTCTACCCCCTGCAGCCACGCGTGGCCCTCGATCTGCTCCAGGGAGGCTCGCTGCTTCGGGTCCCGCTGCAGCATCCTGGAGATGAGGCTGGCGGGGACACGGGGGGACGCTACAATCCCGCAGCAGCGCACGAGCCCCCGCCTCAGCCGCTTTGCCCCGTTTTCCCACCCCAGCTCCCAGCACCCCCCGGGGATGGGGCACCCACCCTGGGGGGCAGCGAGGGGGGTTCGGGGCAGGGGGAGAGACGCTTACTCGGCGCACTGTGCCGAGACGTGCGGCGGGACGGTGTAGCGGCAGTCCATGATCATGGTGAGGGTCTCGCTGTCGTTGGCCTCCTGGAAGGGGGGGTGACCGCACACCAGCATGTAGAGGATGACCCCCAGGCTCCAGATGTCTGCAAGAAGCGGCAGCAGTTCAGGTTGCACCCAGGAGAGAGCCCCATCCCCAGGGACCCTGCGGCGTGCCACCCACCAGCCCACAGTGCCGACCCAGCAGAGACCAGTGCTCGCTGGGATGGTCCTTGGAGCTAACGACTCCCAGGTCCAGCCCCACGGACGCGAGGGACCGCAGCCCCACCAAGGCGGGGAAGGACCTTCCCCATCCCCACATCTCAAGGGGCTTCACCAAAGCAGTGGAGGTCTCGTCCCCTTTCCCGGGGGGGGGACAGGGATGTCAGCCCCGAGCTCTGTCTGCCCCCCGGCACCGTTTCACCGCATTACTCGGCTCTCCCCGGTTCCCGACCTCACCACAGCCACCCCGGCCCTGGGCTGTGCTGGAGGTGACCCCACAGTGATGGGACAGGGACCCAGCACTGGGCTCGGCTCTCCAGCTGCCTGCAGCCGCACAGGCAGCGGCCAGAGCGGGATGGCTGCCCTGCCCCGGGAACAGGGACAGAGCCAGCGGCAGCTTCACTGGCTCCTCCGGAGCACAAACTCTCTGCCGAAGCGCGTTTTGGGATGCCGAGCATGCCCGGGGCTCTCCGTTAATACCTTCAGCTTCTCGAGTCAAGTGTCTGCGCTGGAGAATTTCTCATCTGCGCCAGTTTTCGCCATTTCCCTTTGCGGAGCCACCAGCTGATTTTTCTACCGTCTCCCCCAGCCATCCCCGTTCTCCGTAGCCGCCTTTCCCCGGAGCTGACGCTGAGCTTTTTCCTTTAAGGGCTCGTGTTTTGTTTTGCTAAAGCCTCCTGCCCCAAATGCCAGAGGAGCTGGCTCGGGTCCTGCTTCCCTCCCACATCCCAGCGGAGCCTCTCGGTGCCACCAGCCCGGCACCCCGCGCCCCGGGCTGGTCTCTCCAGCCCCAGTGCACCCCGGCCAGGGGAGGAAGGGCACTGGGAGCCACGGAGAGGAAGCGGTTTTGAGGGTGGGGCTGGAGCAAAGGAAACTTTCGGAGCTCCTCCACCCAAACAGCAGCAGCATCCCGAGCAGGTTTCCTTCCGGCGTCACCCCTCCCAGACACCGGCCGGCAGACGCATGCCAGGCTCGCAGCCCGCTTGGGCTTTTTCCCCTCCCCACCATGAACCATTGCTCTGGGGGATCTCGCTGGGCGCGGGCAGGGAGGACCACCCCATGCCAGGGCAGGGCTGGGCAGCCGAGCACCCAAGGGACACCAGCGGGGCCAGCGCTGCCACAGGGACACGGGTGCTCTCAGCGTAGAGGACTAAAAGCGAGGTGGCACCTGGGCGGCAAGACCACGCTCCAGGCAAGGGACACGAGGGGGTGGCTGCGCCCCACCGCCCTTACCGACAGCTGGTGCGTCGTACTCTTCCCCGAGCAGGATCTCAGGCGCCGAGTAGGCCAGCGAGCCGCAGCTGGTGGTGAGCATCTTGCCGGGCTGGAAGTGGTTGCTGAAGCCGAAGTCGGTGAGCTTGACCACCCCCTGCTCCTGGAAGAAGACCACGTTCTCGGGCTTGAGGTCACGGTGCACCACGTGGAGCTTGTGGCAGTAGGAGATGGCGTGGACGATCTGGGCGAAGTAGTGCTTGGCCCGCGCCTCGGCCAACCCGCCCTCGTGCCGCATGATGTGGTCGAACATGTCCCCGCCGTCGCCCAGCTCCAGGATGAGGTAGAGCTTGGCGTGGGTGTCGATGACCTCGTAGAGGCGCACCACGTTGGGGTGCTGGACCAGCTTCATGCAGCGCACCTCTTGCAGGAGCTGCCCCGCCGCCTCCCCCGCCAGCTTGCTCTTGTCGATCACCTTGACGGCCACCCGCTGCCCGGTGAAGACGTGCCGCGCCAGCTTCACCACCGCAAAGTGGCCCTTGCCCAGCGTGCGCTCCAGGTCGTACAGCCCTGCGATCTGCCCCTCGCCGCAGCCGGCCATGGTGGCGGCGTCAGGCGGGGACGGGCATCGGGCGCTGTGGGATGGGCGAGCTGCTGAGCGACGTGGGGTGAGGGATGGGGCACCCCCGAGTACCAGGTCCCCCAGCACCCCTGACGTGGACACCAGGATTCCCAGGACATCAGAGTCCCCAGCACCCTGGGCACCCCTGACACCCCAGTCCCCAGCATCCCAGGACCTGGGCACCCATCTGTACCCCTGCCTCCAGGTGCCCAGCACCCTGAGCACCCCCATACCCTCCCCTTCCATCGCCAGCACCCCGGACAGCCCCATACACCTTCCTCCACTCCCCAGCACCCCAGGGCATCCTGATCCCCCACCTCCAGGTGTCCAGCACCGCAGCACCCCGGGCACCCCCGTACCCCACCCCCGGCCCCCGGGCTGCGCCCCGCCGGAGCTGCACTCACCGGGCCGGCGGAGCTGGAGCCGCCGGGGCTGCGGCTGCCCGGGCGCGCCCGCGCCGCTGACGTCAGGGCGGCTCCGGGCTCGCGCCTTAAAGGGCCCCTCGCCCACCGGCCGCCGGGGCTGAGCTTGGGTTGATGCTCATCGCACCTCCCGGAGCGGAGACCCCGGGCGGCGCGGCTCCCGCGCAGGGACCTGGGCCCGGGTCTTTCGTGTCCGTTCGGGGTGGCGGGGGCCGGGGTGGTGGTGACGAGGGTCGGTAACGAGCTAAATGAGCCCCCCGAGCTGCTTCCAGGAAGGCAGGAAGAGCCCCCTGCCCCCGCGTGTCTCCGCAGGGTCCCGCCGTGGGCCGGGCAGCCGCTCCCGGGGCATCGCTGCCGCGTCACCGACCGCTCCCGCCCGCGCCCCGGGCCGGCGGCACCGAGCCGGGGCTGGGGGTGCAGCCCCTGCCTCCCGTTGCCCCCCACGCTGCGAGGCGGCTTTTCCTGGAAGCGGCCCGGCCAGCGGCCGGCCGCCTCGTCTGGCTCATTACGGGCCGGAGGGACGCGCACAAAGAAGCAGGCGTAGCTGCTGCAGATTAAAAAGCTCTCAGCGCGGCCCCCTCGTTACTGCTAATGCCTTCCCCGAAGTCCTCGGCCGCGGCTCCGTAGGCTGCAAACAGGCCCTAATGAGCCGGGCCGAGGGCTCCGCTCCGGGGCTGGCGTCAGCCGGGGGCCGGGTAGCCCCGTGGCTGGGGACGGGGGAGCCGGAGGAGCGAGCTCCTGCCAGAGGAATGGGGCTGGATGGGGTCCTCGGCACCCACGCAGGCTTCGGGAACGGGACTGGGGCTGGGAAGAGGGTGCCTGCCAAGCTCCATCCCGAGACGAGTCCCCATCCAGGCACACGGGGTGTGGGAGGCAGCTGGGTGCTCCTGCAGGGGGGTCCTGGCAGGGTGCTGTGCGTTGGGGGACCCAGCCGGGTGCCCGGTGTTTCCAGTAGCCGCCTGCCGACAGAGGACAAGGGGCACGGCAGATGAGCCCTTCGGTGGTCTTGTGCCTCCCGTGCCTCATGGCTAAAGCCCCTCCAGGCCACCGGCACTCCCAGCAGGAGCCCGGCTGAGCCGGCAGCCTGGGAGCGGGCAGCCTGCAGGGCGGCGGGGCGAGATGCAGAGTTGGTAGCCCCCGGGATGCTGGGTGCCCGGGCAAGTAGCCACCCTGTGTGTGCATCCGGGGCTTGGAACAGAAAGGTGAATCCTCTCTGGCTTCTGGGCTTTCTGGCCAACAGCTCCCGGGTCAGCACGGGGAGGGACTGTGGAGCAGCATCTCCCGCCAGCGCTTCTGGCTGCCCCTCCACTGCCGGTCCCTCTCCACTCGGGAAAGGGCCTTCTCCTGATGGGGTGCTGGGTGCTGCACCCCAGCTGCGGGGCCGTGTCCTTTGCAAAAGCGCCTGTCGTACACGTGCCAACGCTGCCTGGACGCCTTCGGTGCAAAACGCAAGGGCAGGCAGGTGGTGCACTGGGATGGTGCCTCCACAACGCACGTCCCCTGCCGCCCTGGCCAGCGAGAGACCGCAGAGGGGCCACCGGTCCACCAGCACCTGGCCCCGCAGAGCTCCACCAGCGCTGACCCCTGGCACGGCGGGGATGGGAAGCGGCCTGGAAGGGCGCTGGGGATCGCGCCCAAGAAATTTAGGAGTTGGGGGCCAGTGGGGATCTGCTCCTCCCCGCAGCCATATGGAGCGCGGAGAAGGAGTTCTCCCTCCCGCGCATCGCCCCGCCGGCTGCCACTCCGGCCAGACAAAGGCCGGTTTCCAGAGAAGCCCACCTACCTGTTGGTTAGCAGAGTCATGTGGCTGCGGCACTTAATTAATCAAAAGCCGATATAAATCCCAGTAAGCATGTGGGGAGGAGGACATCGAGGCAGAGAGCGGTAGCCAGCGTGGTGGAGCAGCGAGCGGCAAGTACCCTCTCCGCTCGGAGAGGTCAGTGCTCACAACGGGAAGGGTCTGGGGGCGTTCGGGGCACGACACGCATGGCTGTGGGGCTCCCCACGGCGCAGAGGGGTCTCCCCCGGCACAGTGTTGGGTGGTTTCGTGGGGACGGAGAGGTGAGGAGCAGCTGCCGGAGCCAGCCCCGCGGCAGGTGCTGGGGTTCATGGGACTTGGCGGCCGGCAGCCACTGGGGATCCCCCTCCTGGCCCCTCCTCTTTCGCTCTTGAAAAGTCCCCGTTGCTTTTTACAGCTTTCAGCCCCCCAAAGTCCACAGCCCGGCCCTGCAACACCTGCTCGTCCCCAGCTCAGCTGGCCCAGTCCTTCCACTGGTGGGGTTCTCCAGCCCAGCCTCGTCCCCTTCTCACCATTACGGCTTTGCCTTTTTCCCTTCTGCTGCGTCCCGCCACGGGCAGGGAGTGGGAGAGCAAACCCTGTCCTGGGGGCTGGTCCGGCTGGGGGGGACATCTCCTGCTGATGGTGTCCATGTCCCGGGCAGAAGGGGCTTTGCACTCCAATGCTTCCCGCACAGGAGCCGGGCGGTCAGCCGGGGGTCAGTGGGGTTTCTCAGATAACCGGAGGGGTTACAGCATGGAGGGGCTGGAGCCCCGTGCGAGGGTCCTGCCTGTTTTCTGGGCTCCTGCCTGCCGGGTTGAAAACTGCCCGTAAGGCTGGGCGCAGAACCGTGGCTGGAGGACCAGAGGCTGGGGAGAAAGCGGCACTGGGAGAGGGAGGCATTACGGAGGTGCTGGGAGGTGCTGGGCCATGGGTGGCACTGCTGTGGGACAGGGCACGGAGCTGCTGGTGGGTGCGTGGCTGCCTCTGTGGTAGTGCTTGGGGACCTTGTGACATCTCAGTGCTGGCTCTTGTCTGCAAGGGCCTGGACATACACCCAAGCCCAGATGGTAAAAATTAGCTTCTGGTCTTGAAAACTCGTGGTGTTTCCCCACTCCGTGAGTGCAAGCGCCTGGCAGGAGCCGTGTCATTCTGGCCACATGCTGGTGAACATGCGGCACCATGATGGACTGGTGGCTGCTGATGGCAGCGCGTGGGGCAGGGAGACCCTGAACCGCTGCAGAAAAGGTCTAGTTTGAGGTGCTGGAGCGTGTCCAGAGAAGGACAGCGAAGCTGGTGCAGGGTCTGGAGCGCAAGTGCGCTGAGGAGCTTGGGGGTGTTGAGCCTGGAGAGAAGGAGGCTCAGGCGAGACCTTCTGGCTCTCGACAACTCTCTGACAGGAGGTTGGAGCGAGGGGGTAGTCGGCCTCTTCTCCCCAGGAACAAGCAACAAGACAAGAGGAACTGGTCTCCAGTTGTTCCAGGGGAGGTTTAGGCTGGACAAGACGAACAATTGCTTCCCCGCTGGGGCTGTGAAGCCCTGTCCCAGGCTGCCCCAGGCAGTGGTGGCGTCCCCATCCCTGGAGGGGTTTCCCAGCCGTGTGGAGGTGGTGCTGAGGGACAGGGGTCAGTGGGGACCTGGCAGTGCTGGGGGAACAGTTGGACTCGATGATCTTAAAGGTCTTTTTCCAACCTAAATGATTCCATGATTCAATGATTCCAAGTCTCAGCCCATCCTCTGCTGCTCACCCCCCTCCATGGCGAGATCCGGAACGTGCCCGCACATGGGGTGCCCCAGGGCACCTGTGTGGGCTCTGTGAAGCTCCCAGCTGAGGGGTGGCTCAAGAAAGGCTCTCAAGTCCAGGAGATCCCACAGCCCAGAGCAGAGGCTGCCCCTAGCCGATGCGGCACTGCTAGGGGACGGACACCGGTCTGCTGCCAGGGAATGGAATAATCAAATAAGTGAAATAATCAAGCAATATATATATTATTTTAAAATTGTATTTTGTTACGTGTATAATAAGAAACTGTAGCCACCTAGGCTTGGTTTTGGAAACCTACTCTGTCGCTGAGGACTGGCTGTAAGTACTTGTCTCAAAAATTTATTATTGGAATTGTTAACAACCCAACCGTGCATGTCTCAGAACCAGGAGAGAACAAAGGTAATCACTGAAGCTCCGGTAAAACAGGCCCCAAGCCAGCGCTTCGGAGCCAAAGGAGATCTAGGAACATGGTGACCTGGTCTCTTGACCATATATGGAGACTTCAAAGGAGAGTTCAGCTAGCGGATTCGAGGAAGGGGCGTTTCACGACCACCTAAGACCACTGGATGACCCTCGACACAAGAGACTGAGCATGCACGAGTGGGTGGGGAATATTATAATGATTTCTAGGAAAACAAATAGTTACGTATCAATATTCCGGGAATTGTTGACGAATATGTATGAAGTTACTGAATATAATCTGCTCAGGTCTGTGGACCGGTACGCACGGTTAGAGGAACGATCCCCTGTGCATCTGCTGCGCTGCGATAAAGAACACCTGCTTCTTCAAACCACATTGGGGTGAAAAAGTTTGATCCCGATTTTGGTGACAAGGCCGGGCTGCCCGTGGGGGAGTTGACCTGGCTGGGTCCCCTCTGTGCAGGTTATCCTCCAGGACCATGCTGAACGTGCTGCTGCTGTGCTGCGGGCTGCTGCAGGGCATCCAGGTCGTCCTCAGCGCCGACCTCAGCTGTGGTGACCCGCAGAAGGGGAGCGGCGGGCTGGAGGGGACGGATAGAACCAGCTACCCCAGCCTGCTCCAGAAAATCAAGGAGGCACCGGAGGAGCCATCGGGTGAGTCCTGGGGCCCGCCCTGCATCCCTGCTGCCCCCCGCCAGCTGCTCGCTGGCATGCCCAGGGCCCCAAAATTGAAGTGGGTCCCCAGACCCAGGGTCAGATGCTGGGGATGCCCTTAAAGCCTCGCAGCTTCGCCTGTGAGAGTTAGCAAGAGCAGCCTGGCAGCCCCCAAGGATTGGGTGACCGGTGCCCACGGGGAGCAGAATCAGAGCAGACCCGCCCCAGCAGCCTCCTTGTCCAGCCTCTCTGTATCCCGCAGAAGCTCTCCCCAAGCTGGGGCTTGAAGAGTTGGCCATGGATGTCCAAGAAGCTGACGGTGACCTCGTGCAGAGAAGCAGCGTGACAAAACCACAGGTAACACTCCCTGAGCTTTCATGGACAACCCGCAGAGTGGGGTGGCCTCGGGCCACAGCACCTTTCTCTGTGCCCCTGGGGCCAGGGGTGGTTTCGAGCCCAACATGGTGCTGCCTGGGAAGGCAGTATCTGTTCATCCCCTGCTGGGGAGCAGCCGGGGCCGGGATGAGCTAAGGCTGACCAGAGCTGCAAGAGGCTCCTGCACTTCAAGGAGGGTGGTCCTTGGCCCTCCCCTACACCAACTCTTTATTGCCAGCACGTGATCCAGCTCCAACTCTTTCCCTCCTCTTCCTCCTCTCTCGCTGGCAGGTATCGTCCACAGAACTGCAAGCTGTGGGCCGGGAGCAGCGTTCCCCCCGCCGCTGCATCCGTCTCCTGGAGTCCTGCCTCGGGCAGCAGTTCCCTTGCTGCGACCCCTGCGCTACCTGCTACTGCCGCTTCTTCAACGCCGTTTGCTACTGCAGGAAAATCAGCAGCAGCAACTCCTGCGGCAAGAACTAGCCTGGTCCTTGCCCACATGTGCTGCCTCCTCCTCTGCAGCTCTAATAAACTCTTCATTAGCAAAAGCCGTTTGCAGAGTGGGGATGGCTCAATGCGTCCGCTCGGGATCTCCGGGGAGACGGGGGAGCAGCACAGTGAGGGTACCTGCACCCAGGCCGGCACCGTGTCCACACAGCCGAGCCCAGGGCACCTCCGCGTCAAACACGATGAGGTTGTTTTTATCCTGGCTGGAGGAGGGGGTCTCTCAGTAAGGAGGGGTGCCATTTGGGCTGCGCTGGGAGCTTTACTTGTGTTCTTATAGAACCACGGAATGGTTGCGGTTGAAGGGGCCTTTCAAGCTCATCAGCGAGCAGGGATGGTCTCACAGGGGAAGGCGTGTCCGCCGAGACCCACCGTCCCTGCCGCCATCCCGCTTCCCCACCCCCGTCATCTACCTCAGGCGCTTTCCCGCCCTCGCGTTGCCTGCCGGGAAGGCAGCCGCGCACACGCCACGTCGCGCCACGTGACGCGTCCCGAGGTCACGTGAGGCGGCGGGGGACTCAGTCTGCTCCCCCCTCAGCGCTCGGCAGCCATGTCGTCTTTCCCGGAGCTGTATTTTAACGTCGATAACGGCTACCTGGAAGGCTTGGTGCGCGGTTTTAAAGCCGGGGTGCTCCGGCAAGGTGACTACGTGAACCTGGTGCAGTGTGAGAGCCTGGAAGGTGAGTGGTGGTGGGGGCCTCTGAGGCGGGCGGGGACACCCCCCCTTCTCCCTCATCCTGAGGGGAAAGCTGGGCTGGTGTGAGGGGCTGCGTGGCAGCGGGGAAAAGAGCCGACAGTAGTGGTTTTGAGGCGCTTACCCCTCGGCTGAGCAGGCGTTTGGTCCTTCCCCCACCCCGGCTGCTCCTTCCGAGCTCAGCTGACTCAGTTTCCCGGTGTGGTGCAGCAGCTGATACGGCCGTTTAAGGAAGCTGGAGCTCCCAGCGCTTTTTTGAGCTGTGGTGTGTGTCAGGCGGTGGTTGGGAGCCCGGTGGGTTTGTTAGGCTTTGCTGATGAGTCTCACTTTGTGTTTTCACTTCCTAAATGGAATTGCAGCACAGGAAACCTTTTTAAGGCCAGGAATAAGATTATTGGGGTAAACTAACTTCATTCCTCCTACCATGATCACTTTTTGAGGACATTAGGATTGCTAGTGGGAAAAAATCAGGTGCAGATCCTAGTAAATTATATTGATGATCATTGCTGAGCAATTGAAATTAATATTGATTAGTTGGAGGTGTCCGTGGCCAGCTGAACCCTGGATGCAAGCGACCCAGAGCTGCTCACTCAGATGTTAACCAACAAAGTGGGAACAGAGCGCAGTGATGTGCCTCAGTCTCTGCTTTAAAAATACCCAGGTCGTTTTGACTTGGACAGAAGCCCCATTTTAGCTGGACTTTTTTGCAGCTCTTTGCTTGCAGCAGCTTGTGTTGTTCTTGCTATGGAGCCCAGGGTCTGGAGGAGGGCAGTGGGAAGTGCTCCTGCTCTCTCACTACTCAGAAGCCCCAGCATGCTCTAAACTATGACTTTATCACCTTCACTGCAGATAACTGTCCCTTTGGGGTCTTTCTGTACTTTTTTCTCTC
This sequence comes from Bucorvus abyssinicus, assembly GCA_009769605.1. Classification (NCBI taxonomy): domain Eukaryota; kingdom Metazoa; phylum Chordata; class Aves; order Bucerotiformes; family Bucorvidae; genus Bucorvus; species Bucorvus abyssinicus. Next base: position 2,308,190 of record CM020040.1, read on the forward strand.
TTCCTTGCCTTCTGAACCAGGTTGCATAAACTCAGCTGCCCCTTTTCTGTGTTTGGAATGTTTGGAGTTCCCCTGTGTCTGTCCTGGTATTGTTACTGTCCTGTCCCTGACAGCCCTCTGGTGGCGGTGGTTGCCGTGCTCCTTGTCGAGCTCCATTCAGAGCCTGAAGGCTGTTTCCAGTTGACTGCCAGGCTTGTTCCTCTTCCACTTGTCTTTCTGTGCCCCTGTTAGTTTGCTCTCGTCGAGGGATTTTTCTTCAAAGGAATGTTGCTTTGATCACTTCTATAGGTCTGTGGTCAGACCATCTCTTTCCTCTGTCCCTTTAGTTCTGATTCTCCCATTTCAGTTGCTGTTTTCTGTGCTCCATGGATTTTTAACGTGTGTTCTTTCTCTCCTAGATGCTTGTCGGCACTAAATGCAGGCAGTGGCTGGGGTATTAGCAGCCAAAATAAGTACTCAGGCATAAAATACTCATTCTTCTCTGCTGTGTCTGTTGCGTCTCCGCTGCTGCCTCTCTTGTGCGAGTCTGGCTCTGCAGCTAGTCCCAGTCCTGGAGCGAGTGATCCTGAAGGACCAAGGCTGTTCCAGGGCTGGTGCTGGGAATCGAGTGTCTGGGTATTGACATTGCTTGGAGGATGTTGTGTTTCCAGGCCTGAAATGCTGCTTGGGTTGGTCTGGAAGCACGAAGGAATTGAGTTCTCTGCTTCAGGACTTGAGCTGATAGCTTAGTGCTGCCGGAAAGGGGAGATTATGCTTTTCTGCGTCATCCACCATCATCTTTGCTTGTCTGATCCCAAAGTAAGCCCTTCTGAGCTTTTGCTTCTTGGTGAGTCTGAAAGAGAGTCAAATTGGCTCTCTGTGGTCAGACTGGCTTTAAGGAGTGGCAGGAAAATGTTTCCAGGATTGAGGGGAGGATGTGAGAGCTGTTTTGACTTAAGCATTCTCTTGAACCCCTCGGCAATAATATGTTTAATCCATTATTTCAGCTCCAGAAGTCCTGGCGCTGTGGCAGAGGTCCCTGGGTGCTGAGCACCTGTGCTGGGCATGGCAGGGGACCTGCTCGGCCCTCTCTGGTGTAGCCAATTCCTGCTTCTGACACAAGGTGTCAGTGCAGGATGTGGAGCCACTTCCCGCTGTGTCTGTGGTGTGAGCATGGGTCAGTCTGGAGTGGATTCTGTCTTGGATAACCAAACTTAGGAGTTGCCCGGTTTCCTGCTGTCAAAATGATGGTGAGCCCTCTCCAGCTCCTGAGAGCTATGGCAGCCTGCTTGAGCTCTGTGGGGAACTAGTCCTTTGCCCCCGCAGGGGTCTGTTGTGTTTTATTGGCACATCTCAGTCTGCAGTTTATCAGTCTGCCCTGGACTTGTCCTATGGAAACTCTGTGGTTTTCAGTCCTCGTAACCCCGTGGTAGTGGTGTCATGTCACACCAGCTTGGGGAAGAGCAGAGTAACCCTCTGAGCCCCAAAGAGCCATCCAGGAGGCGAAGGGTGTCAAGGAGAAGAAAATACATGTGATCCTTTTAGAAGGAAAGGCTTTCCAAGGCTGTGGTTGTCTCATCTCCTCAATTTGGTCCATAGGCCTCCATTTCTAGGTCACATATAAATTGGCAATGAAAACAGGGAGCTTGAAACAAGTAGGTCACACACTTGTCGTAGCCTACCTGGCTCCACGCCGGCTGGAGGGCACAAGTGGTCTGCCTGAGTGGGAACCTCACACGTGCTGGAGCCACCTTTTCGGTCAAATTAATCCTTAGCAATATGTAGCAAGCATTAAACTCCTGACGTGGGGCTGGATGGTGTGGAATAAACCATGGCTGCACAGGTTGGTCGGTTGGTTTTGAGTCTTGAAGGGCATTTCCACGGTTGCTCCGCTCAGCCCTCGCTGCCCAGGAGGGGAGTGCTGCTTTTGGGCAGCTCAGGAGGGGCTTGCTAAAGACTTGCTGTCCTAAATGCCTCTAAAAAGCATGTAAAGACATCCCCTTCCCCTCCTCTTCCCCCTTTCTCCATGCAGAGGAGAGGTAATGAGGGATGAAGTGTGTGTGTCTGTCTTCCCGCTGTCTGACCACAGAACAGCCAAGCGCACCGGAGCAACGGCCCAAGCAGCGTTGTGGGCTCAGCCCAACAGATGGATGTCGGGGGTCGTGTCCTCTGGGCGTCAGGCTTCTGCTGAGTGTGGCCTGTCCTTGTCTTTTCATGGCCCCAAGAATCTTTTTTTTTTCTCCTGGGGGCTGCCTGTGCTTTGTGACATTACATATGGAGGGTTTGCCACGTTTCCTTTTGCTGAGAGAAGAGCGGGAGAGGCTGTGCTACCCTCCTCCCTTGTGTTTTATCACTGTGATCCTGGAATTTGGGCCCCAAAAGGCTGGAGCTGGGCTCCTCTTTCAGCTTAACCATGAGGGCAGTGTGTCCTCTCTTGTGTGGAGAAGTTGCATTGCTACCAGAGCTACAGGCTACCTCCAAGAGTGCTTTCACATGGTGGAGCTCACAGTGTTCTCCTGGGTGTGGAAGGAACAGGACAGATCCTTTCTTAAACAACTCCAGCCAAGTGCTGGGTCCTACACTTGGGTCACAACAACCCCCTGCAACACTACAGGGGAGGAGTGGCTGGAAACTGCCTGGCAGAAAAGGACCTGGGGCTGTTGGTCGACAGTGACTGAAGATGAGCTGTCAGTGTACCCAGGTGGTCAAGAAGGCTGACAGCATCCTGGCTTATGTCAGCACTAGAGTGGCCAGCAGGACCAGGGCAGGAATTGTTGCCCTGTACTGGGCACTGGTGAGGCTGCACCTTGAATACTGGTTCAGTTTTGGCCCCTCACTCCAAGAAGGACATTAAGGGGCTGGAGTGTGTCCAGAGAAGGACAACAAAGCTGGTGCAGGGTCTGGAGTGCAAATGCACTGAGGAGTGGCTGACGGACCTTGGGGGTGTTGAGCCTGGAGAGAAGGAGGCTCAGGCGAGACCTTCTGGCTCTCGACAACTCTCTGACAGGAGGTTGGAGTGAGGGGGTAGTCGGCCTCTTCTCCCCAGGAACAAGCAACAAGACAAGAGGAACTGGTCTCCAGTTGTTCCAGGGGAGGTTTAGGCTGGACAAGACGAACAATTGCTTCCCCATTGGGGCTGTGAAGCCCTGTCCCAGGCTGCCCCAGGCAGTGGTGGAGTGCCCATCCCTGGAGGGGTTTCCCAGCTGTGTCGAGGTGGTACTGAGGGACAGGTGGTGATCTGGCAGTTTTTCCAACCTGAATAGTTCTTTGGTTCCTTTGCTGTACAGCCAAGCAAGCAGAGGCTACTCAATGGTCCTGAAGTGTGACCGTGCGTAGATCCATCGTGAACCCTGTGAATGGTTCAGTTCCGATTTGGTGAGTGTAGAAGCCAACCCATGGTGTATTAGGGACCTCTTGAAAGCAGGATGATGATGCTCTCTGTCTCCTGACACCTAGGAGCCCTTTGTGAAAAGCTGAGCCTTGCTGGGACTGTGCAGGAGGACTGGGCCTGTCCCCAAGAGCTTTCACCTGCCAGATGGGGCAGAGCCCTGAGGGAATGGTGAACCCTGGGGAGGGTGTAGACTGTTCCTGTCCTGGGAATGCTGGCTGCTTGTGCAGCAGCAGAGCAGCAGCTGAAAGGCTGTCTCCTGATAATCTCGGGGCTTTGTCCTGCATCCTCCAGCCTAACCACTGGCTGTGGCTGGTTAATCAGCTGTCCTGTTAAAACAAGCTCAAGGAGACCATTATTTGTTGGAAGAAAGATGGCACTCCCACGGCCTGCTAAATCATGGTGGCAAGCAAAGACTGTGGTCTCTGGCTTCCTGCAGGGTTCAGCAGAGGCTCTTTGCTGTTTGTTTTGGCCTCCTTTGTTGGACAGAGACCTGCCTCACAGCTTCTCCTAGCTAAACTTGAAGCAGCAGCTGAGGTCAGCTCCTCAGCACTGGTGCAGCTTGTTTGGGTCCTGCACCTCCTTAGCAGATGATGGTGTCTGGGTTTCCTGGCCAGTATTTACCGCTCGGCGGCTGGTCAGTGCTTTGGTCTCGTTGTTTTTCCTCTGCTGTTGGCTCCTGCAGGGTCAAGCTGCTTTCTGCCCTGCTTCTCTTAGCTCTGAATTATTTGTTGCCTGTCCCCTAGACCCCCGCGCTGGGTGCTGGGCTGATGTCCTGTTAGTGTACTGGACCTCTGAGGTTACAGCTGTGACTTAGTGCTTTGCGGGGGGCAGCTGGGAAAGGGTATACAGGGGTGAAGCTTCCTGGAGTTGCAGGCAGATTAGGAGGGGTTACCTTGCCTTTTGGAGGGATCAGGAAAAGGCTGCCTGGTTGAGGGGCTCCTAGGAAACACTACCTGGCTGTGTTGGGCTTGAAGCTCTGAGGGGGGTGAGTTCAGCTGCGGGAAGGGCTGGCTTAGAAACACAGGCTCCTGTTTGGTGCTGAGGACATCTCAGACATAGAGGTGAGACAGTGATGGAGGAAAGGGACACTTCTGTGTCCACCTGTGGCCCAGAGCAGAAAAAAGGTGGTATGTCACTGGCGGGGAGTGGGTTTGTCTGCAACCACAGTAGAGGTCTTAAAGGGAGTGTTTCTGGGTGCTGCTTGGGTGAGATTTCAGAAAACCAGCTTCAGGAGTGTCTGAGGTGGCCATAAACAGCAACAAGCCCAGTGGTAATGACTGCAGCCTTCTGAAGGGAGATGTGGGTGATGTGGCTGATCTGCAGACTGCTGCGTAATCCCTCAGCTGCTGCCTCAGGCCTGGGAGATGGCAAACGGTATTGTAATTTTTATATGTGCAGTGATGGGCCTGGGTGCTTCAGAGTGAGATGACGGAGTACAGCAGATGATGGTGTGAAAACATCAGTCCAGATAAGAAGCTGCAAAAGCTCATTCCATGCTTGTGAGCGGAAAGACAAATTGGACCTTGCCTGGAAGCGTGTGAGCCCTTAACTCGATTCAGCGCTCTGCCATGCAGTTACGGGAGGGTGCTGGAGAAGGAAGGGGGTGGAAGCGTGAGCTGGTGGGACCCTGGGTCACTCTGTCTGAGCCTGGCTTACAGGACCGGCTTTGGTGACTGGCAGATGTCTGAGAGACTGAGTACTGACTTGATTCCTTGTTATGCTAAAGGAAACTTGGAGGAGAGGATAATAGTGTCACTGTGGATCGGAACCCCTCAAGAAAATGCCATCTGAAGCATCAAGGTGTGGTGTGGCACTGCGGGGTGTTGAGTTGAGCATCGGTTGTGTTTGTGCCAGCTGCAATAAAAGCAGGGGGCCTGATTGGAGCTGGAAGGAGGTGGCTGTAGGGACATGTCCTGGCAATCTTGAGCGCTGCCCTGCTTGAACACTCGGCAGAAAAAGACTCGTTCTGACAAGCTGTTGTGTTCTTGCACGAGGCGGCTTTCTGGGAACGGTGACCTGGCCATAATTTAGTAGCTTTTATGGGGGAGGACGGAGAACAAAAGCGTCATGGTAATTCAAGCGCTGCCTTGCCATATGCTGGCTCAGTCTGTGTCTTAAAAGTGTGTGAACTGCTTGAAAAAATGCCGGAACAGGCAAACACACCTCTCAGAAGCGATTGCTGGGTTGAGGCCGTATGCTGCTGCTGCTGTTAGTTGGCATCCGAAGGAGCTCCAGGGGAGCGGCTGGGCTCTAGGAGCAGGTCTCTGCACTTCATCAGGCGGCTGGGGAAGAGGCAGGGCAGAAGACTCGCAGCCAGCGTTCCGTCAACATGCAGCATGTGGGATCCCTGGCAGCCGCCCCTGCCGAGGTGCTGCCGCTGTGGCCGGAGGCTGACTCCAGCTCAGCCTGAACATGTGTTAGAAAATAGGAACTTTAACTTTTGGAGAGCTCGGGGCTTGCTCAGCAGTGGGTCCGCTTAGTCGTCACTGCTACCGGGACAGCTTTTCTGGCAGGGGACTTGTGAAACCACGGGATTAGTCGGTTCTGAACTGAGAAGCCTGACATGTGAACAGTCCTAAAAACTCCCGGAACCCCTTGCTCAAGGCTCAGTGAGTGGCCCAGCGGCTGCCGGAGGAGGACAGGCACGCATAAGGTGCTGGGACACCATGGGATGCGTTGAGTCAGGGTTTATAAATCCGGTCCAACTTTTGGAAGATACGTTCTGTTCCATCTGCTTGGATGCCGAGAGAATCAGAAGAGTTTAGTTCCTGCAGTTTGTGGCTGGCCTTCCCCGTAAAACTTAATTCCAAGTGTTACATAAACACGGCCCTTATTCCAGTTGCAACATAACGTTGTGCTGGCTCTTGTGCTGTGGAGCTGGGAGGGCCAACCCCCTCATCGAGCAGCACGAAACGCTCTGGCCAAGCAGCTCATGGAGCTCGCTCGGAGCTGCTGAGGGAGAAGCTGCAAGGCACGGTGTGCAGCTTGGGTGGCTCTGGGCTAAATGTGCTGCAGCTCCAACCTCCTGGCAGGGCACGGTTCAGCGAGCTCTGCTTTTTGTGTCACTAGTTCTCTGGTGTCAAGTGACCCAATAGCGAGGTGCCTTCTTATGGCCTCAAAAGCATGAGTGGAGTTGCCCGTTGTGATGATGCCAAAAGGAACCGATGGTTTTGCTGTGGCAGAGTTGCTGAGGAAAGGAGCTGAAGCTTTTGGAAGCTTCCCTGCTGAAGTAAGATGTGATAGGCAGTAGTTGCTTCCTCTCCAAGGTCCTGTATAGCTGCAAAACAACATCACATGCCTTTCTGGGCAGGCTTAGTGTTCCTTGGAGCTCTGCACAAGTACAGAGAACTGAAAATAGGTGCAGGAGCGTAGTCCCTGCACTCTCCATGCCTTCCCTCGCAGCCTGATTTTACAGGTGCAATACTCTCAACAGGACCTTTCTTCTCATTCACGGAGCAGCTACTGAATTTTCCTCCATGCTTTCTCCAGCCGCTGCTAAAAGCAAACTGGAAAAGCCCTGACCTGACAGTGGAACTTAATTTCCGCTCGGACTCCGCAGCTTGTCATCCAAGAGCTTTCAAAAGTGGGACTGAAACTCATCGAGACATAGTTCCGGTAGATTTCCCCTGCATGCAGGGTGCTGCCTGCGAGCTGGGCTCTTTGCAGGGTTTTCAAGCTGGGCTGACTCCTTCCTCGTTGCTGAGGTGCTGAGGACTTGTATGGTTCGGTGGAAGGGAAAGGCAACCCCAGTGCTCCCACTTCAGAGAAACTGGAGAGAAACATCGTCTTTTTGTTTTCTCCGGATGGTGTGCTCACATCTGGTTTGACTAAACTCTTCCAGTTTCTCCCCTTTCCCCATAAAGATCTTGAATCCCTGGGAGGGTGCTTGCCTAGCTGGCCCTCTGAGGTGAAGCTGAAGGGAAGATGAACATTATGTACCAGGGCAGCTAGTAGAGCTTTGAGGAGTAGGATTATATGACGTTCCTCAGTTCTGGATTCAGTTTTTCCATAGAGACACTTAAATGCTTTTTGGCTCAGATAGGGCTTTTATCTTGACGGAGCTCAGCATTTTGTGGTTGCTTATTGGCCAGGACTGCAGTTTGGTTGGGCACCTGACCTGCAGCAAGCGTAGCAGAGGAAGCAAAGGTTTCCTCTGCTGGAAACTGGAGCAGGGGGAAGGCTGCTGAGCATGTCATCCATCCTGGGCAGGGGTTGCCTACCGTACAAGATGGATTTAAAAGCCCTTCCTCTTCACCAGCCTCTCTTCACCTCTTAATGCTTGACTTTTCTTTATCAGTGCAATTAGCTGGACTGACTTGATGATGTAATACCTTGCTGCTTTGTCATTTCAAGGTGGCTGTTTGTGGTGTTGTGGCTTTGAAAGCTTTTCATATGCCTCCACATCACTAGTATCTGAGGAAACCTGCTTGTGTATTGCAAGTAGGTTCTTGGTCATGATTGCTTCAGAGGAGCCTGCAACCAGAGCCATTTTGGCTAGAGGAAGTGCTGAAGTTGTTTCTTTTTTCTAGATTTCTAGCAAATACTTCCTAAAAACTCATTCACCTTCCACCTTGATCAAGCACAGTGGGCAGCTGGCAGAGGTGTGCGCTCAGCTACGCAGACAGTGTCTCAGTTTCCTCTTACAAGGCTGGTATGCTGAAACACAGATCTTTTCCTCTGTTTGGATTATCCATGATAAAACTGAGGGCAAATACAAGTGTCTGACTCAACACATGGGCTTTGTCTCGGTGATCTTTCAGAGAGGAGAATGCCTAGAGCAATGGCTTCATTTGGTATGCTCAAAAAAAAAAAAAAAACAAACCCCAAACCCACCACAAACCCCACAGGGTGGAGTTATTCTTTCTTTTTCAGACTTGAAACTGCACCTCCAGAGCACCGACTATGGGAACTTCCTGGCCAATGAAGCCTCCCCGCTCACTGTCTCTGTCATAGATGACAAGCTGAAGGAGAAGATGGTGGTGGAATTCCGTCACATGAGGAACCATGCGTATGAGCCCCTAGCAAGCTTTCTGGACTTCATCACGTGAGTACTGGCTGCTGGTGAACCGTGTTTGAGACTTGAGGGCCCTCAGACCAGCTTTCCACACACTGTGGCTGCTGTGTTTCCTGCAGCTTTGTGAATGAAACTGGTTTGGTGGCATCTGGAGGTCTTAACAGCAGCACAGTGTCACTGCGTGGTTAAAGGCTCCCAGGGTGTGCGTGTTTCTCTGGCACAGCTACTTGGCTGCTTTTCATTGCCGAGTTGGTTCAGTCTCTATTAGCGCTATCACGTACCCCTCATTCCTCTTGTTAAATCTTGATGTTTTTAAAAATGTGATCCTACCACAAATGCATGTGCGTGACAGCAGTTGCCAGCTAGTTCTGACCCACCAAGGTTGACTAGCTCTTGTCAGGGTTGCTGTGATCCTGCCATCCCGCCCCAGGGGCTGTAGTCATTCCTCTGACCATGTCACACACTGGTTCAGGGACTTGAGCTGGCCAAAAATTGAACAACTTTTCTCCTTGGGGGTTAATCTTTGGTTTGGTTTTCTTGGCCAGCTTGGTGGGACCCAACAAACACCAGCGCTAGGGGAGAGGAGGCCTAGAACATACAGCAGGGAGAGATGGGGCAGAAGCAGCCCCAGCATGTTTTTGTCAGTGCAGGAAAAGACACAGAGTGTGTGCACTTCCACAGCAGGTTCAGCTGATGTGAAAAGCTTGACGTACCTTTTATGAGCAGTTTTGCACAGCCCTCTGCTTCCCTGTGTGCTGCTCTTTCAGACATAGTAAAATGAAGTTGCTGGCCTTGGTGATGTCCCAGCTGTGCTCGTTCACATCTGAAACATGGAAGTAAAATTGCCTTTTTCCTTGTCCTTAGCCTCCATTCCTGTAAGCTTTCATCTGGCTTGCAAACCATGTGGCTAGTGGTCTCCTCTAACCAGTAAGGAGATGCATCGCGGACAAAAGTGATTTCTGGTTCAGCAGAACATGACTTTAACTTGCATCCCTGAGAAGAAGATCGTGCTCTGTCTCGGCTTGCTGATATGTCGGCATTCGTCGATTTGACAGGGAGAGCTTGGGCTCGTCGCAGGCACATTGTCAAGTGGGGTTCAGTCTCACCTTTTTGTGTCTGCATGGCCTTGCTTACACCCTGCAGGGTTTTGAACGATGCAGCCTGATGAGGAGAGGCCTTTGTGGTCGGTTCAAAGGTTTTAAATTTGGGCCTATCTGTGGCATTTCCCACATATTCAAATATTGATTTGAGACCTTTCTCTCTGCCACCTTCCTTCCTGTTCTGTCCTTTCTATGTCTGAACAGTGCCACTACCTCATTTTCCTAACCCAGTGGGTCCTACCTGTTGTTTTCTGAGTCGCTGTGCTAAAGCTGCCTGTCTTTTAAGCCTTTCCTATTTTATAAGTAGTTTTTTCTTACATGCCCGTCACTAAAACTCATGGGCTTTTCATATTTGGTTCCAAATGAGGAGCAAAACGTGGCGAATCATGGCACAGCAAGACAGGACCAAGCCCCCATTCTGCAGCAGCGTTTGCAATGGATAAAGCAGTCTCTAACTCACAAGCTTGGTTGTATGGAGCAACCTCGTCTGTTTTCTCAAACTGAACTTTTAAAGCACCTCTGTGGAAGTTTCACATCAATCACTAATGGTCTCTTTTAGCTTCTGTCATATCTGTTTCAAGATAGTGGTCTGGGCAGGACACATGAGAATCTCGTGGACTTTAGAACTTTGCTGTTCCCAGACTGTTCCACTTTGAAAACCAGTGCGTGGAAAAGATGAACCGAAAGGTCTCAGGCCATGCCTGCCTTGGTCAGACCCCACATGACTTGGTAGGAAGGTTGTGGATAGCAGTGAAATCCAGTTTCTTGTTACACCAGTCCCATTGAGCTTTATCCAGCATCTACGTCCAGCTCGAGTTGTGCAGAAGACCTTAAACATCTCATGTAAATCGGATAGGCTGATTCTTAAGCTCTGTGAATGACTTAACTTTAAAACTGGTGGTTTGCCCTCAACTTGATTTAACTTTGATCTTTTTCTGCTTCTGCCTCCATGATTTTGATGCGTTCTCTAAGCAAAACACGATTCTGTGCAGTTACCTGTATCTCTTGCCTACTGTGTGATCTCATCTTGAAGATGTTGGTCCCATTCAGCACAGGATGTTTCTTCCTTCAGTTGTCTCCACTCTCATCTCTTCTTTTTACCTGCAAGTGGCTTTAATGCCACTGGGTCTGCGCTCATCCCACCAAAAAGATGAAACAGAGAAGGTGTTACCAGCTTCACCTGGTCCAATGTGGGAGTTGCTATCAGCGTATTAGAAGCTCTAATAACTCCAAATGACACTACAGATAAGTTAAAAGAGAATGAAGCACGTGGAGTTTGGAGAGGGTGCTGGTTTCGCCATCCTTGGAGTGGAGAGCAGCTCTGTCCGGGGGCTGGCGGTGCATACTGATGCCAGTAGCTTTCATCTGACCCAGGCCTGTGCATGGCCAGCATCGCAGAGATGTTTGGCCAAAGGGTGTTGCCAGTGCTGGGGGTGCTGTGCCTGTGCACAGAGAGGTGCTGTGTCATCCTGCCTGCCTGGGTGACACTGGGACAAGCCTGTGCCACTTGATCTTCCACACAGGCGAAATGGGGTGATTTATCTTTGCCTTTTGAACATGACTATTTCCTACTCCTTTCTTTAGGAAAGTTAATGAAACTTGAGCAGGAAATGGCAAAGACCGTTCCTGTAGACAGCTCCAGGCAAGCGAGGCACCAGATGGTGAGAGAAGAAATTGTACTCAACCGAATGTGTCCGTGTGCTACACTTCACAGAGTGAATTGAAAGAGAAGAATGGTAGAAAGGTGTGGAAAGTTTTAATGGGACTGGTTTCTGCAGGAGGACAGCTTGAGTTCACTGCAAGTCTCCCCCCTCCTCCTGGTTGGAAATGTTGATTTTTAAAATTGAATGGGATTGTAGGAGGTGTGTCTGGCTTAAAATGGCAGGAGATGTTTTGTGGCATGTCCGGTTCATCTCTGATATTCACCGCTGCTGGATGCCGTTGTACAGACTTAGATTTTTGGCTGCTCTAGAAATACTGGATAACCTCCCTCAAGACAGGCCCGTCAAGGCTGTTGAGTGCTTGAGTACCCTCTCACTGGAAGTGTCCAGGGTGTAGGTGGCTGGTGCCAGGAGGTGGATCAAAAACCATTTGGGCTTTCTCCTTCTTGAATGTCCTGCTGGACCTCTGGGTGGTTTGGAGTTGATCAGTGGGTGACTGTTGTGCTTGTTTTTGGAAGGTGCTCAGATCTTGACCCAGGGCTTGTTGCCAAGAAGCTGTGGGGAGCTGTCTGATCTTAGGGGCAGCAGTAGCCCTTGTCCCCAAAGGCTACCTGCCAAAAGCCGTGCTGTTTGTCCCTGTGTGGGATCATGCTATGTCACTTCTCCTGCCTCTTCCAAGGGACCCATGAAGTAGGTGAGGCCTCTGGAAGGAGAAACATCCTTGGGGATGGCGTGGGGGCCCTGGAGCACTAGGAGGATGGATGTTTTGGTGTGCTCTCCTTGCCCAGCCCCAGGAGATGTGGCAGCGCTGCCAGTGACTTGCCGGAAGGTGGCACTCCAGCCCTGTGGCTGCCTGTCCCCAGGTGCACACCGTGCAGTAGGTGAAGGATGGTCATCTGTGGAGGTGGGCAAGAGTTCACTTGTCTTCTGAGCTTAGGGGAAGGACAGTGTTTAAAAGCACGCGAGCAACACTGACCCAAGTACACAGCAACCCCAAAGCAAGGTCTTTGTTCCTTAAGTCACTTGCTGCTGCTGATTTTTGTCCTGTTGTGCTCCTCTCCTGGCACCATGCTGACCCTTTACTGGCTCTGATCCTCTCCAGGAGCTCTTCTGTGCAAGTGTTGTGCTGTTAGTACCAAAATACTGAGAAGTTGGCTGACTTCCCTCTTGTTTTTTCAAGTGGTGGCTGTAGCTGGCGGCCTCTGCCACTGCGTATCGTGGCGTGGAAAAGCCCATCTTGTTGACCCTGCCACAGTCTCCATAAGACACCTGCTGGCTTTGTGTCTTGCCATGCAGCTCCTCGCTGGAAGGCTGCTGGTGCTTCCCCGCGTCTCTCAGCCGGCCGTAGCAGGTTCTGACTGATAGGCACAAGTTGGCTGTTCACATCTCTGCTCCAACACAAACAATTGACTGTTTGGCTGAGGGAACGCAGCGATGTTCTGTAGGGCAGCAACAAGCAGGTATTAAGTGTACTTGAAACGGCAAAACCCACTTCCTGAATTCAACAAGTACATATTGACTCGTGGGATGGAAGTGGGCTTTTGGTTCTCCTCGGTGATGTGCTGCCCTGCCTTTCTGTGAAAGCTTTGTTCTTTGTGTGAGCCTGACACGATGCCATGGCCTGTCTCTTGCTTCCTCCCAGGGTTCCTGCAGACGGTTCAGATAGGATTCTTCATCGTGGGGTGGCTCCTGGCTCCAGTGTGCTGTAGCCTGGTTGCATTGTCAGCTTCAATATTTTTCTGGGGAGCGGGGGAAAAGTTGATGGGTTGGTTTGTTTAGGTTTTTTTTTTTTTCCCCTTGCTTCAGCACAGACTATTCCCTGCTCTGGAAAGTGGTTTCACAGCAGCCTGACATGAGGGCTCTGGGAGCTGGGGGCCCCTTGCAGCGAGCTGCAGGGCAGAGACGGGCTTGATGGGGGGGTTCGTGTGGGGGAGCTGCTGGTAACTGTGCAGATGCCGAGTCCGCTGTAGGAGCGAGGTCTGGAGCGAGCTGGGTCTGAGCACATTCTGCAAAGCCGTGATCCAGCCCGTGGTCAGAGGACGGACTGGGTTGTCGTTTGTCTTTGCCTTACCAGTCTGCTAGGGTTGGGAGCTGGGTTCTTTGTCGCCCCGAGGATGCAGCTGGGAACTTGGCTTTCGGTATGTTTTTGTGGTCACAGACATGTTTTTGATGAGGCTGCATGTACCTTTTCCCTTTGCGCATGACTTTTCTTAGCTGACACTTCCCTCTGTTACCTTCTGCCTGACCCAGCGCTGCTCTGCCTCTCCCCTGCACCGGATAGATCTAGTTTCTGCTGCAGGACTTTGAGTGCAAACTTAATCTTGCAGCAGTGGTTTTCCTGGAGCCAAATTGTTTCCATAATCCTGTGAAGTAGAAAGTTGTCTGTCTATTCTAAATGTACTGGAGTGGGCATCCTGGCATCACTGCGGAGGTTACAGAGTGTGGCCACGTCCTTTTGGAGTCCTTGCTTGAGGAAGAAAAAGCTCCAAATGCTTTACATCACAGACACTTGCACTTGATGTGGGTGAAAGCAACAATCTGAAGGACCTTTCCTAATGCTGCTGTGGTTAAAACTGCACTACACTATTTTCAATTAGTTGTTGACTCTTGGTGGTGACAGGATTGGGAAGTAAAAAATTACCATAGTGGCTGGGGATCCTGCAATAAAAGGTTTATGAGCCTTCTCTGGCGGAGACGGTTTTGGCAGAGAAGCGCCGGTTCCTGACAAACAGCTTCCCTGTTTGCAAGGAGTGCAAAGTTGAACTGATAAGCCAAGTTCTTGGAGGGGTTATGCAATATTCAGAATTAAGAGGGCATGTAGCTAATGGTCTGGAAATGGTCACAGACCTGCATCCTTCAGATGGTGGCATCAGAACTGCAGTTGTTCTGCACACCCAAAGGACACAGATCTCATAGCAGTTTCCCAGAAACAACATCTGTGAAAACAGACTGAAGCGTCAGCCATGGAGGTCATCTTTCAAAACGATGACTGCGGGTGCCCTCATCGGAAAGGGAGTCTTTGAAAGGTGGATTTCACTGTGTGTAACCTTGAGGACATGCTTCCCCCTCCACCCCCCGAAACTTCTAGCACCCGGAAAACACTTCCTTTGATCAGTAGATGTGAACTGGAAGAGCATAACCCTCCTCTTCCTCCTGACCAGCACTGTTCTTCACTTGGAAGGTGTGAGCATGGTGCCTGGCAAATAGTGAGCCACGGTGATGATCAAAAGAGCTATCAAAATGTTATCAGTGGTAGTAAACAGCAAGCTCCAGATGTAAGCTCATGTTTCACCAAGGAGGAGAAATCCAGCCTGCGACCTGAGAATGCATCACCCCTGGGTAACATCCCTGTCCACACTGATGCTGCTTCATCTGTTAGAGGCATAAAACAGGGAGGGAGGGAGTGTGTTAGGAGGTTAGCAATGGTCCTCTGATCAGTTTTTGTGTGGTTGGAACTCTTTCAGAAGACAGCTTGCGTGCAGCACCTTCAGTTGGCTGAACATTCACAGAGCACTTCTGTTCCTGCGTAGTGTGCTTCACTCCTTGATCGAACCCGTTCTCAAGGTCTTGTGGTGCTTGTCCTTAGCAGCCCTCGTTTTCCTTCTAGCTTTCCATTGATTTGCCTCACCCAGCGCTCTAGACTGGCAGGTTCAGCACAGAGAAGGCCTGGGGGCCAAGGCATGCCTCTGAAGGCTTCTTGGGGCCATCTTGGGTCCTCATCCCCTCTCCTGGATCCATTCTGTCTGCTAGTGTGAAGTCTAGCAAATACTTACTGAGAGTCAGTCTGTGTCAGTCAGTCAGAGCACAGTTAGATGTTTCTGGTCCATATTCACAACGTTACTAGTGCTGAAGCCCGCTCAGCACAGTGCAGAGTGCCAGGGCTCGCCTTCGCGTACCAGCCTGGCATTTCTCAAGCTTTTGAGGCAAACAGAGATTCTTGTGCGAGGCAGCGAGGTGTTCAAAACATTCCCTGGTGTTTTGAGGGGTTTGTACGCATCTAGAACACATCATATTCCTAAAGCCTCAAAATCAGAAGTACTTCATCTAGCTTTTTTCCCATTAGCCGTGAATGCAGCTAACACCGTATGACTGCTTCTGAGTTACCGGATGATACCACTGGAAGACTGAGGTCAGTATCCCAAGAGATGTAGACTCACTAGAAGATGGTAAAATTCATATGGAGATGCAGCTAAATATAGATGAATGCTGAGAACATTCCTGGATTCTTGGATTTGAAAGGTTGCCACAGCCTCTGTACTACTATGAAGTTATAACTCCTTGCTGTGCAATGGTCTCGTTGATCTAAGTTTAGCAGGGCACCCACTTACTGGCTGAGTGCCCTTGGTTTGTGGTAGCAACCATGAAATTCTCAGCTTTCTCTCTGGCATGTTCACGAACCTACCACTTAGGTGTGGTTGTACTGGTGTGACTCTAGAAAAGACAGTGCGCAAAGAGAGGAAGGGCTGAGCACGCTTTGAGTGGAGACCATCACATGCTGCATCTACTCGTGCTCTCCCCTGACCTGCCTGAGCTTCAGCTGCAGACAAGGGGTAGAACTGCTCCTGGCCAGAA
Source organism: Bucorvus abyssinicus (assembly GCA_009769605.1). Taxonomy (NCBI): domain Eukaryota; kingdom Metazoa; phylum Chordata; class Aves; order Bucerotiformes; family Bucorvidae; genus Bucorvus; species Bucorvus abyssinicus. The sequence goes on from CM020040.1 coordinate 2,323,907, forward strand.
GCTGCTGGTCTGGCTTCTTCTAGTCTGAGCTGAAAAACTCATTTAAGGATTTGTCTCATGAAACCGTCTGTGCTCAAACAAGCACTGAGGTCTTCTTGATGTGCATCATCCCTCTCACTTCCCCTTCAGGAGAGCTCTATAGTTATTTACTAATGATCCTAAGATGACACTCCAGATACAAGCGTCTCAGCTGCTGGCCCTATTCTTAGTGTCAGCTCCTGGTCTTCTGTGCTTTGATTTCCCTCATGACCGCTTACATTTGGAATGTGAGAGAGATGTGACAAGTGCCTCTGTGTACCAGCGCCTCTGCTCGGGTCTTGAACCCAATGGTATGTAGAGGTGGGTCTCTCAAACCCAAGGAAGCAGCGGTACAGCCAGCCCAAAACTTTTTCCTTAGGCGACTTCTCCTGCCAGCCCCTGAGTACGTGACCTGGATGAGCTGCAAGAGGGAAGCACTGGGTGCTGAAGTGACTATAGTCAAAACAGCTTCATCATCAGTTAAAGCTGTCTCTAGAATTCATGCTGAGATCAGAGCACTGCTCTGATCCCACTGGAGATTCCCCTTTTTCATCCCAAAATAAACACATGCTTCTGCCGTAATCTGAGTACCCGCCTAATGCAATCACTCGGTGACTTTTGCCTTGCTAAGCATTAGCCCGCGCTGGAACTCAACGCTGGTTTTGGAAAGCACTGAAGTTGCTTGAGCAATGCTCTACCTTTACCCAGCCTGGCAGAACCCCCGGGCCGCAGCCTGGTTCCTCCCTGCAGCAGCTTTCCGTGTTTGCTGGTGCCCCGGAGGGCTGTCCTCAGGCCCCCTTGCAGAGCAGCTGTTCAGCTGCAGTTTGGCCAGGTTTTCGGGGGATGCCGGCGAAAGGCAGGTCATGCAGTGTTCCATCATTAGTCATGCTTGGTGACCACTCACAGTGTTGTTTACCGTTTCTTTGGTTTCCTGGAGCAGAAGGCAATAAAAACCCAACCTATCTGCTGTAGGACAATGACTCTTTATGGTTGGATTAGTCAGGGTGGGGGGAAGCCCTAACTGTCTTGGGGGCTATGCCCAAGCGCCTCCAGGCCAAGTGTTAAATGCCCTGTGTGATGAGCTTTCATGCATTGTATGTGCTCCCCTGTTAAAAAACCTTTCCCAAGATTCAGCAGACTGTTACAACCTTTCTTGCATGTCTCATTTCTCTGTGGCTGCACTTGAGAAACTCCAAAAGGAGGAAGACCTATCTTGTCAAAGTATCTATACATGGTTTTTGCATATCTGCTCTCCTCCTTGATTCTGGTCAATAACTATCCATGGGTGACTAACCCAGAAAGTACCTTCTGGGAATGGGCTCTCCTCTGTTTTCTCAGAGGGGTCTCTGCTCTGCCTGTCTGAGACCATATCTCCCCAAACCAGCAGTGAGAATGATGCCTCTGACCTGCTGCTGCTGGAAGGAACTCCCCCCCCCACTGACCCCACACATCTTTTGGCTTCTCTAGGCATGTCCTAGCCTGGCTTTGTCCTCTTTATGTGAGTGTCCCCAGTGCATACAGTGCTGACCTGGAGGAGCGAAGGTACTGGCCCCTGTTGTCTCAGTCTTCAGGAAGCTGTAAGCCAACATCTCTGCTGCTGTGGATGTATATTTGTGCTTGCTGACTCTTTCCTGTCCTTTAATACGAAAATGTACTCTTCTGTCAGAGGTTACTGATGCTTCTCAGTATCAGCTAAAACTGCATTTCTGTGAACATGAATTTCTGGAATACACCCCACCTCGGTTCAGTGGGTGACAGGAAGAGCGAGGCACGGTGTAACTGTACATGTGACACTCTGGCTGCACACCCACTTTTCTCATGTCCGTCTCCTTGTGCAGGCAGGAGGGTAAAACACGTTCTTACCCAATGCGGAGGCAAGGTTGGGGGCGTGAGATAAGGTGCCGTTTGACCACTTAATGAAAGCCCTGTCACCCCATGTCACTGGCTGTAGCTTCTGTAGAGCCTCCATATCGTGCTTTCTCCTCTGAACTTCTGCTGAGTGCTTCCAGGATGCTAGTGCAGAGGCTCATCTTCACCAAGGAGACCGTCAGCCCTTCTCGCTGTCTCCGGTCTCCTACCAGTCCATCCTATGCCCTAATCTCTTTCCTGTGTCAAGCAGACTGTGGTAAGACTTCATGGTGTTGTAAGTGAGCAACTGCTCCTGTTCTCTGACGTGTGCCACAGTCTGGTCCTCTTGTTAGCGGCACCGAGACCTATTGGAGGTTAGAGGGCTCTGAGCATGGGTTAACCAGGAAAGCTCGAAGCTGGAGATGAGGAGGATGATGACAAAAGCTGCTCTATTAAACAAGTACTTGGAGGAAAACTTCTGCCACTGTAATGAATCTAATCCTTTGGGTCTGGGAGGAAATGCCGGCGTAGCCAGGACCTCTGCTGTGGTCTTAGTACAGCTGTGCTGATGGAGGCAGATGCGTTCTTGTTGGGAGCTGGCACAGGAAAGCAAGCATTGCCCCTTCCACAGATGAGAATAGGCTTTTCCAGCTGCCCTGGCACTAGAAGACTTGCCTCGTAGTCACGACTAACTAAGCTGTGTCTGTTTTTACTGGGGTGAAGCAGGGACTGAATGTGAATAAGCATGGTCTGGGCTTGCCTGGAGGAAATGGGAGCTATCAGGAAGGATTAGGTAGTGGTGCTGGTCTGCCTGGCCTCGGCAGGCACAAGAAGACTTTTGTCCTGCTGCAGCTGTCCTATCGTAAAGGTTTGAACTGCTGTCACAGTGGAAATTTGAAGAGAAGTGTCCCCTCTGTCTTGCATGTGGTAACTCCCCTGCAGGGATGAATCCTTCTCTGGCAGCATGATTTCAGTGGTCTTGGTAAGTAAAGGACTCTTTCAAAGAGTCAGTGCCGGGCCTCCTTAGAGGCTCAGTTGGTCTGTAGACAGTGTATTTCCTCAGGCTTCCTTGGAGGATGAGGAAACAAGCACATTAAGGGGTGTAACTGCAATGGCGAGAGCTGTGCTTTGCGGCTGGGCAGTGAAACCAGCTGGGTTGTGTTTCCTGGGACTGCCCGTCTGAAAGCTGGAGGTTCTCACACCTGAAGAGGGTCAGACTTGGGCTGCTCTCCCCAAACCTGGCTGTGGCTTCCACGCTGACCTGGCCTGGTGGGGCATGGCTGAGCTCGGTGTGGATGCAGTAAGCCAGGAGCTAAGCCGCTCTGAAGACCTGCAAACAGAAAGGGCTCTGGGCACTTTCCCTCAGTTCCTCTTGTATGGTTGACTTTGGCCAGGCTCCTTGCAAGTCACAAACATCCTGCAGAGAGCCAGATCCGTGGTGAGCTGGGAGCGTGAAAGAGGTGCGCTAGCGTACCATGCAATGACCATATTTCCTTGCTTGTTCCTTCACTGTAGGCTGAGCTGAAGAAACAAGTTTGGTCTGGTCCTACCCTGTTGCCTTACTTTGAGAGTAATCCTGCGTGTGGACCTGTATCCTCACGGAGGTGCATCTGTGTTAGGGTGCAGATGCTTGTATTTACCAGGAACCAGCTGTTTGCTGCAAGGGTTCACAAACAGGCCCTTCTTGCTGTCCTGGAGATCGCAATCATCTCCATGGTGAGAGCTGCACAAACAGAAGAGAGGATAATGACCTCGTGGATTTAAAGGGCAAAAGGAGGCTTCCTAGTACACGAAACCTGTGCTGATTGCCCTGGTTCTAGATCGAAGGTCCCTGGAAATGTAGGCTGCAGGGCCAGAAGGTGCATTCCCCAGCCCTACAGTGAGGAGGAAAAAGCAGCACCTGTTTGAGGAACTAAGGTGGGGATTTGTTCATAGACGTGCCCTTTGAGCATACTCGAGAGCCCATCTAATAAAAACTACCGAAATCTGCCTTTAACTGGTTCTGCTTACCTGCCTTTGATGTGGATCAAAGGGAAACTGGGCTGCACTGGGTATTCCTTGTTAGCTTGGAGATACAGACCAGCAACATCCCAGTGCCTGTCTGGCAAACATGAGCAGAGACTTGCACTCCCTGCCCTTGCCCCAGTCACCATGTGCTGGCCTTTAGTTCACTGTCCTCAGTACTCCAGTACGCATGGGAAGCCTTAACCTCAGCAGACCTCCAACTCCAGACATGCACAGCTCTTTCTGCTGGTTTAGTCCAGGCCTGATCTCACTTGTTTTGGAGCAGCTCCTGCCCAGGAGCTTCTTCATCTTCCATCATCTAACTTCTTAGAGTTAGACCTGTAGCAGTGAGAGCAAGGGAGTGTAGGATCCCCAAATCCTTATCTTCCAGCATCTGTGTCCCTTTCCTGTGCTGCTGAGGGATATTTGCAAAGACGTCTGCTGGCCAAAAAACCCGCATCTCGCTTGATGTTTTTCAGGTTCTCAGCTTGGTTGGCTTATGGCTCAACTGGTGGTGAAGGTGCCTCAAATACCACTCCTGTTCTTGCTGGGGATACTTTTTTCTCCATTTACATGATGCCTTGATTGCTTGTTTGGGCCTTCTACTTGGAGAAGGCCACCACCCTTTCTTCTGTTCCCCAGCTTCAGGCCAGCTGTGTCTCCCCTCTCTCTCTCTGGACCGGGAGAACTGGGACCTGATCTTTCCCCTCTACTCAGCACTGGTGGAAGCTTTACCTGCAGTACAAGAGGAACATGGACATACTGGAGAGAAGGGCCACCAAGGGCTTGTGTTGGTGGAACTTGTGCTGAGTGCTGTGATTCCAGGCTGAATGTCCCATTGCTGCAGTGCCGAAGGCTGAATCCACTAATCCTGGATAACATCAGTGGAAAACTTGGTTAGGGATGTTAGGACATGGGCTGATGCAAAGAGGTTTGGAGCTTTTGGTGGCAGAGGTGTAAAAAACCTTGTGTGTAGTTTCACGAGGGTGTGAACGAAGGTTTTGCAAAGCTGCCAGCCCTGTTGTTCTTGGAAGGGAGCAGGGCTGCAGAAACGTGACCCTTTCTCCATCGTCTTGGCAAGATGGAACAGTGCTGCTGGCTCTGAGCCTGAGCTTGAGTCGGGCTGTCTGCAGCCTTTACTGGTGTCCTACCGCGGTCACTTTTTCACGTGGTCTCTACAGAGCGTGGCCATGCGAGGAGAGCAGTGGGAATGCTGGAAGGACAAACATTCCTAGCTACCTTGTGGGAGGGTGTGGGGAAGCTGGAGCCAGGCTCCTCTTGGAGGTGTGTGGACTTAGGAAGAGAGTCAGTAGACAAATGGCTGTGAGAGAAATTCCTATTAGCTGTTAGAAGATGACTTTTCATTGTGGGTGTGGTCAGACACTGAAGCAGAGCCCCAGGGAGGTTGTGGGATATGCATCTTTGCAAATAAATCAGAGTTCATCAGGACAAAGCCCTGAGCAGCTGGAGCTGGCCATGCTTGGAGCAGGACATTGGGCCAGAGACCTCCAGAAGTCCCTTCCAATCTCCTACTCTTCAGTGGAGGTAGATAGGAGATGTCCGGGTGGTGTTCAGCTGTAGCATAACTCACAGCCTGGGACCATGCTTGACTTCCTTTTCCTAGGCTGGCATGACCAGGAGACATGGAGGAGGCACCTTACTAGTTCTTTGTAGGAGCAGTGCATCTTTCTGGAGATGTTCACAGGGACTGAAGTTATGGCCTGGTGCTGGTTTTTGTGCTGTTGGTGTTGTGACAGGCTTCCTCTCGCATTCCTCCAGGTACAGCTACATGATTGACAATGTCATTCTGCTGATCACTGGGACTCTGCACCAGCGTTCGATCTCCGAACTGGTGCCCAAGTGCCACCCTCTGGGAAGTTTTGAGCAGATGGAAGCTGTGAACATTGCTCAGACGCCAGCGGAGCTCTACAATGCAATCCTGGTGGACACTCCTCTGGGTGAGTGGAGCCTCTCCAAACACCTCACGGCAGTGTGTGGAGCAGATGTCCTTTTTCCCTCAGCCTAACTAGGTCTAGCTTAAGTTAAGTTGTTAACACTAAAACCAAGTGTCTTATGAACACTTAGTCAGCCAGATACGTTCTTTAAAAGGAAAAGGTGTAGGAAGTGGTTCTGGAGAAAGTATGGCAGTCTTTGTGGTGTCAGGAGGTAGTCACCGGAGACTTGCTGGTTTAGCCTCTGTGGGCAAAACTGTCATGAGGTACGTCTGAATTAGTCATTAATCAGTCCTTGGGGGCTGATAGAAAGAAAAACCACTCTAAATGATCATATTGTTTTTAATAGAAATAGTTGGGTTGGGAACTGAAAGAGCTTTTGCAAATGCTCCGTGTAATAATGGGGCGAGTGAAGTAGTTGTCATGGAAAAATGTCTTATCTCAGGGAAAACATTCTCGGACATATAGGTTGCAAGGTAGGGCAACAGCACAGCAGGAGAAGGGAGGCTCTGCCTGCAGCTGAGATGAGCCCACTGTAGGGATGATGTGCAGGAAGAAAATACTCCTCATGAGTAAGCAGGAACCTTTCCGTTGTGGGAACAAGACGGAACAGAGCATTTCAAAGCTTTTAGCTTCCAGAGACCTTCAAGCTTCCAGCTGGGTAGGAGTGAAAGTGCCCCAGACACTGGTGAGGTGGTTCTGGAGAACGCAGCTGGCAGTTGAGGGTCTTTGCCTCTTGAGCTTATGTCCTTGTCCATGAGTCCTGCTCCTGCCCTGGCTAGACTGACTTCTTCAGACCTTTGCCCTGGCCATGCCCTTGGGGCTCTGTACCATCCAGTGCGGCATTTCTTCAGCGGGAGAACGTGGGGAGTAGCTGTGTTGCCTAAACAAGCCGGCGCGCAGGCTCCAGTTGTTTAACTTGCACTCTTTCCAGTGACCACACGCAGAGAAACAGCAGCTCTATCTCCTAAAAGCACTCGAGTAGCTACGTGGCTTGGTAGGAATGCCTGACCCCAGATGGCTTTCCTAGGTTAGCAGGGCAAACTAAGGCTTGCTGTTAGCCTAATTTGGGGCATCGGAGGGCCAAGAACTGAAATAGCCGTGTTCTCATTCCTCTGCTACTCTGAAGTAGCCACTGCTTAGCTATCTAGGCTGGCCAGTGAGTCCTCCAGCGAAAACCAGTCCTGGCATGCTCCGTTTCCATTTTTGCCAACCGGAGGGACCAGAGCACTCCTCCAGCAACGTGGCACTGGTCTCCAATGCTGTTGAAAAGAAACTTCGGTAGGGGTTAACCCCTGTTTGGGTGTCTCTAGACCTACAGCACGGTAGCTTTCCATGCCAGGAAGCTCATGCCGGCACCGTGGCTGGTTTGTGGCACAGAGCAGAGCACTGGTCAGCTCTCGGCGCGAGCGCAGCATCCGTTACCACAGCTAGACTCAGCGCAAGCTGAGGAAGATCATGTTTCTCTGTGTAGCAAATTCAGCAAAGTCGGTTGCTGAGTGAGAGTTAAGAAGTCGTAAAAGTCCCGCCGATGGGTTTTATGGTGCCCTTGTTAATGAGGGAGTGGTACAACAGCCTGATGTCACACCAGAGGTACCAGACCCCGCTTTATCTGCAGCTTGCAGCACCCTGGGTTAGGTCTGAAAGCTTTGTTCTTTAGGTGGCAACAACCTCTCGAACTCCCTCCCAGAGATACTCTGGCAAAGTACACAGGGGTGAGCATCCTACCAGAGCCCACCATTTCATCCTGTCTGCTGTTGCTTACCTCCAGCTGGAGAAAGAAAAGTCCTCAGAAGCAGTGGAAAATGGAAGTGACAGGCAGGACCAGGGGAAACAGCTCCTGACTCCAACCGTGGAGCATCATGGGCTGTGGGAGCTGTGGCATCCCCATGCTGTCTTAGTCCAACTGGGATGTTGGAAAAGGAGGGAGAAGCACCAGCTTCTCATGTGGGAGCCCCGAAAATGATTGTGGCTTGGGCAACCGTGGTGGAGCCTGAGGTTTTGAGTCATGGCAGTTTGGTGGCTGCTGAAGATAAAAGGGCCTGGCCTAGGAGGGCCATGCTCAATAGAGGGTGTGCTGCTGCCTGGTGTTGTTGAGGACTGTGGGAAGTGCTGGGCATGGGGCTGGTTAGGACAACACTAACTCTGTCTGTGGCTCTGTTTCAGCTGCTTTCTTCCAAGACTGCATATCTGAACAGGACCTGGATGAAATGAACATCGAAATAATTCGCAACACACTGTATAAGGTAAACGAGTCTCTGGGAGGGTGAAGAGGTGTTAACGTCCCGCTTTGTTCCTAGTGTGACCACAGCTCTGTCTTGGGTCAGGAGCTCAACCAAAGACAAGAGGGTAGTAGACTTCAAAACAGTTCTTCTTTCTCTGTTTTTCTTCCCTGGAGTGGTGATAGAGTAAATACGACCAAGAACTAGTTGCATCCGCTGGAAGGTAAAGATCCTGCTCTTGGAGGGGCCTGACATCCGATCACCCAGCCCTGCAGCATCAGGGCACCAGTGCTAGGCAGAGCGGGGGTTTTTTTGGGGCTGTCGGGCTCTCAAAAGCCTGTGCAAGAGAGTTCGCAGAGTTTGTGCCTTTGAAGAAATTTCCTCAGGCTGCAGGCAGCCGGCAGAATGCCACTCCTTAACCACACGAGTTTAGGCATGCAGTTAACTGCATCCAAAGGCTGAAGCGGCTACATCTTAAACTTGGTTGAAGGACTTCCACAGGCTTGGCTCTCTGACTCTAGGTCTTTCAGAAGAGCCTCCAACAGTCTGCTCAAGCCTCCACTGGCTGTGGTTGGGGTTGGGAGCTCTTGGGAGAGCAGTGTAAAAGGAGCATCAGGGCTGGAAGAGTCTTGCAGGCTGGGGAGAGGGTTGGCATGGGGATGTGGAGGGGATCTCCATGTCCTGAGCCTGCACGGGGAGCTGTCATCTCCTCTGCAGGCCCCATCTGGTTCTGGCTGGCAGTATCAAGGCATGTGTTTATGTACAGGCTGTGGCTATCGCTCCATCTCGACTCTCTGGAGTAAGGGTGGGATGCAGATTGTATCTGCCAACCTTGTTTTGGCCGGTCACAGCCAGCCTGCGGTCGGTGCGACCTCTGCTTCCCAAGAAAGCTGTGGCCTGTTTGGAGAGGCAGAGAACAGGTCAGGCGTGAAGGGAAGAAGGCAGTGGGAGGGGAGAAGGAGCTGCGTGTCAGCAGTCACGCCCAGCTGCCTGTGGCCTCTGGCATGTGCTGGTCTTTTGCTGTAAAGGGGGGAGGTACGACTGGATGCGTAAATACCTGCGCCCTGCATCTCCTTGGGTCCCAACTGCCACATCCCTTCCCATCCCCTTTTTGAAGCCTGATACTGCTTTGCATTCTTCTCTTCCAACTCCCAAAATTGAAGCACAGACACCTGGTATCTCTTGGCATGTGCTGGGGCTGGTTCTTGCTAAAAAGCAGCGCCCGGGGAGTACAGGGGCTCTGTTGGTAATGAGTCACAGGGATGCAGGGGTGGAAAAGGTAACGTCCACTTGCAGACTCTCACTTGAGAGAGCCACCTCTTTCCCTGGGGACTGGAAAATGTATAATACGATGCAAATGGTCTTCCCAGGCAAATGAGGGAAATAAAATCAGGTCTGAAATCTGCACAGAGCTGCTCTGAGGAGCACAGCAGACAGGTGCTTGGGACGGATGCCTGGGCCCAGGAGGAGGTGGCATGGGAAGGGGAAATGCTGCCTCCCAGACCTGCTGCCGGTGTTTTAAAGCTCAAGAAGTGGAGCCTGTGTGAATCTCACGAGGTTCAACAGGACCAAGTGCGAGGTTGGATCGGGGCAGCCCCTGGTATCAGCACAGGCTGGGGATGAAGGGCTGGAGAGCAGCCCTGTGGAGAAGGACTTAGGGGATGAAAAGCTGGACAGGAGCTGGCAATGTGCCCTCGCAGCCCAGAAGCCAACCATGTCCCGGGCTCATCCCCAGCAGCATGGCCAGCAGGTCAAGGGAGGGGATCCTGCCCCTCTGCTCTGCTCTGGGGAGACCTCCCTGCAGTGCTGGGTCCAGCTTGGGGCTCCTCAGCACAGCAGAGACAGGGACATGTTGGAGTGGGGCCAGAGGAATGACCCGAGGGTGGAGCCCCTCTGCTGGGAGGACAGGGGAGAGACTCGGGGGTGTTCAGCCTGGAGAAGAGAAGGCTCCAGGGAGACCTTAGTGTGGCCTTTCAGAACTTCAAGGGGCCTGTCAGAAAGCTGGGGAGGGGCTGTTCAGCAGGGGCTGTGGGGACAGGGTGAGGGGTGAGGGGTGATGGGTTAAACTGAAAGAGGGAGATTCAGACCAGAGAGAAGGGAGAAACTGTTGCTGCTGAGGGTGGTGAGACCGTGGCCCAGGTTGCCCAGAGAGGTGGGAGAAGCCCTATGCCTGTAACCATTGCAGGTCAGGTTGGACCTTGGGGCTCTGAGCAACCTGATCCAGTTGGATATGTTCCTGCTCCCTGCAGGGGTTTGGACTGGCTGGGACCTTTGAAGGTCCTTTCTGACCCAAACCGTTCTGTGATCTGTGAGAAGGTTCGAGGAGGATTCACAGGAGAAAAGCAATTACAAAGGCTTCTTGTAAGCATGACAAGTGAGAAGGTTCTCAAATGGAAATACGGTTAAGATGGGGAGCGGAGGTTAAAAACAAGTGGTCAGCTCTTAGTGCAGAGGACTATCAGCAGTGGAGTCCTGCACCAGAGACGTGCTGGCAATGTTATCTTCAATGCCTACTCCCTTTCTTCCACATCATTAATGGGTGTGTTGAAGTGGAGCTGACTGACTCTCGGCCTTTGCTGGGGACCTTCTTGTAGGAACCCGCTGAAGGAGCTTTGTGGCTGAGCCATAAAGTACAGCAGGGAAATCAATGTGGAGAAATGTGGAGTGATGTATGGGAGAGGCAAGGAGATAATCCTAATTCTGCCTGTACGGTGAGGGACTCCTTGTTCCTTTCTACTACTGAATGAAATCTTGGGTTATGAGTGACCTGAGCAAGTGTCTCTTGACAAGGTGGTCTGTTCCTAACAGTAGAAAAGAGGAGAACTGCACAAATACCGCTGTACTGCTATGTACACCTGCAGTACTTTTGTCCTGAACATGGTCTCATTCTTCTCTCATCTTTGAATACGAGCAGCGGAACAGGAGAAGCTGCTAAGGAGGATGTGTGTAAAGGTCTGGGTACAATGACTTCTGCGTGGGAAACTCCAAAACAGATCAGGATTCCTCAGCTGGAAGAGGAGAGAATCTGAGCTGTGGTGGTCGCAGTATGAGAAAAGTCAGCGTGGATGCACAGGCCCCAAGTCTCCCTTTGGGCTGGATGTGACAGACAAGCGAGGCAGAGGGTGAATGAGGGGGTTCATGAACGAAAGTCCATGAAGGACTATTAAATGCAAAGACGGGACCATTTCTGGGCTAAGGGCTTCGGGACACCGGGGAGTTCCTGTAAATAGCTGTCACCCATGGAGGGATCCCTAGGGGAGGGTACCCAGTGCAGCTCTTTTATCGTCTGTGTGTTCATGGTGTCTGTGATAACTGGAGCCTCTTTCAACGCTGGGTGTGAGAATTCACCTCTTTTTGCTTCCCAAGCCTTAGGTTTGGGAAGAGGTAGTGAGCAGGGCAGAGGTAGTGATGGAACCTCTCACCCCAGTTCCCACTCCTGTCATCCTCAAGCGAAGTCCGTGACCCATGTCCATGGTCCTGTGGGAACTCGGCAGGGTGATGCTCTGCCCTCTCCTGAGCTTGAGACAGCGTCACAGCCTGGAGACTGTGTTCCTTGGTTGTGTGACGCTCACCCAGCAGTGTCCTCTTGTGCTGTGGGGCCACAGATATTTTATAGACCACAGACATCCGGGTGCTTTCCTAGTGCCAAGGCTGAGGGGCTCCCACACGTGCATTCCTGGTCCATCTTCAGTCCCGCAGTTGTGACGAAGCAGAGATTTGTGATGTCTCAGCATCACTTTATTCCATCCTTTTGAAGTGATTCTGGTTGCAGCCCTCTGTCCGGGGAGGTGTTTTATCACATGATGGCTGCTTCTGAGAAAGTTTTTGCTGAACAGCACTTTCAGCCCTGCACAGCCTTCACAGGCCCCCCCGGGAGATCCAGTCATCTTCCAGCTGGATGACAGCACATCTCCTCACAGGATTACGTTTCCTGGAGGCAGCATAGCTGTGCCTGGCCTTAGACGATGGGATGGAGACCAAGCGGCTGCAGTGTGAGAATTACCGAGAACAGCTCCTTGCCTTCACAGCTGTCCTGTCTCATCTCTTGTCTCTGCTTACGCAGCGGGACTTGCTGAGCGTAGGCCTAGTTGTGTGGCTTGGCATGTTTGTGGAGGCCAGAGTGGGGTCAGGAGACCATGTGAGACTTCAGTAAATGCTTGGAGTTAGACCACTCAAAGGAGCAAACCAGGCTTTAACCTTGCTGCCTGGGGACCTTGCCTGCAGTAACTTCCTGCAGTCACTCAAGCAAACCCAACCACAAGCCTTCGTGTCTCCAGCTCATGGGGAAACACTGTCCCTTGTGTGGGCTTGGCATCCAAGTTCACGTGGGGTGAGTGTTACAAAGCGTCTGTGGGAGCGTCCCCGCTTGCTGCTGAACGGCCCCATGGGGCAGTAGATGAGGCTGGGTAGAAGAGTGCTCATCTGCCCTCTCTCTTCCAGGCGTACCTGGAGTCCTTCTACAAGTTCTGCAAGGTGCTGGGAGGTACCACGGCAGATGCCATGTGCCCCATCCTGGAGGTAGGTCTGGAAACCCCGGCAGCTGGACAGTATTGTGGTGATACTGCTCTGTGCTCAGGCCCAGCCTGCCAGCACTGAGGACACTCAAGCTGCTCTTCAGCATCCCCACACACACTCTGCCAGCAACGTGGGCAGGAAACACTGCGCACCCATGGCTTTGGACGGGTTTGGTTCCCCAGGCCTGGTCTTGTCAGGCACTGACACATCTGTTGCCTTCGTGGCAACATCTTCATCCTCTCACGTGGGTAACTGGCAGATCAAGCAGAGCTGTTTGGAGCATGGCCTGTCCCCATGCCAAGGCTGGCTGGGAGGTGTGCAGGGCTCTGCTCCGTGATTTGGCTTGGACCTGGAGTGGGGATTTCCTCACCTGACTGCTCCCCAGCCATGAGCTACTGGGCATACTGGGAGCCTGCAAGTGCAGGCTGAGCACCGGACAGCTGTGTGCGTCCCAGGCAGCTTGCTCCTGCTGCCCTCCGACCTGGCTCTGCCCGGAGCAGCGTCAGTACCTGCCTGGCCTCTGGCAGATGCTGCATCCCCTGGTGAGCTGCTCTTCTCCTGCAGTTCGAAGCCGACCGGAGGGCCTTCATTATCACCATCAACTCCTTTGGTACGGAGCTTTCCAAGGAGGACCGGGCCAAGCTATTCCCGCACTGTGGCAAGCTCTACCCTGAGGGCCTGGCGCAGCTGGCCAGAGCAGATGACTACGAACAAGTCAAAAATGTTGCCGACTACTACCCTGTGAGTGCCCGCTCTGGACTGGAGCTTCTTGGGGACCTGGGGGAGTGTGTGACTTGACAGCCTGGGGAGAGGGGTGCCGGTTTGCTGCTGCTGTCCGTCCTGTGCTCTGCTTGGCCAGGAAGGAGTTGGCTTGCCTGGATGCTGTTGGCTTGTGGTTGCAGTGGTGATAGGGAGACCAGGAGTGCCCTGTGCACTGCGTCCCAGGGTGTTGGGGGTTGCCCTTGCCATGAAACTCTTGAGGTATCGGTGTGGCAGCAGTGACAGTCTCTCTTTGGCTGGTTGGGGGTGGAAGCGTGTCTTCAGTGAGAAGCTGTTTGCCCCATCTCCAGCCCTGAGCTCTGGTTCAGTCGCAGGGGAGATGCTGACCTGGGAGGGCACGTTTGGATGTGTCTGAGTTCCTTAAGCTGCTCTTGTGTGTGGCTGGGGACCTGTTTGAAGTCAGAGAGCTCAGCGTCCCCTTCCTGAAGCAGCCAGGGCATGTGCCAGTGTTTGTGGGCACAGGGGGCTGGCCCAGATGCTCCAGTTTGTACCTGGAGAGGTCTGTACCTGGTGCATCCTCCGTGCAGGCTCATAAGGTCGATACGGCGATTTCTCTGTGCCCTCTGCTGACCTGGCGTGGCAGCTGGGGTGTCCGTTTGACACATGGGGCCCCCAAACGCTGCTGAGCTCGGAGGCCTGTGGGTCTACCCTCTTGTACTATCTTCCTGCAGGAGTACAAGCTGCTGTTTGAAGGGGCTGGCAGCAACCCTGGAGACAAGACCCTTGAAGACAGGTTCTTTGAGCATGAGGTGAGTGACTCCCAGACACTTCTGGGCCCCTCACAAAGCTCAGGGTCGCAGCAAGCCTCGCTGCCCTGTCAGCACTGTGGGTGAACGGAGTTTGGGGGAAGGACAGGGGTTCCTCCGCTTCAGCGAGGGAGCGGGTGCCTGGCATGGTGCTCAGGCCTTTTTCTCACTCAGGCACATTGGAGCAGTGTGGGAGGCAAGTTTGGGGCTGCTGGTGGATCTTTGCTGCATCAATAGCAAACTCATTGTGATCACCTGGAAAAGGAGGATTTTCACAGTACCTGAGGGTATAAATATTTCCCCCTTCAAATGTCAGAGCCTGTCCTGAGCCGTGTGTAGGCCAGAGGTGCCCTGAGGACCTGGAGAGATGCAGGGCAGGATACCTGTGCTGAGCCTTCCAGCCTGCTGCTCCACGCTCACCTTGAGCAGCTCCTCCCATCCGAGGGGGACAAGTGACATGTCCTCCTCTGGGCTTTCCCCAGGTGAAGCTGAACAAGCTGGCCTTCCTCAACCAGTTCCACTTCGGAGTGTTTTACGCCTTTGTGAAGCTGAAGGAGCAGGAGTGCCGCAACATCGTGTGGATCGCTGAGTGCATCGCCCAGCGGCACAGGACCAAGATCGACAACTACATCCCCATCTTCTAACCCCGCTCTGCTCCTGGCTGACCCTCCTGCCCCTGGAGTCCGGAGGGACCCCTCTCCCGTCCCTGAGTTCCCTCTTGCCCAGGCTCCGGGGCTGCCCCATCTGTGGAACTGGCTCAGATGAGGAACTGTACAGTCGCTCGTTAAATTATTCACAAGCTGAAGTTTGTGTGTGCTGTGAGGGGCTGGCAGGGACCAGGGGCCGAGGCTTGGCCCCCTGTAGCAGGAGGGACACCTCCTGTCGTGTACCTGATCGTCCCCGTCTTCCTGTACTCATCCACCGTA
This sequence comes from Bucorvus abyssinicus, assembly GCA_009769605.1. NCBI lineage: Eukaryota > Metazoa > Chordata > Aves > Bucerotiformes > Bucorvidae > Bucorvus > Bucorvus abyssinicus. The sequence continues at coordinate 2,338,918 of CM020040.1, forward strand.
TGCGCTTGTGCTCGCAGAGCGAGCTCCAGCTGGGGGGGTGCTGCCTCCAAGGGGGTCCCACCCAGTCAGTGTTGTTCCCGTGAGGTTTTAGTTGGCCTGTGATTTGTAGCGTAGCCCGTGCTGCTGTGCAATCCCCACATACCCCTATAGCTCACCCCGACTGGGGAGAGACGGAGCAGCCCTGATCGGGGCTGGAACAGAGCCCGTGGGAAGGCGAGGCGCTTGTGGAGCACCCTCATCCCTGCCCCGGCAGCCTCTGCCCTAGGGCAGCCTTGCTGTGTCCGCAGAAGCAGCTCTCCTCACCCTCCCTCCTGCCCTGCCACTGGAAAGGGCTCTCTAAGCTGGCTGAGCCTCTTCCTCCCCCTGAGACCTATGGCTTGGAGTTTACTGTCACAACTCAGTGACAATTTGGGCTCCTCTTGGCTTTGGGGAGGGTGCTGGACCCCTGCCCCAGCCCAGGACAGACACCCAAGCTGGCACAGCTGCCTCCCCTGCACAGGGGTCTGGGCTGGCACCACCACAGTCTGTGTGGGTGCAGCAGGCCCTTGGGCTGAGCCACCCTTGGATGTCACCCTGGGGAGGGCAGGGGACAGCTGTTGGCAGAGATGTCCCATGTCCAGGCCCTACCCAGAGGGTGGGAGCCAAGCCCTGGGCATGGCCTGGCAGCCCTGCTCCTTGCTGTCACCCTCGAGGTCTGGGAGCTGCCCGGTGACAGTGGAGAAGCCTTGCTGGTGGGAAACACGTGCTTGGTTGCTGCTGCTGCTGGGAGGGAGTGATGGAGAGTGGCTCAGTCCCAGCTTGTGCTGTGGTCACCTCTGCAGTCTTTGTTACCCTGTGATTCCCCTCCTCTCTACACCAATAAATATCTGCGTACTGCACTGCGCTCTCCCTGCTTACTGGGACACCTGCTCCCATATCCCCGGAGGAACCTCCATCTGCCACAGGGAATGGGGTGTTTGTGGTAGTGTAGCCTGGCGTGGCTCCTGTGTGACTCGAGACACTTGTTTCTACTGTGGGTGGTGTGGTTGTACCCCTCCTTGGGACCCTGGGCACTCAGACTGAGCTCTGAGTGCTGAGCTGATGGGTGCCTGGGAGGAGGAGCAGCTGTGGGTGAGTGAGCCCTGCAGGTAGGGAGCTGCTTGGCTTGTGCCCTGCATGGGGCTGGCTGCATGTGGGACTGCTACCCCTCCTGTCCTCACCCTAGCAGGGCCATGGAGTCAGAGCAAAGCAAAAGGAAGCCTTTGGGAAGTGGGTGCCCAAGCCCTTCCTGGCAGGCTGAGCCCTTTTCTGGGGCTACCCACGGCACCTGCGGCCCCACGCATGGCTCCTGCCAATGGTGCTTGGTGGCAGCTGTTACCCGGCTTGTCCCCGACCAAGCACCGCAGTGCTGCACCGCAGAAGGAGACTGCCGGAGCCCAGGGGCATATCAAGAACAGATTTATTTAAAAAGTGACAATCACGTGGTTCATCTCATGAAGAGCTCCGGGCCTGGCGTTGGCCCCTGCGCTCACCGGGAGCACGTGGAGTGTGTGTGGAACAGCAGGGGCTGGCACGGCAGCGACTATGGGGTCCCAGCCTGACCTAGCCAAGAGGGGACGGAGACAAACGCAGCTCCAGGAGCAGTGAGGAAGATGTCGAGGAGCCGAGAAACGCCCAAGGTCCATCCCAGCCCCCTGTGGTGCAGAGCCACCGAGTCAGGCAGGGGTGCACGGTTAGAAAAAATACAAAAAACAAAGTCTCTAGAAAACGATGATTCTCGCACAATAGAAAATAGATCTGCCTGATTTTTGGAAAGCAATTTGGTTTGTAACGTCTAGCGCTGACTGTTCCCCGCTGTGCGGGCACAGGAGGGCGATGCCCACGGGCTGGTGCGCCTGGAAACGCCGGGAGAAGGCTTGCTCCTGCCCCGCGACCGCACGCGGGCCGAGGTCAGGCTGCCTTCGTGTCGTCGTGGTGCTCTCGCCGCAGCGCTCGAGGCAGCTTGGGGTTGATGAAGAAGCCTTTCAGGAACAGGTCTCGGACGAAATAGGGCAGATAGCGGTGTATGAAATACATGAGCCCAAGGCCCTGCCCTGGGTAGTAGCGCACGGCTGGGTTGGCAGCCAGGAGCCCGTCCGTGATGCTGTTCACCACCGCGCTGAGGTCCTCCACCGCCACCTTCATGAACTGGATGAACTGCCGGTTGATCTCCTCCACGTAGTCCTCGCCGTAGGCCGCCAGCAGCTCCCGGGGCAGGCTGGCCACCAGCCGCTGCTTCTGCAGGTTCCAGAAGGCAGGGTCGCACGTCGTCCCTGCAAGGACATGCTCCCCCGTGAGCTGCGTGGCCCTCCTCCTCCAGCACGGCTGCCAGCAGCCCCCAGCCCACTCCCAGCCTCCCAGGAAGGTTCTGCTGAAACCCCAGCAGCGATGTGCCACCAGTGGGAGCACCATGGTGGCTCTTGGTAGCCCGGGACTGGACCAGAGGTCTCGGACTCTGCCCGCGATGGGGATGATGCTCCCATAAACGTGGCTGAGCTGGTTCAGCCAGCTCCAGTGGCAGAGGATCTGCTGGCAGGGCTTGATCCTCACCCTGCCTCCCACCGACCAGAGCCTGAAGGCCACAGCATGGCCACTGTCCCCAGTGAGGTGGCTGGGGACGCTCCCACACCACCGGCTCCTCCTGCCATTGCTCCTTCTCCTGCCTCCCCAGGGCGGGCAGGAAGCAGGCGCCGACCCTCTCGTTCGTTACCTGTTTTGTAGTAGCCAGGCAGGATGAGGCTGACTTTGACACCCCAGGGCTGGAGCTCGCTGCGGAAGGTGTCCATGAGCAGGCTGAGCGCTGCCTTTGAGGCCCCGTAGGCTGCCAGGCAGGGGAAGGGCAGGTCACCTTGTGGGAGAGGAAAGGAAGAGCAAATGGGCTGTCAGGCAGCTGCCTGCAGGTCCAGGGGCAGGCAGGGACTGAGGGGCAGGAAAAAAAAGGAGGGTGGTGGTGGCAGGGACTGAGGGGCAGGAAAAAAAAAGGAGGGTGGTGGTGGCAGGGACGAGGAAACTGGTTTTCCCACCCTGGCCAGCCAAAGCTTGGGGTTGACACCCCTGATGGAGGCACGTTGCCCGTGCTGGCTGCCACTGGGCTGCCTGTCCTCTGTGGCTCCAGGTGCCTGCTGTGGGGCTCAGCGATGCTGCCAGCTCATCCTGGGGTGCCTGCTGGCAGCCTGGTGCAGCTGACCGGGGAAGTGGAGGTGCCTGGGAGCTGTGCTGCACCATGGAGGTGCCGGGGGTGTTGGAGGGGGGTGTGCTGCTCACCTGCGGGGCTGCTGACAGTGACGATGCGGCCGCCGGTGGAGCGGAGCAGGGGCAGCAGCCCCTTGGTGAGCTCCAGCGAGCCGAAGAAGTTCACCTCCATGCAGGTGCGAAACTTGCCCAGTGGCGAGAGCTCGGCGTCGGCGATGGTGTCATTGAAGCCGGCGTTGTTCACCAGGCCCCAGAGCCCTGCGGGGATGGGAGGCTTGAAGAGGTGATGGGGATGGTGGGATCCCCCCCGAGCCTGGGATCCCAGCTGCTCCCTGGCTCATGGGGGTCCTGCAGGGGAATCGTGGGGTGCCCCGGGACAAGCCCTGTTAGCAGAGGCTGTTGGGTGCCTGTAGGATGCAGCCCCTGGTGGGAAGCACATGGAGGCTTGGCACTGCCATGCTGGCTGCAGGCTGAGGTCCTGGGGAGCTGCGTGGGGTCCTGGGAGTGGGTGCCAAGAGCTCATACCTGTGCTGTTGGTGTGGGCCTGGATGTGCTGCAGGACACGCTGGATGTCCTCCGGCTTGGTCAGGTCCATCTGCAGCAGCGTCAGCCTCGGCGAGCAGCTCCTGCGCAGCTCCTGGGCGCCGGGACCCTGCGGGTCCAGCACGCTGGCGAACACCCGAAAGCCCATGGTGTCCAAGTGCCGTGCCGTCGCCTGCCCGAAGCCCGAGTCGCAGCCTGCCAGGGCCAAGAGGAACCTTGCAGTGGCCGCTGACAGCCGCTGGCCGGCTGTCCCCAGCCCACAGGGACCCCTGGCTCTGCCTTTCCATCCCCAGCAACCAAACACCCGCTCCGGCATCAGTCCCCTCCACCTTGGCACCACCCTGGCTCATCACCCCGCTCCAGCTCCCGGCCCACGGGGGGATGTGACCTTGCCCTGGGGCATTCACAGGTCACGGAGCTGCTGTTTTCTCTCTATCGCACCTGCGCAAGGAAGAAAACACTCCTTTATCTGCAACCCCATCGCCCCGAGCGCCTCTGACACAAGGTGCGGGTAAAACCACGGGCACAGCGAGGCACCAAGACAGCCCAGAACCCTGCAGTGATGTGAGGTGGGAGCCACCAACCCCCAAAATTGCCTCTGAAAACTCCATCAGGTGCCAGTTGGAGCTGGCATAAGGCTCCATGGTTGATGCTGCCTTTCCCCGACAGTTTTTGCCAGCCAGACATGATGGCCAAGAGGCACTGCAGCCCCTTGCCTGGCTGGGGGTGCCAAGGGGATTAAAAAAGGAGGAGGGGGGACACAACACCCCAGTCTGCCTCTGCCACCCTGCATCCTTCAAGGGAGCATCCAACTGGGATGTCCCATGCTGGAGAGCTCTGGGTGCTGCCGTGCCCAGTCCAGCCCCAGGTCTGCCGTGTCAGCTTGACCAGGGACATCACAGGAGACACCGTCACCACAAAGCCACCGTCGGGGTGGCTGGGGGACAGCCGGGGCGGGAGCTGGGTGCCGCGGGGCAGCAGTGGGACGGGTGGCCGGGGTGGAGCGGCAGTGATGCAAACGAACAGCACAGCAAGGTACAGCCTGTTCCCGAGGCGATGGCAGCGCTGATAGCTCCGAGGGAGCCCGTGCCACCACTGCTGCCCTGTCCCATTAACCATTAACTGGGGAGCGCTGCAGGGACAGCCCCGTTACACCTGCGCCCTCCTGCCTGGCACCCTTGGGCTTCCCTGAGAAAGGGCCCTATCCGGCACCTGGAGCCACCCTGGTGTGGACGCAATGGTGACCCTGGGCACTGACACCCACTGAGGCCCCCCGACCCTCCCAGCACCCCTCCTGCCAGCCCCGCGGTGGGCACAGGAACCAGCTCCCCCCACCCCACCCCATCTCCTGCACCCCCAGGCTGGGTTGGAGGTGCTGCTGCCTCCAGCTCTGGGGGTGCCAGCCAAGCCGGCCTCGGTTTGGCGGCCGCGGGTGGGTCCCCAGCCCGGCATTACTGCTGCGTCAGAAACCCTTAAGAAAGGCCCTGGCCAGAGGCCAGAGCGATAACACGCCCCGGAGGTGCTCAGCTGGCAGGAAGGGCCTGCAGGTGCCCCCTCTTTCCCACCCAGCGCCCAGCACCCAGCATGGGTGATGCCGGGCTGGCTCAACATCACCCCAGCATCCCCCACCCCGGTGTTGCTCCCGGTGCTGCGGGGGCTGCCGGAGGTGCTGCGGGGCTGCCGGCAGGGCACGTCGGCCTCTGCCCTCCCCGGGAACGGGTCACGCTGCCAGCAGCCGGCACGATAAGGTGTGTTTTGCCTTTCCCAGTACGGCAGGAGAAAACTGCAATAAAGATAAGGTTTAAAAAGAAAAGTGCTCACGGCAACGGCCTCACCACCGCCGGGCACGGTTACCTGCGCTGCTCCCGCCCCAGCCGGCAAGAAAAGCTTCCAGTCCAACCACGAAGCTCCCTGTCACCTCCCGAGCCTCCAAACACCGGGAAACAGCCCCAAAACCTGAGAGAAACAGGTTTGCTGACTTGTTTGGGGCAAGCCTGGCCAGGAGGGAGCAAACGCGGCGCGTGCCGGCCGAGCCAGGCAGGGTTTGTTTTGCCTTAGCGGAGCGGGGCGGTTGGAGGGTTTGTTTCGGAAGTTTTAATTTATTCACACACACACACATACACCCCCCCCCAAAAAAAAACCCCAACCCGCGTCCTGGGAGGCTGGCGGGAGGCCCGGGGCCAGGAGGGCGAGGATGCTCTGGTGTTATTTAAGGTCTCTGGCTCGGCTCGGCTTTGCAGCCGCTGCACTCCGGTGTAGCCAAGAGCGCAGGGAGGGACAGTTAACCCCCCCCGGACCGTAACCCATGGCCCCAAAGCAAGGCAGCTCGCCCAGGGCCATGCTCGCTCCCCGTGGCTACCAGCACACCAGCCGCCGGCCACGCCGGGGCTGGCGCGGGAGCCGCCGCCGCTGGCTTGGCCTCGCTGGGAACGCTGGAGCCGGCCAGTCTGCGCGCCCCGGCGAGGCTGGCGCTCGGCTCGCCGCCTTCCGAGGATGCTGCATCACGAGGAGATGCCGGCGTCAGCTCCCCCCCAGCCCTGGCTCTCCACTTGCCAACCGGTTTTGCATCCGTGCCAGCGGCAGGGACCACGGTCGGGCCGAGGGCAGAAGCCCAGCTCAGGGAGTGTGGCAGAGGAGGGCAGGCGGCTCGAAGCCTCCCATCGCATCCCCGCATCGCTTTCCCCCGCGGGCCCCGGGCCAGCAGCCAGAGGCTTTTCCTGCAGCAGCAGCAGAGCCCGGGTTGTAAAATGTGGCAGAGCCCCAGGGGCTCGGCAAGTGGGGGCAACCGCCCACTGCCAGGAGCCGGGCTGGGCTCACAGGCTGCCGGCTGAAGCCGCAGTCCTGGTTTGGCGCAGACACATTTCTTTCGGGTGAGTCAGGCGTGGCATGGCGCTGGCTTGTTGCTGGCTCAGGTATTCGCCCCGCTGCCGCGGCCAGCACCAAGGCTGCCGCGCACGGACACGTGCTCGGAATCAGTGCCGTGGTTTTCTGAGCGGAGCTGAGATGGACAATAACTGGCACGGCACGTGGTGGAGGGTGGTGGCACAGGTCCGTGGTGCTCACCCTGCTGCAACGCAGGAGTGGCTTCTCCACTGAACTTCTGTGACTCCTCACCCCTGAGCCACGAGCTGGGTGCCCTCACCCCTGAGCCGTAAGCCGAGCATCCGCATCCCTGGGCCATGCCTGGTGCGACAGCACCAGCCCAGACCTGCAAACCCTCAGCAGGCAGAAGCGCAGCTCGCCTGAAGAAGCCCGGTGCAGCTACAAAGCTGCCCAGAGCCCGGTGGGTGCCTGGGCATGGAGGCTGCCCCCTCCATGGCCATCCCAGCGTGGAAACTGGAGAGGCGTTGTCCCAAGGCTGAGCGTGCCACCGATGGCCCAGCTCCCCCAGAGTTAGTCCTGGGGCAAGGGTGGCCAGCGGGGCAGCCGTGGGACATCCTTTGGGGATTCTCCATCTTTCACCAAGCCCGAAGGCAGCTGGGTGCCTGTCAGCTGGGTTGGACCCTCGCAGCGGCTTCGCCCCCTCCCCAGCTCTGCCAGCCATCGCCTGGGTGCCCCGTGTACCCACGGCCCTGCCACTGGTCCCTGAAGCCCAGGACAGAAATCCCACCTCCCACATGGAGCTTTTGGGCTGTATGTCCCACCACCCTCATCAAGACGGGGCTGTCACCTCTGTCACCAGCCTCCCAGCTCTGGGACGATGCGGGGCTCAAGGACACTGCCAGCCGGAGGGGAGCTGGGGCGCCGAGGCTGAGCGGATTAACACGCTGAGCTGCTTGTTTCCACAGGCTCAGGCTCAAATCCTGCTGGGGATGCCAAGCTAAACACGGCTGACATTTTGCTCAGAGGTGTTGCCTTCTGGCCCCGGCAGGATTCACCGCCACTGCCTCAGATCCAGCTCTTCCGGGTGCGGGATGGGGTAGAGCCCGGCCGCACCGTGGGGAGGCTCTGCCGGGCACTCGAGTGGGTGCAGCAGGGACTGATCCTGGGTCAGCTGCTCAGGGACGGTCCATCCCGGCTCCGTCCTGGGGTGCCCGTGCCACTGGGTCATCCTGAGGCACAGGGATCCCGTGGAGAGGAATCCCGGGGCAAGGTGGCACTGGAGCCGATGGGGCACCCCAAAAGGGACCTGGGGAGGGGGTCTCCTGCACGGGCCAGGTCCGGGCAGGACGAAGGACCCAGCAAAAGCCCTCGTGGGCAAGGCAGGGCCCGTCGGCCAACACCTCCCGGATGCTGCACGCGTTTGGAGCAAGGAGAGATAAAGGCGTGATGTCAGCCGTGGGCGAGAGGGAACAGACCCTTGGCAGGGCACTGGGGAGGGACGAGATGGCAGGAGCACCTGTGACCGCGGCAGCTGAGCCACCACGGCCACCCCAGCCCGCCGTCGCCCACTGCCTGCCCACACCAGTGGTCCTGCCAGGGGAGTGGGGCTGGGCAGGGGCTCTGGCAGCCCCCACCCGCCCACCCCAGCTCGTGACATCACTGTCAACAGGAAACTGCACCCCAGCTGGTGGCTCATGCTGCCGGGATGGCAGCGGGGTGCCCCTGCTCCCCACGGAGTCCCCTGGGAGCAGCTGCTGTGCCCGGCCGCTGGCGGGTGGGTCCAGGGCGGCAGGAGGTGGCAGCAGCCCTGGTGATGCTGCAGCTGGTGCTCGGCGCCCAGTTTTGGGAAGCCACAAGCCTCGTTAAATTAAATGAAATTAAACCCAGTGAGATGCCTTCAGGGATGACCCAAATCTCATGCCCAAAGCCCCACCGAGAGGACAATGCCTGAGCCACCCCCTCCACACCCAGGCAGCCGGGGTGGGTGTCCCTGCAAAGCCTCAGCCTTCCTCCCTGGGCAGGACCTGAGCCAAGGGAACCGTGTGCTACCCCCCTGCTCCCCAGGGACCCCCAGCCCCCCAGAGGGGCCCTGAGGGTCCTATGGGTCAGGGCGGGGGCCAGGCAGCCCCCCTGCAAGGCCCGTGGACCACGGCAGAAGGCAGAGCCCGGGATGCCTGTCACCGCGGGGGGTACGGGGGTGACCTGACCCCCTCCCTGCGCCAGGGACGGGGGCCAGATGGTGTGAATTACATCAGATTAGCCGAGCGTTTCTGAAGCCTCACAGGCCATCGCCTCCACTCAGGAAGATGTGTCTCACTTAACAGACCAAAGAGAAGGGGGAAATCTGATTTTCTGCCCAGACAACCCGAAGCAGCCGGGCAGCGATGACGAGGAGCCCCCGGGCTGGCGCGGATGGGCCACGGCTCCTGTATTAAAGCCCATTTCTCAGGAGCAGGTGCCATCTCTGGTGCATCAGCATTGGGGACCCGACGGCACAGGAGCAGCCGCCAAATAAATCAGTGTCGGGAGCCACAGCCCTCCCCGTTATTGTCACTAAGAACCACCCAGGTGCCGTATCCCACCCCCCACCAAAGCTGTGGGCAGCAGATGCTGCTTCAACCAGTGGGGCTAAGGAAGCCAGGAGCTCATTACATTGCCAGGTCAGCGATGAGCCCTACTGGGACAGCAATGATGAGCCCGACTGGGACAGCAGTGAGCCCAAGTGGGACAGCAGTGAGCCCAGCCACCGCCCCCTGCGCACGGCCAGTGCCTGGAGAGCTGCTCGAGGAGGCCAGGCTCCATCCACGAGCTTGCAGCCAGCCTCCGTGCAGGCTTTAAGCTCTCGGGAGGGCAGCTCGGCACCCAGACGTGCTAAGCTCAGCCTAAGGGCTTGCACCGGCAGGGTCAGCAGATGCAAAAGCACCGGAGTCTTCCTCAGTTGCAGGAGCTACTGGAGAGCCCAGAGATACCCCAGCCCCGGCACAGCGACGCTGCTGCCGGCGAGGACCGACCCAGGGCTCGCAAACAGGCGGGGCAGAGGAAGTGCCTCTCTCCCAGCAACGCTTCGGGGTTTCACAGAAAAAAGGGTGCAGGGAACTTCCTAGAAGCAGCTGCTTGCCACATGCCAGGGCTGGACGGCATCTTCCAGCAGCTGCCGTCTCTACCGAGGGGAGACGCTCTCCCCGAAAGGAGCGGCCGGACGCTCGCAGTCAAGGATTCGAGCTCCCTGCAGGCAGGGATGAGCGGCTGAAGACGGCAGCACGGATGTCGCCTGGGACAGGGCACAGCCTGTCCATCAGAGCTAATGTGGGATGGATGGGTGGATGGATGGTTGTCCTCCCGAGACGAGGAAGTTGTGAAGAGCTGCGGTGATAACCGGGTTAATAATCACCTTCAGAGGGAACACAGTGAACTGGGAACACAGAGCCGGCGAGCCACGAAAGCCATCCATCAGCAAGAGCTGTCGCTGGGAAGGACAGACATGGCCCAGGGACAGCTTGAGCAGACCAGTGCTGATGCCAAGCTGGCGCTGGTGGCATGTCCACCTGGGCTCCCAGAAAGGGAGAGGCTGGGTGGGAGCTGGCCTGGGAAGCCGGAAAGCTCCCCCAGCCACAGCCAGGATGTGGCACTGAAGATGCTCCTGGGGAACAAAGTGGTGGCATCAACACCGTGGGTGGGACGTCTTCTGGGAGCACCCTGGCCTGCAAAAGGGCTCCCAGGGACTCCCAGCAGGCTGGAGCCAGAAAGGACGGGCAGAAGGTCTTGACTAAGGTCAGCTATAGGCAGGGCTAAGCCACCCACAAGTGGGAGAAGAGAAGACCAGCTCTTCTAGGTGGATCACCGTGAGCTATCGCCATCTCAGGACATCTCACGGAAAGTGTTTCTAGCCAAGACAACAAAGCACCACAGGCACTGCAGGACCAGGCGAACTTCTGGCCACATGGTGGGTCAGGTCAGCCACGGAAGGAGCCTGAACTGCCACCCAGGACAGGGTGCCCATCCCCACATCACAGTGGGTTCTGCAGTCGCGCCAGCTGTTATTTGCTCTTGCAGCTTCCAGAGCCACGTGGAGCTCAGGTTTTTGTTTGTTTGGGTTTTTATTTTAAGGTACTTTGTAAAACACTTCAGTGAGCACCGCTGAGCCTCAGCCAAGACAGCTTTTGAAATGCACTGAGCAGCTTAGGGCCCCAGGCTAAGAGCTGTACCCCCATGTCCACCTCAAGCCCCACCAGCCCCTTCGGAATCTGATTGAAGTTGCCCCCTCTTCATCCTCCACCTGTGGCTCCCACCAGCTCGTCAGAGTCTGACTATCACAAGACTATTTGGGTGCATTTGGTGCATGAAGGTGGCCCTCAAGGCTGATGCGCTTGGACATAGTTGTGATGACCCAGGCTGAACAACGATGGACAGGGCAGCACCCCTCCAGGCCCTTTGGCTTGGGAGAGCGCAGGCAGGGCCCAACACACCAGTTGAAGGGTGGACAGAAGTCACTGTAGGGTGGCTGCACACCCCACGTTAGAGCTTGTCTCCACCTGGTAGCTGGCACCCTGGAGAGGAGCAAGCATTGGTCATGGTGTTCTTGGACACAGTCACAAGAAGCAGATGTGCATGGTGTGATGTTTACTCCAAACAGGAGCATGACCGGAGGGGAGAAACTGGGTAGGGAGGGATTGCAAATCTGCTCAAGAATATGTCTGGTGGAAGCTGAGAGACCCAGCGTGAGAAGATCACCACCACCAGAAGAAACAGAGGAAGGCTAGAAAGAAGAGGACAAGACATTCAAAGCATCTGCAGAAGACATCAGGGCAGGTAGCTCCTCCAGGACCTTGGCTCACCAGCCCATCCCTCCTCTCCATCTCCAGCCCCCCTGAGGAGCACCCACCATCTGGCTCCCCAGGGTCAACCACCCAGCAAGAGGCTGCGCCGCCACAAAGCCTGTAAAGCTGAAAACTGCTTTTCAAGATTACAGCCTTAGAGCCAGCAAATCCTGGGACAGCACCATGTGTGACAGGTAAACCAGCTCCTGAGAGGGAAGTTTGATAAAGCTCAGGGGCTGGCAGCTCTCCAGGGGAGAAGGAAGCAGAAGTGATAGGTTGCACGTGGAACCATGGATAGAACCGGGACTGGAGGTGGTGGAGGTACCAGAGCAGCCAGGGGAACCCGCGGAGGAGGTTCCCAGACTATACCTATAGCAACACACTGGAAGCGTGAGAGCAATGGTCTTGGGCATTTTCCACCTCACAGGTGTGTCTTAGATCTGAGAGGGCGGGAGGGACATCCGGAGGTGAAGAGGTAGGAAAGCCCTGCAGCCTCTCCTCCTGCACGGGTCAGCTGGGCAAGCAGAGGTCCCCCAGCCGGGGCTTTGGACCAGTACTGAAAGACAACTACAGGGAGAAGGCGAATGCTTGTCCAGGCTTGGTCGAGGCACCTTGAATCCCTCCCCGCTCAAGCTGGGCAAGTCCATGCTACCCGTAGTAGCAGCAGGGCTCTTCTGTAACCGTCCCGCGGGGAGCCAGACTCCAGCGCGGGTAACACAATCCCAGCCCTCGTTAAAGATGTGCTGCTCGTTGGCCCAGAGGGCAGCCGCTGCCTCCACTTCTCTCCTCCCGAAGCATCCGCTCCCATCTGACAATCTCATTTCTGCGGGGAAGTCTCTGCTTTGTTGCTCTCATGTCCCCGCGTGACCCCGAGCGTTAATCAAGCCAGCTTGGGTTTCGCTACCAACTCCGCTCTCCCACACTGTGCAACTTCTCGGCGCTTTCCCTCCTCGTTGAGCTGCGCTCGTCATTTTTTGATTAACGGTGCTAAAAAAACCCACCCCCCCGCCCCAGGTCGGTGCCGTTAGCGGGCTTCGAAAGCGCTTGTTCAATAGATAAGGGAGACAAAGCTGAGCGCACGTATCTAAACATCTGCGGTGAGCAGGGGCAGGCAGCGACTTCTGAAGAAACCCAGCGAGGGGAAGAGGAATCCTAAAACCGTGGAGGGCTGCTGACAGAGCGGGGGAGAGCTTCAGCCCTGCAGAGACAGGCGGAGGACGCAGGTCTCCTGCTCCGCTCCCAGAAACTGCGGCAAACCCCGTAACTAGAGATAAATGTGGCCACTTCTGTAGTTTTGCTTTAAATATTCAAGGGATTGCTTGAATATTTGCTCCAGGTTGGAGGCTGGGTGTTTGGTTTTGGTCCTGTCCCCCTCTCAGCGCGGAGGAGCAGTCGCCGCTGCTGTTAATTTTTAATAGATCCTGGAAAAACCGGAGCAGCTCCGGGGAACACGCGGGTTTTCAGCCTGCGCTTCGCCTGGGGAAGAGCCCGGCTCTCTCTGGGCTGGCTCACCGGCTCCGGCGGCAGAGGGGAAGCTGCCTATGGAGAGCTCTGGTGTCCTGGCATGAAGCTTTACTCGCCGCGAGGCTGCCGGCAGCGGGCTGCGAGCGTGCCGCGCCAGCGCTCCAGCCATGCCCCGGCACAGGGGTGCCCGGCCCCGAGCCAGCCCCACGTGTCCGTGTGCCCGACATCTCTCGGTCACCCAGTCTAACTGGAAAAGGGGTCCCAGAGACAGCGTCAAAGTCCCGACGGGAGCAGTGCTGCTCTTTTACCGAGCAGTGATTTACCTTCGCGGCAGAACAGCGAGAGTCCCAACATCTGGATTGAATCACTCCATCCTACCGCAGTCACCAGATGCTTCAACATCTGGAGAGTCCATGGGAAACGCCGAAGCTCCGCTTGACTACGATCAAGTTGCAAAGCCTCTGTTAACCTTGAACACGATCTGAAGCTCTGACCCATTTCAGATCGTTAACGGGGCGTGCGATTGTAACAAGAGCCTCACCAGGAAGCCGGCGTTTCCCCTGCAGCGAGGAAGGGGCAGAGGAGCGAAGGCGGCAGCTTTGGGTCCGGAGCAGCCTGACCCGCCAACCCGTTGTGTTCACCAGGATGATTTGTGAGGGTCTGCAGGTGCCTCCTGGCTCTGTAGGCTCCACCAAGGAGGAGCAAGGATGCAAGAGACCCAAATTACCTCCCCCAGGCAGCCGTCCCGCGGCTTTGGGCTGTTTCAGAGCCGTGTAATTCAGGTGCAGCCTTCACAGACGGAGCAATGAGTCGCTATTTTCAACTGCCCATCCACGCGCAAGTGTAAGAACCGACACCTTGCCACACCACCCGTGTCTTCCCTCTGTCCAGCAAAGCCCTGCAGGCAGGCAGGGTCCACGGGCTGGTTCGCATTCAGTCCTCTCCAAGGATCTGCATAATTCAGGCAATTCGTTACTGTCCAAAAAACCGCCCCGAGCAGTTGCACAAGGGGGTCACAACCGCTCCAGCCGCACAGCGGAGCCCGGGGACGCCCATGGTCATCCCTCCAGCACCTCCAGACACCAAACCCAGCTCTGCTGGCTGGTTTCCGTGGTCGCACGGAGTCCCACAGGCGTCCACTAAGACCACAGGGACCGAAGGACAATGTCGGCTGATGCCTAAACCCAGGTCAAGCCCCAACCTTGCACAAAGCGCTGTCAGCCGGTGTGTGGAGAGGCCAAGCAGTGGCAGCTCATCACCTCCCTCCAAGGCTGCTCTCGCAGACCATCGCCCTTGCACAGGCGACAGAGGCTAGATCGCTTTCTATGTCTATCCCCGGAGATAGGGGATACAAGCGACACCCCTCCTCTTCACTCACACAGCTCGGGGGACCCCGATGCACCCCTGGACACCCGTTTCCAGGTTTGGGAAGGGCCACGCACGCAGGAACGAGCCCTTTGATGCTCGGAGCAAGGCTGCTCCCAGGGAGCTGCCAGCACTGGCCCACGGGTGTCCACCACCAGCATCAGCACGCCGGGGTGCCCTGGCTGGTGGCAAAGGGATGCTGGGGGTCAGCTACCCCACAGCTCGCTGGTGCCGGATCAGCCCCGGGTCAGGCAGCTGCCGGTGCCCAGCCTGCCCGCACCGCAGGCACGCTGGGATCCCTGCGGCTCCCCACGCTTGGCTGAAGCTCTGCCAGGCCGTGGGCTTGTCTTGGAGGCAGGTTTGGGCTCACGGGACGGCTCTGGACAGCAGGTTAAGGGCAGCGTGGAGATGGCTGCTGCCTCCCTCGCAGCCCTGGGCCAGAGGAGCGGATCTCCCAGCTCCCCTTCTCATCCCGCCTGAACTGCCGGGGCTGACCTCTCCCAGCCCAGCTGCACAGGAGGGCATTCTCCGCTGCAGACAGCTGTGACCTCCCCTAGGAAGGCAGGATTAACACTTTCCTCCCCTCCACGGATGCCAAAGCCACGGTCCTGGAGACACCAGGCCATGGGGATGCAGAGCAAGAGAACCCCGAGGTCACGGCCATGGATAAACACAGCAGCACAGGGACTAGCGGCCACCTACTTTGCTAGCCCAGGGAATGCACCATGGGAGACAGCAGCATTCCATGCTCCCCTCCAGGGCAGCTGCCCATCCCGGCTCCAGCCGGACCCCAGCCCCACGTGCAACACCCGCAATGCAAACCAGCAACAGGTGGGAAATGCCACAACTTTCTTGTCCCTGCCGCTACCGCAGGGTGAGCAGCTTCGCCCTGCAGCAGCTCCGCAGCTGCTCTGCTTTCCCGCTGAGCTCACACAGTTCATTTCCCTTCAATCCCTTCCATAAACTCACATTTTGATTATCCGGTGATGTCCAGACCAGCACGCGGGGCTGGAGCATCACATGCAAGACCTCGCCTTGGGGTTGTTCTCAGGGGTTCTGGGAGAGTGGGCAGCTGGAAGAGCTGGGATGCCTCGACCAGGAGATACAACAGCAGGGCAGCCACATTCCCTGGCTGCAGGGAAGCATCACTGGACCTGTGCAACTCGCTGCCGCAGGATTACATCAGCAGCCAAGTATATAGGAGGAAACGACGACGCTGGGGCAGACATCAGGAGGGAACTCGGTTGTGTTTCTCCAACATGACACCCAGTGTGGTAGAGGCCCTGTCCCTGACCTCGTGCGCCTTCACTGATGCCCAGCGTCCCCAGGCATTCTCCGGCCCCGCTTCTCCCTCTGCCACGTTTTGCCTCCCGTGGGCGGGAGGACTGGGCTGCCTCTCTCCAAGAGCTCACTCCTGCACTGATCCTCCCTGGCTGCTCCCACGGGAGACACCAGCAGCCACTCCAAACCCAGCTGCCAGGAGATGTCCGGAATTAATCCGCCAAAGAACGAGGCTGATTACTTAGGCAAATACTCCAGCGAGGGATGCCGTCCCCGGCGGAGCAGCCCTCGCATCTGCCCCTCGGCAGGCACCTGCTGGAGCCGCGGTGAGGAAACGCCGATCCCGCACCGCGGGCTGCGCCTCGAACCTGTAAAACCACAAAGTATTTACAGCCGAGAGCAAACACGCCAGAACTGCCGAGGTGTCACCTCGACGCACCGGGGCAAGAACACCCTGTTCCAGCCACTGACTCACTAATTATACAGGCAATGCCACAGGGCCAGGGCTGGCTTGGCCCGGTGTGCCACAGGGCACCTGCGAGCGCATGGCTGTCACACATGTCCTCCCCAGGCAGCCCTGCCCCGCCACGGCTTTGACCTTCACTCGCTTGAATCATTCATGTGTCTGCTGCCTTGCTCCTCTGAGCTTCCTCCTCCGGAGAGGCCGCCCTCCTCTTCACGCCGGTGCCACGGAGCCCTTCGAGCTGGACAGAGGACCCGGCTCTCACCTCTCCTTCTCAAAGACTTCCCAAAGACCAAGATTTCCAGGAAACACACAGACCCCCTTCTCCAAGTTGGGGTCACCCAGCCATGCCCAGCAGGATGAAGTCTCCTGTCCTTGGGAGCCCAGCCAAGGTCATGCCCACAGGTTTCCCTCCCCTCTGCATCCATGCAGAGCCAGCAGCACCCTTCCTGCAGCACCAACCTCCCTGGCTCCAGCGCACCCACCTCACCCCGTGTCTGCTGCTGTCATCTCACAGCAAAGCACCTGCTGGCTTCAGCTACCTTCATCATCCTCCAGTCCCACCGCCGGGAGGAAGGACAGGGGATAGCACTTGTATACCAGGATATCCTGAAGAGATTCAGCCGCTGAGCCAGAGCTGTGCGAAGCCTGGGCTGGAAGCACATCTCATCCCCTGCAAAGCCACCTTCCCCACGGAGGAGCTCTGCAGAGACAGCCCGAAGCAGAGGGGGACAGCAGCTGAGCAGCACATCCCAGGGATGCGCCTGCAATGAGGGAACAGCCCCTTTCACCCTTGGCAGCTCCTGGGACAGAGCTCTGCATGAAGCCATGGGGCTCAGTCCTGAGTAGCCGGCGCCGATTTAGCCTCTAGAGATGCCCCGAGAAGCTTTCTAAGAACAAGCATGGGTCCGGAGCGAAGGAGAGGCCAGCCCTTGGGCCAGCCGAGGTGCTCCCAAACGAGTGGTCCGGCTCCGCGCCAGCCCCACCACATGTCCCAGCCGATCTCCCGCCTTCCAGAGGCGGCAGCTCCCAGCATCACGCTGCAGCGACTGGTCAACGCTCGAGTGCTTGAGCCGAGGAGCCGCTCGCAGGGACCAAGGCAGCTCCCTGAAGACTCCTTGCATCGGGACAAGGGCAACGCCGGGCACAGCCCAGCTTGGACCTGGTGGAGGAGGGATGAGCTGGTGGCCCATGGTGGGACCCTGCTCCCAGCACCATCCCAGCGCCCGCAGGACGCCCTGCTCCCCGCTGACCGCGACGCCACGCCGGGGCCGTCGAGGCTTCGAGGCCGTGACGCCACACTCACCTGTGACCAGGACGGCTCTGCCCGCCACCGGCAGCAGCCTGCGGGGCGATGCCCGCCACAGCAGCAGGCAGGCGGCGGCGGCGGCCAGGGCCAGCCCCAGGGGCAGCGGCAGGCAGGCTCGGCACAGGCTCTGCAGCCCGGCCAGTCCGGCCAGGGGCAGCAGCAGCCCCCGGCCCGGCCCCAGGGCCCGGCGGGCCGCCCGCAGCGCCAGGCTGCCGGCCAGCGCCGCCCACAGCGCCCCGTACGCCCAGCGCTCCAAGCCCGGCTCCATCCCGGGCCCCGGCCCCGCCGCTGCCGCCGCGCCCGGCCCCGCCGCGCCCCTTTATAACCGCCCAGCCGGTGGGAAAGGGGCGGGGCAGCTCCCGCCCCCGCCAATGGCAGGCGATCGGCCCCGCGCCGGGGCACCGGGCACGGCCGGGACCGGCCCGGCACCCCCCGGCGCCCCGCGGGGGGGAGCGGGGCTGCGGCCGGCGGCGCGGACAGCGGCGGGACACCGGCTCGGCTCGGCCCGGTTCGGCTCGATTCAGCACCACCCGGGACAGCTCCGGACGTGATGTTACCTCGGCTGGCACGGCTCGGCTGGGCTCGGCTGGGCTCGGCTCGGTTCAGCTCGGCTCAGGACACGATGCCACCTCAGCTGGCACAGCTCAGCTTGGCACGGCTTGGCTCGGCTCGGCTCAGCATAGCTCGGGACATCGTGCCACCTAGGTAGGTACAGCTCACTCGTGGCTCGGTTCAGCACGGCTCGACTCGGCTTGGCACGGCTCAGCTCGGCTCGGCTCGGCTCGGCTCAGCTCAGCGTGGCTTGAGATGTTGTGCCACCTTCGGCACGGCTCAGATCAGCTCAGGACATCATGTCACTTAAGCAGGCACAGATCAGCTCAGCTTGGCCCACTCGGGCTCAGCTCAACACGGCATGTCTCAGCACAGCTCAGCTCGGCTTGGTTTGGCCCAGCCCGGCTTGTGCCAGGCAGAGCTTCCCAGCAGTGTGCTCAGCCCCTGCCCACTGCCTGAGCCAGAACCAGTGCCACCAGTGCCACCAGCACCTATGTCCCATGGGACAGGGAGAGCACAGGGCCCAGCCTACCCCTAGGGCCACGCTCCAACCGTGTCTCCCCTCGCAGGGTGATGCCCCCAGGACCTGTCCGTCTGCTGGGGAAGCACCACACGGGCACTGGGCCACGTGCCACCCGGGTCCTGGTGTCTTGGCCGGCTGCGCCCGGTGCCTGGAGCGGGCGGGCAAGGTGTGAATCCCTTCCCCGGTGTGGGGCTAATGACCCAAACCATCGCTCAGCACCCCGCACCCCACACCCCGCTGTCTGTCACCACCCGGAGCGGGCAGCACCCTGCCTCCCAGCTACCCAGCGTTACTGGTGCCCCGGCGTGCCCCGGCTGGTGCCGCAGGGCTGGAGGGAAGTCCTGGGCGCAGCGCTGGGTGCCAGCCATCTCCAGCGGGTGCCGTTAGGAGCTCCCCGCACCGCTCCAGCCATGGGGGGACAAAGTCCTCCCCTCTCCGGGTTTATTACACAGGGTAATTGCTGCCACTGGGATGGCTTTATTAAGCGCCTGCTTTAATATTTCACCAAGTCTCCGTACACGGTGATCCTCCGTACAGCCCCACTGCGGGCCTGACCCTCGGTGCCCTCCACGTGGAGGGTGAGAGGCTTTCGTGTGCCAGTATCACCCTCGGTCTCCCGTGCTGGAGGAGCCAGGCTCTGCCTGCCAAGCTGCCATCGGTGCTGGCCGCCCCTGCCAGACCCCGCGAGCCCTGGCACGGTGGCGGCAGCGGCGATGCCCGTGCCATCCTTCTTGGAAACAACCCCCTGGTACCGGTGGAAAAACACATTTCATTAGCGGTGACGGCGGCGGTGGTGCTGGAGAAGTGCAGCGTCAAACAGGCTGGGGTGGTTTTGCCGGGGTGTGGTGGTGGGACCTGGCTGGGTTCACAGCCCTGCTCTTCCACGCTGGGGAATGCCGGGAATGCCGGCGAGGTAGAGGAGGAGGAGGGACGTTCCCAACAGCCTGGCCACAGGCTCTCCAGAGGAAATCCACTCGCTCTTGGCACTGGGCTACTGAACTCGGTGAAGATGATGGTGGCCACAAGGCAGAGCCTGGGGGACCAGGGCTCTGAAGAGGAACTGTTAGGCTTCCGCACCTCATCACTTCACCGGGGCTTGAAAAATCCCGTTGGAGAAAGGTTGTTTTCCAAAGAGGTGGTCTCCTGAGGGAGTGTCCCTCGCTGCATCGGCCGAGCCAGAGCTGCGGGGCGTGCAAGGGAGCGGGGTCAGGGCTCTGGTGTTCTACAGAGACAGCCAGAATGTATAGTCCCTACTGATGACGGTGTGTCACAAAGGGTAGATGTGACCACTCCCAAACTGCAACACATCTCCTTGAGGAGCTGGGTTGCGTGTCCATCCATCCGCCCATCCATCCATCCATTCCAGAGATCCTCACACTTGGTCTCAGATGCCCTGCTTGTGCGACACCTCAAGATGGGTTGTAGATAGCCATGGTGTGCTGTTGGCCACAGTCACAGGACTTTCCATGGATGCTCTCTCCAAGAGGTCCAGTGGGGTGGGGCTGGATCACCAGTACCCTTTGCCAGCCCTGGCCGTTCCCCAGCTCTCCCCCAAAAGGCCGGCGTGTGGTTAGGGTGACCTTGGAGGCTATTCTGTTGAAGATAGTGCCTGACCTAGTTTATCTCCCTGTTGCTCAACACCGGAGGGTGCCTCCCAGCCGCACTGTGCTGTTAGGAAACGCTGGTGATAGCCCCATCACCTTTTGACCTACTTGAGCTCTTCCATGCCCGTTCTGCTAATTACAGCTCACCTTCTTCTGGGGAAGCAGGGCTGGTTCAGCTACAGCCGCCTCCTACACGCTTCCTGGGGCTGCTCACGCAGGTCCCCAGAGGGGACAGGGACACAACATCTTCCTAGTGCTCCCCTTGCCTTCGGCTGTTCCTCCAGCTCCGGTGGAGCCTCCCATGACTAACAGGTTTTGAGATCATTGTTCCACTCCCTAATCTCATCTGCAGAAGATTCATGACATTGTTTTTGAAGTGCCACGAGCCATTTCCAGGGGCTCTAAGCCCATGAGGGATGTGATTCACCCATGCTGCTCCCACAGGTACTTAATCTTCTCCAAAACAGCAAGTCCTTCTTCCATGGCTATTATCTCCTTAAGAAACACCACCCAGGCCAGCACCAAACAGGGCACTTTTGTCTCTTTAGCTCTGATGGAGACTTGTGCCAGCGCTTGTTTCCTTGCACAGGCCACCGGGTATAGTCCTTCCCCAGGAGCAGTTGTCTCAGGAGAGGGGACCATGGGGCTGGGACCCGCCCTGGACGTCACTTGTGGGCTGGGTACCTACCATGGACCATCGAGCTCATGGGAAAGGGAATGCTGGAAATGTCCCTCACTAATAAAAACGGATGGGGCTCCTTCTCTCCCACCCCATGTCCTCAAAGAGCCCTTGGGATGGACGCGGGTCCATCCTTCCTCACCATGAAGATGTGGGACACCAGAACCTGCTGGCCTCAGGGACCGGAAACAGTTCAGGGGTGACAAAGGCCATTGCACTGCCTGGAATTAACTCTCCTTTTGACCCAAAGCATCTTGCAGAAGACAGTGATTCATTATTCCCAGCATCAAATATTTGTGTCCTCCCACTGAACTTGTGCTGTTCTACTGGTTCTGGTTGGACTTCGCTGCCAGTGGCTTTCTCCTCCGGGGAGGGCAGATCCTTGGGTGGCTGTGATTCAGCTAAGCCAGGCTCAGCTCCAGGAATCCTTTCCTGCACCCAACACTTTAATGACCCCATGATGCTTCCTCAAGACCAGGGGATGGAAACTGGGTCTACCAAAGCCCAGCCTGGAGGCACTTCCCATGGCACGGCCAACCTGAGGCACAGACGCCCAAGGAATCACCTAAACTCCTTGTGCAAGGACCTTCTCCCCCTTCTCCACTCAGGACGTTCCATCCCTTGTTTCCAACTTACTTGGGCACTTTTTCGGGGCCTTTCCTTATGTTTTGCTGCTGTAAAACACAGGCGACCGTTTGTGACCACCACGATCACGATGGTTTGTGACCACCGTTGATGGCATGTAGCTGGGATCCGCCTGTGTCCCAGGCTTTGATCCTCCATCTGCAGGGGGTTTCCCAGCACCTCGGCTGGATGGTGGGCACAACGCAAACCTCTCCCCAGCTCCTGGCAGGACCTCTCTGCTCCCGGGGTGCTGCGGCCCAGGACAGGGTTGCTGGCAGCATGGAGCGTCCAGCCGAGCGCTGACCCTGGGTATGGCTCTTTACTAATCCCTTTGTCTTCGGAAAATTCCTGGCTCTGACTTGTTTTTTTCGGGCTGTGCAGGACTCCAGCTATTTACAAAACACGGCTCCGCTTCCAGCCGCATTCGTGGCTTCGGGAGAGGTTTCACCTTCGGGGAAGCCTCTCCTCGGCCTGACCTCGAGTTTTTCCACCCCGGTGAGGACCTCGTGTCGTCATGCCCGCTTGCCCACGCGGCCTTGGCACCCCCTTCGCCAGCTGGGCTTTCTGCACCGCAGTTCTCCAAAAAGAGCTGCTTTTGGGCTGCAAGCACCTTGCTGCTTGGTGTGGCTGGGAAGCGTTGGAGACACTCCAAAGTGCTCCCGGCTCTGCTAATGCCCGCAACTCTGCATCCCCCGTCTTCTCGGGCACGTGCGGTGCCCACGCCAGGCTTGCTTTGCCAGCCCAGCATCACCCTTCCATCTCCCGTCTCTCCCGTGCCTATCACAGGGCGTCTACCTCAATATTAGGGTGGCAGGGATGGGGGAGATGTGGCTCCCTCTTGGTCACAAGCCAGATCCCAGGGGAATCCGGCTGGGCCACAGCCCGCATGACATCCTGCCGCCTCTGTCCCCAGGGAAGAGGGCAGTGGGTCATGGCAGCTGTGACCTGGGCCCCGTCCCATGCTTCCACCCCACCAGGAAAGGTGGTTGCAGAGCAGGGCGAGTCACCAGCTCCGGGTTGCTCAAGAGGGTTGCGGCCGGGAGGTAGAGGAGGAGTTCTCCAGCTGAGACAGCAGGAGGAATTTGGAGGGGGCAGGTGATCCTGATGCTCCTGGAAGGTGGCCAGGGCACACCGGCACTTGCAAGAAGTGCTCTGGATGACTCCGACCTGTGAACGACGGTGAGGTTGTGCTGTCCCTGGTACGGGGGAACGGTGTTCCTCACACAAGGTGGTGGGGCTTCATGGCAACCACGCGCCCAGAACTGTGGTCCCCCCTGAGCTTGGGGACAGCAGTGGGGACGTGCCCGTGTGGCACGAGGCTGGAGCCGATCTCGGAGTGTGGCAGCAAAGAGGCTCCCTGTGCTGGGCCGGTGCTGAGGAAAGGTCTGGCAGGGTGGGATGGAGGAGGCAGGGGACATCTTCCAGCGCAGGCTCTGTGAGGGCTGGGAGCGGGGTCTCCATCGCCAGACCGCTACAGAAGAGGGCGAATGTGACAGCAAGCGGAGCCAGGCTCGTCCCTGCTGTCACCTGCTCCCCCCACCCCGCCTGGAAGGGGGCCAGGGTGACCCGGGGGCCAGGGACAGCTCTGGAGAGACGGCCGAGCCCAGGCGGACGGGAGCCCGTCCCCGCCAGCAAGACAAACGGCCGGGACCAAGGACGTGGCTGTCATCCCACAGGGACATGGAAGCGGCAGGACATTGCACCGGGGCTGGGGCTGGGGAGGGGAGCAGGGTGCAGCCGCCCTGGGTGCCGGGAAGGGGCGAAGAGCAAACCGAAGGCCAAGAGCGGTGGGACACGAGGCGTCGTTCCTCGCGGTGCGCGTGGCCGCCGTGCCCCCTCGTGGCAGCAGGACACGGCTGGTGGCCCCGGGTTGGCGTGGACACGCGCGGGGGCTGAGCCCGGTACAAGCAGAGGTGGAGGGGCTGGGGGGTGCCTCATCCCACCCGCAGCATCCTGCTGGGGGTGCAGCACCCCAAACCCGGCTCTGCTGCCGCTACCCGAGGCCACGCATGTCCCGGGTCCCTGTCAACCTCGTGTGGCAGTCCACGGACCTGCCGCCGGCATCCCACCGCCCCGCTCTCCTTCCCGGGGGGGAGCTGTGCCTGCCCGGTGTTGGTTTTGGCACCAGGGCCAAGCCAAGCACTTCAGGCGCCGCTCAAGGGCAGCGCGTGCTGCTTCCCGGGGGCCGGGAATCCTGGAAATATCACCAAGGCTGCAAAAATCCCCGGCTGGAAAAACATAAACAGGGGCTGGCGGAGGCCTTCGCCGAGGACACGGCCACCCTGAGTGCTGCCAAAGCTCTCGGGGTGTGTGCGGGGGGCATTTCCCATCACTCTGCCTCAGTTTCCCCCGGTGAGCCCTCAGGAGCAACACGTGTAATGTCGCTTTGGGTACCTGGGGCAGGAGCAGGAGGTCGGGCAGATGCTTGCCTACCCCCTTCTCCTTCCTGTTGTGCATCTGAGTGGCTCAATGCCACCTCTTGTGACTTCTTCATCCTCTCTTTGGGGACCCAAGCCAAGCACCCAGAGGGGACGAGAGGCAGACCACATCTCGGGGCACCTCTGGGACACCTGCAGCTCTTGGCATTGGCATCTTGCTGTCCCCAGAGCCGCCCACGATCATCTCAAGCACGCTGCAAGCTGGGGTAGGTTGCCACTGCCCGGCTCCTCCAAGGCCACCGGCGTGTCCAGCTTCACGGGAGAGGGACAACCCTGGGCAGATGTTAGCCAGGAGCAAGAAGCTGCCCTGCCCGGTGGAGTTTTTCTTCATTCCTTGAAAGCCGCAGAGACCTGCCGCGCGGGATTCAGGGCTGGAGGCAGCGCCGAGGTGGGGAGCTGCCTTGACAGGTGACACGACACTGCTTCCAAATGCCTCTGCCACGGGTGACGGTGCTCAAAGCACCGCAGCTGGCAGAGGGGGATGCTAGAAATGGTACCCACCCACCCACCACCTCGCACCCATGGGGAGCATCGCAGCCAGCATCCCGTGTGGTGGGATGGCACAAGCCTGGAGGTGGCATGTTCCTGCCTGGACATCCAGGGGAACAACCCTGCCTCGGACCCAGGTTCTGGTCTGGCTAAAATCCCCGCGGGAAGGTTGGGAAGGGGGAGGTGAGGTTTGAGAAGAGCACCTACTCTTGATTTCACCGCGCCCTGGCCTTGCGTGGGAGCTGCCGCTCCTGCCCCCGAGCATCCAGCCCCTTGAGCCTGGCAGCAGCCCTCGCTCCTCCTGGCAGGGTTCCCCGGGGTGTCCCAGCACAGAGAGGAGCGCGCTGTCCCTGGGGGGGACAACGGTGCCTGCAAGCCCCAGGGCTGGCTGCTGCGGACCCAGCGCTTGCCCCAGGCAAGGAGGGATGCAGGCTTGGCCCAGGGGTGAGTACCACATTGCCCCGGCCTCTCTTGGGGCTCCACAGGGGATGGGGACTCTGGCAGCACCCAGGCGCTGCTCAGGACCATGGTGACAGCTTCCCCAGGGATGCTGGAGGGCGCATCACCCCTTCTCCTGCCACCATCCTCAGCACTACCAGCCACCAGCATCCCAGCCCAGCAGCGGAGCGACGCAGGCGCAGGGACAAGGGACGCCAGAAGCGTGTCAAATCACTTTATTGCCACAGGGGCCACGGGCCAGACCCAGTTCCCAGAAAGGGTCTGGGTCCAGCCCCGTGACCTCTCTAATACTGTTGAGAAGACGAACCCCGAGCCTCCACGCCCACACACGGATGCTGAGTATCCTCCATCCCGGCCCCCACAGAGCAGCTCCGGAGGCATCACTCCCATCCTGCTGCCTGCACCTCCGGGAGCTGGGGGCCAGCAGAGTAAACTGAGGCAGGACTAAGGGTGCAGAGCAGGAGCTGCCGCCACATCCTGCCCTGGGGGCTGCTGGTGGTGGGGAGCAGCACAAGCCCCCTCAGCCCCCTCAAAGCTCCATGCCGGGTGCCCGCCCCAGGCCCAGCGCCTTCACCAGGTCATCGCTGAGCCCGCTCTTCAGCGTCCGTCTCACTGTGGGGAGAGAAGAGCATGGCAAGGCCAGCGCTGGCTGCCAGGGTCCCCACACACTGCGTGCCTGCCCAGACACGGTGGCCCTGGCGCTCCGGCGGGGGTGGCAATGGGGTGCAGTGGCATGGTCTGGTCTCAGGGGACCTCCTGCTGCAGCCTGGTGGGCTCAACGGGGGAGGTCAGGGGTGGCCAGTGGGGAAGGAGCCAGGCAAAGCATGGGGACAACAAGGACACAGAGATGGGACAAGGCATGGGGGGCACAGGAACAGCGACAGGACAGGACATGGAGACAGGGACAGAGATGGGACAGGGACACAAAGATGGGAAAGTGCATCTGGGTGGGGCCACAGGACAGCGTACAGGGACGGGGCCACAGAGATGGGACAGGGTATGGGGACAGGGACACTGAGCTGGAACAGAGTATGGAAACCGGCAAGAGCATGGGAAGAGAGACACAGAGACGGGACAGGGCATGGGGACAGGGATGGGACTTACAGGACTTCCTATTGCCGCGGGACCTCCTGCGCTCCTTGTTGGTGCAGGGCCGGGGGTTGGCATTGTGAGTCACTGATTTCACCAGCTGGTCCATGATTTCATCCGAACCATCGTCTGGGGAGCTGGGAATGTCCCCCCGGGCTGGAGAGCCCTGGGGTGGGGTGGCATGCCCTGTCCCTGCACGGGGACAACAGGGATGCTGGCATCAGCCACGCCCAGCCAGCCAGGCGTGCCCTGAGTGCCTCTGCCACCCCACTCCTACCCCGACTGGGCCGGCTGCGGTGGGTGGGGGCGTCCGTGGGGGAGGTCAGCAGGGTCTTCATGCTCTCATGACCCACTTCCATCTGCTCCTCGGGGCCGCTGGACACCATGGCGGGCGGTGAAGCGGCCTCAGCAATGCCAGAGAACTTCTCAGTCTGCAGAGGGAGGAGAGGAAGGTGTGAGGGACCTGGGAAGCATCACTCAGTGGTGGCAGCTGGCCGAGCGTCCCCGTACCTCGGTGATGAGCCGTCCCCGAGTCTTGTTGCGCTCGCGGTAGGCGGCCCGTTTCTTCTGTTGCTGCAGGATGCGCTCCCGGCAGGTGCGATACTCCAGGGCGAACTCCCGCAGCAGCTTGCAGATGGGTGTCACCTTCACGTCCCGTGCCATGCTCGCCGGGTACCCCAGGTACAGCAGGAAGGAGTGAAACCTGCAGAGATGTTGGTCATGGTGGGCCACCAACGGGACTGCGGTTTTCCCGCTGCATCCCCAGGACCTTGAGCCACTGACCTGTTGAGGATGCGTCTGTGCACCACCTTCAAGGCAATGATGCGCTGGGTGCTGTCCTTGAGGAAGTCTGTCAGCTTGCTCTTCAGCACTGGCTTGGTCTCGTGCTTGGCAATCACCTTCAGATTGTCCCAGGAGGCCCTGCACCGCCGTTCCAGCTGTACCAGGCTGTTGGCCAGCTCGTCAAAGTCAACCTGGAAGAGCGAGACGTCAGCCCTCAGCCGTGCTGGTGGAGCTGGGCAGCCATGGGACCCACCCCCTTACCTTGCCTGGGTGTCATCTGCCTTGCCTCACCTTGGCAGAGCGGGTGATGGAGGCAATCTCTGAGTAGAGGTCAGTGGTTTCTGGGAACTTCTCTACCACCATCTGGCAGAGGTGGTGGAGCAGGGTCTGCCGGTGCACCGTGTCCTTCACTTCCGAGACCTTCTCCAGGTAGCCCAGTTCAAAGCCTCTGCTCTGAAACCCCAGTGGTCTCAGCAGGGCCTCTCCATTCCTCCTCCAGTCTGCAGACCCACACTGGGACCCCACCAGCACCACCCAGCCTCAGGCACCATCCCAGGCTTCCCATGGTCCCTCCTGGGGACCCAGGCACCATGGCTGGTCCTGTCCTTGCAGCACTCAAGGCAGGCCATGTCCCCACACACCCTGCTCCTCACCTGGGAGCCATTCAAGAAGTTGCCCATGGCCAGCAGCGTGGCCAGGATGCACTTGAAGGTGTGATTTCTGGCCAGCTGCTCCATGCCCACCTTCAGATCAAAGAGCGGCTCTGCAATCTCCTGGGTAGGGAGAGAGACAGGTGAGACCACTTGGCCAGCCTTGGGAGGTTCCGCATTCGCTCTTGCCCGTGAGGACAACCACCTCATGGTCAACCCAAGCCCATGCTTGCCTTGGGGACCTGCAGCCCATCCCCAGCCAGGATGGCACCTCGTCTATGTGGACATGGCTGGTTCCCACCAGGAGCACTCTTGGCTCAGTGCTCAGCACTGCTGGGGCTGGCAGCCATGGGAGGGTGGAGGGCAGATGGGGTCCTTGGCTCTGTACCTGCTCCAGGCTCTCATAGTCCAGCTTGAAGGCCCAGAGCTGGAGCCTGGCCGTGAGGTCGCTGATGGAAGACAGGGTGAGCAGGAACTGTTCTGCAGAGCCCAAAGGCACATCAGGGTTGGCTAACTGGGCCTCCTGGATCTTCTGCTTCTCCTCCTCGGTTGGGACCATGGTCAGGATTTTCTAGAGCCCACAAAGAGGGATGTGTCAGACTCCAGACAGGCCACCATGGGACATGTCATCACAGGCCTCCTGGCCAGGGGAAATGACCTGCATGAAGACCTTAGGGGCCAACTGTCTCTTGTGCTCACCTCAATCCCTTCTTTATTGACCGCAAACTCATCAAAGTTGAGCACAGCCGTCTTGATGATGTGCACGGGTGGCAGCACCGTGAGGCCAATGTTGATGGCATTGCTCCTCTTGGGGTCCAGCACCACCACCACCTTCTTCCCATCGCTGACCTTCTGCAAAGAGGACAGGATGGATGAGGACAGCCTGGCAAAGGGCATGCCTTCATGTAAACACCACGGACATGGGAAGCCTATCAGGGACACAGTGGTCAACCAAACCTGCGCACAGCCCATCACTGTCCCCATCGGGCCTCTGGGCTGCTGCAGGTACCCATCCTCAGCATAGGGTAGGGGTGACAGCGCACGTCTAGGGTCCCCACAGGAACTAACAGCCTTGCTCCCGCCTTGCTTCCACCCCTCGAGTCCCCTTGATCGTTGCCAGCCTGCTGGTACCTTTGAAGTTGGCACTTCTTTTGACCGTGACTCAAAGAGATGCTCCAGTTTGGCAACGTTGACCTCGACATTCTGCAGGGACGCCCACAGTGTCGCCTGGCCGAACCTGCTCGGCCCCACAGCACTATCCAGCTGCTTCAGCTCCTTCCAGAAGAGCTTCACTGTCCTCTTCTTGGCCTGAGAGGGGCCACCTGTTGCTGAGGGGCCTGGAAGGCCTGGAGGCGGTGGGCAGCCGGTGACCAAAAGAGGCGGAGGTGGTGGGCAACCAAGGAATGCAGGAGGTGGAGGTGGAGGTGGTGGGCAGCCAGGGACTGCAGGAGGTGGAGGTGGAGGTGGTGGGCAGCCAGGGACTGCAGGAGGTGGAGGTGGAGGTGGTGGGCAGCCAGGGACTGCAGGAGGTGGAGGGGGAACGTTGAGAGCTCCAGCACTCGTTGCTTTGATGCCAGGAGGGAGGAGGGAGCCATTGGCCATGGGCCCTGTGTCCAGGATGTCGAAGTCTTCTTCTTCCCCCAAATCAGTGAAGTCCAGGTCCTTGATCCTCAGCTGCATGGGGCTGGCCTCCAGGCGCTCCCATGTCAGCTCCACGTCCTTCTTGATGGGCATCATCCCAGTGTTCTCCAGCTTCTGTGTGTGGGTCTCGGCATCTATGCTGGACATGGCACGCACCAGCTTGGCGCGGGCACTGGCCACTGGCCCATCTGGAGACCTGCCACGGTGCCAGGTGCCCTCCTGCTCCTGGCTGCCACCTCTCTCGGAGTCCATCTCCACCTCACCCTGGACCAGGGAGGGTGATGGGACCTCAGGGAAGACCTTCTCCCTCCCTGGCTCTGAGGAGCCCTTGGCGTAGAGCATGTCCAGCATAAACTTGGTGTCAGAGGAGATGGTGCTGCAGGAGTCGGTGGTGTCTGGCCGAGCCAAGCAAGACCCTGCAGGGAGAGATGGGGAGGCTGGGACAGAGCTGGGGCCTTGCTCCCTCGTGGGGTGTGCTTGGATGCCCACGTTAAGAACAGGACAGGGAGGTACCACTCAGATGCTCTGTGGCTCTGGGTATCACAGGAGTGGGCTGGGGGCAGAGAGGCCACTAACCCCCACCCCAGGGACCCCAATGAGCCCAGAGTCAGGAACACACACCCTGGCAGCACCTACTTATGCTGGGTGCCTCCATCCTGGGTTCAAGGGTGCCACTGTCCCTGTCCCATGCAAGAGTGGTGGGACGCTCCAGCGCAGCATCACCGAGGACATCGAGCTGTCCCTTGGCGATGGAAGAGATTTTCTCCTTCTGGGCTGCAGCCAGGTTCTCCAATGAGTGAGCTCTGCGAGACAGGGGTGGATGTTGGCCAGGAGCAAGGCAGGGATGGGGACAATGGGCAAACCACGCCATGCCACACAGCACAGCCAGCCCCGCAGCACAGAAACCCCCTGCACTGGCCACACCGCATCGGGGACCCGGAGGATTCAGCCTCCTCCAAGCCCTGCAGAGAGACAGGTAATGCCACCATGGCTCGGGGACTGGGATGCTGCAGCCCCGTGGGACCCGAAGGCTCATGCCGTCAGGGTGCCACCATCACCTGCTGGTCCCAACAGACCTGGTGCTCACTGCAACCCTCGTCCAAAAGCTGCAAAACCCAGGA
The DNA here is from genome assembly GCA_009769605.1 of Bucorvus abyssinicus. Taxonomy (NCBI): domain Eukaryota; kingdom Metazoa; phylum Chordata; class Aves; order Bucerotiformes; family Bucorvidae; genus Bucorvus; species Bucorvus abyssinicus. The sequence continues at coordinate 2,368,845 of CM020040.1, forward strand.
GGGCACCGGGGCAGAGACTCGTGGGGACCCTCCTGCTCCTCATGCCCTGCGTGACCAGAGACCAGATGCCTCCAGCCGGGCTCCAGCCCGAGGAAGCGCATGCCTGGAGACACACGCATGCCTCTACTTACTCAAACTTCCTCAAAATAGGCTTGTCCCCATGCAAGGAGGGGGCATCCTCCCGCCTGAGGGAAAACAGGGGTTAGCCCCCACTGCTAGCAGCCCCCAGGGGCTCATGCCTCCTGCATGCACCCGCCTGGCAGCCCTCCAATGTGGGACCCTCGTCCACCGTCACCTTGGGGTTCAAGAGGAGCCAGGAGAGCCTCAGCAAGTCCCCTCCTGCCCGGGCACCGTATGGAATTGGGTGCTGGCAAGACAGGGCACTGTCCTCCCCGCCAAAGCCACCCAGTTTGCCACCACAATGGTGATGCCAGTCCCAGGGTGGGCTGTGCCACCCCCAGCAAGGACACCTCACCCCAGAAGCGGGGGATCAGGTGTGCCATCACCCTGTGGGGGATGCTGGCAGCGGGGAGAGCGGGCTGGGGTCCCCCAGGCAGGGCTCGGAGGGGAGAGGCGGAGGATGGGGACAGCGAGGTGGGTGCAAGGGGCAGCGAGTGGGGCAGGGCAGTGCCTGCTGCTGCCGGAGCATCACACCGGGAGGAAGCACACGCGTGCAGAGCCCGGGCACTTACCAGACAGGGGCAGTTTGGTGCAGCCTGCAAAAGGAAAGATAGAAAGAGTGGGCAGAGGAGAGGGCAAGCGTGGGCAGAGAGGAAGAGTGAGGAGGAGCTATAGCAGAGCTGTACGCGCTCAAAGGATGTCCTAGAGCCCCTGGCTGGACCCTCGCAGATGCCCGCTGCCCCGTCACACTTCTCTCCAGTCTTCTCCACCCAGACCCTGTTTCTCCCAGGGAAACATCAGGGGCACCCCACGGTCCTGGGAGCATCCCCCACCACCCCGGGGGTACCCCCCATGCCTCCAGCCCCTCCTGGCTCCTTACTTGTAGATGCTGCGCTCGCCGGGGAGTGGGTGTTGCTCTTTCTCGGCTGGTGGGGATACCAAGGCCAGCCGCACACTGGACGCGCTGTTGTAGATGCTGCTGGGACAGGGTCTGGAAGAAGGAGGGGACAGGGGCTGAGCGCAGGTCCTGCAGGGCTGCCCTCCACCCTGGCACTGGGAACGGACCCGAGCGCTGCTCGTGCCACATCCCAGCATCTTCACCATCCCAAGGAGCATCCCACCACGGGGCACCTCCAGCCGCACTTACTCTGCTGGGCTGCTTGGTGCGGGGACAGCCAGTGGGTCCTCGGTGGGGGGCTCCTTTGGGGTGCCAGGGGACCCCAGCAGCGGCTGGGCATTAGGGCTGGACTCTGGGCAGCTGCCTTGGGCTCGCCACCCGCGCCGGCCTTCCTCGGTCCTCCTCCGCTCTTTGCGTCCCCCCGAGGGTGGCTCTTCCACACCATCCTCCAGCTTGAGAGCGCTCTGCAGAGGGGTCGGGGGAGCATAGCACCAGGCATGGCACCCCTGCCACCCCACACACCCACCCTCCACGCCGCTACGGGACACGGCCAGATCTTGTGGGAGCCCCACTCACTTCGTAGAGCATGAACTGCTGCTTCAAGTCAAGGTCGGTGCCCTTGCTGCCCAGGTACTGCTGCACCACCCGCTCCATGCCCTGCTGCTCCAGGCAGTCCGTCACGTCGTAGAAGGTGTCCTGGTCTGGGAGGGCTGCCAGTGTCTGAGCAGGACCAGAGGGATGCTGCTGGGACCGGCATGACCCACGCTAAGCCCCGTCAGCGTGGCACCCTGCCACCCCCCTGGACCTTGTTGATCAGTGTCATGGTGAACACCAGCAGCTCCGTGTCAGCCCCGTGGCGTTGCTCCAGGACGGCCATCAGGTTGGACCACGGACATGCGCCTGCCGAAAGTGACGTGTGAAGTTGACACAAGGGCCACGAGTGGACACTGTCCCCCAGCAGGGTCCTGTCAGGTGGCTGGGGCTGCACCCACCTCTCGCCTGGTCCACGGTGTTGACAGCACGGATGAGGAGCAGAGCATTGGGCTCTGTGTACTCCACGAACACCAGCAGCAGCTTCAGCGCCATCTTCACCACCAAGCGAAACTGGGACAAGGAACAGCAGCTGGGACGGTGCCAGGGGGCGGCCAGCACAATGCTGGGGCACTGCGAGGTGGCTGTGCCCGTGACCCAGGGCTGGGGGCTTTGCTGTGGAGCCAGCTGTGATTCTGATGGCCAAGGGGCCCTGGGAAGGGACCCAGAGCAGGACCCTCTCACTTAGGCTCTGTGCCCAAGAGCACAGTCACATCAGGATGGGGAGCTCTGGGGACGCTGGGTGACTTCCAGATGGGTGGGAGCAGGACCCAACACACCCAAAGGCACTGAGCCCAAAGGCGAGAGTGGGGTAAAACCCCCAAGGGACGGTGCAAGGGGACAGCCATAGTCAGGGAAGGGGGGTGCAGCGGGCAGCACAGGCAGCCGCCCAAGGGCAGCAGGGACTTACCCGGCTTCCCGTCAGTGTGTACAGCCATTGGACGGTCTCGTTGTGGTTGATGACGCCCTGCATCCCGTCCACAAAGAGCATGATCTGGCTCAAGGCTGCAAGGCAGAGAGCGGGCAGGGTCAGGACCCTCCCAGCCCTGCTCAGCATCACCACGCCAAGGGCACAGGCTGGCAGCTGCCCGTGAGGTAGCCCAGGCAAACTTGCCAGCTTGCCCCCACGAGTGCCAGCCTTCCTCCCTGGGGATGAGAGGTGCCCTGGACCCAAATACCAACCCCGGAGGATGTAATTCTGGTAGTTCTGGTCGGCCTCTGCCCCCACTTTGATCAGGCACGTCAAGCCATCCAGGTTGACAAACTCCGGCACCAGGTCCTTGTCCTCCTGCGGGGCGAAGGCCGGGTGTTACGGCAGTGCGGGGAGGCAGGGACAGGCAGCCAGCCCTGGGGGAGCCCCCCAAGGACCGCCACCACTCCGCCATCACCGTACCTGAAAGAGCTGCTTGAGGGAGAAGAGGGACCGCCGCAGCTCCGGCCCCTGCGAGTTGTACAGCTTCTCTGGAAAGAACAGAGAGGCAGCGTGACAGGCTGACCCGCGGGGACTTGCTGCTGAACTGGGGCTCCGAAACGCTCCTCACTGCCCAGGAAAGCCCCGCATCCCGGCTCAACCCCTGTGCCATCACCCCAGGATGCTGGTGTTGCCCTCGGCTGTCGGGCACGCAGGGTGGAAAGCAGCTGCAGCTCCACAACTATTTATTTCAGCTCTGCCAACTTCTATTTTTCTTTTATGAAAAAGTGAACCTTTTTCGCAGATTTTTTTCTGCCCAGTAATGACAGAAATATCCCTTCGGGTTTCCTGTGTAGAACCGAAACAGGAACACGGGCACAGGGCTGAGCTACTTTTAGCTGTCCCTCCCCTGGCACAGCCCTGGCACGGTCTCGGAGCCCTCAGCAGCTCCGTGGCTTGGGAAGAGCCACAGGATGGGGACGGGAAGGGCAGCAGCGTGACACCAGCGGCTCGGGGGCGCTAGGACGGTCACCGGGCTGGAGGCTGCATGGAGACTACGTGCTCACGGGGATGGAGCCTGCGGGCAGGAGCCAGCACAGAGCAGCCAAGGAAGCCAGAAAGCTCTGCTCCAACGAGCAGAGACCAAAGTCATCGGGAGCCAGCACTTCCTGCATCCAAAAATCGAGTTGTCTGAGCATCCTGAGTTATTTGGGTCAGCTTTAGAGCTGTGACAAGCCAAAACTAAGCTGTCCAAGGAGCCCTCCAGACGTGCTGACGAGGGCCCTGTACAACACGAGGTCCCAGCAGCCTCCTCCACTCGCTTATCGGCTTGTCAGAGCAGCCGGGAGGGAAAGCAGAGCAGCCTGGGGCTCAGCCGGAGCCTGGGAACTGCCAGCAGAGAGCATGACCCCAACCCCAGCCTTCCTGCCCCTTCCCGCATCGCTCGGCTGTGGCCCTGCACGGCCAGCTGACGCCCGGCCGGCATCGCTCTGCTCCGCGCTTGCTTTTTTCCCCCTGCTAAGGCGAAAACAAGGCTTGAGAATCTGGAGCACTCTGCAGGAGCTCCGAGCGGGCTGCCCCAAGCCGCGGCAGCGCTCTCTGCTGCGCTCGAGCTATTTGTTTGGATCCTGCAAAGCTATATTTAGAGCCTGCCTGAACGACCCGGAGTATCTGCAGTGGGCGGTGGGCTCCCAGCCAAAGAGGCGAAAGTCCTGATCTCGGAGGATGGAGGGGATTAACCCCGTGGGTCCCCATCAGTCTCATCGGGACCAGGTCCCCTGCACTTCCAGGGGCGTTACGGGGCAGGAGCAGCCCTGGGCTGTATCATTCCCTCTCTTCATTACAAAAAGCCAGGCCAAAACGCCCCGTGGAGACCAAACCCCACCATCTGGAGGGGGATGAGCCACCAGACCCACATCAGCCCGGAGGAGGGAACAGCCCCGACTCACCGATGATGGCGTGGACTCGGACAGAGAGCTGTGTGCGCAGGATGAGGGTTGGCCGTCTCCCCTTCCTAGGGTGGGGGGAAACACCACGTAAGAACCTGCAGTGAGACCACTCCAGCCCCTCACCCATGGCCCTGGGTGCTCACAAGCACATGGGGTCCCTGTGACCCATCACTGGAGGGCTCGGGCACCCTGCGTGCCTCACCTGACCTCCTCGTAGAAACTCTCCAGGTCATCTTTCTGCTCCAGCAGGGACAAGTCGAGGTCCAGGTAGTGTCCGCAGGGTGAGACCTGCAGCGTGCAGTCCTCCAGCTGGGAAAGCAGACAGCTCGGCTGAGCCCCCGTGCCCACCATCACCATCCCAGCATCCTTGGTCACGCTCCTGCCTGCGCTGAACCCACCAGACAGCCGCAGCCCAGAGCGGGGTGGCAGGTCCCACCCTGTCCTCGAGCGCTGGCCACGCGGGGAGACGCCCTGGCAACCCCACCCCTGCGCGGTGGCAGGTGGAGGGAGAAACACGGAGCCCCAGGCTGGGAAAAGGCAGAGCGAGGGCGGTCCTGCTGCCGCCGGGCTCCTTGGCAGTCCCTGGCGCGGGAGTCACGGCAAGAGGCTGATCCACTCCCTGGGGCTCCCCTTAGTCAGGCGGGGCGTAACCAGGGCAGGATCTGTCTCCTCCCAGGGCTGGTGCCTTCAGCTGGGTAGGTGAATCTGCCCTGGGTCTGTGGGATCTGCCAAGGCGCCCAGCCAGGGCCACCCCAAACCACGGCAAATCCCATAGGGATGTCTCCCGGCTGACACAGCCTCCGGCTCAGCCCACAGCCACGTGGCATCTTCCAGCAGGACGGGGAAAAGCAGAGCCTAAGGCAAGGCTGGGGCGAGGACATCTCCCCCAAAAGTCCAGGCACAGCACCCACGGTGCACCCCAGCCAGCGGGCATGGTACCCACAAAGCCCCTGAGCAACCTGGGACCCAGCAGCACCCTGTGGCATCCAGGCAGGTCTGGCTGAGCTCCTGGTGGGACAGGGCAGTTTGCCCTCAAGGCATGGGTAGGGGCAGAGGGAGGGCAGTGCCTGCCAGCACCCCAGCGCATCTGGTCCTGTTCTCAAGCATCTGTAGTCCCCCGCTCTCAGCTCCCCCCACCTCCGAGGAACTGATGCTCCTTCCCAATTCTGCACTGGGGAGCTGAGGACTGGGGATAAAACCCCATTATTGGGTTTGGTATAAAACCCCGCCCTGGGCACCCTCGGGCAGGCTGGTGACCCACAGCTACACTGGACACGGCTCCTACATCTCATCACGGTGCTTTCCATGAAAGCCCCGACTCCTCGGGTCACGAGATGGTGCAAGAGCTCGCACGAGTGGCTTCCCTGCGAGCATGACGTTAAAACCAGAGGGCACAGAAGAAATGCCACATTCACGAAAATAATTAATGGCCCTGACTAAGCCTCGGGATAACGGGCAATTTGGCAGGGCACTGCCGTTGGCTTGGACGTAGTTGTTATGTTGTTAGTGTCCCGCTCCACCTCCCGCGGTTACTGGCCACGCCAGCCAGCCATGGCAACGTGCACCAAACACGGGCTGCTGGCACCGGGCAAGGGCTTCTGGCTGCCAGCTCTGCTTCTGCGGCTGCTGTCGCTAATGCTGGCCCCATGCAGGCTTTGCTTATTCTTCCATAGGGACAGGCTCGCCTGGGCATCCCTGCATCCCCCTGGGCATCCCCTCAGGCAACTCAGCATCCATCCAGGCATCCTGGCATCCCCCTGGGCACTCAAAGACAGCGAAGAGCAACTGACAGCTCCAGCTTTGCCTTCTCTGGGTTGCCAGAGCCCCGGCAAGCCGGAGTTAACATCCCCAGCTCCTACTGGGGCGGGTGACATGTCCCAGCTGGACAAGCCCCTGGGACTTGACCCTGCGTGTTTCCCGTGTGAGCTTGGCAGTGCTCCCCACGAGGGATGCTCCGAGCACTGGGCCTGGGTTTGGCTGCAACCCCCTTGGCGAGCACCAGCCCCCCTGGGATGGAGACAGACCGTCCCAGGCTCGTGCTGCCCTGCCAAAAATCCCGGAGCGGCACTTCCGCGCCAGGGAGCACCTACTGCCCCAGCGCTGGGGTTACTCTGGTTGTTCGGATGAGGGTTTACGCCATGCAGGGGCTGAGCCGGGGCCTCGGGGCTGTGCTGCTGGGGACGGCACATTGCGGTCACGGGGTGCTGACAGCTCCCGACGCAGGGCGGCTGTGATCCATCTGCCTCCTGCCTGTAAAACCATTGTAAAATGAAGCGGGCTTCGAGAGTCACGGGGACTTGCAGGCAAAGCGGAGCTGGGAGAGGACAGCATCCCACGCTCACACCTCCAGTCCCTGGCTCCCGGGAGCCCCAGCTGCCCCGCAGCAGCACTGACCTCCTGCATCCAGCTCACAGGGAGGGTTTGGGGTCTTGCTGAGGGCAAGATGCTGGTGCCAGCGCCAGCGGGGGACAAGGACTCCATGGCCCAGAGAGGGTTTCCCTGCCTGCATTAAAAAAACCCCACTACCTACTGTGACACCTCAAACCTGAGACATGGGGAAGGTGGAAACACACGGATCTCCTTGAGCCTACCAACACCCAGCAGCTGTGGCCAGCTCTGAAGCTCAGCGAGGACACACATGCCAGGCAAGCAAGACCCCTGGGAAAGACGGCTGCCCCCGGAGCAGGACTGCCCCCCCCCCCGAACCATTGGGGTGCGACAGAGACATCACCACCTCCTCCACCCACCACTGAACTCACCCCAACCACCACAGCGTCCCATCTTCCTGCTCAGCCCTATCACGGCATCCCCACGCAGGAAGATGCTCCGGGGGTGGGGAGTGAATACCCTCTTTATCTGTCGGCACAGGGAACGCTTTTCGCCGCTGACACTTTATGGTCACAGTAACCACAATTACCCCAGCATCACTGCGGCTCTTCTAGGAGGACTATGGGGAAACCACAGAAAAATACATTCTTTGCTCCAGCACTTAAACACAAGGTACCAGTGGGTCAGAAAGGCCCATCAAGCCCCTGCCCACCCTGCCAAAGCACGTGGGGATCGACGGTTTATCAACCAACAAGGAGCAACCCCAGTCGCCAACCAAGCGCGTTCACCGTGACTCGTTTCAGGGCTAAGAAGGGTGTTTATGACCAGGGCGCTCGGTCGCTGCCTCTGCTCCTACCTGATGGATGGCAGCAAGTGGATGGGAGCACTGCCATTGCCTTATCATGGGGGAGGACAAAAAACTACCCAGGGCAGGAGGGGTCTCTGGAGGTCACCCAGAGCTGGCCCAGAACTGCAGGCTCGTGCGTGCGTCCCTCTCGAAGCTCCTCCAGCCAGGCTGGTTGCTCGTTCCTCAGCAGCAGCGGGAGGACCCCCGTCTTGGAGAGCAGCCGGCGTCCCAGCAAAGCCACGGCGCGAGCGCCTGGCCGCAGCTCCTGCGCCAGGACCCACGCGAGGACCATGCTGAGAGCCAGGGAACCCCGGAGGCTGCTGAGCACCGGCTCGGCTCTAAGCAGACAGCAATGTTTCAAGTCAGGGGGATGGAGGCACTGCCAACAACCCCGTCCCACCGCGTTCACGCCTGTCAGGGGCAAAGACCCTCGGCAAAGCCCCCCTGGCGCTGGGTGCCCCAAGTAGGGCTGGTGGGACAGGGCTCGTGAGCTTCATGCACGCCCCAAGGTCGCCCCAGCAGCTCTCCTCTGTCCAGCCCAAGGGTTCACAGCGAGCTTATGGCACCGAGGCCAGCGAGCTGTTTGCTCTTCCCCAGGTTTCCGGGGGGAGGAAGGGGAAAGCAAAGCTCCAGCCAGAGAGTTCTGCAATTGTTTGGAAAAATCCCTACCCTCAGAGGTGAGATAGTGCTGGGGGCAAGGGAGTGCCGCAGCCTTTGGGGACCGAAGGGACAGCCAAAACAAATCTGCCCTGTCAAAACCTGCCTGCGGAGGTTCAGGAAAACCCCCACGCCCGGCGGGAGCATCACCCAAGGGTACTAGAAAAATGCTGGAAAGCAGGAGAAGATAGTATCTGCCTGGAGCCGAACAATGCGGTGGCGGCGGCAAACAAAGCGGGAAGGTATTTTCAAGCACAAACACACTTTCCGGAGAGCATGAAAAAGTCATCAGCGGCAGGTTGCGCTTGGGGAGAGGAAGGGCCGAGGGGGTCACAGGGCAGAACAGGCTGTTCGAGGCAGCACGAGGTATCTCCTGTTCATCACCTTTAAGCCAACCCCAGCTCCAGGAGCAGCTTTGCTGTGCCCAGGGAGGGCAGGACCTGGCTGGTCCCCCGTGGCAGCTCATCCTCTGGGTGCCTCTGGTTCAGTCCGACAATGACGATGCGGGGACCCCCAGCCCAGCTCCCTCCCAGCCGCTGCATCCTCCTCCCGGTGCTCTGCAGCTCCAGGCACGCTGCCCAGCAGCACAAGCCTGGCACTGGGCATCCTCAGCTGAATTTTTTTTTGTTTTTTTTTACAGCCAGTTCCTTGGGAAAAATCTGACTGTTCATTTACTAATTTTAGCCTGGTGGGTAATGGAGCTGAGCGCTACCTGGCACAAAGGGCAGCAGGGGAGGTTTTGGCTGGTTGTGTCAGTCATCTGCGTGACTCCGGGGTGCCAGCTCCAAATTTGGACTGAACCGGGTGGTTCAGGAGTCTGACCTCGCTCGGCAGGGTATAGATCCTTCTGCCAGGAGGCTCCCGAGGAAGACATCAGCTCATGCCAACCCCAGCTCGTCAGGCCAGGACGCAGCCCTGGCTGGCTCAGGAAGCCCCGTGTAATAAAGGCAGCGAGGTTTATATAGGTTATAAACCAAGAACCTGGCTTGTAAAGCCACAGCACGGTCCTAGCCACTTGCCTGTGGTTCTGCCAAGAGTCATGGGGTGATGCAGGGAAAAACCATCCAGAGCTTTGCTTCGGCAGAGACCAGAGCCTGAAATCCCAGATCAACACAGCTCTGCCTGGCTCAGGACCTCCTTGCAATGCTCCCGTCCTCGGCAACGATGCGTCCAGCCCCCCCCCACCGTGCCAGCATGGCAGCACCCCGGGCTGGCGATCCCGTTACAGCCAGCTCCTGCCCAGGGAGGAGAGCACACGCCTGAAATTTGAGTTTGCCTCATTTGTCATGTCTCGGGGCTGTTTGTTCCTAAACAAACCCCGTTTAGTCACCGCCTAAAAATCCCATGACAGCGACAACATGGGACACTGCAGCTTTGCTCCAAGAAAAATGAAAAGGGGGATAAAAGGGAGGGTTTTTTCGGTGCAGGCAAAGGTCTCACAGCTACCCCCTCAGCCTGGCAGGCCAGCGAGCTCAGGGTCAGGCACACCATGCTGATTTTCCCCTCCTGCTGCCCCCAGATCTCCTGCTCAGCTCCAGGCAGGGCACCCAACCCCGCCTGCCTGGGTTCCTGCCTGCCTTGCCTGCACTCCTGTGACGCTGCGAGATAGAGATCAGTCACTGCCAAAGCTCTGCTGGGTCCCGTGTTCGCATGGTGGAAAACAAGCCTGTCTCCATCCCGTAAATGATGCTCTGAAAGCATCCCGCCAACAGAAGACCCCCAGGAGGGAGGGTCCCCCCGTCTCCTCGCTCCCCAGCCCGTCTTTCCTAGCCTGGACCACGCCTGAGGACACACAAGCGTGACACGGTGCCTTGCTCCATCTCCGGCCTCCTGCCTTCCTCCCGGGCGGAAGAAATTGCTCAGCACGAATTTCCGCGCCCAGACTGGAGGGGCAAGGTGCTAGTGGCCCCCTGGCTCCATGTCCCCTCCCCGAGGCCCCCGTGCTGCAGCGAGCGGGGACGCCGGCCAGTCCGCGGGGGGCTCCCGTCGAGGCTGCCGGTGGCCGGCGTGGAAGGGGGATGCTGGGCTGGGAGCACGCTGCCTGGCTCAGCCCCGACGACACGGGGACGGCTGCCGGCCTTCATCCGGCCTCCCCCTGCCGGGGTTCCTGCCCGCTCTGAGGAAGCACATACATCCTCTTCCTCCCCGCCGACTCATCCGGGCCGGCCGACACCAACGCGTCTCCCCCCGGGGCTCACGGATTCCACCGTCACTCAACGCCGGGAGCGCCGCCCGGGCTCCGGCGGGGACACACCGCCCCGACCCTCGCCTGCCCGCTCCTTCCAGCCGACAATCCCCGGCCCCGTACCCTTGCCCACCACCGCCCGCCCCCGGCCGCTCCCCTCACCGGCAGCGGAGCCCCGAGCAGGCGGTGCAGGGGGGGCAGCTGCGCTCCCAGGGGCAGCGCCTCCGCCACGGCGTAAACCGGCGCTCGCCGCGGCTCCGGGAAGCTGCCGCAGCCGAAGGGATCCGCGTCCTCCAGGTACTGCACCCGGCAGGGCACGGCCACCTCCGCCATGGCAGCGCCGTCACTGCCGAGGGGGTGGTCCCGCCCCCAAGCCCGCCCCGTCCCGGAGCGATGCTCCGCCGGGATGCTCCGGGCTGAGGGTGACACATCATAGAATCATGGAAACATGGAATCGTTTAGGGGGGGAAAGATCATCGAGTCCAACCGTTCCCTCAGCACTGCCCGGTCCCCACTGACCCCTGTCCCTCAGCACCGCCTCCACACGGCTGGGAAACCCCTCCAGGGATGGGCACTCCAGCGTGGGCCAGGCCAGGACACCCCCAACGGGGAAGAAATTGTTCCTCAGGGCCAACCTCAACCTGCCCTGGAGCAACTTGAGGCCGTTTCCTCTTGTCCTGTTGCTTGTTCCTGGGAGAAGCGACCGACCTGCTCCTCGCTCCAACCTCCTGGCAAGGAGCTGCAGACAGCGAGAATGTCTCCCCTGAGTCCGAGGTGTTGGTGCTAACGAGGGTATCCAAGATGGATCATGTCATGTTCATCACCATGGCTACGGGGGGGGCTAGGAAAGGGCCCAGGACCCTCGGGGGGACACAAGGGGACCACGGCTGCACTGGGGCTGGGACTGGGACGTGGGAAGGTCCCATCGCTGTAGGACTCAGCACGAAGCATCACTCAGCACAACCCAGCAAGGAAAAGCCTTTGCAAAGGTGATTTTACTTTCTTTTTGATGGATGACTTTGCCACGACAGCCTGACGCGGTGGGCAGCGAGCCTTCCCCTCGCCCCTGCCTCCAGCCCAGGCTCCCAGTAAGAGCGAGGCGTGAGCAGACTGGGCAGGGGGCTCAGCAGAGATGCCCGAGCAGTGGCACGGGCCGGGTCCAAGAGGTGCGGCATGGCAGGATGGGACCTGGGGGAGGCAAAGCGAAGCGGGGACTTAATTACGCCTTCGTCAGCCTGAGAGGGGAGCGGGCGGCAGCCTCGCCTCAGCAGCAGCCCCGGCCAGGCCGGTCCTGCGCTGCCTTTCCTGGCCGGAGCCGGCAGGCAGGCGGTGGCAGCAGCAGCCTCCTTTCCCCAGATGTTTTCTTCCGCTGGCGAATGTTTCCTGAGTATTTGTGCCGGGTCAGAAAGGTGGGAAGAGGCGACGCTGCCGAGGCCTCCCGCAGCTCTTTGCCCCCTGGCCAGTGGGCTCTGGCCGGCACTCGGCATCTGAGGGTCGGGGGGCTCAGCTCGGCCAAGGTGTCCTGTCCTGGCCCCGAGGACACACTCGGAGCTGGCTTTCCACGAAGCGTTCTGCCAGTGACCCTTCCCGGTGGCATCCCCGCTCCCTGGGCTGCCTGGCCATCCCTCGCTGGGAGCCACAGGGATGGGCTGGGGGAGACTGGGTACCTCCCGGAGCAGGGAGGATGTCCCAGGGTCGGTGGGCAAGTGGGAACTTTTAGGGGTGTCTGAGAAGGGCTGGGGAGGCAAGGGGGACCCAGGAGCCACGGGGGTTCTCCCAGGCTGGTGCTCAGGCAGAGGCTGGAGCAGGGATGCGGGCTCTCAGCCAGCAGCAGAAGGGCTTGGGCTGGGAGGGAGTTTGGGTGGGGTGGGGAGATTGGGAATTTGGTGGGGCCAGGAAGACTGAGCCAGGGTGAGGGCGGGTGGGCAGAGCAGTGTCACCAGGGGAGGGCACGGGGGACCAGGGTGATGCAGGGGGCACCGGGAAGGTGCCAGGGGACTGGCATGGGGTAGGGGGAACCGGGGCAGGGGCAAGAAGACCTCTGTGGGGCAGGGCACCCGGGGGCAGGTGCAGGGGGCAGCGGGTAGGGGCAGGGGGACTGCCGTGGGACAGGGCGCACTGGTGTGTTGCAGGTGGCACCAAGGCAGATGCAGGGAAGACCAGGACAAGTGCAGGGGTCTGGCATGGGGCAGGGGACACAGGGGCGAGGTGGGGGCGTTGCTGTGGGGCAGGGGCCACCGGGACAGGGGGACTGACGTGGGTCAGGGGGTACCGGGGCAGGTGCGGGGGCTCCAAGGTGACGCAGGGGACGGGGGCAGAGGGACCGGGGTGGGGCGGGGGGCACCGGGGCGGGTGGGCTGGGCTGGGCTGGGCTGGAGGGGGACGCGCTGGGTGAGCGGAGCGGTGCCGCGCCCCGGAGCGGTACCGGGTGGGATGGGCACGACGGGGCGGGGCCCGCGGCGTGGGGCGGGGTGGGAGGGGGCGGCGGGCGGCCCGGCGCGGCGCGGCGCGGCCCCACGTGCGCGTGACGCGGGTGGGGGCCGGGAGCGCGGCGGAGCGGCGGGGAGCGGCGGGGAGCGGCGCGGGGCCATGCAGCCCCCGGCGGCCTCCCCCGGCCCCGCCGCGCCGGCGGGAGCCGAGCTGCTGCGGTGGCAGTGGCGGGAGGTGCAGGCGCCCTGCTTGGTGGCCGCCTGGATCCTGGTGGCCAGCCTGGCCAAGATCGGTGAGTGTCCACCCCTACCACCGGCAACCCCCTCCCCGACCCCTCCTCTCCGGTCCCCCGGGGCTCCGGCCGCGGCTGAGCCCCCGCTGGAGGCGGGCAGGGTGGGAGGAGGCGTCCCCGGTGGGTGCGGAAGGCACGGCGGGAGCCGGGTCGTGGGGACAAACGGCCGGGGTCCGGCTGGTCCCCGTCCTCGGCTGGGCTGCGGTGGCCCGGCAGCACCCCGCGCCGTGTCCTCCGTCCCCTTCCGCGGGCTGGGGAGCGGTGACAGCCCGAGGGACAACGCGGGGGCGCGGGGCCTGTTTTCCCTGCGAGGGCCGGACGGGAGGGAGGGTCCGCGGAGCCAGAAGGATGTTCCCGGAGGCTGCCACAGCACGTGCCATTGCCGGGATCGCCCCAGCCCCGGGAAGGGCTCGGGGGTGCCGGTGCTGGGCGAGATGTGTCCCCCGCAGCCCGGGCACGGGTCCGTGCCGGCGGTCCCCTCCGGTGGGCCGCCCCAGATCCGCCCGGCCGCGGGCTGTCGCGCTCCCCAGCCCGGGAGCGGGCGGCCGGGGGTGGCTCCGCCGCGGGAGGCTGCGTGGGAAGGTGCGAGGCGGGTGTGTGCGAGCTGCCGCAGCGCTGTGCCCGCCACCGACACCCCGGGGGCCGGGCAGGGGACACCCGCGTGTGGGTGCCCAGCGGGGTCCCCCCCAGTGCCGCTGCTGGCTGTGCTGGGCGCAGGGGGGAAGACAGTGACCTTGAGGTTGGTTTGCTCCTCGGGGGCTCCACTGTGGGCACAGCCCCCGCGGTGGGGGCGCGGGCACCCCCTTAGTTTGGAGCCGGCTCAAGAAACGCGGGTTCGGAGCTAGGCAGGGGAGTCTCGGAGCAGCCGGGGACCAGCAGCAGCTCTGGGTACACAGGGGACAGCTACAGCTGTGACCACCCGCCGGCCTCGGCCTGTCCCGAGCACCATCGAAACCACTGCCGTGGACCTCGCGCTCCTCTCCTCTCTTCCTTCTCGCAAGTGAGACCTAAAGCATCGCGAGGAATGAATTAGAGGGAGTCGTGAGCTGAAAAAGACAACCCTCTGTCTGCAGCTGTGCCACCTCCAGCTGCCGAGCGCGTCCCTCCTACCTGCAGAAGATCAGAGAGCTGCTGCCTTTCCCTGGCTCCTATTTTCTTCTGTCAAACGTCTCCCCGGAGCTGCTCGCTGTGCGGGTTTCCCTTGCTGCGCTCCCCCCGCCACCCTTGCCCTGCCAGTGCTGGCGGGTGTGGGAGGACCATTCCAAGCCCCCAGCCCCATCCTGGTCTTAGAATCATAGAGTCATGGAATGGTTTGGGTGGGAAAGGACCTTCAAAGGTCCCGGCCAGTCCAACTCCCCACAGTGAGCAGGGACAGCTGCAACCAGAGCTGGATGCTCAGAGCCCCAAGGTCCAACCTGACCTGCAATGGTTCCAGGGATGGGGCTTCTCCCACCTCTCTGGGCAACCTGGGCCAGGGTCTCACCACCCTCAGCATTAACAATGTCTTCCTTCTCTCTGGTCTGAATCTCCCTCTTTCAGTTTAACCATCACCCCTTGTCCTGTCCCCACAGCCCCTGCTGAACAGCCCCTCCCCAGCTTTCTGACAGCCCCCTTGAAGCACTGACAGGCCGCACTAAGGTCTCCCCGGAGCCTTCTCCGCTCCAGGCTGAACACCCCTGAGTCTCTCCCCTGTCCTCCCAGCAGAGGGGTTCCACTCTCGGGTCATTGCTGTGGCCTCCTCTGGCCCCGCTCCAGCACGTCCCTGTCTCTGCTCTGCTGATGGTCACTCTGCATCTGGGAGACACAACCACCACGGTCAGTAGCTTGGGGCTGTCTGGCTTCGTGCATGCAATGGGTCCGATGGCTACCCAGAGCCTGGAGTGACAGCCAGACCTGGAGGCAGGGCTGCGGGCAGCACCCTGGCAGGGGTGTCTCTGGAGGTGGCACACGACCGGGTGGTCCCCAGGGTGCACAGGAGCCCACAGAGGAGATGGGGCCAGGGCTGGAGGCTATCGGGGAGCGGAGGGGACACCGGGCGTAGGCTGGCACAGAGAAGCCGTTGCGGTTGCGGCGCTGGGCTGCCAGCTCACAGCTCTGTGACTGCAGGGGAGGAAGCGGCCCCACGCCTGGGTGCTGGGGAAGTGACACTGCGGGCTCTGTTCTCAGAGGAGGTCACGATGCCAGGGTGCCCCAAGCCAGCAAACACCCGGGGAGGGGAAAAACTAGCTTGGGTGTTGCCTTCCTGCACAGCGAGGCATCATCCGGGCTTTGCTGCCTTTTCCGTCCTCGGTCAGAGCACAGATCTGCGTGGAGGGGGTGTGGGGAAGAGGGAAGTGAGAGCATTGCCCCCAATGTGCTCCGCACCCAGAGCTGCCCCGTGCGCCGGGGTTTGCCAGCAGACAGATGTTTTGCCAGCCCACAGTGTCTCCATGGGTCACAACCCTCTCTCCTTGCACCGTCACCTCTGTCCCCAGCTCCTTGTGTCTTGGTTGGGGTGTTCCACCGTTTCCCAAGCACCGGAGGAGCCGAGCAGGTTTTGGCCCCGAGTCCTCCCGACACGAGGCAAATCCTGAATTATGGATGCCTGAGTGTGGATTATGGCTCTGAAGTTAGTTCACGTGTGGCTAAGGGACTGTTGCTGTGGGAACCTTTAATGCTGAAATCCTTGACTAGCGCGTGTAAAATTAGAGCTCGCTCCGCCCGTCCCTGCCGGCTGCTCCCCGTGGAGCTTGTGTGCTGCCGCTTGCTCGGGAGGGCGGCCGCATCCCCCCGCAGCCAGGGGATTTTTGGACAAGCAGCATCTTTCCCATCCACGCTGCTCCCTTCTTTGTGCAAGTTTTTGGCTGTGAGGAGAGAATGATGGTTGGCAGGCAGGAGCTGTGTCCCCGTGTCCCCGTAGCATCTCTGCGGGCTCTCCTGGGGCTCTCCAGCCACCCAGGGCGCATCTCTGCAGCATGGGGAGTGCAGGCGGGTTGCCGGAGCGGGGATCTTGGCAATGCTTCTGAGCGTGCAGAAAGGGGCTGGACGCCTTGTTCCCTTCTTGAAAACTTCAGAGCTTTGTTCCCGTGGGCGGGAAGTGGTTTCGCAGCCTGCTGCGGGTGCTGAGCAAGCGCTGTTCGCCCACCGGCGCTGCTTTCGCCGGGCTGGCGTGGGGTGAACAGGGCTGTGCTGCAGTTTGTGCGGTCATTTAGCAGGAATTCAGTAGGGCCGGAGCTCAGCCAGCCTTTCTCTGGGATGTGGGTTGGCTTGGAGGGCTTTAGCATCCACATCAGCACTGCCTCCGTGGCCCAATCGCCGCCCCTGGCAGCGAGCAGCGGTAGCTGGGGGAGAGGGTGGATGCCCGGGGTCTGTGGCCGCGGCGCTTGGCTGCAGAGGCTTGGCCCCAGGTGCTCTGCGGCTCCTTTCCCATGAGCTGGTTGGTGATGGAGCTGCCACGGTGCTGGCCGCTCCACTCTTGCCGGCCGTGGCAGTGGTCCCGGCGTGTTATGGCAGGGGAGCAGCACCAGGGCTCACCAGGATGGCACAGGCAGACCTTACTGTGCCAAGGAGCAGCACAGGTTGCTGTGAAGGTCTTAGTGAGAGGAAGAGCAGCCCTTGGCCTGCACATTCTGGTGGTGGGCTCAAAGGTGGCGTCTTTGGTTAGGAACCAGATCTTTGACGTTGAGTTACCTCCTCTAATTCAGTGCCGAGCCGCAGCGAAGGAAAGCAAATCAACTAAGAGGTGTTGGAAAGGAGAAAGGAGGAACATGAGGAGGCCATGAACTCACTTCTCAGGGTGTCTGCATCTCAAGGACACTGGGACCAGACCCAGAAAGGATAGAGCAGGACTGGGACACTTCAGAGGAGAATGACAAGCGCATAGAGACATGGAAACCTACTGATGAAGCACTGTCTGTTCCTGGGCTCCTCTCCAGGTCTCCACCACTGGAGAACAGAACACATGGTCTGCCCATGGGGAGTCCTAAGGAGAGGAGAAGCCGAATGACGTAGGGTTGCTCTGTGACCACAGCACAGCCTTCCTTCTGCTGGAGTGACTTGGCACAAGCAATGGGCACCTTCAATCCAGCTAAAGGGCTTTAGGGGCCGGGGGTTGGGTTGGCAGCAGGGCTGGGCTTGCAGCCAAGTGACGGCTCAGAGGCTGCCATGACGTCCTTTGTACCTGCTGGGTGCTCAAGGACAGAGGTGGCTCTGGAAGTGCCTGGAGGAACCCCCTCCCCTGGAGAAGGTTTCTTCATCTGATGGCCAAGTCATGCTACAGAGCTGGGCTGGTGTCTCAAGCGATGGCAGAGCTCAACGACGGAGGGGTCAAAACCGCTGCGACCCTCGAGAACCTTTCCCCAAGCCCTGTGAGGGGTAGCAGAAATACAGCACCCTGCGCTAGGGAGGAGAAATCCCCAGGGATGGGGGGGTTGCTCACCTGGAACCTGGCATGATTTGGGATTACACAGCCTTGCGGACAGGGCTGCGTGGAGCAGCGAGCCCCCCGTGCTGGCTGGCTCGTGCCTGAGCTGCAGGCTCGCTGCCACGGCGCTGGGGGATGAGCACCAGCGCACACCCTGCTTGCTAAAAAGCACATCCTGTTCCACGGCCGTTCAAGATTCGGTCCAGACCTCGCACGGAACAACCTGGTTATTCAAAGCATCTCTAAACCCGCGGCTCCCGTGCTGCCGGTTTTTGCATGCAGGTAGGATCACCGGTGCTGTGGAGCGGAGACCGGCTGAAGGGTGCGCTGCAGTGGTTTGCAAGCTGCTCCGGCGGCTTGCTCAGACGGCTGCAAACAAGGTCACCCCGGCACCGGGGCTGAGCGTCCTCGTCTGTAAGCGGGGTAGTGTGTCCTGGTGAACCTTCGCTTGTGACACTGTGAACATGCTCGCTGGCTCCTTCTGTCCTTTAAGTGCAGATACCAGAGGCCGAGAAAAGCAAACTCCTGGCTGCTTGGCTTATTAGACAGCGGCTGAGGAGGAGAGGGAGATCCCAAAGAGTCAAGGACCTGAAATCCTGACCGGGAGCTAGCTGGAAGGTCTTCTGCTCACACAAGGCCACGAAGCAACCCTAGGTCCTCCCTTGTCCTCCCTGGGGTCCACCATGCATCAGCCAAGCCTTCTGTGGAGCTTATGGACCTGGGATGCTCTGTCCACGTGCCTGTTTGGCTGATGCTCTCATTCTTCCTTTCCTTCTAGTTTTCCACCTGTCAAGGAAGGTGACGTCCATTGTCCCGGAGAGCTGCCTCCTCATCCTGCTGGGGCTGGGCCTTGGGGGCATCGTGTTGGCCGTGGCGAAGAAAGCCGAGTACCAGCTGGAGCCCAACATGTTCTTCCTCTTCCTTCTGCCCCCCATCGTCCTGGACTCGGGCTACTTCATGCCCAGCCGGCTGTTCTTCGACAACATCGGTGCCATCCTCACCTACGCGGTGGTGGGCACGCTCTGGAACTCCTTCACCACTGGCACCGCTCTCTGGGGACTGCACCAAGCCGGGCTCATGGGTGGGTGCTCAGGGCTGCCCAGCTTGGGCCGTGTCCCCAAAAGATGGGTTGGAGGTGCAGAGCACCCCCAAGATCAGAGCCCACTGCCCAGCCCTGACGTGGATTCCCGGGAATTACAGCAGGAACAGGGTCCTGGTGTCCTGCGAACGGTGTTCTGGCAGGACTGTCAAGCGTGCAGGACAGACGGGCCCTGCTCAGCACTGGGCTGACTCATGTCTTTGCTATTTTTGTCACTGACCTTGGCCAGCTTTGCTGGTTCGCCGCTGTGTTCCCTGTCCTTGGCTGGAGCTGCTGGCCCTGCCTGGCTTGGGCTGTGTTTTGAGCCCTCCTGAGCCCTGAGGAATGGCTTGATGCCTGGTCCTGAGGTGGGGCTGCTGAGGCTCCTGGGTGCCAAGGGGGACATCCAAGCCCGGTTTTTCTCACGTTGCAGCAGGGATGTGCTGAGCCTTGCTTTGCCTGGGGGACCCAGAGGGCTGGGAGGACTCCTGGGCTCAGCCTGCGGTTCTCCAAGTTGGGATGCTGCAGCCGAGTCACCGGGAGCAGATGAGGGACAGGCTTGTTTCAACCTGATGAGAAGAGCTCTGGGGCAGATGGTCAGCCTGAGCTTGGTCCTTCTGTCCTAGCAGATCCAGGCGTCAAAGCTGGACTGATGGATTTCCTGCTCTTCGGCAGCCTCATCTCAGCTGTGGACCCCGTGGCAGTGCTGGCTGTCTTTGAGGAGGTCCATGTAAATGAGACCCTCTTCATCATCGTGTTTGGCGAGTCTCTCCTGAATGATGCTGTCACCGTGGTGAGTTGGAGCTTGGGGGACCCTAATGTGATGCCCAAAATGGGCCAGGATGCTGGAGTCCCCCAGGATGGGCAGAGGTGACATCTCCAAGCAGGGGGCAGACCCATGCCATGCTCTCTTGGTCATTCCTCTCTCCTGGCCCTGGGGGACTTTGCCTGCTGAGAGGAGCTGTGTCGCCTGGCAGATTTGGGGCAGGGGATGCCTCTTCTGCAGGGTTCGTCCTGCCCGCAGGTGCTCCCCCTCTCAAGGCAGCCATTGCCATACCCTGCCTTCCCCAAGGGATTTGTCTTGTCTGCAGGTGCTGTACAAGGTCTTCAACTCTTTTGTGGAGCTGGGCCCAGCGCACATCCACGCCACGGACTACGTGAAGGGGGTAGGTGAGTATGTGCCCCACCAGCCCATCCGCCTCTTTTTCTGGCATGGAAATGTGGGGGGCAAGCACAGGTGCTGTCATACCATTGAGCACCACAGCTCTGTCATCTCCATCCCTGTGGTCACATATTAGCCATCATCATGGGATGCTTTGGCAGGGACCAGGGTGGGAGCACGGGGCTTGGCCAGCCCAGGTGCAAATGAGTCTTCTCCCCCCACCAGCTTCCTTCTTTCTGGTAAGCCTGGGAGGCACAGCTGTGGGGTTGCTCTTCGCCTTCCTCCTAGCCCTGATCACGCGGTTCACCAAACGTGTGCGCATCATCGAGCCGCTCTTCGTCTTTCTCCTGGCCTATGTCGCATACCTCGCTGCTGAGATGGTCTCGCTCTCTTCCATCCTGGCGTGAGTACCGGGGTATCCCCGAGGGGTTCCGGGAGGATGGGACTGCAGTGCTGAGCAGCAAGAGGCAGACCCACTCCTCATCCTGCCATAGGGTCATGCCACCTCCTTCTGCCCCTCTGCAGAGTCACCTTCTGTGGGATCTGCTGCAAGAAGTACGTGGAAGCCAACATCTCCCAGAAATCTCGCACCACAGTCAAGTACACCATGAAGACGCTGGCAAGCAGCTCGGAGACCATCATCTTCATGTTTCTGGGCATCTCAGCTGTGGACACCTCCAAGTGGACATGGGACACAGCACTGGTGCTGGGCACCCTGTTCTTTATCCTGCTCTTCAGAGCTGTGGGTCAGTCTGCCCTGCTGTGCTTCTGGCTGGTAGCACCCAGCCCTTTTTTATGCCAAGGAAGGCTGGGGCACGAGACCAGCCACTGCTTCTGGCTGAGGTTTTGCCCCATCTGCAGGAGCAAGCAGGGCTCTGCTGGTATTCCAGGCTCTCCTTCTCCTTCATTGCTAGGCGTGGTCCTCCAGACCTGCGTGCTCAACCGCTTCCGCCTCATCCCCTTGGACAGGATCGACCAGGTGGTCATGTCATATGGTGGCCTCCGTGGGGCCGTGGCCTTCGCTCTAGTCATCCTGCTGGACAGGGAAAAGGTGAAAGCCAAGGACTACTTTGTGGCAACGACCATCGTGGTGGTATTCTTCACTGTCATTGTGCAGGTGAGGATGGGCACCGTGCCCTCCTCCAGTGCTGCCCTCTTGGCCAGAGCTGGCCTGGGGGCCAGGTGGGCGCTTGGGGACATGTGCTTGGGGCAGGTACCTCCTTTCAAGTGACCTTTGGTCCTCAGTGCCTACTGGTACCTCCAGGTTGGTATGACGGACCACCGTGGCGGCTGTCACGATGGTGAGACCATGGCCCGTGTTGTTTCCCCATTGGCCTGGGACTGGCTCCAAGAACAGCGATGGTGTGTGCCTGGCCTGGCTGTTCTTGTTCCAAAGCTGCTGATGGCCCCCGGCTCGGGGCTTCCTGCGCCCCAGGAAAGGGAGCTGCACGGCAGATGGATACGAGCCTAGGGGAAGGGGGACGGGTGGAGTACAATGTAGTCGCTGTCTGCTGGGACACCGCACCACCGCCTAGGTTCTGGGTGCAGGTGGTCAGGTTGGTAGGGGCACGTGCGGCTGGCACAGTTGCTGTCCCTGGTCACTTCGTGCTGCTTCTGCTCCCCGTGCCCCAGCCACGCACCCTCTTGCCCTCCCAGTCTTTCCCTTGCCTTCTCCTACCATTCCAGGGCCTCACCATTAAACCCCTGGTGACGTGGCTGAAGGTGAAGCGCAGTGACCACCACAAGCCCACGCTGAACGAGGAGCTCCACGAGCATGTAGGTGCTGGCGCCAGAGGCTGCCAGGCTCCCCGCACTGCCAGGGCTGGGTGAGGGTGATGCATGGCCTCAGCACCCCCCGGGCACCCACAGCCTTGCCACTGCTCTCACCCTCTTCTCCTTGCTCAAGGCCTTTGACCACATCCTGGCAGCGGTGGAGGACATCGTGGGGCACCACGGCTACCATTACTGGCGGGACAAGTGAGTGTCTTAGCCAGGATCCTCTGCAGGCCATCAGGTGGATGGTGAACACATGCTAGCCATGGGGACATGGCAGGGTCCCTCCTGGAGGACACCCCTGCTGTAGGCAGGGCAGCAGGGCCAGGAAGGCTGTATGTCTGTCAGTCCGTCTGGAAGGGGACCATCTGGCTGCTGTTGTGCAGCAGGCAGAAGTCCCAAAAGCATCCCAGAGAGAGGCTGGGGATGCTGTGAGAGCTGGCATCGCTTGCTCGTGCCGGAGCTGCTGGGTGTCCATGGGGTGTCTGTGGTGGCGGTGCTGGCGCTGTGCCTCCCCATGCATGGAGCTGCACTGGGCGCTGCGGAGGGAACAGCCCAGTTAAAGCCTGGGCAGTGGTTGTCTGCAGCACGGCGACAGCAAACGGATGTGAAAAGCCTGTTTCCTGGAGGGGAAGCGCTCCAGCGGGGTGGCCGTGCCGCCCGGTCCCATTCCCATCACCTCCTGCAGACCTGCTGGTCTCTGGCTTTCCCTTGGGCAGGGATGAGAAGGGTTAGCGTGCCTCCTCCCCTCCTGCTCTCCCTGGCAATGTGTCCCTGGGCACAGCCAGGTCCTGCTTTGGCCATGCTTTGGCCATTCAACCTTGCATGAGCAGAGGGTCCCTGGCGGTGCTGCCCCGTGGGAGCTAAACCACTCGTGTCTTTGTCTCGTGGCAGGTGGGAACAGTTCGACAAGAAGTACCTGAGCCAGCTCCTGATGCGGAAATCTGCCTACAGGCTGCGGGACGAGATCTGGGACGTTTACTACAAGCTGAACATCCGCGATGCCATCAGCTTCGTGGACCAGGTAGGGACATGCAGTGAGGGCTGGGCGGCAGGATGGCCCCGACAGCTGCTGGCTGGCCTGGGGTGGGGGTCCCCCTCCACGTACCCTCTGGCCAGGCAGTGGGCACCCCCCTTGCCCAGCTGGGTCCTTGCTGTCCTGATGCCAGCCTTGTCCTCCCACCTCACAGGGTGGCCACGTGCTCTCGGCTGCCAAGATGGCACTGCCCTCCATGCCCAGCCGCACATCCATGTCAGAATCGTCGGTCACAAACCTCCTGTGAGTACAAGCATTGCTCCGACCTTGCTGGACCCCTGCCACTGCCCTCTTTGCTGAGGGTGGTTTGTGCCGGAGCTGGCAGTTTGTGGCATGTAGCCCAGCCCTGCCATCTCCACCTCCGTCCATCTCCATCTTCCCCCCCAGGAGGGAGAGTGGGAGCGGCGCATGCCTCGACCTGCAGGTGATCGACACGGTGCGGAGTCGACGGGACAAGGAGGACGCTGCCATGCACCACGTGCTGCGAGGGAGCCTCTACAAGCCCCGCCGGCGGGTGAGCACTCCCCGGCCATGGCGTGCGGCTGGGTAGCAGCACCCGCAAGAGGAGCGGGGATGGAGGATGCTCCGTGGGGCCAGCTGCTCACCCTGTGTCTCTTTGCCTCTCCCTCGGCCAGTACAAGGCCAGCTACAGCCGTCACTTCATCTCTCCAGATAAACAAGAGCGCCAAGATAAAGAAATTTTCCGGCAGAACATGAAGAGGCGGCTGGAGACCTTCAAGTCCACAAAGCACAATGTCTGCTCCTCCAAGAGCAAGGCCAGGCTGAAGGAAAAGGGCAGGAAAAAGGCAAGTGCTCCCCAACCTCCTGCTCCTCTCCTAGCTCTAAGATTTGGCCTCCTCCAGGCTGCAGACAGTGAGGTCCTTCGGGGTGTAGGTGAGGTGCTGTGGGGCATCTGCAGCTCCAGAGCCAGCAGGGAAAGCGGTTCATCTCATCTCATATCTCATCTCCTATCTCATGTCTCATATCTCATCTCCTATCTCATGTCTCATATCTCATCTCATCTCTATCCTGCGTATACTGTGTGTGAGCATGTCCATGTGTCCCCACCACGCCAGCACTGCCATGAGGTGGTTCTTCCCTGGACAAAGCAGTCCCAAACCCTGGAGGACCCCCACGTTTGTTTTTCAAGAGCACTCGGCATAAAGTAGCCTGAACGTGGGTGCAGGTCCAGCCTCAGAAGTGTGGCACTTAGCCTTAAGTTGAGCCTTAGGTGTCTTCTCTCATTGGGAGGCTTTGCGGCTGAGCTGTTTGTTGTGGGGCCGTGAAGATGCAGTGCCCAAGGACTGGGAACCACTGACTGCCAGCTGCCATCTAGCCGGGGTGGGAATGTGTGTCCCTGGCTTACAGGGCCACCTGCGTTGGGGGTAGGGGTTTGCACAGGGCAGGTCCCAGCTGGTTGCTCTTCCTTTGCAGAAGAACATCTCTCTGAGCAGTGAGGCGCCCAATGGGAAGACGCACAGAAATGTCCCCTGGCAGGAGGCGGGTAAGACTCGTGGCAGGCAAGGTTTGCAGGTCCTGATGAGGGGAGCTGGTGGGATGGCGTGGGAGCAGCTTTGCCTGCCCACTGCCAGCTCACTGTCACGACAGCACCTGGGGTTGTCCTAGCACCAAGTCCTTCTCCTGTGGGTGCAGTCCTTCTCCCACGGGGTGCCCCATCCTCCAAACCAACTCCCTCCGTCTGGCTGCAGCTCCTGTCCTGGTGATGGTCAGCTCAGAGGAGGAGGAGAGCGATAGCTCAGAGACAGAGAAAGAGGATGACGAAGGGATTGTGTTCATCGCTCGAGCCACCAATGAGGTCCTGCAGGGAAAGACAACTCCTGGTAGGTACTGATGCTCCCATGCCAGGGGACCATGGCATGCTGACCATGCCAGCTTGTCCTTCCTCCACCTGGGGGGGCAGAATTGCCTTGGCCTGGGCAAAACCAAAGCCAGCAGAGTATGACTGGCAGAGTCACTGTTCTCTGTGGCTCTGGAGGCACGGCAAAGCCTTCCAGGTGGCTCCTGTGTCCCAGGGCCAGCTGGCCACATGGTAGTGGTTGGTTCTGCAATGTTTGCGGGGCCCGGGGAGGAAGGAAGAGCTGCGCAAGATCTCTCTCGCTGTTCCTCCTTTGGCATCCCCAGGCAGCCTGGACGTCTGCCCCAGCCCCTGCATCATCCCACCATCGCCCACATTGGCAGAGAAGGAGCTGCCGTGGAAAGGAGACCAGGCTGATCTGGCTGTTTACATCTCCTCGGAGACCACCAAAATTGTGCCAGTGGATATGCAGAAGGCGTGGAACCAAAGCATCTCATCCCTGGAGAGCATAGCTTCCCCCCCGGGCATCGAGAGCGGACCTCAGCCCAGGAGATTTGCCTGCCCTGTGCTGGAGGAGCAACCCCAGTCTGCGAGCCAGGCGATGCTGGAGCAGAGCTTCTGCTTCCAGTTCCCCAGCCACGGCCCTAAGAGCCACCGGTCGCAGAGTGACAGCAACGCGGACGGTGCTGAGCCACAGGAGCTGCAGCCTTTGATGGCCACGGAGGAGCAAGGCAGGATGCTGCCCACCACGGAGCCCAGACGGCTGATGTTCAACAGAGCGAGCCACCTCTGAGGCCGGCTGGGGATGGGGCTGTGGACGGGCTGCCACCCCGTGACTGCTCTGCTGTCTTGCCTTGTAAAGCTTGTGTGTGTGTCTCCATAAACCGTAGGAGCGGCAGGAGAGCCTGGTACTCCTCCCGGAGCTGCACTCCCAGGTTGGCTCTGCCCGTGCACCTACTGATGCAAAATTGGTCAATAACTGGGTTTTGTGCTGCAACAGCAGGTACCAGCCCTTGTCCACCCAGAGAGGCACAGACCCCAAACCTCTTTCTTCCTCTCTGGCCCCTACACATCTTCACCGCACTGGGAGGCCAGAGATGTTCCTCCCAGGGCTGGGATCCCAGCCAGACTCGATCCCGTGGGGGTGCTGACTCCTGGGCTGTGGCTGCTCGTGGGTGTGGGAGCACAAGCTGATCTCCAGCCAGAAGACCTTCAGGGAGAGGGCTGGGAGTGGTGGCCTGTGCATGAGAGCCCATCATACCCAGTGACCGAGCCATTGACTTCAAGGTGACTGCAGCACTGGTTTCTCACAGCACGCGTGGAGCTCAGCCAGGAGGCCAGAGATGGACTCCTTGCCATAGCAGCTCTGCATTCCCTGGGTCTCAGAGGCAAGGCCATGACCTTCTCAGGACTGGGAGCAGTGCTCCTGGCGTTTGGCTCCACCAGGAGCCAGACCAGTGAACCTGTACGCACAGGGACTCCTCTAGCAGCCAATCTGCTGTGCCAGGATGTGTTCCCAATCGCTGTGGTGTTCAGCTGCCTGGCTTTGCTAGGAGGCAGCTGCCCTGCACAGCATCCTCGGTATCCATCCTGCCCTCATCCCAGTCCCTCCCAGCCCATCAGCTGGGAGGGCTGATCATGGTGCCAGGAGTGAAGCGAGCAGCAGGTATGAATGTACGTCAGGAACAGGGGTGATGGGCGAGACCTGAGTGCATCTTCAAAGGTCTGTCCCTGCCACCTGCCTCCCAGGCACCCCTGGGCCCTCCCGAGAGGATGGTGGGACCCGGTGGCAACGGCCCACACGGTGAATTATTCCTGGTGGGACACCAAAGGCCAAGAATGGCTCCCCAAGAACTGCTCAGCATGCAAAGGCTCAGCGCAGCAGCTGGGCACTGGCAGCGCGGGAGGGTTGGGGATGCTCCTCGTAGGGAAGAATGGGGCCTTGTGCTCTTAGTGCCCCAGAGCAGGTCCTGGACTGTTCCAGCTACGTGGGCATGCTGAGACAGCAGGTGTCAAGGGGACACTTCGATGCACTGGGCGAGTGAGCCCAGCGTGGGACGAGTGAGCTGGCAGTACCCCCGATACCATCAGCAAGGCTCAGCAGAGGCTGTTCTGCTCTGTACCCGTCCCACCAGAGGAGCATGAGGTTTTTAAGAGGTTTTTATATAGTTTTGCATTTCTGCTATGCCTTATCCTGGTTTGGATTTCTGATACGGGGCCATACTAAATCTCTAGCTGGGTCAGTGTTTTCTGTAGCCATGGGCACCACCAATGGCTCGGGACTTCATATCTTATTTGCAAGAATATTGTTTTAATGTGAAAATATATGCAGAGTATTTTGTAACGTTCAATAAATGGGAGTTGGAGCAGGCGTCGCGGTCTGGTCTCTCTGCTGTCTGCACGCCCTGGTTGGGTTCTCTCTCCAAGGCACCATGTCCCTGCGCCTCTCTGCTCTCCTCCACCCAAGGCCAGAGTCCCCCTCTCAGGCTCGCTGTGCCTAACTGGATTTCCTAGTTTCAGTAATGTTTGCGGAAAATATGGAATTCTTTCCAAAGAGGAGCTTGCCTGCAGCCGGCGAGAGGCCAGCAGGCAGCCGGGCCCTCGCTGCCGGCTGTCGCGGCTGCAGGCGCAGCAGCAGAGCGCTGGGAGCCCAGAACTCCCCGTGTCCGCGCTTCCTCTGTCTTTGCCAAAAATATGGTTCAAATGGGTCTGTTGCAGGAGGTTCTGGATCACAGGAGCCTCCCTGCATTGGTATATGCTGGCTTTGTTCTTCCCTTGACCTGCTAGAGGAGAGGACGTGTGGTTTACTTGATTCACAAGATGGGTGATTGGCTTGTGTTCAACCCGGCATCCACCATCACCCCCAGGTTCATGTTGGCAGCATGAACACAGCTCCTGGCCCCGAGAGCTTTGCACTGGTCGCTCTGGAAGCTCTTGCTCCTTCCGACATTCCCCATCTGCCTCACATCCCACCGACCAGCGAGGCTGCTGAGCCGTGCTCTGCATGCTGGACCTTGGTGCCAGCGCTTCCTGCAGGTGCCATCGCCTTGGCAGCTCACCAGGGTGTTTTCCTGGAAGCGGTGGGGCTGCAGCATTTGGGTCCTCCGAGGAGGAAAAGCAGACATCTCGGCTGTGGGAGACGCTGGGGCTGGTGGCTGCTGTCTCGCACAGTTAGCCGAGCCTGGCAGCTAACGTGGTGCAGGCTCCCCGTGCCACCAGCCTGGAGCTCCCTCTTCCCACCCTTGACCCCAGCCATGGTGTGACCGAGGGGCGGTGGCTCCTCCTACACCCTTCCCCATGAGGTTTTATCAGGATTTATTCTCATCATCTCTGTATTTCACTTGAAGGAGACAGCAGGCAGCGTCCTGCCTGCACAGGACTGCTCCAGCCCCTCCAGCACAGCTCAGAGCCGTCTCTCGCAGCCTAAAAATACTGCAGTGCTTCAGTGGAAAAACACGAGAACCGGGCCAAACCATGAACACATGTGCCCAAACCTCTGCTTCTCCGGGACAGAGTGAGGCATAACCAAAGGAGCTGCTTCTCAAGCCCAGAACTCTTGACTGTTACCATCAGCAACCCCATCGCGGAGCTGCCAGGCTGCGGCAGACCCGTCATTTTGCTGCAGGCTTCTCCCCAGAGCCTGCCATTAAACCTGCGCCGGGCTTTCGTTCCTCTGACGCTCAGCTCCTCCAGTTTGTCCGTGATACCAGAACCGGTGAAGGCAGCTCTGGATGGAACAGGGGCATCGGATGGATGGAAGATCCGGGCTGTGGGCGATGGATTTTTGTTGGCCATCTCCCAAGTCAGCCAAGCAGCAGCATTGCTCAGTCGTCTGAAAACCACCACCTCGCCGTTGCGCAAAGCGTGTTGGAGCATCAGGTAAATTTTAGGCTGGAAGGGGCTCAGGAGCTCTGCGGTGCAACCCTGGCTCCATGCAGGGCTGGTGGCAGAGCTAGAGCAGGTAGCTCAGAGCCCCGTCCTGTTGCATTTTGGAAGTCCCTGAGGATGGAGGGGTCACCAGCTCCCTGTTCCAGAGCTGCACCATGGCTGCACCGCTCTTACACAGAATGATTTGCTCCTTATGCCCACCAAGAATTTCCCTTGGTGCAGCTTGTCCCCGCAGCCTCTCGTCCTTCCAGGTGTGTCTCTGAAAAGAGTTGACTCTGGTTTCTCTGTGCCCCCCTGTAGGTATCTCCCCTCCTTGCCTTGTCTTCCTAAAGCTGTTCTCTCTGGGATCTATATCTATATCTATATATCTATATCTATATCTATATCTAATCTTATTCTGGGGAGCCCCAGATTGGAGCTAGTACCCAGCTGTCTCTCAGGTACCAAGTCACGAGGAATAATCATCTCCCGGAACGTGCCAGCTTCACGTTCTCCGTTGTAGCAAGGGTGCTGTTGACTCACTGACAACCTTGCGTGATTTCTCATTCCGCTCTATTTCTGGAGCACTTCTGCCGCCCTCGTGTGATGTTTTCACGATGGCCTATACAGGCACAGGCGGTGGGAAGCTAGTGAATGGGAGCCGAGCTTCCCACCTCCCACTTGGCCCCAGTAAGCACAAAACGTGGCAGAGGCTTTGGCCACGCTCACGTTTTCATGGAGAACAGTGGGAAGGCAAATGCAGGAGAATTCAGGAGTTGAATCTGATCATATCTGGGTACACACGGTTTGGAGACACGTTGGTTCGTTCTGTGCTCCTGCCTGCTCCTGTCTGTCTGTCCAGGCACCTGGATACGATCGATCGGACTGAACACCTCTCCTGAATTCTCCTGCGTTTGCCTTCCTGCTCTTCGCACGTGAAGCAGCCATCCCTGTTCCCTGCTGTCCCTGGAAGCCTCTTCTGTCTGTTGGTGGGGGAATGATTCATTTTCACTCCGGCATTACCTCCGGAGGCGGGGGTGCCAGCCCTGTGCCCGCTCTGCCCCACGGCACTGGCTGGAGAAGCTGCGCAGACGTTGCTTGGCTGATGGGATAGGAGCTGGCCGGGGCCGTGCGGCGAGTGGCTGGTGACGGAGCCGGGATCAGTCGGCAGCCGGGGTGGATAATGAGGAACAGATTTGTGCTGGGCAGCGGTTCCCATGCTGCGTTCCAGGGCAGAGCAGCCAGGATGGGAGAGCCTTTGTGCTTCACGCTGCACCCCTCCAGCGCCTGTCGAGCCAGCCCTTCGGCTCGCCCGTGTCTCCTTGCCGTCTGCCGGTGGTGAGCGTCCTGAGCTCCCCGCAGAACTGGGGACTCTCTCTGGTGGCAGTGCCACCCGACGGGCTGCAGGGCTGGCCAGGAGACTCCCCCATACCCCAGCTGTGCCAGGGAACGAGCTGCAGCGTGGACTGGCTGAGGACAGACGGGATCTGTAGGTCAGCAGGAGCTGGATGAGGTGATCCACACCGCTCTTTGTGGTTCAGATTTCCCCACTGTTGCCTGGAGGAGCAAACGTGGCTGCGGGACTCCCTGCCCTGGAGGACTGCGTGGCCAGGCTGCTGCTCCCGAGCACACTTGCAGAAAGGCCAGGATGGGTGCTGACATTGCAGGGCTTTGATTTTACCAGTACCCCAGAGCTGTGATCTTCCCCACAGCCAGACAGAGCTGTTCTCACAGCCACAGGGAAGGCACCTGCACCCTGAAGAAGCCACCTGCATTCCTCTCACCTCACCTTCTTCTGGAGTCTGCTGCCACACAGCCAGGTTGCCCCGAAGGTAAATGAAAGCTGTGGCGGGTTAGTTGGAGAGGGAGGGTGCTGAGGACACTCCGGGAAGGTGGCCACCAGCCCAGCCGGTCTGGTCTACACCAGACCACAGGTTGTCCCGAGCCTGTGGGCAGCCCATGAAGATGGGCTTGGAGAGGCCAAGGAGCCCACCTCGTTGCTGTTGGGTCTCGGTGGAGACCAGACTCTGCGGAAGGTCTGCTCTAGTTGTGCTTTCCTCCCTGGCAGCGATGTGGGGCAATCCCTGCCCGTGCACAGGCTTTGCCTCCTTCAGCCCACGCTGCTGGAGAGCCAGCTAAAGCTGCGCTTCAGCTTCTTGGCTGCCTTCGGGGCTGCGCGCACACCCGGGACCTCGCCGTGTGCGGGTCCCCGGCGGTTTTGGGGCTCCGAGGCTCTCGCGGGCAGCCGGGTAAGAGCTGATTTCTCTAGGCATGGCTGAGCTGGGACCACACGAGCATCACTCATGGCGGGGTCACCCCTCCAGACTCCTCCTGGACATTGAGGGTCCTGCTGCTTCCTCAGAAAGCCCCATCTCCCCGGGCCAGGATATCCTCTTGTCTACCGCATGTGTACGTGTAGATACACGTATTTTCAGGAGCCGTCTCTACCCTCTCCTGTTTATGCAGAAAGCTGTCAAAAGCACTGCAGAGGTGCCCTAGAAAGAAGACAATAAAGAATATAACCCTGAAAGCCAGGAACAGGCTCGCTCCCATCCTCGTTTTCTCCTGCTGGGGAACGGACAGCGTTGTTAGAAAGGTCCGAGTTCTTTTTTTCCTCAGCAAAACCAGCTTTTGGAGCGGACAGGAGATGCCAGAGCCCAAAGCGCGCAATAGAGAGGGTCCAAAGTCTGGCAGCCGCCTCGCCGTGCTCGGGTTTGTCCGCAAACCCAGCCCCGCGGTGGGAGCAAGGGCACCCTAACGGCCCCCAAACGGCTCCACGCGGGGGGACCCGAGCCCCCCTCGGCCCCGGGGAGCCAGGGGAGGCCGGGCCGCATCCCCCGCCACGGGGCGGCAGAGGGGCCGTGTCCCCGCGGGACCGGAGCCCGGCGGTGCCAGAGGAGCCGCCGCCCGCGCCCGGAGCTCGGGTGCCGCCGGCCGGGGGCGAGCCGGACCCCGCGGGATGCCCGCGGGAGCGCGCGGGGGTCCGCGCCGCTCTGCTCCGCGCGGCCGGCAGGTGTCGCTGCGCACCGAGGGCGCGCGCGGCCCCTCGCCAAGATGGCGGCGGCGCTCCCCACAGCGGCCTGCGGGGCCCTGCGGGGGGGGGTCAGCCCAGCGAGGGGCGCCCCGGGCCCCGCGTCCCCACGAAGGGGTGGCCTTGAGGGTAAATACGTGTATGTATATATTATGCGGTAGTGTGTTAGGGCTCTTTGGGTGTGCCAGGGCAGCGCGGCGAGCTGTACCCTCGGCCTCCCGCTAGCCCGGGGACAGCCGGAGCATGGCTCCCCCGGCTCCCGCTGCCTGCTCCTGCTCACTGCCGGGCTCCCTCGCAGGCCTGTGGGCCCGGTCTCACAACAGGCCCTGTGGGGATGCCAGAGGGGTCCTAGCCGCCTGGTCCCTTCCCGTGGTGGCTCTTACCCCACCGTAATGTGGGAGCAGAGATCCCTCGGCCAGGGGGAGGAGCACAGGAGTGGAGGTGGAAGGAGGAGTGAGGAACGCGGCGGGGACCGATGACAGCAGGCACAACCCTCTGCCTGTCTGAAGAGGAACCTTCTCATCTCTTTTGGGAGACACATCATTACTGCGGCTGGTGGGGTTCAATCACACTGTTCCCTGCTGGTGCTCCCCAGCTCTGGTGCCATGGAGAGAAGGTGCCCACCCTGGCTGGCACCGCACTCACGGTGAGACCGTCATGTATTCCTGCCCGGTGCAGGGTCCTCACCCT
This sequence comes from Bucorvus abyssinicus, assembly GCA_009769605.1. Classification (NCBI taxonomy): domain Eukaryota; kingdom Metazoa; phylum Chordata; class Aves; order Bucerotiformes; family Bucorvidae; genus Bucorvus; species Bucorvus abyssinicus. The sequence goes on from CM020040.1 coordinate 2,400,907, forward strand.
CCAACCCGCGCTGGGAACAAAGGGTCCCTGGTGTAGAACCCATCACACCACCTCCTCCAGGAACCTGCTGTGCCAGTGTCTCACCCTCTCTGCCTTCCTGCCTGGCATCCTTGCTGTAGGCATTCCCTGAGGTTCACTCCTCTAATTGCCAGCTACGGATGTCCCATGGCAGACTGCGCCTATCCCTGTCAAACCAGCCCTTCCCAGTGGCATCTGAGGAGCTTCCCCATCACCTCCTGTGCTCTGGATCTGCAGAGTTAGCTCCAGTCTCTCCAGGGGAGAAGACCCTGACCCCAAACTGCTGTTTGCCCACTGCAGAGTGACTCGAACCTCAGCCCGGAGCTTTGCAGAGCTGCTCTGTTGAGACCGAGATGGAGGAACCCAGTCTTTACCCTTTGCAACCAGCTGGGCAAGGCTGGAGGTGGGCAAAACTGGTCTCTCCTGTGCCAGGGGAGACTGTTGCTCAGCTCTGAGCAGGTGGCCATTCTCCTGCTGGAAATACCAGCAAGATTAAGAGTACTTTGAGAAGCACCTGAAGGACCTGCAGTAGGACTGCCAGAGTTCAGTGGGTAACACAGCCCAGCTCCTACAGGCCACAGGAGAGCTATTCCCAGGGACCGCCCATGTGGCTCTATAAAGCCCTGGTTGCATAGCCACAACTGGAGTTGCACCTTGGGGCTACTGTTCTGCCCCAGTGAGTGCTGAGCTCTCCCAGCTGCTGCCCTGCCTGATCTGGAGGAGCAAACTGCAGGCAGGTGAGAGCTCTCCTCCTCTCTGGAGAGGCTCTGCCATGGGAGAATGGTTTGCAGGAGCTGCTGGGATCTGCTGGGCGCAGGCTTTGCAAGTGCTGGCTGTAAGTGTGGGGTTTGTGAGGGGCTGAGCGGGGTGGGTGGGAGCTCGGCAGGGTGCGCACCCAGGGGGAATAGCAGTCCTGAGGGCCATGGCTCCTGGGGCAGAGGGCAGGAGGTGCTGCAGTCCCTGGCTGCTACCCTGGGTAGGACCTAGGTGCTACCCCTGGCTTAGCAAACTGGGGCAGACTGGAGCCAGTGCTGGGAGAGGGGCTCCCTGCTCCCCTGGAGGGGGCGGTTAGAGCTGGCAGCTCTCCCTCCCAGCAGGATGTAGTTGGTTTTTGGTTGCTTTTGGGAAGAAAAGGGATGGGTCTCCAGCCCAGAAGTGTGTCCCAGCTCTTGGGAGGTGGTGATGGCCGGTACTTAGTGCCTGCTAGGCATGTCCACTGAAGGCTGTACCTGCTTCTCCTGGAGTGGGCTGGGCAGGTATCTTGGTGCTGGTTGCTCAGGTGTGAGCTGGGCAATAGAGCAGTGACACAAGTGGGGGGCTTCTGGTGGTGCCGAGGCACAGAGAGGAGTGTCTGCCTATCTGTCATCGTAATCCTTGCTCTGTCAAACAGACCTGGAAAGGGGAGCAGGCCCTGGCAGCTGCGATGGCATTTGCAGGAGCTGTGGGACCCTGTGCCCCACATCTCCCATGGCTGGGGAGGTGGCTGATGGGCTGGGGTGGGAAGGGTGTAGGTGCCCGCTGGCATGTCTAGATCTGAGGTGAGCGTGCTGTCTCAGAGAGCTCAGTAAACATGTGCTGCAGGGACTAACGTCACTGCCGGCAGGCAAGGTAAACAGTTGACTGTCTTCTGCCATCAAATACGTGGGATCTGGAGAGAGATCGGTCAGTTTTAGGCTGCTCTGCAGAGAAAGCCAATCTGTTGTTCTGTTCAGAGACGGTGGTGGCTTTTGAAGCAGCAGTCCTAAAACCACAGCTGGATTTTGAAGCCAAGAGCACTTTGTTCTCAGGAAGGGCAGGCAGTGCCTCAACTCCAGGGAGACAAACAAGCAGCTCCTCTGAAAGGACTTACGCTCTCTTAACTGGCTCCGCGTCCACGGAGGCGTGCCTCTGCCTGGCCCTGTGTCCTACAGGTCTCTCTTCCAGGCTTTCGGGGGGTTTGAAGTCTTCGGGTGGCAGGGTCATGTCATGCCAACCAGTGCGCCTGCCTAGTGCTTACTGGGGTGTTGAGATCCAGCACCCAAGCAAGGGAGCCCACCCCAGTGAGGAAACGTTTTGGGGGGTGTGTGCTGTAGAAGTGGCTATTGGTGAGAGTCCCTGATTGGGGCAGAAGGCTTGGTTTCCATCCAAGCCCTACTCCTACCCTCACTGGCTGCGCTCATGCCTTTCACATGAGGAGGATGCCATAGTAGAGGCGTTAACCCAAGAGCAGTGTGGCCACCTTGCAAGGCCACCCATGTCATCCCACAAGAACTGCCCAAAGGTAAAGAAGCCCAAAGCTGCTCAGCCCGAGACAGGCGTCTGGGGCATCTGTAGAAGCAGGACTTTGTCCCATCGGCTCTGGCAGTGACTGATGCTAGTGCTAGGCTGTTGCCCAGGCAAGACCCCGGGCACTTGGAGATGCCTGGAGCAGGCATTAGACTAGCAAGTGCTCTGCGTGTATTGAGCCCAACTGGCTTGTCTGGGAAGATGCTGTGTGTCACCAGGACGTGCCTTCCTACCTGTGCGCAGAGGCCATGGGGCTGGCATTCCTAGTGGGACTGCACACCCTGAGCTTGCATGTGTGCTGCAGCAGGCCTGACATGCAATTTTTTTTTATTTCCCCCCACCCTGTGATACATGTGGGCATTGGAGAGCCTGAAGTGGGACCTTCCTGACTTCGGTACCTATAAAACACCTCCCGTAAAGGCTCCCGATGGTTCACTGCACGCCACGTGGCGCTGACCAACATCTTGATGTGTAGCTGGACACCTGGTAATTGAGTTGCTCCTGCTCCTTCGGCTGCTGAGCGTGACCAGCTGTTGTTGTGTAGTCTCTCCTCTGGTCCTTCTGGGAAATCACACCACGATTATATTTCTGGCTTAAGAAATTTTTTCCCTAATCAGCCTGGGCCTCACAAAGCAGTTGCCACTTAGTGCTAATTACTCGCTTCAGAAACCGAATGTCCCCTGGGGATTGCAAAGAGGGGATTATCAAATTAATTAGTTAAACCAGGATGTGCTTTTGTGACGCTGGGGCCTGGTTTACGTGTGATCTGAAACAAAGGTTTAAATGTTACTCAACTACATGCAGCCTGCTCTTGTCTCCCTCATGGGGAGAGAACTAGTTCTTTCCTCAAACACCGTGTTGGGACGAGGGGCTGCTTGCAGCTCTACTTGCTGCAGCTTGGAGCAAACCTCTATTGCTGCTCTTAAGGTACCTGCTTGTGGTGAGTAGGGTCCAATGCTGCTGCTTGGTGGCTTCCCGTGTTTTTATAGGCTGCCAAGTGGAAGGGGAATGGGTGTCGCAGTGGGTGGCTTGGAAAGATTGCGATGTGCCTTTCTTGAGCTTGTGCTTTCATAGGACATCTGCATAGCCATGTGTGTGGACATGGGAGCTGGTGGAGAGCCTCAGGCTGGTGATAAGGAGATTCAGAGACATCCACTGAGGGGCTGTCAGTCCTGGAGCACTGCTCTGCCATAGCCTGCTCCCGGGCTCTTCTTTCCCTCAAAAGTCCCTTTGGACACGAGAGGCTCCCTGTGCTGAGGACGCCATCATGCGAAGCTAACGTGGAGTGTGTGGGGGTGTTTTCCGAAGAGCTGTTGGCCGCTGTCGTGCAGTCATCTGTCTAGCGTGCATATTGCACAACCTCTTCCAGGTCAGAAGATGTCCTTATCTGGCATCTGAAACATCTGCCCTGTGTTCCTGCCAGCACAGCTGGTGGTAAAAGCATTGAGCTTTCCCTGATTTGCACAACTGAAAATAAGCAGAGCTCTGCTAGTGTCAACTCGAAGGCAGAGAGGCCCTTTGCAGGCTCCTGCCTGCCCGTGCGCTGTCCCAGCTCTTACGGGGCTCTGGGCTGCAAAACTGCTTCAGCAGGGACTTGAAAATACTGCAGCTCCAGAAACCAGACCCAAGGAAGGCAAGGGGATTGGGCGGGGAAAAGAGACAAGGGTCTGATGTTGGAACCCCTGAAGTTTCAGAACGGTTGGTGTACTGACCTCTCTCCCACCCCCTCCTCCTTCAACTCTGGGGAGGTCCCACAGCCTTAAAAGTTTGGCTCTGCATCCTTCCCGATGTCAGCATTTGCTGCCTTTTGTCACATTTCACCAGGTTTTGCTCAGAGCAGTACTCAGCCGCCACCGTGGCCGGGTACCAGAGTGGATCCCTGGAGGTAAAATTGTCTGTGAGTCCACTCAGAGGAGCTGGGTCTGCTGGATGGGAAGCTGGAGCACCCAGATCTCTGCTGGCAGAGCTGGATGACGGCAGCCTTTTGCAGTGGCTTCATCAATTACACCAAACCAGAGGAAAGCACGGCCTCGTGCAAGAGCGAGGAGCTGCTCCTACGAGGAGACAGTGCGAGGCTGTGTTGGGGAACAAGCGCGGCATTGTTGTCAGCCCCAGTCAAGAGGGGCTTTTTAACACCCACTGAAGTGCTGGCTACAGCTGTCTCCCATGTGCTCGTGCGGGAAATGGATCTCCAGTGCAGCAGAGGAGGGAAAGCCCACTTTGCAATTTTTTTAAAAGCCAAGAAAGCTGTATTAGGATCCAGCACTGGGTAAACAGCACCGCGATGTTCCCCTTCGCGCAGTACCACGGCACAGGAATCACGTCACCGCCTCCATCTGGAATGGGGTTGAGCTGGACTCGGGCTTTTCAGCCTGGAAATCCTTGATGAGGGAGGACCTCTTGAACTTTGAGCACAGCGTGGAAAAGGGATGAGGTCCTTTAAGCTGGTCTTGTGTTAGACGACCTGTTCTCCCTCTGCTTCAACAAATAAATACCTACAGCCATCGACTTTCCTGCATGGCTTGGGAACTTGTGGAGAGCTTCTGGTTGTCATCTCCACAACTGAGCTGGCTGCTGCACCACAAAAAGGGCGTGCTACTGGTTGTATGGTTTGAGTAGGACCTGGACAGTGAGTGTTGGCTGTACGGACTGGGGAGCACCTGGCTCCGTCACTAGTCAGAGATGGAAGATGGGATAGGAACTAGATGTGGGCTCTGTGTGCTTATGTGGTGCCCCCCCATCTGTTCATGGGGATGCTCCTACACCAGCCTCTGGAAGTGCCGCTTTTCTCTTTCTGGCTATCAAAGAGCTGGAATTAGGTGGCTTGACAGCCTGCAAACTCAGAACCAAAGGAGACAGCAACCTTGTGCTCCCAGGCCTGTGCAAGCCCCCTGAAGGGGTGAGGAAAGCCGCCAGCCACTCTCACCCTGGAGCTGCTGCCAGAGGTCTGGGTCAGGGAGACCTGACTGGTTCAGTAACAGTTGAAGGAGCAGGTCCTCTGCTCCATCCCCTTCAGCCCTTACCAGCTTACTGCTCCAACAGCACGAGGTTTGTCACAGCCAGCTCTGTGCCATGTGTGCGCTGGAGGGATCCGTTGCTCTTGGTGTTCCCTTTCTCAGAGGGGCTGTTCCCTAGGGAGTCTCTCAGCACCCATGGGAAGATGCTGCAAAGGCATGGCCACATTTGTGGGCTGGGAGATGTGTTTGAGGAATAGATGAAGGGCAAAGCTGCTTTGCAAATGTAGCTTTGTGCAGATGGTGTGATGTGTGGTTGGAGGCTCTGCTGGGGGAGTGTGCCAGGTTCCTCATCCTCCTGCGCTAAGTACGAGGGGGAAGGAAAGGCTCGAGATCACAAATTCCTTCAGCTGTTGTGGATGACAACAACTAGGTAGTGCCCATGCTGGCTTGTTCATATGCTTTGCGTTGGCAGGGATGTTCTCCTTCACCCGGCTTGGTGTTATCAGCTGACCTCACCTGCAGGGCCTGGAGGTCCTCTCTGCTGTGGCGCTCGGTGGGAAGTGCCCTGCTGCTATAGGGAGAAGTTGATGAGCTGTCAGGCTGTGGGGAAGGCTCGGCAAGGAAGGGTGCTTGAAAGACAAGTGCTGGACAGAGAGGCAGCTGCTTGGCTCTGGCCCACTGTTAGTGCCTCATCCCCTTTCTGGAGAACGTCTCCTCTGCTTGAGGAAGGCAAACTGCACCCTGCAGGGACTGTCATCCATCGTTGCTGCTAGTGTATTTGGGGCTGCTCGAGCCCTCGTTTGCTGGTTGTGTCTGAAAACATGCCATGAGGCCATCACGTGCCATGGTTTTAGGGCCAACTGTTGGCAGTCCTCCCAGGAGGCAGAGTATCTGAAGGTGTTCTTGAGCTGGACCAGCCCGCGTGAGCCCCCACCGAGGCCGCCGAGTCCATGCACTGGTAGGCCAAGGCTGGGGAGGCAGCTCCTGGTCCCAAGCCCTGCACCTCATGCCCAGTGCTCCGAAGCTTCGCCTGTGTGTCACTTCCTGCCCTGCTTCCCGTTACACAAAGCCTTTGTGTGTCCGCAGATCCTGGGATGCCCGGCGGCACCTGCCTCTCCCCTCCCTCTCCGTCTCTGTGGCTCTGCCCTTTTCCATTGTCACTTCTGTCGGCTGCTGCCTGCCTGCTCGGTGACCTTCCCCACTGCTCCCACTGCTCGGGCAGGATTTTGGCCCCTGGCCATCTTAAACAATTAATGGAGGGGTGGAGAAACTTGCCATGTTAAATTACTTCCTCCTTTGGGAGGGGGTGAGGTCTCCACTTCTCTCGCCTGATAGCAATGCAGTGTGTTGCCGCTGCCTGAAGCGGTCACTGCCTGGCTGTTTTCATTCTAGAAGTTAGACAAACAGTGTTTTGGAGCGCTCTTTTGGTATTTCTTGGCGTTTTGCTTAACCTGCAGTGCTGCCTCAGGATCTTGCAGCGTGGAGAGACATCTCTGGACTTAGAGAAAAGCAAGCCAAGAGGAGGTGGGGGAAGGATTCAGCTGGAAACCCCTTTGGGAAGCTGGAGACCTGCTCGGGATGCCTGCTGTGGGCTTGTTCTCCTCAAGCAGCTATTCAGACCTTCCCGGGCGAAGGCAGCTCCCTGCCACGAAGCGGCCGCATTAAGCAGGTCTGTGCAGAGGGCCAGGCGTGCTCGGAGGGAAGCAGATAGCAGCGATGCCGTAACAAGCAGCCGGTGAGCGTTGCTGGCTCTGCCTGTGTCCGTCAGGTCCCTGCAGGGCTGGGGAACACGGCTCCCTGCGCTCGCCATGTCCCTCCGCCGTCTAGCGCTGGAGTTGGCTGTCAGAGAAACCTTGGAGGTCCCCTGCGCAGCCCCGGTAGTGTCATGAGTTAGATTAGTTGGAGCTGTGCTGGGGGCGGTGAGGGCTTGGATTACAGTCCAGAACTCAAAGTGCTTCGGTGGTTCACATCGGGAGGGGAGAGGAGACGCCCCGTCGCACACATGGAGGAAAAAGAGAAAAAACTCTGCCTTTGGAATTGAGGGGGAATAAAGGCGGCTGGGAACATGGTAAGGAAATCTCTGCGAAGGGCTCTTGCCCTGGGCACGAGCGAGCAGGGCTGTGTGGGATGGAGCCGCTCTCGAGGCAGCCTGCCTGGAGCCAGTGCACGGAGCTGATGCCAGGAGTGGGAAACGGCTCTTCTGGCACTTCCCGTTACTCGGATGGGATGTTGCACCCTCGGGTGCCAGCCCCAGGTGGTGGCTGCGGGGACACGGGACTCTTGTTGGCACTGACCCCCCCTTCAGGGTGCCTATTGGGGTGCAGCCCTGGAGCGAGGAGCTGGGATGGGGCAAGTCAGGCAGGGCCCTGTCGCTGGGGCTGCCTGGATGGCTGCCTGGATGCTGGGCTCTACTCCTGCCCTTGCTCTTTCCAGTGCTGCACTGGGGCTGTGGGCAGTGTACCCTGGCAGAGCCCGGAGAAGGGGACAGCATCGGTGGCTTTTCTCCTGCCAAGGGTGGGCATCCAGGGGTTCAGAGAAACTCTTGGAGCCAGGCAGGGATTGTTCCCTTTCTATGCCAAGTTCTGCACGTGGGTATCTGTGTTTGGGGAGGGAGAGGCTGGAACAGAGCACCCTGTCTCCCTGGGAGCGGCTGCAGGGCAGTGCCCTGCCCAGCCGTACTGGCACTGCCCTGCAAACAGAGGTGCCCAGCCCTGGGGTGGCAGAGGCTGGGGGGATCCCACTGAGCACCAGTCTGCCTTCTGATGGTTTGTTCCCGGGCTTATGCTGGGATCTGTGTGCCCAGCAGCCCTAAATCTCCTGGATGTGTCTTGCTGGGTCATGGGCTGCTTCTCCACAGCAGAGGGAACAAAGTCCGTGAGGGGGATGAGCAGTTTGTGTTGCTGCTGCGCCTGGCAGTGACTTGGTTTTTCTTAAAAGTTCAGCTTCTGGGCTTGAAGAAGCTTGGCTTTCTTTGAAGGATGAGCTGCCCAATGTTTGGCTTCTGCAACCTGAGCTAAGCTCATAAACCCTCATCTCTTCCCTTTGCCGCCCTCCAGCTCCTCTGCAGAGGACCCCATGGCTCTCTGTACCCTCGCACGGCCCTGTCAGAGCTGTGGTGTGCCCTGCTGTGGAGGCCTGCCAGCATCTCGCTGCTTCCACTTCTTCACCCCAGGCAGGAGAATTCTTTCCCTCACCCTATGCCTAGTGTGTTTGTGGCAGTTTTTGGTCTCTGCTGGTTATGGTATGAAGTTGAACTCACAGGAGAGCAGTTTGGGGCTGCGCAGGGTGGGTGCTGTCTCTTGCAGCCCCATGGGCTGTGTTTTGCCAGAGGAGCTGGAGCAGCACTTGTGAAGAGCTGCCTGAGGCAGAGACCAGCCGCTGCTCCTCTGCTCCTGCAAGCTGGAGTTGACTTTGAGTCCCAAGTGCTTCATCCCCAGTTCACATCCTCCTTCACCTTGTTCTGATATGGGATGCAAAAGATGTCTGAAGTGGGTGTCTTTCGTGGAGCAGTGCTGTCATCAGTCCAGGTGCCATGGTGGGTCGTGGGTGTACTGGGACCATGTGTCCCTGCTGAGGAGAGACTGTGGGCCACTCAGGTGCTGAGGTCAGGCTTGGAAGCTGCCAGGAGTGGGAACCAGAGGCCAAGCTGCCACAGGACTCTTGGAGCCTTGGCATGGTGCAGCTGCTGACTGTCCTGCGTGAGGCAGGTGATTCTTCACAGGGTGTCTGTCATGCTTCGTGTTAGGGATGAAGTGGTGCTTACATAGGGTTGTGGCAGCTGGAAGATGCCTAAAGCACCAAATGTGTGAGATAACTTAGACCAAAGGAGTCCATTTGCACTAGAATTGACTTTTTCAGCCATGCAAACCCAATGGTGTGAACAAGGCAGGAGCCTGGTGGGGCTCTGGCTACTCTGCTCATCCCATCATGGCTTTCATGGCTGCAGATCTGCCCTTCTTCCCCAGCAGGGATCTCTCCTCCTTGGGAGAGGAAGTAGGCTTCACCTTGCCTGGTGCTGCTGGATGGGGCACAGGAGATGATCAGGGCATATGGCCAGACCACCCTGTGTCCCACTTGAGGAAGTTTCCACCCAAGCAGGTGCACAACCCTGGTGGGTTGGTTGGCCACAAAGCAAGCAGCAACCCAGCTTCTCCACTGCCTGGTGTGGGATCTGGTTCCCAGCCCCTGTTCCCATGTTGTGAGGGACCGTTTCCTCTCTGGGAAGTCACTCAAGCTGCAGTGGCTGGCCAGGAGCCCAGGGCTGCTCTTCCACCCTTGCGAGGTGCTCTTCAGTGCTACTCATGGACTTCAATGGCACTGTGGACTCAGCACGTGAATTCAGCAAGGCTCCTCCGCTGAGTGTTGTGGATGTGCCTGGGCTACTCCTCTCATATGATGGCATGCTCCAAGCCTCCAGTCATTGTGCAGATGTGTAGAGCAGAGCCTGTGTGTATCACAAGATGTGTACAAGCTGGTGTCTTCCTGTAGAGGAGTTCAGGTGGCACCTCCTGGTGCTGGCAGGAGAGAGGATGGGCTTCAGCAGAAAATACAGTCTGTCTTTTATCCTCCGGTTATGTCTTCTCATGGGGTGGGAAGGAAATGAGTCTGGGAATCACAAAGAGCTTTAAGCATCGAGGATCTTCTTTCTTTATTTCTGTGCCAAAGCCATGAGCAAAATGTTGGAACCCAGACAAAGCCCAGAGATGTAATCCTGAGCAAATGGAAATGGTTTGAAAGCATCTTCTCTGGGTTAACAAGGATGGCAACTTGTGCATTTTGCCCAGTTTCCCTCCAAAAACCACTGGGCAGGTGAACATGCTGCACATGGTAGCAATAAAAATAATGGCTAAGTGCAGGTGACCAGCCAGCTGCATCCATGGATCTCATGCTGAAAAACCTTAAAACAGCCAAGGTGTCCTCTGCAGAAGCTATATACTCAACCTTCCTGCAGACACCCCATGTCAGAGCGCCTTTTGCTACTGCTCCTGACTTTCTACCCATGAGGAAACCCCCTGTTCCTGTCCTGCCGAGCTCAACATAGCCAAGGGCTGAAAAAGCAAGTAGTAGCACCAGGATGGGATGTGTGGCTGAGTGCAGAGGAATAAAAAGCAAGGACAACGGCTAGTAAGCTGCCTGCTTCTGGTAGGGGGGTGCTCTGTGCTTTCGACACCACTCCTGATACCTGGGTTGCAACTTGGAGAAGTGAGTGGACGTGCCCTTGTTGATGCTGAAGCTTTGACTGTGCTGATAGCTCTGTGCCACCCAGAGAGCCTTGTCCCTGCTGGCTGGCCTAGTCTTTCCTTGCAGTAAGTGCTCCTGGCTGGGTTCATACATACCCCGTTTTTTGCCTCACTGACACCAAGCTGAAACTTCCAAGATCAAAGCAGCACAGACTGAATCTGAAAGTCTTCCCCTCTGCTCAGATTTACCATCCTCCGTCAGGTCAGGGTGCCCAGGATGAGCCCTTGCTCCAGCTGGTGCAACCGGCCATTGATGTGAACGGAATGCAATGGCTCAGCAGAAGAGAAAGGGGGACCAGATGAAGACTGTTGCATGGGCTCCTGGGTGCAGTTGAGGGGCTTCCATGGGGCCTTATGGTTCCCTACCACGGGAGGTGATGCTGTGGTGGTTTGTGGTGCAGAGAAGAGAAGCTGCAGAAGTTCTGGTGGTCTGGGCTGAGTGTCCACCTTGAGCTATGCAGCCTCTTAGGTGTGACAGTGTTTGCAGCAGACCCAAGTCGTGAGGCTTCCTGAGCAGGTTCCATCAGGACAATTACCTTCCCTGAGGCTGCCTGTCAAATCTCAACGGCTCCCGACAAAAAAAAACTAGTGCTGGAGCCTTCGCCACAGTTAAAGGATGTGGATTATTTGCTGGCTGTTGTCATCTTTCTGAATACATTTACCTTTTGAACAAGGTCCTTCTCATAGGCTGGGGAGGCTGGTATGCAGACCCGTTAATGGATCAAGGGGAAAAATGCCTGTGGATGTATTCCCCTTTGTGTTTGGGCTTATAACCACCCACGTTTTGGCATACATCCCTTCTGTGCACAAAGATGTCTTTTAGAAATAGCTAGTTAAATCTCCACCCTCCTTTGATATGTATGGAAATAATGGGACACGTGAGACTGGAGAAGAAAAAAAAAAAGCTATAAAGGGAGTAGCTTTAACAGCCCGTGTTTACTTCTTTCTAGTTCAGGGTTTAGCAAAAGCAATGCCCTGAGTTTGACTGACTTACTCGGCTTTTCAGGAGGCACACTGCTAGTGCTGTGTCTCAGTAGACGGGAAATGTTTTCATCTGACTTGAAGTCCCAGGTTTGGCTGCTCAGGGGCAGGAGAGCTTGAGCACGCGTGTGCCGGTCCCTCAGCTCTGAGAGTCCTGGAGCAGATCTGGGTCCCTCTGAGCAGGAGCACTTCTCTCCGCAGGGCAGTGTCCTGGTTTCAGCTGGCATAGCCATGGCCATCTCTGGGCTGTCTGCTCTGTCCTGGCTGATCCTTCCTCACAGCCTCTTCCTCAGAGGTGACACCTGATTGCTGCTGCTGGCTCCTTTCTCCTGTCAAAGCTGCGCCAGGATGTGCTCCTTCAAGGAAGGGTTCTTGTGCACTTTTCTCATGCAATCGGCCAGCCCCTCCTGGAACCGCTACGCATCTTCAGAGCAGCTTCTGTTCCGTGTCGGTGTAGCAGGACTTGCATTTCATAAGCACATGGTAATACAGAGTGTTTAAGGCCAAAAGGAGCTATGGCTCATCTGTTACGGGATACTGGGACCACAGAGTGTTAGCCAGCTCCCACACTGAGTCTAGGAGCTCTTTAAAACACGATCATTTTCTCAGTGATGTCCACCCTCAAATATGGAGGTTACAAGAGAAGGCAAACCCACCAGTTTGCGCAAGGGTCTGCCCAGCAGCTCATGCACCTTGCGGAGGAAGGAGTGGGATCTGAACGTGATCCAGCCGCCGCCTCAAGCTTGGAACATGTGCAAAGCTGGCCCATAAGTAATAATCTAAATGCTGACCCCGTGAAGATCGTTTCTGGCACTTGTCAGCTGTCCTGCTGAAGGATTATCATTTTCTTTTTGAGCACAGGAGGCTGCCCATCTGTCATAAGATGCCCCCAGATGGGTGTCTGAACACAAGGTGTTGGTTATGGCCTCACGCCTCTGACTAAAAGGTGTTAAAATGAGCTGACCTCTTTGGCTAAGAACTTACCCGGGGTATTTTATAGCGGCTGGTATAAACAAATCTTTCACCTGCCTAGAGCGCCCTGTTGTTTGGTAGGCGTTGGGCACAAATGGTAAGGGGGACAAGGTCCTACTGCTCAGGTTGGTCTGCCAGATGGATGCCAATGCCTGAAGTTGAAAGTGGAGCAAATACTGTGACTAACAGTAAGATGAATGAGCTTGAGCACTTCTCTTGGGTAGCAGAGAAACGTTTCTAGTGCAGTTCCTAGAAGAACCGTGTAAAGAAAAGGAGTCTTCTGAGATGTCCCAGGACTTGTCTTGTGTGGAAGTGGCCTGGGAAAGTCTTGGCTCTGCCTGTGATACCTGATGGGATTTAGCAAGCCATGTCCGAGCCTGTTGTAGGAGCACTTAGAACGTGAAGATCCCTGGACCGTGGGACCTTGGCTGGGCTGTTGGTTCCCAAGCCAGGGCAGCCCATGCAGTTTGGTGGCAGAGTGAAGAGGGGTGCAGCCCTTGAGGGGCACAGCTCTGTCCTCGGGAGTCTCGAGAGGACGGGGAGGTGCGTGTAGTTGATGCTGGGTAGGGAAACCATAGCTGCCACGTGCCTGCACTCTTCCAGTGTGGGTCTGTGGCTGGGAAGGATGTTTTGGAAGTACCCAGAGCTTTTCATCACACCGAGTACAGCTTTGTTAATTAATTGCATGGTGAGATGGATGCCAGTGATATTTTAGAAAGAATCTGTGCTTAGACAGTTATTTCAGATTAAGGACTTAATCCCTTGATTAAACTGAGCCAAAATAAGCTGGTCTCCAGCTGTAGGTTGGTGTTCTACCCACAGCTCTTCTCAGCCCCTTGCAGGCCCTTGTTTCAGCTGGAAGATGTCTGTTTAAGGACAGCGCTTTGGTCTGCTCTCTCACACGCCCTTGAAACACCTCTGTCATCTGCCTGATCTATTGCTGATAGAAAGTAACAGGTCTCTGGGAGCAGAGGCTCGTTCTTTGCTCTGGATAAGACCTGCCTTCTGCTTGGTTCATTGAGAGCTCAGCTACGAGCAGGACATGTCCCTGTGGGGAAAGGCTTATCTCCATTTCCCTTTTCTGCTCCTCTATGGCTATAAACGACTTTCTTGGGTTGCGGGTCAGCGTTTCATCCCCAGTTTGGCCTCTCTAATCTGTTCAGCAGTTGTCAGCAGCTTTTCTGATGTGTTGGGTGTTCCACTGACAAAAGAGAATGGAGCAGGGCCTGTGGCTGAGAACTTGGAGGATGGAAAGTGTAGAGAGGAGTGATGTGATAGAGCTGTGGTGGGAAGAGGTACCACTGTGTCCGAATGCGCATGGTGCCAGGTCCCTCGAGGAGCAGCGTTAGATCAGGGGATGGTCCAAGAGCAGAGAGCTCGCTATGAAAGCTGCCGCTTTCGCGTGTAGGTGGAGGGCTGGAGAGGGTCCTGCTTGTCCTGGTGCTCTCCGAAGCGCGGCACTGGGACATGTTTTTGCCAAGGATCAATATCGGCGCTGGGGTGTTCCAAGAGCAGGTTTGCTGCTTGTGGTGCTGTGTCAGACCTGTAAAACATCCTGCCGGGCTGCAGGGGCCTGGGGCAGGGGAACAGAGAACAGGCTTGGGTGGCTGGTCCTGTTGCCTCATGCCAACATCTGCATTTGGCCACCCGGAGCACGGTACAGAGCCATGGACGTGGCTGCCTGTACCACGCTGCCTCTACCCTCTGCTGCTGCCTGCGTTTTGCCCTGACCTGAGGACAGCGTCGATATCGCTGTGCACTAGCTCACAGCTTGAGGATCGCAGGAGGTCACGCTTCGCTTTCAAAGCAATCTGGGATGTCCCCCTTGAGTGAAAACAAACCGGCCCTGGGCTGGCAGGGGGGGATCGCCCAGCTCCAGGCCTGCCTTTCACCAGCTGAGCATGCCCAGGCCCACAGCATGCGCAGGAGCGGGGCCTCGGAGCCGAAAAGCAAATACATCATTTTTCCCTTTGTTTAATTAAATGAGAGATCATGAGTTAATCGCTTCCAAGCGCTTGTTTTCCTGCAGCGCCTGGAATGATAATCCCGCGCTGCCCAGTTGGAGCTGCTTTGGCTGCCGCAGCCGCGTCAGCCCGGAGAAGGGCCGGGGGAACAGAGGGAGGCATCTGGAAATGATTCTCGGAGCTCTGTCTGCAGAGCACCACTCCCTGCAAGGCTGTAGGAGCTGGTTTACCCGCAGGCTGTGGAGCCGTCCTGCCTGCCCCAGCGGCAGGAAAGCCCAGCCGGGCTACGGCCGTGCCCTGGATCCCGTGGTGGCTTGGAGAAGGCAGCTCGCTTTTGGAGGTACAGCCCGTGAGCCACGCTGTCCTGGGTGAGACTGCAAACGCTTTCCTCCCCAGTGGAACTGGGTGCTGTGCTTTTCTCCCTAAAACAATAGCCCAAAGAGCAGGTAGAGCCGTTCCTGGTTATCTCACAGGAAGGTGGTGTAATTTTGGCAGCAGGAATGCCTGCCTCTATAGCTGCACCATGTAACAGTGCATTATTTCAGCGAAAACATCCAGAGGCAGGCAGGGTGCCGAAGGCAAGTGCCCTCCTCCCAGCCTCCCCCTGAGCCTCAGAGCGAGCAGCAAAGGGGGGAGCTGGCACTTGCTCTGGGAAGATTTTTCTCTCTTGAACTCATTGCCGCTGCGATTAGAGCAGCTCAGGAAATGGGGCTGGGAGGGTTCTTCTCCCTGCAGAAATGGAGTGGGAAATCTCAAATTTTGTCAGAAAAACAAGCCTTGTTTTCAGCCAAAGACCTTTTTGAACGGAGAAATGTCTTGTTTTTAAAGGCAAAGCAGCCTGGCTGTCGGCTTTGTGTCAGAAAGTGGAAAGGCTTCGTGGAAAGCCCAGAGGTCTGTTTTTACTGGAAATGAGGTTTCTCCTGTCAGCTGAGAGCCGAGCAGCCTCAGCCAAGCGGCGCGGCACAGCCCAGCCTAGCAGCCTGTGCTGGTGGAGGCACCAGCTGCCCCGGCCCTGCTCAGCGCCTGCTGTGCGCTCCTTTACCCCAGTCCCGAACTGGCTGGGGGCCATGGGCAGACGCTGCAGCCTCGTCCCTGTCTCGTTGTTATTTTTACTTTCCAGTCCTGGGGTGTGGGAGGGTTGGGTCGTCTCTATACCCTCACCTTTGCAGACTGTGGTCTCCTCTGTTCTGCCTTCAGCTGGGCAAAAGGGGAGAAAGTGGGTGCGTGGAGGACGTGGCCAGCCTCCGGGCAGCTGGCAGAAGGAGGGCAAAGTTTTGGGAGCTCCTGGCAAGGCCTCCCTGCTGAGCAGGAGCCGAGACGCTCGGTGACTCAGAGCTGGGCGTACCATGGGCACCGCTCGCTGTGCTTGCAGCCTGTCAGGCTCCGCTCCACTGCCCAGCTATGCTCCTCTCTGCCAAGCCACGGCAAGTGCTGGATTTAACTGGGGCACGTTGGGATATGTAGTTTCATTCTCTGGTGGCTCAGATGGGGGTCTAGGTTTCTTGGAGCAGAGATGCAGGTCCTTTAGTTAAATTCCTGCTGCAAGATGAATCCTCAGCATGTTACATGGGCCAGTCCAGACTGCTAGGAAGGACCATCGTCAGCCATAAGTCATGGGTTAGTCAAACAATCTGGTCTCACTGTACTGATGCTTTTTAGGAGTCTTCAGACAGCATCTGGGCTGTCAGCAGGGAAGATCTGTGCGTTGTCATGTTCTCCTTGACCAAGACTCGGTGTTTTGTAGTCAAAATTCTTGAGCAAGACACTGACTTCTCAGCAAGGAGCTTGGGTGAGTTGTAAGGAAAATGCTGCTAAGGTTTTGTGGGCTCAGGGAGGTCCAGCAGCATGGCAGCCCTTCCCTGCACCCACTTGTGTTGTCCTGAGCCACTTGGGTTGCTGGGAAAGTACAGGTATTCTGAGGCTGTGCAAGGTGTGTAGCCCTGGAGTCTTCTCTCTGCTCCCTGGGCAGGCTGATGTCTTGTTCTCCAAGCCTGTAAGAGGCTCTCAGGGTTTGAGATTAGCGGGTGAGCAGCAGGTTGCAAAGAGGAAGAAGCTGAGTCCTGAGTAAGAAAGAAATGTAGTGTGGCAGGAGTTCCCAGTGGTTGGAGCTGCTGTGTAGCCCTCTCTGTGCCCACAAAGGTAGGCAGAAAATTCAATCGGTGCACCTAGAAAAGCCCAAGAAGCTCCTGGTTACGCCAGAAACCTCTTGGCAGGCTCCTCTCCCGCCTTGCAGTGGCTGCTTGCTCCAGAAGAGGTAGACATGTCCCCTGAGCAGGGCTGTAACTGATCCCAGGCTCCTCTTCCTGCTGCCTGCTTGTTAGTCCTGGCTTGGGGCTTCTGCCTAGGCTCTCAGAACCTCATCTCTCCCTGACTCCTGAGTCTTGCTGCAGCTTGCGATGGGAACCAGGGCTCTTAGGGCTGAGCAGCAGAGCTTTGTCACAACAGTCCTTATTGCTCTATCAATTTCACAGCATCTGTGGCTCTCGTTATGTGCAGGAGAGGGAGGGCACCCTGTGCCACCTCATTGATTTCTGCCCCTGTTCAGAGCCTTTGCCAGCTGTGAAGCCCGCCTGGTCTCTCCCTGCCCTCCCAGATGGGACCATGCTAGGTTGTTCTCATCGCACCGCTCTGCCTGTGGAGCCCATCCCATCCCCACATACTGCTTTCCTCTTCCCTCGCTGAGGTCCAGCCCCTGCACCAGCAGCCAGCTCCCAGCTGAGGAGCAGTGAAAGCCGGTATGGCCGGACGTGACCTTAACCTGGGCTTTATTTAGCGCCTTGATTTATAGAGGAGTTATTTTAAAAGGGTGTTTCTCTTTTGGGAGGTGTGGTGAATGTGTGGTGGCAGTGAGCTGGAGTTCATAGGTCCTCTGTGCTGTTGACAAAGAAGCAGTTGAGTCCCAAGACACATCTTGCTCGGAGAGATGCTCTCTGGCTTGGTTGGAAAGCGCTTCTGTTTCCTTTGTGCTGGGTGGCTGAAAAGGAGCGAGTGTCCAGGAGCTTTCTCATGAGGGGGATGTGGCAATACTGTTGGAAGCAGGGAAGCCTGAGACTTGCATTCCCTGGATGGGGCTGATTTTTCCCAGAGGCTCTTGGGCTGGGCTCTGTCAGCTCTCGGGGGCTGCTGTGGGCTGGCTGAAGTGGAAGTGTGCTGGGGCAGGAGTGCCTTCTCCTTGGATTCTTGTTGGGTTTAGCTTGTTGTCCTCCTCTGGGCGCTGTCCCCTCACCCTGAGGTTTGTCCTCATGCCTGCTGGGGGTTGCATCGCCTGCTTGAGGTAAGAAATGTGGTTTGTGGGTAGGATGGGCTCTAGGTTTCAGGTTTACCAGCCTCTGATAAGGTTTATCCCTTTCTCCTGCTGCCTTGAGCTGGTTCGTATGAGTTCGCTGTCCCTCCGAACCACGGCTCCTCCACGCCAGATGTGCGAGGCTGGCTGGCTGCGCTCCAGAATCAAACAGGACCAGGCGGCCTCTTGCCCACTCTGCAATCTGAGAAGTTAATTAGCACAAATGAGCAGCTCCATCCCTAGGATTGTGAGTTGGTTTAGTGAGTCCATGCTGGGAGGCAAATATGCTGCTGTTGCAGGCTCTGAGCTCTGCTGTGTTTTACCCTCTGTGTTTCAAGGTGACTTGTGAGGCTCTGCCATGCTTCACCCTCTGCCTGGGCAGGACCCATCCCTGGCAGACCACCCTGGGTAGGTGGGAGCACTGAAAAGCAATGTTGCCTCTGCCTCCATCTGCGGCACATGGAGGCTGCGCCCATCTTCGTTCTGTAGCTGCCCAAAGATGCTGGTGCTACAGTCACGTGCAGCACGATGGGAATTTGCTCCCCGTTTGGGGCTTTTCCTGCGGAATTAGCAGAAAGTGGTGAAAACATCTCCCCTTTCTACCAAACGGGCTTGAAACCTTCTCTGTCCCTTCAAAGCCTGCCCAGCTATCATAGCTTTGTGGGATGGTCTAGCAAGAGAGATAAAGACTCTCCACTGAGGATCGTGCTGTTACCACTGAGCTCCGTAATGACCACAGGCTGTGGGTGTTCTCTGTTTTACTGAAGGAAGGATAATACATGACTTGGTTTATTTTAACCATATAAAGGATTTTTGATTTGGTGCCAATGTTAATAATTGCCTTCTGAAAGCTTTGCTAAGGCAGCAGGAATGGTGTGAGAACCTTAGAGTGATGCACTGACTCACGGGCAAATATTTTGACCTCTTTGTTTTATTTGCAATACTAAATGTTACAAATTTCGTTGTGGGGGGATTGATAGCTGAAAAAAATTTTGCTCCGGCAGGGGAAGAGGTTCAGGAATAAAAGACAGCATGGAACCACCCCCACCCCCAGCTGGTTTTAACTGAGATTTTGAACCTGCGGAGGGTCAGAGGGAAATTGTTGTCAAACACTGCTGTGATGGTGCCCGAGCACTTGGCTGGGCTCCCTGTGGTGGTCAGTGGTGGGTGGGAGAGCACCTGTGTCAAGGCCAAGTTTATCTGAAAAGGCCACAGATGCTTGCTGGGACAGGTTGGTGTCAACAGAGGTTACTGGAGCTAGGCTTGCCTTCAGCTGGCTGCGCTTGGCCTCTCTCTGTCGTTTCACAAGAGCGTGGGAGAGGAACGATGTGTAACCTTCAGTGTGTTATGTCAATATTTAGCAATATTAGGTGGATGTCGAACTGTGAGAGGCTTTGTGTTGGGCTTGGTACCCATTTCCCTACCCTACAGCCCTCTCCATGCCTGTTTTTTTAGCAGCTCCAGGATACCATGTAAAGGGAAACCTCTTAGGCTGTCTTTTTGAGCTGAACACCTCATCCCCTAGTTCCTATCAGTCTTGCTTTCTCTTCTTTCCTGACCTCTGCCGAGTCCTCCCCTCACACCGTGCACGAAGGGTGGTCTTGGCCAGAGCTGTGCAGAGAGCTGCAGGCTGGCAGGTCTCGGCAGTTCTCCCTTGACCTCCATGATCTCTAGTAGAAGATTTTCTCTGAAGACCTGTTCCTGAAGACAAGGAAGAGCCTGGGAACTTCCAGATTTTTCATTTCAATAAATGGAACAAAAATCAGGGGTTTATGTCGTTCTTTTGTGAGTGGAAAGAAGCTTGTTTAAAAGAGCCGGCTCCTCCTGCTTAGGTTTCGGGTGAAATGCTGGGTCCTAGCCGAGCGCACAGGCATCCTGCTTTTTGAGCCCTTGGGTTAAGAATGTGAAAAATCGCTCCTTAACCTCTATTTATCTGGTTGCACTGACCCTCAGGGGTATTGCAGGAGGCAGCTGGTCTCTCAGAAAAGCCTGCTGCCATTTAGCCTTGCCTGTTGCTGACATCAGGGAAGCGGTAATGAAGCAGTGTGGTGCCACGGGCAGCGGGTGCTTTGCCTGTCACCCGTGCCTGGGTGTCCTCATCTCCCCTGCGCAGTCCGTAGGCTGTCCTGCTCTTGTCCAGGCTTTACAACAGAGCAGGGAGTTTATATTATGCTTAAAAAGGAGGGAATTAATGGTCATCGAGCTGCGAGGGATGGGAAGGGTTGTGTGAGGAGTGTCATTGCTGCTCTGGTGGCAGGTCGGTTCAGGCTTGCCCTGAGACTTGTGTTTTCTCAAGCCAGTGGAGGTATCTGGAGCGATGAACTCGCCTGAGGCGGAAGAAGTGAAACGGTTTGCTCCCTCCTGACCCCTTTGTCCCCCCATTCCCCAGCGGCAGCGTAAGCTGTCATGGCACTGTTTTGTTTAACTTTCTCTCCCAGTCTTGCCGTGGCACTGAGGTATGTTTTCAGGCATGTCCGTGCAGCTGTTCCTGTTCCGCGGGAGGCTGCAGGGCTTTGGGGCCAGTGGCTGAAATGCTTTTCTTGTCTCTGGTGAAGGGAGGTGGATTTAGATCAGATGAGGATCTGGCCAGACACCTGAGTAAACTTTCATTTGGTTTTGTAGCAAAACTCACTCCCACTGGCTGTAAGTTTGCTAGAGATATACCCCCTAAAATAAAAAGGAGAGGAGGGATGCTGATCCTCTCTCCAGATGTGTACAGACTTATTTTTTTAGTTTGTTTTTTTTTTTGGCAAGCTCTCTTGATTTACATCCCTGCAATAGACCAGAATTTGGCCTGTGGCACTGGAATTGGTCCTGGTGTCATGGGCAGGCTCTGGCGGGCTCACCTGAATGAAAGGAGAAGTAGGGAAGCCATCGCCCCTGATCCCCGGGCTGGAAACAGGCATCCTATCTATTGACGTGCGTGCTCAAGCACCCAAGGCTGCCCTGTTCACATGCAGTCTCTTGCCGCAGAAAATTCCCGGCTGCTGAAGTGAGCCTTTCGTGAGAGGGAATGAGGTTTGAATAAGGAGGAATCACACTGGTGAGCGTATCAGACAGCTCCGGCAGCTTGTCCTGGGCAGGGCCTTCTGAGCGCAGTAGCCTGAGGAGCTTCAGCCCACCTGTCAGCCCTGCAGCTCCCCTGAACCCAGGAGCTAACACCAGGCTTCGACGTACCCAAGTGATGGCCAGCATCTCCAGCCGTGGGTACCCAAAACACGGGGCCGCTGCTCCGTCCACCCCATGACAGTCTCGCTCGCTCGCACGCACTCACGTGCTGCGGTAATGGTTTAATAGCAGCCCCACCCAGCGCAGTCAGGAGAAGGACTTGCTGCGTAAGCAGAAGCTGGGAAACCTCGCCGCTGCGCACAGTGCTCTGCGAGCGCTCCGCTCGCCTTTTGGGAGAGCATTTCTGTGTTTACCTGGGATCACTGGTGCCAAAAGAAGGGGGGAAGGACAGCGGTGTGCTCCTTTGATTGCCTGTCCTCCTGCCCTCAGAGATGGCTGCGCTCCTGGGCATAGGGCTCGGCCGAGCACCGGGGCGTATCGTGCCGTGGTACCGCTAATGCTTTCTCTCTTGGCAGGACTCAGAGTCGCTGGACGGTTGCATTCAGAGTACGTTATCAGCACTCTACCCTCCGTTTGAGGCTACCGCCGCCACCGTTCTGTGCCAAGTTTTTGATGTGGTGGAGAAGACGTACCGTGGGGATGGACTGCGCTACCTCATAGACTTCCTGATTCCAGCCAAGCACATCCTGCAGTGCATTCAGCAGGATGCCTGTGTGAGTACATCATGCTCTCTGAGGCCCGCGAAGGCTTTCTTGGAGAGCTTTCTGTCTGCTCTCGTATGTAAAAGGGCTGGCAAAAAGCGCTTGCGTGTGTACAGCAGCCTGGGTGGGAGGGCAGGCAGACAATAAGGAAAGAGTCGAGAAATTGTTATTGAAGCTTAAACTGTGCAGAGATCAGATGTGGAGCGGTGCCCTCGCCTTCCGCAACCAGGAACTCTGAACAGAAGGCTTTAGGGATGCAGAGGAAGAGGTTTAGCGACGCGTTTGGATATGGCTGACTCTGGTGACTTCTCACCCCTGGCCCTGTGCATGAAGCTGTCAGGCTCTCGCTGCTGTCAGGAGGACGTGTGGGGTGAAACGCTGTCGGTCGGTGTTTTTCCCAGAACTCCAGCTCCTCTTTGATGGTTGCTGGAACGGTCCCGAGGCTCAGTAGCCCCGAGGAGTCGCGTTACGTTTACTGCCAGAACGAGTCCAAGATTAACGTGCTTGACTGTTGGGAGCGAGTCTAAAATGTTAGAAACAATGAGTCAAATGCCTCTGTCACAAACTTGGCTCGACGTTTGCAAGATGGAAAAAAAAATAACCAATCCCAACAATCTAAAACTAGGGTTTGTTCAAGCTGTTTTGCCGCTGAACCTCGAGGGAGTGTGTGGCCAGGCTTTTGACAGTGTCCTCGTGGTGGAGGGCGAGGGACTTCTGAGAGCTGGAAATATATTAAATAGGAGCCGAAAGAGTTGGAGGTAAAGCGCTGGGGGAAAACACCCACCATATCGGATGGATCCACGTAACAACCCCGGGAGCTGGTCACCTTGCGAGTGCTTTGGTGCATTTGTCCCACCGTGCTGTCACCAGCGTCCAGCTCGGTGCCAGCAGCGCGTTTGTGAGCCTGGCAAGATCTGAGGTTGTGCATGAGGGTTTTGAGGGGCTGCTCTCTCTCACCCCGAACACTCGAATAGGAAACGTTCCATCCGTTTCTCTACCGCAGTTTCTAACGTGAGGGTGCCCAGCCTGTGGTTCACCTTTAAAGGAAAAAAACGCTTGTAGTCTGTACCCACCAGTACCTTCGGTGCTGCCCGGGCAGGTGAGGGGGTGAAGGGAGGGAGCTGGGCCCCAAGGGGAGGTGTTCGGGGCGGTGACCCGCACGAGTGGGTGCCAGTGAAGGGGACTGTCCCGCCCTGGGCGGCCGGGCAGGGGCTGCTGAGGCCACGAACCCACCATGGGCCGGGGCTGCCCCGGGGGCCAAAGGAGTGCTGGCAGGCGGGGCCTTGTGCTTCCCTGCAGCCAATGGGAGGACAGCTGAGGCTGCGGCAGCCAATAGGAGCATGGGGCTGCCTTGATGGGCATGGTGGCCCGGCTGAGCCGGGTCGGTGGGAGCAGTAGGTGCTGAGGTCGTGGGTCCGGAGGTGGGAGGGGTGTGAGGGGTCCCTGAGGAGGGAGAGGTGAGAGGGCGGCGGGCCCGGGCTTCCCTGAGGAGGGAGAGGTGAGAGGGCAGCGGGCCCGGGCTTCCCTGAGGAGAGAGAGGTGAGAGGGCGGCGGGCCCGGGCTTCCCTGAGGAGGGAGAGGTGAGAGGGCGGCGGGCCCGGGCTTCCCTGAGAGGAGAGAGGGGTGAGAGGGCGGCGGGCCCGGGTTCCCTGAGGAGGAAGAGCTGAAGGAGCTCGGGGTGCTGATGCCTCCCCAGGCTAGCCTGGAGCACGGGCCTGGGGGACGTGGAGGGTGGTGGTGGCTGAGGTGCCCTGTTGGAGGGGACAGCCAATATGGTGGGGCTGTCCTGTACACGAAGAGTTGCTTGGGGAGGTGGGACTGGGGCAGGAGCTGTGCTTGGAGCCACACTCCTGTCACAGGCCCAGCAAAGGGGTGGGCTTGATGACTGCCTGGTGTTTCTGGCCTGCCCAGGAGCCCCAAGGTGTGGGGCTGGAGGGGGTGGAGGGGCAGCCCGCTCCAGTGAGAGGCTGCCCAGGGCTCAGCGTTAGGTATTGGGGACTTTTGCTGAGGTGTGAAATGTCTGGGAGGGTGGGCAGCAAGAGGCAGAATGCAGGCACAAGCCTCTCAAAGAGCACAGCAGGATGCCTCGAGCCTTTTCTCCTGGCTTGTGAGTCTTTCTGGCCCTGAATCATGCGTTTGTGCTTTGAGAGTGGCAATACAGGGAGATCAAGCTCTAGACCTTGTTCTGTCTTTAGAGGTGGGCCTAGGCTATTCCATGCTTTATTTAGAACTCTGCTTGTTTGAATTTTTATTGCTGAAAGGTATTTCTTTTGTTGTGGACTCCTTTGCCCCAAACCTGCACTGTGTGCCCCTTCTTTGGTCTTCACTGTCTGAAATGGTAGGACTGTTTCTTGTTACTTGTTCTCTAAAAGTTTTGTCTGCCTTTTAGAGACCCTAAACAAAAACAAGGTTTCCTCCTTAGTTAGTAGTTCAGCTGGTCCATGTGAGCTTTTCCTAAAGGGTGGGGGAAAGTAACTCCTGTCTGTGAATGGCTACTGTAGGAAATCCTGAGAGAGCTAGATCTTAACTCCAGCCTCTGCAGTGACAAGTGGCTTCATGAAGTTTGAGATAAATTCATGGGCTTCAGAGGCTGTGGAGGGGTGTGCCAAGGGGTCTCTGCTCAGCACAAACAGATTTTGCCCCTGGCCTTCAGATGACATCTTGAGGTAAATGGTCTGTTGGTCTGTTCCAGCCCAGCCATCCCCGTAGCTCTAGGAGCTACCACCTTTGTGCCATCTTTGCTCTTTCCTCAGTGGCAGCCTTATTCCTGGCTCAACTGTCGGGTGCAGAGTCTGTTCCTGGCGCTCTGAGGAGCCTGGTTTGGCTCAGTAGGGGTTGGACGTGAGAAGAGCAAATACTTAAGTCTCAAAGTGAAATGTTAAAACAAGAGAAAGAAACCTCTTCGTGCAATATCTTTCCTTTGAAGGTGCTTTTTGGAGCAGGAGCAGCATGAGGATGCTCCGCTTCTAAAGCGCTAAGCTCTGAAATGTTTACACTATTGAAGGACTTATGGTCCTGCTCGGTCATTGCTCTAGCTCTTGCTGCAGTTCAGACTTTGTAGGGTTTTTCAGGAACTTCAGTGCATTCTGCATTTTGGTTTTAGAGATTTTATTGCTGAGGTTTTGTCCACTTGTTGGTCAGTAGGCAGACAAGTCATCTCAGCAGTGTGGTTGGGGTTTGGATTTCTTAGCCTGTGAATGGCCCCCAAATAGGTTTCTCTACATCCAGGCTTTAACAAAAACCCTTGTCAGATGGAATTCAGCTTTATGCTACTGCTGATTGTGTCTCACTTCTCAGTCATGAACTATTTAGAGTAGTTTGGGAACCAATCTCTTTTTTATCTGCTTCTTCCCTGGAAAGGCCCTTGGTACAGGTGGCCTTAATGTATCCACTAGGAGATCTTCTGATGGTAGAAGAAGGGCTGGTGTGGAGTGCTGCAGGGTGCAACTGTGTAGTTTATTCTGGAAAACTGCAAATAGTTTTTGTTTAAAACCTCATGTGCAAACTAGGCTTGGGCACTTCCACAGGGGATACAAGCTGAGGTGCTGTGTGAGTCCTGAGCTTCATGGAAAAGTGGCCTGAGATCTGCAGCTTCTGCAAACTGCAAGAGGAGGTGAGGGTTTGCTGAATTTAGCAGTGCTGTGTAAGAAAGGAACTGGCTAGTAGAGGCATCAGTGTCTTAGAGATCAGAAAACGTAAGAACGTAAGACTACAAAGCATAGCTCCCTGGTCCTTTGAGGGGAGTACAAGGAACTGTGTGTTGAGTTATAGGGCTTTGTAACTCTGGCTGGTTTCCATCCCGGAACATGGAAGAAGTTACCATGCAGTGCTGAATGCCTGATAACAGGGATTTTTGTTGGATCTGTTAATACAGAGAACAAGCTGAGCATACAACACCACGCACTGAGCAAGGGCTGAATTAACTGACCCATGAAAACCTGGATAAAGCTTTTTCATGTGGTTGGCTCCACGGCAGGTAGTGTAAGACTGGCCTATTCCATAAAGCTGCTCTCTAGAGAGAAAAGTTTAGCTGTCTAATCTCTTCCGTAAAGGATTTGTTATGAAGTCATATGTCAAAGGGGTGGAGGTTTATGCAAGTATTGCACGATGGGTAACCAGGTGGTGAGAGGGAGGGAGCTGGTACTGCAGCCAACACCAAGCTGGAGGCAGGAGTCATGGGACACGCATTACTTCTCAGCCATGACCTTGGCATGAAGAGTACTTCTATGACAGATATTGGTGATGAAACTAGTCTGGGAGACGTGAGCAATAACCCAGAGGAGGAGGAGGGTGATAAATGTGTTACACAAGATGAGCTCTAAAACTCCGTGGTTAAGTTTTTATAACAGCAGATGCAGAGGGCAGGCATGTGCCTCTACAGGCAGAATTTCTGCTGTGAACTGGGGTCCATCCGCTTGGAAGGAAAAACCAGCGGGTGACTGGGGTACCATAGGGGCACGACTGGAAGACAAGCGTAATCTTAGCCTTCGATATGCTTCTAGCACAGTTGGGGAGCGTTGGTGCCATTATACGCAGTGTTTTGAAATGCTTTGCACAATGAAAAAGTGGAACAAAATTCCTTTAAAAGGGAAAAAAAAAAAAGCATCACCAAGGAGGTGCTTCAGGCAGCCGTAAGAGATGAGCGAGGGAGACGCGCTAAGGTGGTGTGACGTGGCTTAATGATTTTAAGCATTGAGATGACATCCAGAGCATGAGCTCTGGGGTTGAGGAGGAGGAGTTAATGAGTCTGAAGGATGATTTGGGCTTTCAAGCCTCTGAGCAACTTTGCACCAGTTTGAAATGTTTTGGCTGGGCTGTAGGTAAAGCTTGATGAACATAGGAAAGAAGTGACTTGATGCTGTTACCTGTTGTTTCAAGGTGTGTGAGGGTTCAGGATATGCCTTCCAGTTCCATGATTTCTCTGCTGTATGACAAAATATTTGAATTCAAGTATTATTGTCTTTCCTCTGGCCTGCAGAATACAGCATTCTTATAAATTGCTTTCTCTGTCAAGACTTCCGTGTGACCATGTAAGAGACACTAGATAAAGTGTCTGAAGCCTAATGCGCCAATACTAAAGTGTTTGGGCTTCCAGATCATGGGTGAACCCTGTCTTAACCCTTGTCATGCTAGAGAAAAATTAAATTTGTCATGAACTGTTGGCTTTTGCCATGGCTTGGTTGAAATCTTCCTTCACTCAAACAGAATCAAGTCGAAAGCAGTGGTTTTATGTTTCGAAACTGTGTTACCACCCTTGCAGTAGACCTCAGTCTGGAGACCCAACACCGCTCCTCCGGGGAAGAGGCGTTGTATGGTGCCAGTCTGGCTGGTGGCACACTGTGCAGGGAGGTTTCTGCCTCCACAGCCTCCTCCTGGCAGACTGGTATCGAGTGTACCTGGGGCAACCTAGAGCTCACTGTGGACCCTCTGGAACTGACGCGTATTATTTGCCGCTTTCTCTGTCCTAATGAGGTAGAGACAACTGGGTCTTCCAGCTTGGGCACTGGGAGATAAGAACTCCTGATTTCTCTGCACTGGAGTTCTGGGGCTTAGAGCGCTGCATGTCTGTGCTGTCCTTGCTTTAAAACAGGGCTGTGTCTTCTGGCAGTTGCTTGTTTCACATTCACATTCTGCGATGCTGGTGACTTGTGACGGTAGTTTTTCTTGTTTCTCTTTTTTAAAAGAAGTCTTCACCATGAGCCCTCCCTACACTAATAACCAGAGCCCCCCAATTGATCTGATCTATTGCTGTAGCTGGGAATGAGCAGCATTGCTCTCTCTTGTTGAAGCTTGAGCTGAGATCCATTCCTGATGCTGACAACACTCTCTTTTTCTCTGTAGGTGCAGTACTGTGGCTTGCTATTCCGCCATGAGGGCTGGCCCCTGTGTATCCACGAGAAGATCGTAGTCCAGTTGGCTTCCATTGACTGGCGGATCTTGAAGCCTGGTGACTTCTACTTGCAGGTGGTCCCCTATCTGAAGAAGTCTCCACGAATCGTATTGAAATGTTTGGCAAGGGACAAGCATAATGTAGAGGAAGTCGTGATTCCAGAAGTTTCCTATACCTCTATTTTTACTCTGGAATGGTTGAGTACTTTCAATGGAGAGCGGATGGATATAGCACTGGAAAATTGTTTACTAACCACTGATGATAAAATATTTCGTGTGCCCTGGAATCAAGTGGTTAATCCTGAATTTATAAATAAACCCAAAATAATTGAAAACAGTATCATCTCTCCAGAAGTAACAGAAGAACACTCAATTTTGTGCCCCCCCCTAGACCATGCTGAGTGCAGTTCACCAGACCTAGGATCTCTGCATCTCCAGGAGCAGAGTCCACATCGAGACAACCTGGTCATTAGCAGCACAGCTTCGCGGTTCAGTGAAGCTCTCGTCAACGGTGTCTGTACAAGCCCTGTGCCTCAGGAGAACTTGACAAGTGACCTTGAAGGGGAGTACGTTGAGCTGACGGAAGTTTCACTGCCCAGGTTTGGCCCGCAAACAGGCTCTTTAACCCAATCACTAGCTTTAAATTACCTAACTCAGCCCAGAACACGAGTGAATGCGGCTAAAGGCAAGCACAGGTTTATCGTCATTCAGGACAGTACCTACTCCAAGAACTTGATTCAGTCAGCGCTGGTGCAGAAGGAGCACTGTCAAATGGACACTCTGAGGACTTCTACGGAAGGTCTCAAAAATGTAATTCCAGTGGAAAGCAACAAATTGATGGCACAGGGAGAGCTGTCTCCAGAAGGGCAGCCTATAGCAGGTGAACCTGGAAACATGGGCAATAGCTTTGCTGTGGCTGAGTCTCCTGCCTGCAGTGCAGAGGATTCCTCTGCAGAGCAGGAGACCTGCAGCGAACATGCCATTGACTGGCCACGTGCACTGTGCAGCTACAGTGACGTGTGTGCTGGAGATGGCGTCAACTGCAAAGCACAAACGCCTGGTGCTGCTGGAAACATGGAGGAAGAAAGTGATGGTCCTGGCATAAATCCTGGTGTTGAAACATCAGAGCAGAGCCCAGAACCAATTCTAGATGCTGCTGCTACAGAAGAGACGATGCTGAGAGAATGTGGAGAACGACTGACTGAGGCTCAGAATGAGGGGATGCAGATGGATGCCTCTCCTGTGCCTGCCCCAGGGCCTTTGGGACCACTGAAGGAAGGTTCTGACATTTTTTGCCAGAGTGGCAGTGAAAGTGTTGTGCCAGTCCAGGCTACTCCATCGCTTATTATGCCTGAGAGCTCAGCTGTAGGTGTGGAGAGAGGCTCTTCTCCTTCAGGGAATGCAGGAGAGGTGGGAGCTGTCAGCACTTGCTGCAGTGATCAGGAAACAAATCTCAGTTCTTCGTTAAATTCTCCAGACCAGAACCGAGGAGAAGTAGATGAAATTGAGCTGGGAAGAAGGGACAGCCCAGAGGAAGTCAAAGAGGTTGAACAAATATTGACTCCAAATGAGAATCAGACGAGTCATAGTCACGAAGCTCCTGCAGATGAACAACAAGAGGTGTCTGCCTGTCAGCATCAGAAAGCTGAAGAAGCCACGCTGCTCCCAACTGCTCCGTCAGCAGAGGGTGATCAGGCGGCAGAACAATCAAATCACAGGGACTCTTTGGGCCCTGATGCGCAAGCAGAAGGCCCAGGTCATTTCAGAACCCAGATTGAATGCTCTGGGGAGAGGTCTGAGGAACTACAAAGACAGACAGAAAACAAGGGCTGTGGAAGTGCAGAGAACTCTGTGCTGAACCCAGAGCATGTTGCAGTACAGGACTTGCAGGGACGGAAGGAGAACCAGGGAAGTTTTTCTTATGGGGAGAAGTCAAAGGCTGTAGCCTTAAAAACACTGGAATCCATTGAAGAGGAACTGGAGGCTGGACCACTGTCCTCAGGACCCGCTGAGGAGCATACAGAGCCCTCCGCTCTGCACTCCCCGCAAGAGGCAGCTGCTGGGGCACCAGCTCCTAAAGGTACAGCAGCTGGTGTGGGTGTGTCAATCTGTTTGGGAGCATGGGTTTAAAGCAAAGTCCTTGAGGAGTACCTTTGCTGGGAGGCTCTGAGGTAATAGCACAAACTACAGGGGAGTGATTAAGTTGGTTTTTTTGTGGCTTGAAATCAGCTTTCTCGTCACAGGTGGGGTTTTTGTTTAACAGTTCTTTGCAATTTTACATTGGTACAGAACAAAGTTCCAGTGTAAGACTTTTAATTCAGTTAATCTGATGGCTGGTGGCCTCCAACCACCACATTTATTGTGTGCGCCTTATGTTGCACACACTGGGAGCGCAGGAGGAGAGAGCGTTGAGCTGAGCGAGGCTTTAGGAAGGTAGCTGAGGCAGGAGGAAGCAGCAGTGGATGCCACAGTAAAACACTAGCTGTGTAATGTGACCTGCAGATCAACAAATGTGTGCTGGTAACAGATTGAAGCACCAAACTGCAGAGGTGAGGGATTCCCCCGCTCTTTCCTCCCTTCCCCTCTGGCAGGCTTTCCTCAGCTTGGTTATGTTTCAAGTAGGAGCTGTTTAGCTTGAGCAGGAGAGCACAGAGAAATGAAACATCTACTGTCAACTCAAACGATGTGTTTCAGCAGGCATCGCCCAGACTTCTTGATGCCTGAGTTCCTGTGCTGGGGCTCTGCTCCTTCAGAAGGAATTGAAGAGACCATCCAGGTCTCTCTGCCTTTTGCACCAGCCTGTGGGCAGGTGATGTGTAACCTCGCAGGCACAGTGTTGGCTTTGCCAGGCTCTGCTGAGGCTGGAAAGCTGTAGCTGGATACGCAGATCACCTGGAGGAGCATGTGCGTGGCGGGGGCGGGTGAAACACACCATTCCAGTTCCACAGCTCTCATTCCCTGAGACCCCTGGCTAGAAAAATTACCCTTCTTGAAATATGAGTGAGGATCCTGAAAGGGTCGCAGGCACCAAGCCACAGTGCTAGAGCATGTCTGACCCTGTGGAGGGGCAGATCAAGAGCTGGTCACCTCGGGACAGGCTGCCAGCATCCTGGTCCTAAATGGTGTGGATAAGAGCCTCTGCCACCACTGTAGCCCTGCTCCATTTGGCTGCAGACACAGCTCCTTGCTCAAGTGTCCAAAAGTCACTCCAGTGGCTGCTTGTTCAGTGTTCCCGTCTCTTCTGTCTAAAATTAGCCCGGTCCAGTGTGTGAGATAATAAGTATGATGTTCTCGCTGCTCCACAGGACGAGTCTTGGCCGCTGCTGCGGGTTTCAGCAGTGATAGGCCCCTCTGGGGAATGTGTGCAGTTTGTTTTAATGAAAGACAGTTTAAATGTTCCTGGGGATTTGGCTGAAATCGGTGACATTTGTGGCCCAGTTCTGATGATGTTAAACTTGGACATTGCAGTTAGCCCCCCCTGCCCCTGCTGTTATCTTAGCATTTGTAAAGCAGAAGAAACAACCTAAATCACCAGAAAACCCCCCAAACCAACCAACCAACCAACCAACCTCTTTAAGGCACAGGGCAGCTCAGATATCTATTAATGCTGAGAGTATTTCTTAAATGCTATGGCTGGAGCTGTAATAAGCTTGATCCATTCAATTATGTTTGATTGCTTTGAGATCCAAAGGAGCCATCCCCTTATCTAGTCCCATTAAAGCCTCAGAGATGTTATAATAAGATAATTCAGGGATTAAATTACAAAATGAAGCAAATGTCCTGCAAATGGACTTTTCTCTTCCAGCCAGTCAGTCTGTAGGCAAGTTAAATTCTCTAACTGGGGTTGGGGTCCTTTTGCTCCTGTGATTGGAAATGGCAGAACTCAGAGATTATGTCAAAATATACATTCAGAACAGGGGCATCTGAGGGGGCTGTGCCTGCCCCTTAACTCTCTCCCCTCCCTCCCATTCCCAGTGAGCTGCTTTTCTGCACAAATATGATTTAGCTTAAAGATTTCGAGGCAAATGCGAGCTGGTGACTTAAAACTTACCCTGGTTCCATTCCCAGATCATGTGGCTGCTGGTTTTCCTGAATGACTAACTTGAAATGAAAATGAATTTTGAAACTTTGCAGCTCTGGAGAGAATTCCTCTATTTTTGAGGGCGGGGAAGTATCTTGATATTCAAGAAATGGGCTGAAAAGCCACGCTGGGGCATATTCAGCAGCACCTGTTAGGGCGTTCCGTTCCCGCTGCCTGTTACTGGGTGATGTTAGCAGAGATGATTCTGGTGCTGGGGCAGTTTGCAGGAAAAATGCTAATGCCTCTTTGAAATGCACACAAGCAAATCCTCCTCTACCACTTCCTTAACCTCGGGGAAAGGTGGAACCTGCAAACACGGCAAATGCAGCTGTCCCAGTTCTCCATTTGCTTTTTGATGTAATCCTCCGCATTCTACAATTTCCGCTTTAGTAAGTGCCTCCACCCCGGATTGCACAGAACAAACAGTGTGCTTGGGCCTCTTCGGGAAGAGGAGGGGTCTGTGCTTCAGAACCGGGCCTGAGAAGCTCAGGAAGGGCTTTGTTTGGACAAGATGTACGTAGGCTGGAGGCTGCACAGCTCCAGTGAGGTTTCCCTCGGCTCCAGTTCCAGGACTGTGTCTGGTGGGCTGAACAAAATGCTTCTCTTCTCATGCTTTGTGCTGCTGCTGCCTTGTTCCGAAGAGGGATCCAAGGCAGGGCGGCCACATCCATTTATGTCTTTCTCTTGCCCTGGTCTATATATAGCGATGTTTCCTTTCTTGTCGTCTTTAAATGCCACCTTTTGGTCGTCTTTGCAGACTTTCTTTGTTTACTGCAGATCTCTCTACTACAAACTGTGGGGTTCTGCTTATTGCCAGCAGCTCCTTGAGGAGTCTCTGATTCTGTGTTCTCCTAGAAAGTCTGTCAGCCCTTAATGGGAAACCTTTGGGGCACAACTCGCATGACTCTGATCTTCAAGATCCATCTATGGCAGATCAGCGCCTCTCTAAAATGCTGCTTCAGGAAGATCTAGCCGCATTGTCCCGAGTGAATGACGACTGGGATGTGGAGGCTGAGGTACAGCGCTGAGCTCTGCTGCGTCCCAGGCCTGTGCTGAGCCCTGAAGCCATCGCAGCAGCTCCATCACAGCCTTCATGGTGCAGAGCTCCCAAGCCCCTCCTAGTTTCCCCCTGTTGCCGGGTCATTTTGCGCAGTGAGCCATGCCGCCATTGGCACTTCTCTCACCCACTTTAGCAATTTTGAAAGTAGTTTGGGCTGAGCCTCAACCTGTAAATCTCCTTCACTGCTAAAACTTGTATTGAAAGCCACTTCAAGGACTGCTTTGTTCCTGGTCCTGCTCTTTAATGAACTATTGGAATCTGTTAGTAAATAAACTGAGTCAGGTGTCAGCGTTGTTGATGCAGCAGGAAGGTAGGACGGTCAAAGGCAATTTTAAGTAGCAATTAAAACATCTGACTTCATAGCGAGCAAATAAATACTCCACTCTTCTATTTTCCTAAAAGGTTGTTTTTTTTTCTTGGTAGTTATTGAGGTATCGGAGTTTTTGGCAAAGTACGGCTTTTTCTTTATCCTGCCGAACTGTGGGATAGCCTAGCTGTGTCCTCAGGATGCTAAATATGTGTTGTTGAAGATGTATTCTTGGCTTCTAAGTCTTATAATGTTAGGAAATGGGGAATAATACTTCTTACGTGGAAGGTATATGTATAATATTTTTCCTCCTTTCCAGCTACTTTTGCATTGAAACTTGTTAAAACTATCATGTAGCAGCTAAGATTTTAGAATTACCTGGTTCTGATAAGTTATACTTTAGAGCTGAGGTGTCAGGTGAAGGAAGCATTTTCTCCAGTTCTCAAGCAGAGCTGATTGGTGTAATCATCCTGTTCTTCAGGATTTTAAAATAGGGTTCTGACTTCCACATTCACTGTTAAAGAAGTCTGGACGAGCAGAACAAGGTCCCTCTGGCTAATCTCCAGCTGATTTCTCAGCCTCGACTTGACTTCATAGTCTCAGGAACTAATCTGGAAGTGCTGTTGGGGGAGTCATTCTGCTCCGATGGAGCAGCTTTCCCTGTCAGAAGCTGGTTTATCACTTCAGTGGGCTCGAGTGGCTGGAGCTCAGCCAGGGAGCTGCCCCGTGCCAGACTTCCAGGCTGCGAGCAGGCGTGGTCTGCTTGATAGGTTACCTTTAAAAATAACTTTGACTACAGTAATCCTGATCTGAATCGAGGTTTGGTAACCTGCAAATGTCACAATAAATGGTTAATGTTTTTAGAATTACAGTAGTGTTAGTGTTAGAACCAGTTTTGGAACAGGCACGCTGCTGGCACAAGGACTGGAGGAGCTGCAGAGTGCTGGGGTTGGGGGCACGTCCCTCCCCAGTCTGCTCCTGACCTGGGATCTTTTGGGTGGAGCTCTGCTCAAGCTTCCGACTGCTGCTTGTCTTTCAGGGATGGTGTCAGAAGGGCCAGGAACGAGAAAAGAAGCAGCTGGCACAGATGTGTTGAAACCAGTGAGTAAAGTCAGTGCCCTGGAGGAAACCTCAGCAGCTGTTAGTCCCCCGCCATCCCCAGTTCCTGGGCCTGCCTGGGGTGGTCGGTCTGCACCTACCATCATCAAGGATGTGAACCCAGAAGTGCTCCGGAGCGGAGTTGCCTACCTGCCTGGTGAGTAGCAGAGCCAGAACGGCTCTGGGGAGCGTGGTTTGTGGGAGGGCAAGGGAGGTGAGCCTCTGCATGCACCGCTGTGGACTGCTACTGGTTCCACTTCTGTCACCCCAAACCTCTGCAGAAGCAATGCTTCTTGAATCCCTCAAAGTTTCTGGACAGGACAGATAGGAAGTAGAACTTGCCTCTCGTGGAAGTTGTGTTAACTCCCAGGAGTCTCAGAACATTAACCAAGCGTGCGTGAGTCAGAAATGTGTGGTCTGCGGGCTCACACCAGTGGCTTGAGAAGAGTGAGGGTGCAGCTAATGATGGGCTGGTGGGCCTGACATCAGCCCTGGTTGAAACAATAGGAACTTGATTCACGTGGTAGGTAATTAAAGAACGGGAGCGTTGAAGATGCTGTTTGACGGTGCTCTCGTAAAACCAGTTTTATTCTTGGTAATTAGAAGTTGGGGTGATTAGATGTAGCTGCCTAGATGTAATAGATTTTGAGAAAACATTTGATTCCATGACACAGTGTTGAAAGGGATCTCCCAACAAAGGGTGGATGAGCAATGGGTGGGGTAAACGATAGCGTAGCTAAATAGCAGGTGAAGGAGGGAGGACATATCAAGGGAGGACTTCCCAGAATTGTTCTGCTGAGATCAGTCATAGGTCAAACGTTATTCAGTGTTTGCATCTGATATGGCAGCGAGTGCTGCAGGTAAAACTTCTCATGGGACAAATATTGGCAGAGCGGTGAGCAGAGCCAAGGCTGTTGGACAGAGCAGCCCGACTCGCTTGGCCCATGCAAGAGGGCTCTGTGTTTCACCAAATATGAAGGAAAGCAGAGGAAGTGAGATCCACCTTGCCAGAGCAAAACAGGCATTTGACAGCGTCTGTGTGGGCTTGCTCCCTTCCACAGCCAGCAAGAGGGTTGTCCGGCACTGGGCAGGGAGAGAGCTACGTTCAGTCAGCTCATATATGAGCTGAAAATTGGCCAGGGAGCGGAGAAGAGGTCAGGCAGAGCTGTGCAGTGTGGAGAAATTGGGAAGGAGAGCAGGAAGGCAGCACAGTGACTTCCCACTAACTCCGTGCCAGGGCTGCAAGGCCAAGGTTGACCTCAGATGTGTGAAGGGAAGGGGATGACTAGCCAGGCTAAGAACATGATCTTCCGTCTGTGTACTTGTTGGTGATGCCTCTCAAATTGTTTGGGCTTTTTGGATGCCGTTGTTCTGAAGGAAATGGTGAGTATTGGGGGTGGTGCTGAAAAGGGCGACAGCCCTTTCTGGTAACTGGATTGGATGGCTTATGGCAAGAGCCTGGAAGGTGGTTTGTCTCATAAGGTGAGAGAGAATGAGGTAAAAACACCTTTGTGCAGGGAAGGAGGAAAGGGATGTAAGACTTTGCCAGTCTTCTGGAAAAAGGTGAAATGAGAAACCAAGTGCAGGGCAGAGCTTTGGTTCATTCAAACACGGAACTTTGCCTCGGTAGGTAAACTGTCAGAACAGACTCCAGGGGAGCATTTCTGATCTTCTGATCTGCTGATGGGGTTGGATCAGCAGCTGAAAAATTGCAGGGTTTGAGAGAGAGGTCTTGGAGAGAAGCTCATAGTCCCTGCTGCTGTGGAAATCTGACTGTGTGATCTAATGCTCTAGCTGTTTCCTTTGTCCCGGTACTGTCCAACTGTTAAACAAGACAATGAGATCGTAATTCCGTTAGAAAGGATAACTTCTATAATGAAAAGTGAATAGGAGTTAATAAACTAGTAGCTGATGGAGTTAGGAAGAAATTTTCTTTTCAAGAGAGTTTCTTTCTGTGTTCTGTTTGTGAATCATCCGGCCATGCTACTGTTGGAGACCTGGCCCTGGTGGCTGCGATCAGTTTTTTGACCTGCTCAGGCAATTCCCAGGCTGCTATATGGAAGTTCAAGGTTTAATTGAGTTCTGGTCGTGTCCAGCCTCCCTGATGGAGAAAAGATGTTGCTTTAGAGTAAGAAAGATTTTACTGAGCCTGGTTATTGAGCCATTTTTCTGGTAATTGAGTGCTTTGCGGGTTTTATTTTCCAACGGTCCCCTTAGCTTGTGACACAAGGTATATTAGTAATGTTTTTCTAATTTCTTTCCATCTCTCTGGTTTTGCAGTGACCAGAATACACTGTTTCAAGAGTAATAAAACTCCTCCTGAATCACACAGACAATGAAAGGTTTTTCCCTCCTCTTAGCAGAAGGAGCTGTGTCCCAGTCCTGGTCCCAGGGAGGGAGAAAGCCCTGCTTCTGAACGATGCCCATCTGTGTCTGTGGCCCTTACTCAAGTCACAGCCTGGTGACAGATTGCCATCACACCAGGGCAGTTTTCTGTGCCTTGGGCTGTCCATCTGTATCTGTTTTACCTGTCAACTCACATGCTTGTCCCTGGGATGGGGAGAGAGGTGGTCCAGGGCAGTACCTCCTGTGGTAGCAATAAAAAGAAGCCGTGGAAAGACGGAGCTTTCTCTAAGCCTCTGGGTTTGTCTTGTGCTTGGGATTTTTCCTTCCTCTGTCTCATACGATTCATATGTCAGGAAATGGCTCCTTTTCATGTGAATTTCTTTTCACACAATAGAGGTTCTCCAGATCACTTACCATCCTGGTGACGTGGACAAGCACGGGGTGCTGGAGCAGGCTCCCTCCACAGGCCTGGCCTGCTTTTGAGAGGTAGAGGCAGTGCTGGCTCTCAAGTGCTGTGTCTGTCTGCTCTCTCCTCTCCTTCACATCTGGAGAGGAGGCTGGGCATGACTCCAGACATGGCACTGCCACATCCTTCTCTTTGGAGCTCTTGGTGCACCTGGTGGCTAAAGCCTGAAGCCAGACTGTCACTTAGTTTTGGGAGCTCACAGGGTGGTGTGGTTCCTGTGATAAGCCAGGTCTTTGGGCTTTTGGAAAGCAGAGAGCGGAGAGCTGCTGTCCTGGCTAACTGAAGCAGAGGGGTTTCTCGTTCCTCAGCATATCACACCTTGGCCATGGTACCCATACTGTGCCTTGTCTACTCCCTCGGCACCGAGCAAGCTCTGAAATTACTGAAAGCCTGGCACTGGCTCTGCCCATGTTGGAGCAAGAGTGTGCTCTGGGCTGAGGACTCTGCAGCCCCAGAGGAGATGCTCCAGGGCTTTGCTCCAGGAGGGAGATGTCTGGGTACGTGCTAGGCTCAGCGCGCCATCTGCATGCTTAGGTTCATTGGGTAGCGCGTGTTGGTCTGCAAACCTGTCCGTGTTCTCTCTGACAGCAGTGTGGATATTGCAACAGAAATGGGGGTGAGGTTATCTTGGGTTGAGGAGTTTCTTGTTTTTCTCACAAGGTCGGGTATTTGTTAGCCAACTTCAGCTGTGTTTTCTGAAGAATGTGTGTTTGGGTAGAAGAGAGCTGTCCAAATTTAAGACTACCATGATAGAAAGACACGCAGAGCTCAGCATTTGGGCACTTCGGAAGTGAGTTTATAGCCTACCTCAATCTGCAGCATACCCTGTGTTGAGTTCTGTGGAGCATTTCCAGGAAGATGATGGGTGGCAGTAGGGGAACATGAGGCAGTCACACCTGGAACCAGGCTCTGCTGACTTCCTTGTGTGACATTTTTTCCCTCCCTCTTTTTACAGGTACCAGAGATAAATCAGGACGTGCGGTGGCCATAATAACCACGAGGAACACAGCCTGGTTGAATCCCCACTGCAACACCACCGAGCTCGTACGCCTCCTCCTGTACCTGCACAGCATCCCAAGGTTTGTGACACTCTTTCGGCTAACAGGGTAGACTCTGCTGCTGTGTCTGCTTCACCTTTTGGTGGGGTGGAAACAGAGGCAGGGGGTGGAATGGGTCAGCTTTATTGGCCTAGGAACCTGATCCAGATAGCCCTGAAACTGTGCAGGTGGGGATCTCCTGCCAGGGTGAACTAGCTCGTGTTCAGCAAGCACTTGGGCTGTTCTCTACTTGCCTTTATCACATTGTGTGCATAAGTTAGGTATGTCCTAACTGTTCGTACCACTAGGTATGTCCAGGCTGTTCGGGTTTTCCTTCACTAGCTCAGAAAATGGGATTTGGGAGCTGTGATGGGGCAGTCATGAAGTAGCTCCGCGATACAGTGTTGTGACATGATATTTTAGAGCCAGGCCTCCAAGCTGAGGGGGAGGGAGGATCTGCAAGGGTTGAGAAAATCTGCCTCGATGTCT
Source organism: Bucorvus abyssinicus (assembly GCA_009769605.1). Classification (NCBI taxonomy): domain Eukaryota; kingdom Metazoa; phylum Chordata; class Aves; order Bucerotiformes; family Bucorvidae; genus Bucorvus; species Bucorvus abyssinicus. The sequence continues at coordinate 2,439,130 of CM020040.1, forward strand.
GGCTGATGATTGTTCTTGGAGTCTGCAGGCTGGAGTTTGCTGCAGCTACTCTGGCTTTCACTACGAGACTCTTCCCCCCCACAAGCTCATCTCAAGCTCTACAGGGTCTTGGTTTCACTTTTAGATGATTAAACTAATAAGAGGTAAAGCTAACTCTGTTAGTGGTTTATTTTTGTGTTGAAGCCTTTAAACCAGTGATAAAGGGAGCAGGCTTAACCCATGAGAAAGCTTCTGCTACTCAGGCTTTGTTTCTTATGCTTTTTCCTTCGAAGGTAATTCTGGGCAAGACAGACTTTGGCTCTGGTCTGTCCTGGCTGTTCTTGTGAGGCAGTATGGCCAAGACCAGCCTTGTCCCTGAAGGCAGTTAGGAAGGACGGGTTTTCCCATGTGGATCACCCAGAGCAGGTATTGTCACCTTTGCCATCAGTGAGATGTGCTCTAGGATTGGGAGAAATGGGAAGTTCAGGTGGAAATAGCAAAGGTAAAAACTGAGCAGTCCAGGTGGTCGTTTCCATGTATAAATTTTGGTTAGGAGAAGGCCGCCAGTTAGTCCCTGTCCTTACAGAGCCTCCACGTACTGCGTTTTTCACCCTGTCACAACTAGGGGTTCTGATTCCATAATCTTGTTGATTTTTTGTTGGTGACAAACGTGACTTCTTTTTCTCTGTCCTTGCAGACCAGAATGTCAGGCTTTGGGTCTGACTGTTCTTGTGGATGCTCGTCGCTGCTCACCGGTTCCTGCTCTCTTCAAGGCATTCAGCCTGTTGCAGGTGAGCCTGGAGCCTGGGCAGAGGAACACTTGCTGGCGTGGTTGTGTGTTACATCTCCATCTGCTGCTTGTGTCTCCATCTGCCTCCTGGCTTTCAGTTGGCTTTGGCAGGTGGAGTTATGCAAAGGCCTGTTTTAGGAGGATAAGCTGGACTTGTCAGATTGCAGACAAAGCAAAAAACATAAACAAGCCTAAGTTAGGGGAGACACCCCTCCTGATTTGCTTCCATCTCTGTGCTGGGAACAGCCTGTACCCGGGTCTAAATGCTGTCATGAATTATCGTGCGTGGAGATGTTATCCCCTGCACGGAGGGGCTGTGTGAGATACATGGGCATTTTTGCCCACCACGAAGAAAGGAGGAAGACAGGCCTCTCCCTGCTGTGGAGGGAGGGAAGGCCTGCCTGGTGGAGGAGCTCAGGCAGCTGTTGGGATGGCTGTTGGTCAATGATTGGGGTCAGACGTGCGGTAACTCTATATGGCTTCAGGTCAAAGGCCTTCACGTCAGTCACTTGGACAACAAGTGGTTGTGTTGCTCTGCGCCCCGATGGAAGCTGTCTGCTGCTGTTAGATGGCCAAGGGGATGCTGGGCTGAAGCTGTGACTGATCCTGTTTAAGCAGGTGTTGCTTTTACATCTGAGCTTAAGTCTCTTGAGACTTGCACTCTGCAAACTGGATCAGGGCAATGCCTTAATGAGCTGGTGTCTCTGTGGTTTATGGGCTTCGGTGCCACATCTGAGGGCTGGGGCTGAGTCAGAGGTCTGTCCTCCTGCTTCCTGGGCTGGGTGGAGCTGTGAGCTCTATCAGCATGCTCCTTCTCTGGTGCAGGGCTGATCTGGTGCCCTGCTTGGTTCTGCAGAGGTAATGAGCTTCTCTTTTCTTCTGTGCTGTGCCCACATGGCAGTGGGCTTGCTAAAGCTTTGGAGCATGTCATCGCTTGTGGCTGCATGGTCATGTCTTAGTGGGATGATTTGGAAATAGCAACATGTTGAGCCTGTCCCCAGTCTCATACAAGCATGGCAAGAATAAAGCCCTTCTAAGCTTGTTTCCTACGCTCGGTAACAAGGGAGGGAGGGGATGCTTTTTGCAGTGCCTCTGGAATATCCCGCTGTGGTGGTTGTTTGGCTCTGAGCACCTCGTTATCAAGGTGGTGCAACGATTAGTTACCAGGGATTAATGTGCTGCAAGACAGATTGCTGGAGCTGCGTGTGTGCTCCAGGTAACACCGACTGACAGGTTGATTACTCTGCCTGTGGTTTTCCAGTCCTTACCCCGGCTCTTCTGCAGCATCCATGGATGAGACCTCTTCAGCTAGCTCAGCATCTGGTTACGGTGCAGGAATATCCCCCTGGCTCCTCTCAGCCTTTTGGAGCTCCTTGCTGTTTACCTCTGATCCCATGGCAGGACTCTCATCTGCTATTAGACAGAGAAACACAGAAAAGTGGCTGTAACAGCAGTGAGTCAAGCTGGGCTCTCTGGAGTGCAATGGGGTGTGCTGGCCAGAAGCACAGGCTGTGTGTTGTGCCTGTAAGCTTCCAGAACCGTCATCTTTTTGGGGTCCATTCAGAAATCCCTGATGTATCTCCTAGTGTCTCTTATCTCTGGAGCTCATTTCTCTGCTGTTCTGCTCTCCACTCCGACAAGGTTTTAGTTACTTGACTTTTGTGAAGCCTTCTGTGATCGTGTGGGTGGACTCTGTTAGCTTTTGAGATTCAGTGTTGCTTGTTCAGCTTTGAAGGGACGTTTTCCTTGCTCAGTTCTGAAGGCACATTTTCTTCTGGAGCAGTGAGGAGCAGCACTGCTTCGCAGTGGGTGAGTACAGATCCAATGACCTCATGCAGAGTCCCTTCCTGCTGCAGTGCTCGGATCTGTTAACCCTGGAGAGCCTCCCTGGGGAGGGAAGACTTTGATCCCACAGGTTTCTGGGTCAAGATCTGTCAGTCTGAGGAAATACTTACTCCACTCTTGCATCTTTCCAGCATAATCGTGTGAGCGGAGTTTTAAAGCGCCAATAAACAGCTTTTGGTGCTTACAGGTAGCTCTCCCTACAGCACTGGGACACTGTCAGTTGCTCTGCCCAGACTCATCTGGTGAACTGGTGAAAGCTTCTCATCCTCTCTGCCTTCAGCGTGGAGGCAGTTGTGCTCTGCCAGACTTTGTTCCCCCCTTCCTTTTTAGACTGTGGGTGGCTGGGAAATCCTGTCCCAGCCAGCACCGGGAGCAGGGGCATAGTGCCATGGCAGACCTAACTCAGGAAGGAGCAGGAGGAACTCTGGCAGCTCTGTATGAGGTGAAGGGAAATGCTCAGGGCGTACTTGCTGCAAGAATAGATCATGCTTGTTCCTGTGGGAAGCTGCATAGTGATGCTTTGGAGCAAGGTTTTTTGTGTTGGTAAATGCTGCGATGATGTTTGGTCACAAGATGGTCCCCAGTGAGCTCTGTGCTGGGGAGCCTGTCCCCAGGTCAGGGGGACTGTCCCTGGGTGTTTGGGCACTCTTCCATCTGCACAGGCACTCCTGGCAGCCTGGGCTTCACGCTAGGCCAGTGTTGTTAAATCTGGCCATGGGCTTCCATTTGGGTCAGGAAACCAGAAGACTGTTTGAAACTTCAGTCTGAGAAAGATGGAAGAAAGTATCTAATTATCCTTTTAAATAATAATAAAAGGGCAGGTATTTACCCTGGTTGATGCCCCTCTAGTCTTCACACTGTGCCTGTTTTGGGAGGTGAGGAGTTCACTTACATGTGCAAGACTCTGTTTCTTTGCTTGCAGATAGCTGGCTTTGTTAGCAAAGGTGGTAGGAGATTGCAGAAAGCTGCAGGAAAGCTTCCTCAAGCAGCATCCTGCTGCTTCCAGCGCTGCCCATCTCCCGAGGCGCTCCTGTAAACTGTTGAGTCAATCTGGATTGCCCCATCGGTGCTGGATGAGACCGACTGCTCTTCAGCTGCTTAAAGAAAAAAATATGGTGAAAAATACTTGATTTCTTTGGAAATATTCCTACTTCTCGGACTGGAAAACCCTGAACTTCTCCCCTGACAGGTTTATTTGTGAATGGTGTTTTGGTTTCTGTTTTCAGGAGTAACAAACAAGCAAGCAAGTCTCTTGGCTGTTGTTGTAACATCGTGTTACACCGTCACTACCTTTATCCCTCACTCAGATTGCACGTCTCGTGACTCTTGAAGAGGGGTTGTGAAAGAATAGATTTAGTTATTGCCATGATCTGTCTTGAAACTGTGGCCAGTCTTCATCTGTCAGTATTTTATAGCAGAGGAACTCAGAGCTGTTGATACAACTTTAGTAAGTACACCCCCATCCTCTCTTCAGATAGGCTTCAGTATTTACCTACTACAGCTCAATTAAGCAACAAATTCTTCTTGGCCTCTTGATCAGTGTTCAAATAACAGTGAAAGTGTGAATAATTTTCTCTGGAGAAGGGGCGGTGAGAAGACTCAAACCTCTCACGTTTGGGAGATGTTTCAGTTGGGGTTTTTTCCTGCCTGTTCAAAAGGATCCTGTTTTAGGCCTACATGAGAGAAAAGTCTTTTCCTCTGCTCTAGAATCTCTGCTGCTGCTTTCACTTGCAGAAGTGGGTCTCCCTGTGTGGGCTTTGTTTCGTGTTTGCTATGCTGAGCCCAGTGTCAGGTGAGGTGGCTCAGTCCCTGCTGGTCCACTTGCCTCCATGTTCCAGCTCTGCTGCTCCAGTCAGATATTTAACCCCAACCACAGCTAGAGCCGTGTGTTTTAAACAGGTTTCCCTGCTGTGCAGCACGTTCCTTGCAGCTCCAGCAATACCAGAAAGGATTTGTTGCTTGACAGTTTCCAAGGTCTTGCAGAGGCAAAGACCATCTAGGAGTCATCATGGTGGGATGGCTCTTATTTAACTGTGTGGAATAACAACTTATACTCACTATCCTGGTCCTGGCGTCGAGTATACAGCGGGTCCTGTCTCTGTGGTCTGGACCTTTCTGCTGTGTTTCCCTCTTCCTGCTGTCGCTAGCTCTCACTTCCCTGTAGAGTGCTTCTGTAACTGGAGAGCTGCTCCTGGATCACCGGGTTTGAACCACAGCTGCCAGACATCCCTTGTCTTTGGAATTTCTGTCGGTTTAACGGTAGTGACAGGATGTAAGTCCTTGATTGTGAGTTGGCAGTAAGTAAAAACGACTTTTTTGGCACTGGGGGGGTGTGTGGAAAAACCCGACTTCCTTTCAGTTAGAAGTGACCAGGGAAGTTATGAAGAAAAAACTTGGACATGGAACATGGTTCTTTTTTTTTTTTTTTTTTCTTCTTTCCCCTGACACATTTCCCCGAGTAGAGTGTTTTTAGTACAGCCAAGACCTGTCTTCTTTCATCACTTCCTTAAATACTGTAGGACCAGTTGATCTGAAGCAAACTACCTTGAGGTCATAGCCTTGGTGCTCTGTGGAATGGCCTTCCCTACCCTAGTGACTGCCTTCGGGCTCTGAACCGTGTGCAAACCCGGTACAGTACCTTCTCCTTCAGCAGATGGGTAATGGATTTACGCTCTGTTCTCTTGTAGGACATAGATCCTCACTGTGTTCATGGAGTGCTGCTGCTGGTCGAGAGAGATCTGACTTTTCGGATGGAGAAGCCACCAGTGGGACAGGTAACGGAACCTTTCACCCGGCATTGCTGGGCAGCTCTTGGTATCCTTTATTTAACTCTCCGAACAGCGAGTTCTCTGTCCGCCAGTGCATGTTTCTTCTCATATGAAGTGTCTGCAGTTGTCCTCTGTATTTTATGGTTGTGGTCTCTTACAGGTGTGGTATTTATAGGGTTGTAAAGTTCATGCAAGTTGAACAGATCTCTGTCATGCTCTGTTTATTGCTAAGTCCATCAGTGACATTTGCACCATAATTATGTCGGTCTGCTGGGGCCCTCCAGACACAGGGCGTTTGTTGGGAGCTGTACGGAAGAGCCCTGCACAATTAACAGTAATAGAGATGCTTTTCACGATCTCCTGTTCACAAGGGGGGAAATTCCTTGGTCAGGAAGAGGTCATATTGCAGTTGAAATGTCTGGGAGGACTAACAGGAGGTGCTAATAGAGGAGGGGAGACCCATCACAACATCACTGAGTGCTGGCAGTAAACCTGCCTTGGACTTCCAGAGCTGTATCAGAAATACAGCTCTTGGCCACTCTGTGGTGAGTGACTGACTAGAGCTGAGGGATCTCCCTCTGCTCTATGACTGTTATAAACCACAAGAGTGGACTGCAATTCCATGCCTGATGAAACCCAGTTGACTTCAGAGTAGGCTGGGACCTCCCTTTTGGCTCTTGTGGCTGCAGACATTGTGAATAGCATCAGGTTTGCTGGGGTGAGGGGTGTGGGGGTGTGTGTGATACCCCAAAAGGCTAAAGGATAACAGATGCTATTAGACCATTTCCTCCTTGCCCCCCTATGGCAGGATTCAAAGTGAGAAAGGGGGCTGCAGGCATGTGTGTGGAGAGAGAGCTACAGAAGATGTTAAACACACTGAACAAATCCACAGGGTGTGGGAGGGAACAGAACGAAGGCTCAAAAACATGGGCATGCAGGAGGAGTTGGAAGTATCATCACTATTTTATAAGGAGGTGGAGCCTTCACAACGTGTGTGTGTGTGTGTGTGTGTGTGTGTGTGTGTCTGTGGCGGGGTTAAGTGTCTGCACCTGAGTTTCTGTGTCTGGGCTGGCTTCCATATACCTGCAGGAGCACTTGGGTGTTTCTCTGCTGAGTATAAAAATGCTCTGAGGTCCTCCAGACTCACAGGAGGCAAGTTATCTGTGTCAAGCTGCAGGAAGCACTTGGAGCAAAGACCTGCTCTGAGGAGCAGGGTGTTAAGGGTAGGGCAGCAGCTCCTCCCTGAGACTGTTTTTCCAGGAAGTGAGATGGATAAGCTGGGGCTGGATTTAACCTCTCAGACTCTCCAAACAAATGCAAATTGCAGCACAACGTGGGAACGTGTGAGGGAGTTGCTCTGCTTATACTGGGAGTTACGGGCTCTGGAGAAGGCTGGCTGCTGCCAGACTTCCATCACAGATGTTCTGCTTCGTGAAAGGGCGTGTTGTGGCCTGCACTCCCTCAGGGCTCACCCACTGAGCTCCACAGCAAGCTGCTCTAAGAGTCAATTGATATTTAGGGTTTTTCCTTCATGTTGTAGTGATATTGCAGATATACGCTGTGTTTCTCTGCAAGATAAAGAAATAAAGGTTGCTGGCTTCGTTAAGCTTCCCCTCCTCCCCCAATACTCACACCCTAGTGCAAATGTGCTTTTCTTTCTTCTGTTCCTGTGCAGTTTGAACTTCTCACCTCCATGAAATCCCTCCATAAACACATAGACAGCTCCCAGCTGCCTCTAGAACTGGACGGAACCTTCCCTTATTGCCACCGGGACTGGCTGAGCTTCCGCATGGTGAGTAGGATGTCATGTATGCTTTGGTATCCGAGAGAAGTGGCATGGCAACGGAGCTGAAGCAAGAGGGAGCCTGTCAACAGCTGAGCTTACAAGCATTGAAAGTCAATTGTTCCTGTAATAGCTGTGTGTGCAAATGGATCTCTGTTATCAGAAAAATTCTGTCCTCATAAAATGGGTGCACGCCGTGACCTATTGGCCTGACTGCAGGAACTAAAATTTTAGGTTTTAGCTCATCTGCTTGAACTGCATTAATTCTTCCCTTCAAAATATGGTCAAATCTGAAACTGAATCCTGTTTTGTTGTGATATGCAGTGGCACTTTGGTTATACTTGGAGGGTTAAGGGCATGTCTTAAACTCTTCTCAGGGAAGGTGTTAGTGTCATGTTGCCGTTGAACTAACAGGCAAGAGCTTGAGCATAATAAAGATAGTCAGATCATGTTGGGTTTGGAGCAGGTCCCCCAGACCATGCTAAGAGCTCCTCGATAAAAACCACAGTCCTTGCAGGAGTGAAGCTCAGGAGCTCCTCATAATCAGTTTAGAGACTTCCAGGAACATCTTTTTTCCTCCTTTAGCTGTAGTCAACTTATTTACCAAAGTTGTCATCAAGAACTCTTTAGAAAGCAGCTAAACTAAAAATACAGCCTGGGGGAGCATTGCATTCCTCTTTTGAGAGCTGGCCATGTGAGGCGAGGAAACGAAAGCTCCCCAGCAGATTCCACCTTGGTGAATCTCAGGCCTGAGGTAACAGCAGGAGGCAGAACCAGCGATGCATCTGTGCGGGTGCTTTGAGTACACCTGGCCTCTGTGCTCATCTCCAGAAGAATTGTGGATTAGGAGGTCTGCGGTGATCTGTACCCGGGTGCGGATTAGAGCCAGCCCACAGTGCTGGAGGCTGACCGCACTGTGGAAGTATTTGAGCTGACCCAGGCTGTGCCTCAGAGAGAAGGCACTGAAACTGCAGCACCCAGACACAGATCATAAAGCAGGTGGCCCTGGCAAAGGATGCTGTAGGCCCACACTGATGGTCTGTGCAGGTCTTTGCAGGCTGCCAGAAGTCTGCCAAAGGAGCATCTGTGGCCCCAAACATCAGCTCTGGGTGTGCTCACGCTACAGAGGGAGCGTACGTCCTGTGCATTGTGTGCTTGTTGAATCTTTAAAAGCTGTACGGAGAGAGGTTTGGCACACTGAGGACCAAATCTCTCTAAATCTGCACACAACTTGGCTGTCTTCATGTTGAGTTTGACTTGCTCATGCTGGCAGATGGCAGAACCACCTCCATGGCGATTCCATCGTCTTTGGGCTGTGAGCTGGCTGCTCAGAGTGCTGCGTGGCACACTGCACTTGAAGCAGGTTAAGATAATACCACGGCGTAGCCGGTGGCAGATGTCAGCAGAGAGCCTTAGCATGTGCCCAAGGTAAACTTACCTTTTCCAACCTATTGTAGAACCCACTTTTTAAACCTGCATCTGAAAGTGCTAGTATGAACCCATGCTGATGCAATAGAGGTACAGAAAACCTCATCCCAGTGCCTAGGGTTGAATTGGAGGTTTATTTGGCAGTGAGGAAGCAGAGAAGCTTTGCAAGAGGTTATGGATGACTTTTCTGGATGGAGTTGAGCAAAGCTGGAGAGCTGAGGCGCTGAATCTGTGCAGAGGAGTCCTGGATCCAGATCCAGATCCAGGTCCAGATCCTGGAAGGAAGGAGCATGATGTCAGACTACTTCTTGTTTGCACCTTGCGTCTTAACACGCCAAATGTTGCCAAAGTTAGTGCAGGAATCAGTCTGTATGAGCTGCCTATTTATACCATGTGCTGTGTGTGAAAATGACCCTCAGCCCCTGCAGAGCTGCAGCTATGAGGCAAACAGCATTTCTTTCCTGTCGGGGTGAGCTCACCTGCATCCTGCCTGCGAGGCTGTCACTGCTGGGGCTGTTCCAGCACTCCGGGGAGGAGGGAGGTAGTGGCAGTGATGATCCAAACAGCTGCTTTTTGTTTTGTGTGCGGTTGTTTTGGAAAAGCTGTTTCTCCCTTCTCTGATTTCAGTGGCTAAAGAGTGGCATCAGTGTTCAGGCTTTATATCACTGACCTTTCTAAAAAGTTCTGTCTCATGAACCCCCGTGAAATGTTTGGGAGTTTTTCTCTTGTTCCCTGTCCCTCCCCCCAAGAGAGGAGGGATTTCAGATTTGTCAGTAGTTTAAGGTGCTTAATCATGGAAGCTTTCCAGTTTCCTAATCTTTGATTTACACTACTGTTGATATGAAGAGAAATTGTTTAAAAGTAGAGAAATTCCAAGTAATTGCTCCGGTTTATTCCCTCAAAAGTCATGCACGGTGACTCATCTTAGTGGGAAGCTACAAGAGATGCTGATAGTAGAAGAATGTGGGACTTAAGTGGGCTGATTTTCTTTTCTGTGAAGTGTGACCCATACAAGCCATGAGTGTGCAGGTTTGAGCTCTGCACAGAGGCCTTGGTACAGTGTGGTGCATTTGAAGACTCCGATGGGTCTCTCTGCTGATATAGCCTCCCCAAATGATAGAATTGAACCCTTGGGTTAATGGGTTTGATCCTCTCTTAATTTCTGTACTTGTGATCTTCTGCAAGCTGAACAGGCAGCTTTTGTGTCAGCCAGGAGGCACTAATCTCTGCCTTGGTCCTTTCTTCTTGTAGAAGCTGGAACATTTGCTACAAGGATGCCAAGGTGCTTGTGCCTTTCTCCAGGGAGCTATTAATAAAGTGGAACCTGGAAAATTGCCAGACAGAGCTGAGGTAAGTGTCCCTCGCCTCCTATCAGAGGTGGCCTGAGAAGAGAGCAGGAGGCTGGAGAGCTGCAGAAAAGCTGCAGCTTTGAGTTGCAAGCTGTAGTAGCGGGGTGTTCAGAGTGCTGTGTGGCGCTGCAGAGCTGTCAGAACAGCGGGACTAATAGAAGCTCATTCAAATGCAAGTGATAGAGGCTCTATGGGGTGTTGAAGCTGGTTCTCTGGTCCCTCAGCATCACCCAGAAGATTTCCTCTTCAGCGGTGCTTGTTGCTGACGGGTGCTTGTCCAGCATCCAGTTGTAGCAGCTCCACAGCTCTGTAGCTCGTACTTTGGTGTCTCCAGTACTGAGCCAACAGCAGGCTGGCCTAAATTGCCTGGAATAGAATTAGGTGGCAATGTAGACAGTGTTCACCAGGCCAAGGCTGGGCTGCGGTTCCAGCTTTGCTGCCTCCAGAACAGAAGTTTGGAAGTGGGCTAGAAGAGGGTACAAACACTGAGCCTGTATTGTTGCAAACGTTATCTTCCCCCGCTCTTGAGAAACTGCTGTACCCCCTCATGGTAGGAGGCTGCTGCCAGCTCTGTGCTGAGGGTCCCAGCAGTGGAAGGTTCCGTAGTGGCCTCTCTTGGCCTTCCTGCATACATGTGTATATCCATAAACCCTTCCTGTTGCCCAGGCCCACAGCACAGACCTGTGAGGATCTGTGCTCAGAGAACAGTGGGGGCCAGCCGGGAGTGGAAAATGAGGCTGGAAAGCTGTGCCCAGAAAATGGAGTGTGGACAGTGATAGGAACTGGTCTTCAGTTTTAGGCTGGTGGAGAAAGTATCGAGAGCGTAAGGAGTGCTGTTAATCACTTTGGGCTTGGCAGGCTTCACAGAAACAGCTCTCCTCCCTCTTTCCTGGGGTGGGCCAGGGTGAGATGTGGTTTGTGTGCGGTTGGGTGCTGGTTTTCACCAGTTCCCTCATTGCCTGTAGGTTGCAGTAACCGCTTCTCTCCCTCTTGTGATCCCTCCAGGAGGCAGCCGTGCTGCTGAGGAATTACAGGCAGCTCATGAAGAATGTTCTTGAAGACACACGGCTGGTCAGGCTGCAGCTGGAGGGGGGAGCGCTCCTGGCCAGGCTGAGGAAGGAGGAGTCTTGCGTCACCCTCACCCACGACTACAGGTGAGCCCTAAGAGTGGGAGGAGATGGAGGTGGTGAGCAAAGCACAGGCACCAGGAGTCTCTGGGAGATGCCCCATTGCTGGTGCAGGCCAGAGAGCAGCTCCGTGTAGTGAGGGCCTCTGTGGAAAACTGCAAAGAGAAAAGCATAATGACCGTTACCCTTCTCCTGACTGCGTCTTCCCCAGTCCAAAAGCTTGTCTAGGTGGATTCACTTAGCTGGCTAAAGTTCCTTTTCCAAGCCAAATCAGACTTATCTTCTAGTGGAAGAGGGCTGGATGTTTTGTGCACCTCTAAAACAGGAGGCTTGATGGGCGATGCCGGTGATGGATGTTTAGGACCAGGGTGTTATCGCTGTCTGCACTCCTTAGGCAAGGGGATTTCCAAGGACCTTAACTGCGAGGAATGCTTCTGGCTGCAGTGAGCTGCTCGTGCGTTGGTGCGGTTTGAACAAACAAACGTTCACCACCCGTTGGCAGGATCGGTGTGAGAAGCGGGGCCTGTGAGAGGCCAAGCTGTTTGAAATCCCCCACTCGTCCTGGTAAAACCTCTGGAGCCTATTGGCGTGTGAAGGCCTGGGAGCCCTGTGCTGTGCAAACAGTAGGGCAGAAGGACAGCCCTTGCACCCAGGAGCTTCTGGCCCGAGTGCGAGAGAAACACTGGCATGTGGGTGCAGACGAGGGTATAGCGGTGGGGAACGGCTCCGCCAAACACCCGGAAAAGAACGACATTCCTCTTTGAAAATGGAGCAAGTGGATCACAGCGCAAGTCACTACCTGTCACTGGGAGACGGGGGTTGGCTTTTGGTGCTGAGCGTGGGGCGTGTGGGGACGGGTGTCACTGTTTCTCTTCCCGCTTGCTGTGGCTCCTGCCAGCAGCTCTGGCAGCTGTGCAGACACAATTCCCTTGCTGAACTGGTGAAGTGCGCTTGATGCAATTCCATTCTGGCATGGAGCGGGGTGCAGATAACGCAGATTGTTGGGTTTTAGGTTTGTTTCACTTATTTTAAGCAACTTTAGGGTCTTGAGAGAGCGTATGGGCTTTCTGTGGTGTGGTTCTGAGCTCTGCTCACCCTGTAAGGGCTCCTGTGGTTATGGTTTTTCAAAGGCTTCTTTAATAGGATTACAGTAGTGTAGGGACAATATATTGTAGTTGCATGGAGAGGCAGTTGAGGTGTGTGGGTCCAACTGCGTTGTATTAATCACACGTCCATTGTTCTAGTGTTTCCTTCTTGCTTGTGGCACAAAAGCCTGGTCAAGCAGGGAGCCACGACTGCCAAGACATCTTAGTCAGAAGTTGAGGCCAGCTGTGAACAGGTAATGGTCAAGATGTGCTGGAAGGGCACATAAATGGAGGCAAGAATAGTAAGAGTATGGTTCTCTGTATTCTTAGCTCCTATTAGTTAAAATATGCCAACCAAAAGTGCAGAGCAGAAGGTAAAAAATGTGATTTTCTTTCTTAAGGGATAAAGACAGGCCCAGCTGCACCATCACCTTGGGACTAAACAAGCAAGAGATTAACTTGCTTCTTTGCAGGGGCCGTGTTTTGCCAGCTCTCTTAATGTACTTTCTTGCTTGTTTGTGGCTTCACGTGGCAAAAAGAATACCAGGAGGTGGTAAGAATGAAGATGGACCTGTCTGAAAGTGCTTGGCTGTGGGTTAGTGTGCTAAAAGAGGGGAGGGAGCAGGCGCCTGCTCTGGGCAGTCAGATGTTATCTGCCAAACACCTCTCGGGAGCACACAGCAAACAAGACTCGCTTTAGTCTTTGTTTAGTAAGGAGACTCTGCCCTTGGGGTTAGTGTTGGCCTGTGTCCCGCTCTGCCCTCCTGCAGAGCTGAGATGCCCTGGGGCTTGTTCCATGACACAGAGCAGTGGGATCTCTTCGGTGCTCATGTCTGACCCCGGCTTTGCTAAGCCGGTGACATAGCTCCTTTCCTGCAGGAGCTGAACTCATCCCACCAAAGGTGGGGTCATGCAGGAATGATGCTTTAAGAGCCTTCAGGAGTCCCTCCTGCATGGTCCCATCCTGAGAGATGCTTTAGCATCTCAGCAGGGACTACTCATTCTCTGTTCCTAGGATGACCTGACAAAGAGTCTCTACACTCCTTTTGCACTTTTGGACAGGAAATGTTTAATAAATGTGGTCTCTCTAATAAGTTACAGAGAGCTGGCTGGCAGGTGTATCTTTGGCTGCTGGATACCTTGTGTATTGATCAACCAACCTGTGGCTTGCGGGCAGCTCACTAAGCCCCTCGTGGAAGGTGGACTAATGGCCTTGTTTGTTTTGTGGTGGATTTTGAAGACTTCTCTGACGCTTCCATGGTAAGCCTGGAGAAGCTGCCAGGAGCCAGCAGCAGCTCTCACTGCAGTGAGGCAGTTGTGTGGGGCCGGACAGTAAGGCAGGGAGACTTTCAACGTGCTCTTTAGCCAGATGTTTTCCACTTGTGTTCTCATTATTGCTGCTCTTCCAGCGTAGCCAAGAGCTGGGAATGCTTGCCCAGACAGTGTCCAGTGATGCCTTTTGTCCTGTAGATACGCTGTGAGTCAGATATAAACATTTTATATTAATATAAAGATGATTTATACTAGCCGAACCAGACTACGCCTAGTGCACGCCTGGCCCTACCAGAGAACCTGTGAGCTTAGTGTGGCACGGGACTGGGATTGCATCATACTGGCGGGCCAGATAGCCACAAGACTAGATGGGAGAGCTGAAAGCGAGAGACAAACCTCAGAGGTGAAGGAATGACCAGGTCGAGTGCTGGGCTCTGTGCAACATGGACCCAGAAAAAGCAAAATCTCTTCTCCCCCATGCTCCTCCTCTGAAAAGCATTAGTGCTTGCAAGCTGTGAATAAGCAGCGTATAAATAGATGGAGGAGTGACTTCTCCTTCTGTTTGCGGAAGGCAGTGTAGTTAGTCTCTGTACTTTGAGGGTGGAGTGGCTAGAGCCAAGAGCTGGTTTTGTGAGCCGGCTATTTTCAGTGGCTTGGTGATCGGGTTGGAAGCCCTGGGTGGGGACCTGAGCTGAGCAGAGGTAATGGGCAGTGCGGAGCAGGCTTCCTGAGCAGCCAGGCTCCTGATGCTAGACCTGGCTCAATTACAGCCACAAAGAAGGTGAACTTGGGGCTAACAGGCTCCGCAGCTCTCAAGCTGGGCTTCCACACGCTGTTCTGCGGTGCTAGGGCCATGTGGAACTGTGGCCAGGGGGTTACAGATGTGTGCTGCTGTGGGGGCTCGTATCTGTGGCACTTTAGCAAGTCTGTTAGTAGCAACTTCTGGGGTGCTCCAAGGCAGGCCCATGGTGCTCCGCAGAGTGGCGTATGAGCTCCTTTCGGTGGAGAAAAGTTCAGCTAACAGAGGGTCATAGATAGGGGCTCCAGGAGGGCCTGGACAAGTGTTCTCTGAAGCTCTGGGGTAGAAGCAGAGAGACCAAGCTGGTCTTCCAAAACGTGGGGTAAGGGTAGAGGGGAGACAGGTGTCTGGTCCGTCAGTCCTAGTCTGGGGAGACCAGGAAGGATGGCGTTCTTGGTTTGTAAGAGGTGTGTGCCTGCAAGCTGGTGGTCATGACCAGGCACCCTCCACTGGGAAAATCCTTCCTGGAGGCACCACTGTCTTCTGCTGTCCTCTTTCTGTTTCCATCTGTGCTGTGGCCAGTTTGGTCACTCCTCTGTGTGTTTTGTACCTGCTTCAGAAGACATGGCCCTTGTGGCCCTCTCGTTGCTGCCGTTTTCCTGGTTGGCTTAACTCGTGCTTGCTCGTTTGCCAGCCTCTCCGGGAGCTTTGGGAACCCCTCACTCCCACAGTGCATGCTCCTGACGGGGCCTGCAACACGTATCTGCCATTAGCAGGGCCCTTTGCATGTTTCTCCTGGGGAACTAATCTTAAAGCCTTCATCTTTTGGTGAGGAACAGGCTCTCAGTTTACCTTGAAGTGAGGTGAAAAAACGTTCTGAAATCCTGCCCTCCATGACTGGCAGCTTTCTGCTGTGAGACACCTCTGTGCTGCTGCCAGTGACATGGAAGGTGCTGACCAGCACTTTGTCCTTTAGCAGTGGCACTGCTCTTCCATGGCCTTACCCGTTTATATCAGTGGAGGGAGGAGCCTCCATGGTGACACTTCTATCCAAACACATTCCGTGCTGCTTGGTATTCACGTTCCTCTCAGTCTAACCTGTTCCCTCTGTTTGCCTGGTGGTTTTAGCCTGGTGAAAAGCACTTACGCTCGCATTACACCAACTTTGTTGCTCTGCGTGAAAAGGAGTGCGGAGCTGTGGTTGTTTTGAGTGTATGAAGTGCTATGTGGAGCCAGTTGTGGCATTTGCAGAGGGGTAAAAGATTGCAGAGTTCTGTCTAGGTAAGTTTTCATTGTTTTTTTTAGGCTTTTCGTGAGCTGATTCCCCTCAGCTCCCTTTCTGCTGTTTATTTTCTTCTGTCTTATATCCTAAATCTTCCTGGATTCAGTGGGAATTTGCCCAGAAGACTCTGGTTTTGCTTGTTCTTGTTTGCACTGTTTGGCATGCCAGCAGGGCATTAGGTAATTAATGACACACTGTGTGTTTTATCTGTTTAAAAAATATTACGGAAAAAATTGCAGAGAGTTTCCAGTATAGGATGTTAGCTGAACCGCCTGGAGCTCCTGGCTCAGCCCAGACCATCCCACAAGCACCATTTGGTTTTTATACGGCTGTGCTGGGGTGGATGGTTCTGCTGCTGGGGTAGTTAATAGCACAGTCACTGCTCTTCTGTATCATAAATGCTGCGAGTGTGCAAAAGGAGGAGGTATTGGGGGAGTGGGTACGTGGCTTAAAGGACAGTGGGGATGTGAGATGGGCATCTTGAAGCCCTGGTGGACCTAACTCCAGGAACTCGGCTGTTAGATGAGGGCAGTTGACCTAGATAACAAGTGAACAACCTAGATAATGACCTGAACAGGTTAATGTGCATGGGACCAGCTCTGGAGGCAGGAGCTTTTCATGGCTGGTAGAAAGCCACAGCTTGATGCTTCTTGTTCTCAGAATGGGGTTTCCCTGTCCTATCTCAGGCCCCACTGCAGGGTGAGCTTTCCCCATAAGTCCCTTGGAATTTCTTATAATGTGGGGGTTTTTCTAGTCTGTTTTATGGATTTTTACTGGGATTTAAAATCAACCAGAGACCAAACACAAGTTTTATTGTAACTGAATGCAAGCCAGGCTGGGGAAAGACTCAAAGGTCGCAGCTTGGGACTGCACTTGGACACTGGATTAACTGTACTCATTGATCCCTTTGCTTTTGAAAGGACTTCAGAGGATATTTCTGCTGAAAACATGTTTAAATGAGCTGTGCTCGCCAGAGAGTTCTCAGCCATTACAGTCGCTGTGGTGTGTATTAATTTGGATGGGTTGCTCCCAGTGCATGTGCTTGTCAGGTAGCCCTGGGAGGAGGGATTCAGCCAGGGCTGTGCTCTTGGCTACATCCTGTGTGCCCATCATGAATAGCAGGAACCCCTCAGGCAACCCCAAACGTGGTGTTTTACCTCTGTGCCTTTCTAAGGACCCAGCCCCTCCAATACTTTGATTAGGTAATTGAAACCACTGTGGCTCTTTGTGTGCTGCAGAGAATAATCCCGGTTTATTTAGCAATAGCTGCACCAGCTCCACCACAGCCAGTTTGAGGTTTGACCTCAGCTGCATGTGCAGTGTTCAGTGTGAAGAGCTGGAGTGTGCATTTGCCCACCTCCTTCTCTGGGCTCATCGCTAACACGGCAGCCATGGGGGCTGCTACCAAAGCACCTTAATGACCGAGAGTGGCTCTAGTGCATTTCTCTTCCTGTGAAGCAGCCCTTGGGCCCACAGGACTTTCTCTGCAAAGCTGGAAGATTTATTCCCAAAGCACTGCTCACAATGTGTAAGTGATTTGCAGCCAAGCACAAATGAGCTGGGTGATGTCCTTGCACCAAACCATCCTTTAAATCTCCTGGGTGCCAGATCCTGTTCCTTTCATGCCAAAGCCTGTAGAGGCATCCACAAAGGAGGCTCAGCACCAGGAGCAGAACAACTAGATGAGGCTAATGTAACATCTGACCGTGCTTCTCCGAAGTTACAGGAAGATCAGAGGTATCTGAGTGTCCAGTTAGCTGCAATATACTCGCCTAAGCCCATCAAATCCACCAGCAAAAGGCAGCGGATCTTGTGTTCCTTCCATCCACAAATTTCTGCCCTTTTAAAACTGACCCAGGTCAGTCAGAGGGCGAGCTCTGGTTTTAGCCCTTGCTTTAGCTGTTCCTCTTGCTGCTGGCTCCTTCCCTCCCTGCGCTCCTCTGTCTGTGTCTCGCTGGCATGGTCGGGCAGGGCTTTTGCAGCACCTGCTTTGGCAGGCCTGCTGTGGCTGTTTATTTTCAAAACGAAATCAGGTTATTTTCCTTTGAGAACTCAAGTGTAACTCTCTGAGGCGAGCTTTTGAGAAGGGTGGATTCAGACAGAAATGATCCTTCTCAATTATAGGTTTAAGATTACCCTGCCATTATACAAGAGCATGGCACTTCTCCAGAAAACTGAGGACGTTTGGAACCTTTTCTGCTGAAGCGATAATTGCCCAGTGAAAACAGGATTTGGCGAAGCATAAACTGACATCAAGCTACTCCTTTTTGCTATGAATTATATTGACTCTGCACTATTGCAAAATTACTTTGGATGATTTGACCACGGAAGAATGTAGTGAAAGACTCTTATTACCACACTGACCTGTGCAGGGCCATTGCGATGCATCCAAACAAATCTATGCCGAGATGAGACTTTCCACTGACTTCAAACAGCCCTCTGCTTTTCTTCCTCAGGGTCGCACATTTAAGGTCACTATTAAAATATCTTGAAGGTGCCTAACAACCAGGTGCCTCCCTTTGTGGCAGGGTAGAAGTCACTTTTTTGTCTTCAACCGAATTTCCAACATCTGCTTTGTTTACTCCAAGCTGCCTTGAAGGCGGTGAAGGACAGGAAGGAAAAACTCCTGACTCTGAAAAAGAAAGAGCCTTTTACGCAAGGTATCATTTCCCTGTGAAACTCCCTGTTGCAGGATATCGTTGAGTTTATTCATACGCTAGAAATGATTTAGGAAGGAGATTTTAAGAGGTGGGTCAGCGAAGATGGATGGGAGATTTGGAAGAACGCGCTTAGTGCTCAGTGGACACTTTCTGTGAGTGCTGAAAGTGCCCAGTTTAATCAAAAAACCAAACTTTCCCATGGCCTGTGAGCAATTCCTTTGTCTGGCTGAGTTTGCCTACCTACTGTGTACCACAGGATGGACGGGGTTCTGTGTTCCTCTATGTAAGAGAGCCGAAGATGGATGTTAGTCAGAGAGCCTGTCGGGCTGGGGAAAGTGAACTGTCAGGGGCTGACAACATATGAATGGAGTTACCTTGGAGATGCAGTGGAAGACCAACAACTAGATGTGGAGATTTTAATGAATGCCTGCCAAACGAGGCAGAACGTGTGAAAACAGCTTGGCTGGACCTTGAAACAAAGGGCTGAGGTGCTGGGATGCTGGAGGAACTCAGCAGAGGAAGAGGAGGGATAGCGTAAGGCCACACCTGAAGCCCCTCCAGGGCTCTGAGCCCCAAGGAGTCGTTTGGAAACACTTATTTTTCTGGGCGGCTTGTGTGAGTCACTCAGCGAACCAAGAGAAGGAGCAGCCTTAGGGTGTTGGGTTGTGCCCTGATAAGTGTATCTCCAGACTGCTGCAAGTGTTCACAGAAAGCAGAATGGCCTAAATGACAAGAGGAAGGGATTTTAGGTAATGATACATACCCTAACCAGCCCAGCTTACAGATGAAAACAAGAGCTAACACCCCCCTCTGACCTGAACTGAATTCTCTGTCCAGCCCCTGCTGACAGCATCAGCTCCCAAATGCGTCCTTGAGTGACTCCAGGTGAGACTGAGGTGCCAGTGGATCAGTAAAGGTTTTCCATGCGTGCGTTCAGTAACAGGATGTCACTTCTCGTTCCCTTGAATCCGCTGAGAAAGAGAGATATGGCTGAGTATCTGTAGATGGATGTAGCTATCGCAGTACTTGCCAGGACATGGATTGTGTCACATGGCTCAGAGGACCCAGTACTTGCTTCTAAAGTGGAGGCTCAGCTTGGTTCTTCCCTACCACTGTCTGCAAATGGTCTTACTGAGATCCTCAGAGTCTGGCTCTTTATTTTTCTAGGATTGTCAATAATCTGAGATAATTCCTCCTGTGGAAGGAACATGTGTGGGGCCAGGAGAGCACTGTTTGGGGTGGATTTTTTTTCAGTCCTTCAGCTCGGCAGCAAGCAGTTCACACAAGCACCTTCTCCTCTCCTGATGTGAGCTTGGTGGGTGGGCCAGAAGTAGCATTTTATTGCTGTATTTTTGAATGTGACTTTCCCTGGCGTGGTTTGCTGGTCATAATCCTGGTCTGAAGTGTGCTCCAAGAGACTGGTCTTGCCCATGATGGCACAGTGAGTTCACCTCTTTACACAGTGAACTCATGATTTCGGTTTATAAAAAGCGCGTGGTTGCTTTCTCCCAGGCTGGGTGGACGTGAGGACTGCCAGTACAGAGAGGTCTAGCAGGTCAGTCTGGCTTGTTGATGAGCACCATCAAAGAACTCGCATCAACGCCAAAGCAATTTCCATGGCAGCTCAGAGGAAGGTTGGCAAGAGGTTTTGCCTCGCAAGAGGGTTCATGCAAATGTTCATGTGTAACAGCCTGTAGTGTCTGAGGTTAGAGGGCTTGTGTGTCCGTGCTGGTGGAAAGAAGAGCGTTTGCTGTGCTTTCCTGAGTGGATGAGAGCGCTCAGGCCAGCAGGGACTTCAGAGCCGTGGGAGGAAGACCAAAGGGTGTCTGCCTGTCTAGCTTCGGGATTGTATTTTGCCGGAGCGTTAGTGAGAAACTAGGGCCTGACAGGTATGCTCTGCTGCACAAAGCCCAACAGTGTCAGTGTTGTTGCCAAATAAAACCTCCAGCGATCTTCCGAACTGGTTCTCATTAGCCATCCTAGCTGTGTCACAGCTCCTGACGGGAACTGGCCTTCACGACCTGCTCTGTAAACATGCTTTCCAGAGCCCAGCTTGGACAGTGGTTATGGCTCTGCTGCGGCCAGGCTCCTGGCTTGGGTCTGGGTCAGCAGGAAAGCGTTATAAAACAGAAGGCTTCTATCATCACTGCTTGTTTACGGGGGTTTTGGGAAGCATGGGAGCGGCGTTACAGCTCAGCTCTTCCCACTGAAGCTTGCTGACTCTCTGTAGAGGACCTGTCTCCTCTGCGCTGCAGTAGCACTGATCTTAATCCAGAAGCAATTCGGGTATTTTTGGCTGCGCTTTGGAGAAATTCATTCAGTCTAATGGCATTTTGAAGAGGAAAAACAAAAGTGTCTAAGAGCCTGAGGTTTGAGGAGTTGGCTGTTGCGAGCTGGGTGGAATTCTGAATGGAAAAATCCTGTGGATTTCTGCTCTCCAGAGCCGGTTGTCCGGACCTATTGCACTACCTCCTGTCAGTTAAGTACTCTCTGAAAACTACAGGGTGGTGGCTACCGAATGCTCCTATTTGGTCGTGTTTCATAGGTTCAAGACTGCCTGTAAGCCAAGGCCGAAATAAACATGTGTGCTGAATTGCTTGTATTAATTTCCATTAGCAAAGCTTTCGGAGTTTTATTAGCTGCCTATTCCACAAGTGCTCTGGATAATTCTCATAATATGATAAAAAGCACCACGCTCTCATAAGCCAGAAGCTTGTAAGACGATTGCAAAGTGAAAGCTGGTTTAGGGTGAGTACAGGAGGTGCTCAGGCAGCTGAGCAGGCCGTGAAGGAGGCTGTTGTATTTTTTTGTAGGCGTCTGAGTCCATGCTTGTAAAAGGAGGGGAAATCTAGAAGCAGAAGATACCAACAAAGAAACAATAAGCTCAAATATGCTGTTCTGTCTCCTGATGCTGCCTAGAATTCACCTGAACCTGTGCTGGAGAGGTGCTGCACACATTCATCATCTTAACATTCATCATCTTGCCAGGGTGGGCTGAGTCCCTGCCTCCAGCATCAGAGGGCTCTGGGCTCCAGCCTGAAGCCCTCTGTCCACGGCTGCCTGGGCGTGGAGCAGATTAACTTCCCCTGTGGCCAGGCTGGCTGGGAGAGGCTGCCTGGGCTTTGGTGGGTTTAGACACTGAGCCTGTGTTTTGTGGAGGTCCATCGAGGCAATAATCGGTGTTTATGAAAAGCTGAGTGTCCTGTCTGAAGGTGTGACAGGGATAGTTCATTTTGCAGGCAGCCTGGCTGGGAGGAGATGCTCTTGTCCTTCCTGACATGGTGTCTGCTCTGGGATGAGAGTGGTGAATCGTGGGGACATGTGGGGAGCAGCGTTATTTCCCTGTTCTCCGTGTGGACATGGCCATTACAGGTCCCACAGGGAGGATGACTGAGGCGCTGCTGTTTAGCCAGATCGTTGTTTGCATGAAGTGCTGGGGGAAGGACCCTGACCAGACTTGTGTCCCCTTCCAGAGATGCACTTGATACTGCCAGCGCGCTTTATAATCGAGTTGATGAGGGCGTTCACCGGCTGGTGATGCTGTCAAACCAACGCATCCAGGAGCTGGAGCTGGTGATGGAGTTCGAGAAGGTGGAAGAGTGTTTTAAGGAGGTAAGGCCTGTCTGTCGGCTCCAGTGACTGCCTGCTGCCACCCTCTGACTGTGTGGCCCACAGCAGGTACGGGGCCTGGTGATCTCTTGTGTGAATGTGCAGAATGGTGCCTTGAGAAGAATGGAGCATGAGAGTATGAGAGAGATTTTTCAGATATGCTGGAACCAAGCCAGTGTTTGGTCTCCTGATGCTGCGTAAAAGTCTCTCAGCTGCTCTACACGTGAATCAGTCAAACCCCATAAACATTAGTGATGTTTTTCCATACTTAAAGACCTCAGCGCAGCGGCTCGTTGGTAAACAGGACACTTGGAGCTGGGGCATCTCTTCACATTGATCAGTAAAAGCACCCTCCCAGCAAAACTGCTGAGGAGCCATTCTTCATGCTCCGCCTTGCGAAGCAGCAGAGCGATGGCAACAAGCTGATGACAAGTCTGTGTGTTCTCTCTGGGCTGTAGAACCTGCAGGGTTTGCCTACGTCCTGTTGCTGAATGAGCCATGCATTGCACATCCCATGCTACCTGCCCAGGTCCCTGCTATCTGATAAGCCCCAGGCACTCTCCTTCCCCTCTGGGTGCAGCCCCAGGCACGCTCCTTCCCCTCCGGGTGCAGCTCTGTGTACAGTCTCCAGGCAGGACACAGCCTTAAAGCCCAAGAGCTGTGTTCAGCACTTCTATGGGAGCTTAAACTTCCCTTCTTGTGGTGCTTGTTGAAACCCTTTACAGCTGTGGGATAACTGAGGCAAACAGGCACTGGCTTTCAGAATGACCTTTGAAACCTGTAGCCATGTAGATGGAGAACCTTGGAAAGTCATAAAGTAGCTCAGGCTGTCTGAGCGTCCTGCGAGACCTTATCAGTTCTTTCAGTGCTGCAGATCCCAGATGTGCTCCCTAAGCCTGAGCTCTACCTCAAGATTGTGGAGTCGCAGAGTCCCCTTTGCTGTCAACAATGAGAAGGCTTTTTTTATATTGCTCATTAACCTGTGTGTGTGAGGATTATGTGCTGTTTGGAGCTCACCTTAGGAACCTGGAATCATGGAAGCGTGGAATGGTTTGGGTCAGAAGGGACCTTTAAAGGTCCCAGCCAGTCCAACCCCCTGCAGTGAGCAGGAACATCTGCAACTGGATCAGGTTGCTCAGAGCCCCAGGGTCCAACCTGACTTGAAATGGTTCCAGGGATGGGGCTATCTGCCATCAATCTGGGCAACCTGGGCCAGGGACTCACCACCCTCATCATCAACAGTTTCTTCCTTCTTTCTAGTCTGAATCTCCCTCTTTAAGTCCCAACAGCCCCTGCTGAAAAGTTTGTTTCCATCCTTCTTACAGGCCCCTTTAAGCACTGAAAGGTTGCAACCTGCACCTTTCAAGGTCAACACTAGGACCAGTTTCACCATTGCTCTTCCAGGATTCTGGGCTCTTCTCTGGAGAGATCTGGATTTGCAAAGGAGGCTGCCAGTTTTTCTCACAGGCCGAGGTGGATCTGAGAATTTTAATGACCTCCCATTTGGAGGCAGACACGTGGGCGCTGTGCACTGTGTGCTCAGGATAAGAGTGATGCAAGCACTGAGCAAAGCCTCCCTTTAGGAAGGGACACAGGAACACACAGGTTCCTAACACCAAACAGAAATGCAGAAAGACTCTGCAGCCTGTCTCTGCCTTAAGCTCAACTTCTGTTGGTTGAATTGAGCAAACCTGTCTGCTCCCAGCTTATTGTGCTCACAGAACACCAGTAATGGCAGTGGCTGCTCCTGCTTTCAGCCTGCCTACCCCCTTCTCCTCCTCCTGCCTGTGGGCTTGTTCCACCAGCATAGACCCTCTCTCAGCCCACCAGACCAGGAGTTTGTCCTTGACTGTGGGGCTGAGCTGGGATGTGGATGTAGATGACACAGGAAAACAGGATGCATGGGTGTTAGGAAACATCCCGCCTGTCCTTTCCCTTGGGGCAGCTATGCCTGAAGTGCTGCAGACAGGTTTACTGGCCTGTTTTAAAAACCCAGGGCTGATGGAGATGCTGCGTTATCCTGTCTGGCCTCCTGTGCCTGCTTTGCTTTTAGGACGCTCTTGTTAGCCCATTCTCTACCCGTGTTTGAGGGCACAGGCTTATAACTGCGGCCGTGGCTGGGCTCTGGTGAGGAACCCACTGTTACCGCACGACTTTGTGGTGAGCTGCCTTCTGGGAGTCCCAGAGAACTCTGAAACGCTGCAGGCAGGGAGAATCCATCACTGCATTCACTCTGACATAGTTCACGTTCTGCCAGTCAGAAAAGGGAAGTGACTGAGAAAATCTGGCAGGAGGGAGATTTTATCCCACTTGGGGGTAACAATAATAGGAGTATCAGACCAGTCTGCAGGTTGCAGAGCTCCTGTTAGACCATGAGAGCCCAACAGAGCCCAAGCAGCTACTTGCCCTGTTTATGCCTGAGGCTAGTGAGCAATAGCAGCGCTTTGCGATTCCTCAGGAACCCGAAGTGGCAAAACTCCTCGCAGGAGGCTCAGGCTGAAATGCCAGGATGAGGGGGAGAAGTGCCCATGCACATTCCTTCCAGTAATGAAATGACCAGCATTACCAGAGCAGTTCCTTCCTCTTCCCACATAAAGGCCTGCCTCGGTGACTAGCACGGGGTGACTAATAGCGAAGCTTTTCCCTTTTCTCCTAGGTCAGCAGCTGGATTGAGAACGTTGGCAGAAAACGGCTGAAGGAAATGGTCAACCTGGATGACTCTTTGGAGATGCTGCTTCAAACACAAAAGCAGTTCAGGGAGTTTGATCTCGTTGCCAGTGTAAGTGTTGTCTGATGGGGAAAATGTGTTCTCTGGAGTCTCGGTTGGTAGCATGTGCTCAGCCAAATGTGTACTGCTAAGGTGGCAGAGCTTCAGCACCAAGGGCTCTGTTGTTGCTGCACACTGCTTGTTTTCCCCTGCTCTCTTCTTGCAGACAAAGCCACCAGCTCAGCACTGCAGTAGATGGTATTTACCAGTCTTGAGGGAAATAACTGCTCTGAGGGAAGATGGATTTTTTTTTTTTTGGTTACTCCCTTGACGTGTTTGTAACACGCTGCCTTTGTCCTGATCCTGACTGACACGTGGCCTTGCTGTGTAGGCCTTTACGAGCTGCTGTGTGGCTAACATAAATCATAAGATCAGGACTCCAGAATTCTACTGCAAGCAGGCATACCCCTGCTCATGTGATCTGAACCTTTAAAAAGAGTTTAATTAGCCCTAGCTGTTAATGACCTTGAAGACTCTCTAAGGAGGTTGGGCTTGATGACCTTTAAAGGCCCCTTCCAACCTGAAGCATTCGATGATTCTGGCTGCTGTCCGTGCCTGGTCTCTCTGCTCATACACAATCCCATTTTGCTTTCAGGAATATTGCAGAAGGGGGCAGGAAGCACTAAAGCGGATGGATCGCTGGGAAGACTTTTCCTCTGTGGATGTGCACTCTTACAGGGTAAAGCTGCAGAGCTACCGCGATCACCTGGAGGAGTTCTGCACTCAGCTAGATGAAAGCAGGCACCGCATCTGTGAGACCGTCAGGCTCTACGAATTCT
Source organism: Bucorvus abyssinicus (assembly GCA_009769605.1). Classification (NCBI taxonomy): domain Eukaryota; kingdom Metazoa; phylum Chordata; class Aves; order Bucerotiformes; family Bucorvidae; genus Bucorvus; species Bucorvus abyssinicus. Next base: position 2,464,392 of record CM020040.1, read on the forward strand.
TTGACAAGGTAAGACAAGGCACGTACAGCACAGAGGAAGGTGTAAAAAGTCTGCTCAGACCCGGTCCAGAGCTTGGCTGTTTATGATGGGTGTGAAACGCAGTGTGTGCCCCAACAGGGAGCTGGATCAGTGACCTGGAAAAGCCCCCTCATGCTCATGTGTCTGGAGTGATTTTTTTCAGTATGTGGAAGAAGGGGTGGTGTGTACTCCAGAAAACATCTCCATCTGTTATGAGTAGAGGTCATCTTCTCGCTGAGCTGTAGCTTTCAGGCCTCTCTCATGGCTCCAATGGACAGAAGGCTCATGGCAGCGCTGGCTCCATTGACAAGGGCCAAGAAATTGGCTGCTCGTGTCCAGTCTTGACCGTTGTGCCAGGGTAGGCTGCTGCATTTTGTTCGTCCTGCTGATAAGTTCAGCCTGTTGACCCATCAGGAACAGTACCTGAACTATAGCCCAGTTCCTCTCTGGTAGAGGCCTGTGTGAGGACACAGAGCACCAGAATGGGGTGCTGGGAAGAGTGGCTGAGGGAACAGAAGGGCTGGGTTGGCCCAGGCATCTGGGAAGCGGGAGGAGAGGCTGCATGTGGTGACTGTGCTGAGGGCTGGGCCTTTGCACCTCTGGGCTTTAATGCAAAAGCACCCATTCAGCAGACCTGCAGTGGATGTGGTGTCCTTTAATTCCTGAAGTTGCAGATGAATAAACAAGTAGGATTTTCTAAGCGCATTTTAAAATACAGCTTTGGCAAGCGCAGGCGGCCAGGGAGCCTGTGCTCCATTTATTCCACACTTGTACAAACATTGGGTATTGAAGTTCTCAAATTCCAGAAAGAATAGACACTCAAAGTTAAGCTGTACCAGATGTAGGTGCCACTTAGCTGCTGTCTCTGAGCTGCCTTGGCAGCCAGAAGTGCTGGGGGAGGGAGGAGAAAGTTCAGCTAAACACAAAAACATGGAGGAGCATCCTGTGTGAGGGAGGAAAGTGGAGAAGGCAGCCCAGAACACTACTGGCAAGACACTGGAGGATGGAGTTGGTGTGCGGATGCTCTGCAGGTCTGCTCCAGCTCATCTATGCAGTTTGCTGTGCAGGTCGGGGACTCTGTTGCTGTGGGAATGTGTCATTTTTATTTCTTTCCTGCTCATTGGAGAGAAAAGGGCCTCCTGTGCTGTAGGAGAATGACAGGAAGCTGTGCTCTGCTCGCTGGCTGAGCACAGACGTCCAGGACCTGCTCTGGACCCTGAGCACCCCTTGCTGTCACAGGGGATCCTGGGAAGGATGGTTTTAGTCAAGGTTCCTCTGATAACCTGAGGCACACAAAGGTGCCAAGCCTTGTTTGGTATGTTGGTGGTTCTGTGGCCAAGCCAAATGCTGGTCCTGTATGAACCCACCCAACCAAAGCTGGAGGTCTCTGCGGTGGGTCAAAGCCTGGGCCATTCCCAGGGGCACAAATGTTACACAGACCTCAACAATGGCCCATTTCTTTTCTTAGGGCTCGCAGCACCGCTCATACAGCTGTTTTTTCGGGGGGGATGCGGTCCTTGGCAGCAGCAGCATTGCCCCTCTTGGTTGTGCCTTACCCAGTGCAGACAGAACGATAGTGACACGGTGTGTTTCTGCACCGCTTTGGTGTGGAGGAGAGGTCTCGCTCAGTGAAGGAGGAGGATTCTGATCCTACTGGTTTCAGTCCAACTGTAAACAACGCTGGTGGTGTAAATATAACGTGTATATTGTGAACCAACCGAAACCAGGGCTGGGGTGGGGGGATACATGCTGCAGCTGTAGGACGAGGGCAGAAATTGCTGTGCTGCATGGAAGTTCTTTCAGTGCTGACTGTTTGGATCTTGATCTCCAGACTGCTTTCTGCCTGCCCAAAGCAAAGGCAGTGCTGTGGTCTGGGACAAGGGAAAGCAGAAGATCTTATCTAAACCGATTTCACTCTCTCCTGACACTGAGCTGCTTTGACCTTCCTGCAGTGATCTTGTCAGTGCCTGCCTAACCCTCCTCTCTCTTCCCGAACATCTGAGGGCATGTCTACAGCAGGAGCCTACTCTAAGCAATGTCCTTGGGTTTCTCTCTTGTAAAGAGCCTGCCAGACCCCTGGGTTTGGGGGAGAGGCCCGAGGAGGCATAAGCAATGTACACTATGATGTTGAGCTGGCAGGCTCTGATCTCCACAAACACCTCAGCGTGCGCCAGGGCAGGGGAGTGCCCACCACGGGATCATGGATCTCATCCTCATGCACCTCGCCGGCCTTTCTTCTGCATGTGATGGGCAAGGGTTTTGTGGGCTGCTGCCTGTCATGGCACAAGACAGCATAACTCCATATGGTCTGTCAAGACGCTGCCCTGTGTGTTTCACTGCTTGGCAGCTCCTTCCAGAGCTCCCTGCCGTGAGGCAGGCTGAGCTGGGCCAGACCACATGGAGCTTGCCCATGGGCTGGCAGGGTTCCCTCCCCAAAGCATGGCTCATGCCAAGCTGGATGTTTCCATTTGTGCCCCTTCCTTTGCGGCAGGAGCTCTTGGTGCCCGAGAGGGGATGGACGATGGCTGGACTGAGGCAGAGGAGTGGTGTAGGACGCTGCCTTCCCCATCTCTGACTGCAGGCAGAGGATTGTTTCTCAGTACCACAAACAGCACGGGCATACTCGGGGACCTGCCATCTTCCTGTGGCTGCAGGCCTGGTCTCGCTGCTGTCCCTTGTTCACTCGATTCCAAGATCTGGCACCACACAGTGCCTCGGGGGAGAACTGGGAAGCTGAGCAAGTGAGAGTGTGGATGGTGTACCAAAAGCACCAATGTCTGCTGTGTTCTGGGGTGCCTGCAGGGACGTTCCCCAGTACTGCTCTCTCCCACTGCCTGTCCTGGCTTCATGGTAGCACTGCCAGAGGCACACCATTGTTACCAGCAGGAGCCAGAGCTGGGCTTCCTCTCCTTCCTTACCTTGGTCATGTTTTTTCTTTTCTTAAGCTTTCTTTGGGCGAAATTACTTCCCAGGTCACTCTTATATCCCAGGTCTCTGCAAGCTCTTGACTTTGCCGTAGAACCACTCTGCCCTGGTGAGGCCACATCTGCAGTGTTCTGTCCAGTTCTGGGCTCCCCAGTACAAGGGAGACAAGGAGCTCAGGGAGAGCTACAAGGACAGAGGGGGCTCAGTGGAGCCTACAAGGATGCTGAGGGGGCTGGAGCATCTCTGTGCTGAGGAAAGGCTGAGAGCCCTGGGGCTGTTCAGCTGGAGAAGAGAAGGCTGAGAGGGGATCTCAGCAATGCTGATTGACAGCTAAAGGGGTGTCAGGAGGGTGGGGCCAGACTCTGCCCAGTGGTGCCCAGCGACAGGACAAGGGGCAATGGGCACAAACTGGAACCCGGGAAGTTCCACTTGAACAGGAGGAAAAACTTCTTTGCTGTGAGGGTGAGGAGCCCTGGGCCAGGCTGCCCAGAGAGGTTGTGGAATCTCCTGCTCTGGAGAGATTCCAAACCTGCCTGGATGCCATCCTGGGCTACCTGCTCTGGGGACACTGCTCTAGAAGGGGGTTGAACCAGCTGATCCCCAGAGGTCCCTTGTAACCCCACCAGTCTGGGATAAGTAAGGTGTCCAGCTGCCTGGACCACAGGCTTGGAATGGCCCTAGTGGGAGCTCTGTGCCCTGCCAGGACTGCAGCCACCTAACTCCCAGGGGCACATCTAATCAGCTGGAGCCTGCAGCACCATCTCTGCCAGCCCTGGGATAACAACCAGACCTTCCTGAGAAGACAACTAGTTCTGCAGAAGGTAAAAGTCACTCTGGAAGCAAGCACTGACCCAACCAGAAAGGGGAGAGCCCCATTGCTCTGGCTCAGCCCCTGCACACCCTGCAGCCACACGGTGCCTGGAGCTGTGCAGCTGCCTGCATCATTGCAGGGCGCCTGGGGCAGCTCCAGCGGCTTCTTCCTGCTTGTCCAGGTGTTGTGCAAGATGCTGCCTCTTTTCGTGATGGGAGAAAACATGAGCGTTGCTCTGTGTGGCCTGGGAGCCTCCTGCAGCTCCGGCCCTTGTGTTTTGCTTTCTGAGGGAAGCTCTTCAGAATCCCACTGCTTGGGATTGGTGGGGTGAGGCTGGCCAAGAAATGGGAGCGTGGCTCATGGTGGGGTTTTTGTGGGCTCTGCTCCGTGAGCTGTTCCTTCAGTGGCGTTCTCGGTCTGCTGCCCTTGGATCCCTTCTCTTAGAAGACCCCTGGCCCTCAGCCTGTGCTGCTTCTGGTTCCTCAGTAGAGATCTCCAGCTGTCCACGGCCTCTTTCTGCTACACGCAAGGAGTAGCTACTTTTGAGCTCTGCTTGGCGCAGCCAGAATGTTGCCCAACCCCTCTCCATCTGTGTTGACAGCTCTGGTGGAGCGAGTTACCTGTGCTCACATGTGGACGTGCCTCCACAGCAGGTTCTCCTCTGCACTCCTCCTTGTCTGGCTCTCTTCCTCCTCAGCCACTTTGTTCTTTGTGGCTCAGAAAACAAAGCCTTTGGCAAGCAAAGGAGGTGCCTGCCCTTCCTGGGGGAGGGCCAGCTGGCCTGCATTTGATTATGGCAGCGCCTCCTCATCCCTCCCCATTGTCCTTGCTGCTGTAGGAATGCCAGCCTTTCTGTGCTTCAGCCCCTGAACAAGTGTTGCTGCCTCTGGGGCCCAAACTGGGGCTGGGCCTTTCTCCCCACCCCTCCAGGCCCCGCTGGCAGGAGGACCTCTCTGCGCATCTCCATGCACCTTCCCTCTGTGTCGCGCACACCCGGCCTGGCTCTGGCAGCAGACGGACGCAGCAAACCCTCTTGGAAGTGCCAAGTGTCCGGCGCCCCGGCTGATGCGTGAGTGCTGTTGGGATTGTTTGGAAACGATGTGAAGAGGCGGCTCTTCGCTCGTGCGCGCCTGTACATGTCCAGCGCGAATTGGGGTGCTTTGTGTGTGCCTTTTGTGCGCTCAGACAGAGCCCCGGGGGCTGCGTGCATCTTCAGTCCCTCCGAGCGCCGGGGCTGTGCTGTCTGTCACCTGGCAGTGCCTGTCCCGCGTCCTCGATCTCAGAGGATATTGCACGATTGTTTCAGTGGGCATCATTTAGCTGCAGCTAGAAGCTGTTGCTGGGATCGAGTGGCTCCAGACTAGGTGGGTGTACGCACAGGGTGGGTGGGACCTTTCGGTCTGCCTTGGGGGCTGCTCTCCTCTGCTCCCAGGTGTGCTGGGCTCCTGTCTGGTCAGTGACTGGGACAGTGTTCCCAGCGGCCAGGTGGATCTGATCTTAGCAGAAATCCACAGTGTGATAAATTGGCTGACTTTGCTGTCTCACTAGCTCTTACTTCTCCCCAAAAGACTCAGAATAGCGACCTAGCGACCTGCTGATATCTTGTTTTCTGCTGTGCTTGGTTTCTGGTGACATACCAGATAGTGTCACAGATGGTGGTTTGGAGAGAGGAAAAGAAAAAATTGAAGTTCCTGTTGGGCAATAAATTATTGATGTTTCTTTTTGCTGAGGAAAGAAGGGTTTGTGATGCTGGTCTGTGGAAAAGGCTGGAAAGGACCCTGGTGGCCGCAGCCTTGGAGTGCGAGTTTTCTTTTACCGGCTGTTGGCCCGGTTTGAGAGTTAATTTTACTGAAAGGGCTCTGGGAGTGTTCTGGGAGGAGAAGTGGATGGCAGAACTTAGCACCGAAGTGGGAAAAGAGGCGTTTGCTGTGTCCTTACTGTGGTGTGCGTGTGATGGACAGAGAGAATGGTCACTGTGCTGCCTTGCTTGTCTCTTGCGTCCCTGTGCAGGTCAGAGCGTGGCTTTGCTCCCAGGACCTCTGAGCAAATTACAGTCTCTGGGAGAGGCTTAACACGCGCTGTTCTCTAACTCTGTGCAGATTTGCTTTGCTTTTCTGGGGTCGGGCTGCACATTGTTCATCTGGATACCCCGTGCAGGTACTGATGGTGATGAGCGAGCCTTCCTGATGCTGTGAGACTGTTGCAGGGGAAGCCAGTGTAGTCTGGCAGCAGCATTGTCTGACAGCAGCTGTCTCGTCTCCCTTTCCTCAGTTATGCTGGTGAAGTCGTGCCCCTTGACCACTTGATTTGCTCTCCTGTTTCAGGAGTGTCCTTTTTCACACGCAGCCTGAAGCAGTTGCGGGAGCGAGGGAGAAAATCGATCCTCTGGCAGGGTTTATGCAAGGTTAATGCCTGAAATCTCTCCCTTCTCCTGCCCGCCAGGTTTTCACTGGAGAAGTCGTTTTGCAAAGTTAATAAGCCTCTAATATTCTCTTTCCCATCAAAGGGTATTCATGTCTTGGGAGGTTTCTGCTTTGCCTCAGTCTGAGGTAGCCCTCTTGCACAGACAAGAAGTCTAAACGTTTAAATCTGATCTGTGACAGCTCCCCTGTGTTGCTCTGTCTTGCAAAATCAGTGATTTGGAAATGGTTCTGTGAATTCTCCAGGACTTTACTGCTAGATCTACTGGTGCCCAGGCTATTTTCTCCTGTGTTTCATCAATGCCTTTATTGCCAAATTACCTAATGCCAATTTTACCTATTGAAGTTCAACAAGGGTAAGTGTAGAGTCCTGCCCCTGCACCAGCACAGGTCAGGAGTGACCTGCTGGGAAGAGCTCTACAGAGGAGGACCTGAGAGCACTGGTGGAGAACGAGTTCCCTGTGAGCCAGCAGTGGGTCCTTGTGGCCAAGAAGGCCAGTGGTCTTCTGGGGTGCATGAAGAAGAGTGTGACCAGCAGGTTGAGGGAGATCTTCCTCCCACTCTACTCTGCCCTGGTGAGGCCACATCTGGAGTCCTGTGTGCAGTTCTGGGCTCCCCAGTTTTAGCGAGTCCAGGGAAGGGCTATGAGGATGCTGAGGGGGCTGGAGCATCTCTCTTTTGAGGAAAGGCTGAGAGCCCTGGAGCTGTTCTGCCTGGAGAAGAGCAGGCTGAGAGGGGATCTCATCAATGCTCATCAATATGGTCTGTCAAGTCAGTCTGATTCCATGAAACTGGCATCGCAGCAGTGTCCCCAGCTCCCACAAGCTCCGTAACAGTAGGTGAATGCTAATTGGTGATGAGCACCAGTGCTTGGTGCTCCTTTCTGGTTGCACAACATGGGTGTGAGACTGGTGTGTAAGTTTGTCCCTCAGTGTTACAGGGCAGCAGTGAATAATTAGGGTTTTTCAGGTGAGACACAATTTGCAGTGGAAGGTGAGGGGGTTCTTGGGTTGAGATGCTTTTGAGCACCCTTCCCAGAGCCTCAGGCAGTAATGGCAGGGAAGCAGCTTTTCCTCCCAGCTTGTTTAGGGGTCTCCCAGCTTGTGTTGCAGCTGAGCTGCAAGAGGAGAGCATTGCATTTGAGGTGTAAGATCAGATGCTAGCAGAGATCTTTCCTCAGCCTCGTGTGTGCACAAAACGTTGGGTTTGGGTGTTTTTTTCCGAGCTGATCTTGGGACGGGAGCCATGAGGGGTGGCAGATTTTCTGGATGTTGGTGTGCTGGCATCCATCTGGGTGCTGGGATCTTCCTGGAGGCTGGAATTCCCTTTAGTCACAGGAGTTAAATAGATCTGTTCAGGCAATCTGGACATGAAGCTCCCCTCAGCGTACAGATGGGGCTGAAGCTCACAAAGGCTCCCATCTGCATATCAAAGCCCTGGACATATGGACAGGGTTCTCCCAAGCACCCCCTGCCTTTGACCAGGCTCCTTTGGCTGCTCCGCAGGGGTTTGCATCCTCTGAGTAAGTTTTAGCGTGCTCCTACACTGGGGCGCTGTTCCTGGCTTTGTCAGCCCCCCTGAAGACACGCTGGGTGTGTGGGTGCGGTTTCCGCTCCTCATCTCCCCGGACACAAGCACCCGCAGGGCAGTGCAGTGACATCCCAGCACAGCACTGAATAATTAAGTGGAGTTTGGCTCAGCTTGTCCCAGGGTAAAGGATGGGAGCTGGTGCAGAGCAGACGGTAGCCAACCCCCAGCGTGGTCTGTCCTCGCTGACCCGCAGTGTGCTCTGACAGCGGGGTGTTCATATGGCGTAATGAGGTGGCTGTCGGGACAGATGTAAAAGCAGAGCATGCAAAAAACCTCTGGACCTGGCATTAGTCTCCAAGCAAGCGATTTGTTGCTGTTGAGCAAGTTGCCAGCTTCGGTGACTCACGCACCTCGCTGTGGCTTCGTCTTGAGCCTGGCTGGTAACGTGAGGCCAAAGCAGGGAGCTCTCCCCTTCCCTAAAAGAAGTCTGAAAACACACTGCCCTCTTACTGCTCCTCCTCTGGGCAGTGGGCATACATCCACAAATCCACACGCTCAGTCCTCCCTGCCTTCGGCTTTCTCAGCCAGCAGCAAGGTACACTCGGCGTGTGGAACTGCAGTCTTTGGATGGTGACGTGACTCTGTAGTGACTGGTGCAGGCTGCAGCCACATGAAAGGCCAGCTGTCAGATTCCAGTTGTTAGGGGCAGCCGGAGAGAAGGACAGTGGCTACGGCAGACTTCAGCCTGTGGTTTGGAACTGGTGAAGCATCAGAAAGGAGGGAAGATAATAGCCACTGAGACAGGGGAAGAGCATCTGCTCTTATTCTGGGGCTGCAAGCAGGATTTCATTGACAAAAAAAAGCTGTGCAGTGGGTGCACAAAGCTGATGAAAAGATGGGCTGTGCCTCAAACGTGAAAAAGCTGGTTTGCAGCAAAGGCAGATGTTAAAGGTTCCGATTTCACTGGGAGCAGACTCAGCCCCTCGTCTTCTGGGCTCAGGAGTTTTTAAACAAAGAGGAATATTGCCTTGGTGGGACAAAAAGAAAGAGGGGAGAAAATCAGCGTAGTGTCTGCCCAAAGGTGCAGAGTCCTGAGGGACCATGGAGCCAGAAGTGAAAACGGAGAGAAAACCGCATGTTGCGGACTGGGAAGAGGTTTTCTGTAGCGGCAGAGCAGTGGAAGCTGCAGGAAGGGCAAATCTCAGTCACTCGCTGCTCAGCTTCCTAGGAGTCATTTCATACACAGGTATGTACATACATGTGCATATGTACATACGTGTGTGTCTGTAGGGGAGCTCTGTGCTGCACCAAAGCAGTGTGGTGGCGTGTGGTGATTCACTGGCTGAGTCAACCGCTTCCTGGTGGAGCTGCCCGAGGTGTTGCCTGGCAGTTGCAGCAGTTAAAGAAGGGCAAACGTGCGTCCTGGCCGCCAGCTCCAGCGTGGCAAGCTGCGTTCACCCTTCGGGTCCTCGTGCTGTCATCAGGAGAGCAGAAATTGTGCGCAATCCTATTTTATCCAATTATATCCTCCTGTCATTAGCCGCTCCTGGACTTGTCAAGCCTGGCTGCCCAGAAGGGATTTTTGAGCTCTGGTCACGTTCACTCCGAGCGCTGCTGTGGAAGGATTTCCCAGCACATCACTTGACCGAGCGCCCTTTGATGGTGCCTGGGCTGTGCCTGCCAAGGCCACCCCTGTCCCGCGTTGCTTCCCTGAGCCCTTGTGGTTCTTCCCTGCCCAGCTGTGGGGCTGTACTTGTTCCCCTGTCTTACATTTAAATCCAAGGAGTCTGGAGCCGGCGCTTGTCTCTTGTCCTCTGCCCTCCTGCAGTGTTTGTGCAGCATCCGGTGCTTGGTAACAGGCTGAAAGGCAAATACAGGAGTTAAAGTTTGTTTTCCTCAGCAGCCGATTTTAGGCGAACTGGCGATTTGAGTGGTTTCTCCTCCCTTGGGGAGGGGAGTCATTGTGAGCAATACAGCAAGGCAGAAATGGTTCAGCTTTTGAGAGGGAGAATCCTTCCTTCGGTGTCTGAAGCTGAGCTTTTCCCAGTCTCAGTTCCCATGCGTTTGGTTTCTGCTGCTAATGAATCCCAGGCAGGGCTTCAAATGCGGATTGGAAAAGTCGAACGCTAGAGAGCGGGGAAGAGAGTAACAGCGAAGCTCTGCGTCGAGGGGAGATGGCTTTGAACTCAGTGGCTTTGCTGAACTGCTTGTGCTTTGAAATTACATGGTTTCCTGTACATCCAAATGTAGATGCCAAGCTGCAGATCTTGCTGGAAGTGAGCGGGGGCTTTGGCTTCTAGAGAGGTGGAAAAAGCACCGCAATGGCTAGGAGGGATCACTGTTCTCTCCAAAGCTTTTGTGTGTCAGGTGGTGGCTTGCCTTGAATTCTCCTTGAATCTGGGTTGGTTGGGATGTTTTCTCTCCCTCGTCTTGCACTGAACGAAAGGGGATCTGGCCTGCGCCCAGTCCGGGTGTTCTGTGCACACTTCAGTAGTTCCCATGTGAAGCGCAGCCCCTTCCCCCTCCGCTGTGTCTCCGGTTACCAGGGCTCCTCAATCTGGTATTTCGGCTCGCAGCACTTGCTTGTGAATGGCCGGAGTGGAGGGGACGCACTGAAGCAGTGGCCCAGCTGCAGTCTGGCCGTGGAGGCTGGTAATGTCCAGCACAGAGCTGGGCACAGCCAGGATATGGACCCCCTCGGTGCAGATGGGAAGGTAGGAGGAGGTCTGTTTTTATCCAATTATTCGACTTGCCAGGGGTACCTCTGCAGGTCCTGAAGTCCTGCTCTTTCCCTGTTTCTTCCTTCGTGGGTGCTGTTGGTATCGGTGGGTGGAGCCTGAGGAAAGCCCAAAGCAGATCTGAGCGAGTGGTGAGCCCACCACCTTCTGCTCTAGCTTCTGAGTTAGCAGAGAAGCAGCCTTGTCAGTGTTGGCCAGCTGACAGCTCTTGTGCCGCTAAGGGTTTAGTCTGGATCATTTTGCTTTCAATATGTTTTGATGCAAAATGGCTTTTTAATGGTGGTCCTTCTGAACCGTCAGCACACAAGACAGTCTCCAGCCACAAGTCCTTGCTAACACTGTGCCTGTGACAAGGGACACACTGGTGTTGTGAGCAGGAGGCAGTTCAAAGGGAATAAGCCCAAATGAGCATCCGTACTGTGAGGAGCACACTTGGATTAGGGATTTTTGTGTAAGAGACACGCATTTCCTTTGGACTCGTGTCCCGGTAAGTGCCCTGTCACTCCTTAGTGCTGTGACCGATGTCTTGGCTCTGCAGGGTTCTGTGCCAAGACCTCAGGCTGCCAGTGGAGTGGGCTGTGGAGTCAGTGCCTACGTGGCACTGTGTATAGCTGTTGGGAAACACCAGCTCTGCTCGCAGCAGAGATGCTTGGACCTTTTCTGGCTGTGCCACTTTGGTTTCCTTTCTTTTTTGTCTGTGTTTCCTGCTGTGCGCTGCTTCCCTCTCTCTGTGTTGTGGGAAGCAGGGGAGTGGGGGGGTTCGCAGTCCTGGGACATCCCTGCAGAAGGGAGGGCATCTTGTCTTGTTGCTGTATTGTATCCCTGCCTGGATCATCGCTCCCATCAGCATCACCCTTGGCTTTTCACCACCCTTATCTCAGCTCCCCTGAGCAGTACCTTCAGATTCAGAAGTTAACCTTTTCACAGCAGTCAGTCACCCACCCAGGTGCATTTCTTCTGCAGAAAGTTGGAGGGTTTGTGTTCTGCCTGCTTCACCTACCTCTGCCTAGTCAGATGCCTAGTTTCCTATGTGACAAGAAAAATACAGTTAGACTCGTCTCCCCACAGCAAGAGATGGAGAAGGTTTGGACAAAGGCAGGCCCTCTCAAAACTGCCCCTTCTGGCACAGATCTGCAGCTTCACAGTCTGTCTCCTCTCTTGGCTACCCAGAAGGTGTCTTAGAGATCCCTGGACCTTGAGGATGAGAGGAATCTGGTGGGTTTGTGATAGGTTTGGGTTGGGGAATTGTGATGTGGTGGCTCAGGTGAGGATCCGGGCCCCTGGAACACTTACTGTCAGGAGCTTCTGTTCTCCATCCACTGCAAGCCTTGCCCCTGGTGAAATGGGCAGGGAGTGATGCAGGGCTTGAGGGTTGCACCATGCTCCATTGAAGTCCCTGGCTCTTCCTTATGACACGGCAGGTCCCCAAGAGCCCCTGTCTCTCCTGGGCAGCCTGGCAGGACAAACCTGTTGCTGACTTCTCGGGTGGTTGCTGGATGGGTCAGCCCGGGTACGCAGGAAGCACATTTGTCTTTAATGCTGTAATTGAGAGTTTCAGTAACGACTTGTCTGTAAAGATCAAAAGCCGAGGTACAGGCTCCTTCCTGCCAGGATCCACACACGACTGGGAAGGTTCAACTTCCCCGCACACAGATGCTGCCTCACACTTGAGCAGCTCTCGCAGCTTTGCAGGGAAGCTGTAGGGCCGCCTGCCCCCCAAGAGTCCCACGGCTTGAGGGCAGTATCATGGCTCAGCTGAGCATGGTTTCTAGCCTTACCAGGATGCAGACGATGGTGATATCCCTGCCTGTGTGAGGGTGTTCCCTCCTGGGTGCCACCCTTGGTCCCTGGTGAGGGCTGCCGTTCCACATGCTAAAAGGGGCTGTTGAAGCGGATGATGTGACTGGAGAAAGCCTTGGTGGCCCCTTAGCATGTTACCAAGCAAGCTGCAGGGTGTGGGGGGCTGCTCCCATTGTGCAGGGAACAAAGCTGAGCTCTTCGCTGCCTCGCGACAGGCACTGGGGATGGAAGAAATGCCATCGAGCTGGAGAGTCGTTCCTGCACAGCCCTGGGAGTCCTTGCCAAGAACAGACAGATACCATATGAAGATGGGAGGTGGCGGGGCTGCCTCCCTGTGTGGTTTGCAGCCCTGATGCCTCCTCACTGCGGCCCCACACAGATCTGTGGAGTTTCCTAGAAATAAAAGAAACCTCTTTTCTTTCTTTCTCTCTTATCTGTGCGTGGAAGTCAGGTCCTTAGCCGTGGGAGGAGCCCTTCACAGGGCGGCTGCCTCCCCCACTGGCTGCTGTGAAGGCCAGGCTGCTCTGCTGGCTGTTCGTCCTCTCCCACACATGGCTCTCAGCACCCTTTTTCAGAGCCCCATGTGGCTTTTGAGCTCAGCTTTTCCCATCCGTGAGTGAAAGGGAGCCAGCACATAGCCTTTGGTCAGGATCACCCACTGACCTCCACGGCCAGAGAGGTGAGATGTCCCCTTACCACACTGCCAGCCAACCCTCCCTCTGGGCAGAGTGGGAAGGGGCTGGTGTTGCTTTGCGTGCAGCTGGAGAGAGCAGCTCAAAAACCCTAGCAGAATAGACCATCTGTTGCTGCTGTGCAGATCTGCTGTGCTCTGCTGTGCTCAGCGTTTCACCTCGCCTCGAGGTGCTTCTGCCTCCAGCGAGTATGAGACCATGACATGTCCTCTGCCTCTGCATGGCCCTCCCGATCCCCAGCAGTGGGCAAGTCTAGAGCACAAAGCCTGGATGGAGAGAGAGGCAGGACGGGAGCCTGTTGCTGCACTGAGCAGGGTGACAGGAGGAGAGGGGGCTGTTTGAGAAGTGTTTTCCCAGAGCAGCTGCTGGTGTTTCTGAAGCAGCTCCCTGCTCCGCGTGAGTAATGGGGCTGGTGGCACGCACGCTGTGCAGCTGCAGCTCCCAAGAGTGACGCAGACGGCTCTGGGAGCTCCTCGGGAATCTGTCCCCAGAGTGACTCTGTCGCAGGCTGCAGGCCACCCCTCGTGCTGGCATTCAGCTCTTGGACAAACCAGGAGCTGGGCATTGTGTGGATGAAGCACCTCCTGCCCTGCCTACCTCTGTCACCAGCAGAGATGGAGCCTGGTGCCTGATCTGCTGGACCACCATGTCTGCTCCATGTCTGTGTAAAGCTTGGGGGGGTGGATTTTCTTGGTGTCTGAGGCACTGTCTACATAAAAATAAGTGCTTTCAGCTCTCTGAGTGAAGGCTGTCACAGTGAGGCTGTTCAGCAGGTGGAGAATGGTCTAAGATTGGTCATGTCATTCCTGGCACCGAGTATGAGTGCAGGAGTAGAGCAGGTAGGCAGGTTAAGTGCTAGAGGTGGTCTCAGCCTGTGGAGTTTCTGCACATCCACTGCTCTTGGGCGGTTGGTGGAAGGTGCCAAGTCTGTCCTGGATGTTTTCCCTGCCTTGTGCATCTGGTTTGAACCAGTAGCTCTGTGTTTTCACTGATGAGCAGCAAAGTTCCATGGCCAGGTCTATGGCAGCTGGTCACTCTCTAGTCAAACCTTGCCATCATCCCTGCTGTACGCAGAAAGATGTGGCTTATGAGCCTGATTAACTTAGATATTTGCCTTTCCTCTCAGTTCTGTTGATGGCAGACTGGTCTTAGTGCACGGTGCATCATTCCTGCCGTGGTGGCAAGGCTCCCTTACCTTGCATCAGTCACTGGATCATGTTTTGTCCCACTCCTCTCGTTCGACTATTGTGGCAGAGCTGTTTTAGCAAGGCCAGCACATGCACCACTGCCAGAGTTAAGCCCCGTGAAACCACGTCCAGCGCTCCTGGAATACTAGAAATAAACTGCTGAGCTTGGTGTGCAGTGAACCAGCATGAGCAAGCAGGGCCAGGCAGGTGGGCAGGGCGCACCACGCTAGTGCCAGCAGCCACAGAAAATGCACAAGCTGCAGCTGAGCTGGCGTGGTCTGGGATTCTTACTCGCTGTAAGGATGGATCAGAGCACACAGGGTGGTCCACAAGCCCAGCTCCAATCGAGCTTCAGGCCTGTGCGTGCCGTCAGCTCCCAGGAAACAGCCTGGGAAGCAGCAATCCCCTTCCTTGCCGCTTGCTGATGCCCACTTGACCTCGTCCTGCAGAGTCGTGGTGGGAATGGCTGGGCAAAGGAGGAGGGCAAGTTCGAGACTTTACACCAAACGGGGCCACCCTGAGGTGTGAATTCCTGCAGTCTTGACAGCAGCTTCCCCTCGGCCCCCCTGCCCAGAGAGGAGAGATATGCCCCGCAGGGTGGGTGCCCATCATCCCAGGGACCTGCTGGGGAGGTGGAGCGGTGGCAGAGCAGCCAGCGCAGCTGAAGCCCTCCGCATAAGGAGCTGTTTGTTTGTCTGAATTGTGAAGCCCCATTGACAATAGCAGCTGCCCCCCTCCTCTCACGCTCGAAGAACTGTGGTGGCCACACACTGATCCTTTCTCTTGTCTTCAGGCACCGAGTTAGGGTTATTCTTCCCCGAGTCCCTCTGACTGGCTGTTTCCTTTTGTTCTCGCTCTCCGCAGGCGTACGAGTGGGCCTTGGACGGGATGCGACACCTTGCCTGCATCAGCATGGAGGACTGCAGCTCCGCCGAGCACTGTGCGGGGGTCATCAAGTGCCTGGAGAGTTACAAGGGGCAGCACCCGGACATCAGCGATGCCCGGTTCCAGGAGATGAAGGAGCTGGCCTGTGAGCTCAAGAGTGACAAGGGGCTCAAGCAGTGGAAGTTTGCATGGTCCAAATGCCAGGAGACCAAGCTGGTTTTTGAAAAGAAACTTGAAGCAGCCTTGAGAACAAGGAGATCTCTGCTGTCAGACCACAAACTAGCAGCGGGGGAGCAGCCCCGGGCCGCCAGCGAGTCCCACCGGAGGCACTCTGAGGGGGCCGCTCCTGGGACCAACTGGGACAGGACTTACAGTGCGTCCCACTGCTACAACAGGCCCAGCTGCTCTCCAGGGTGGACTAAGGAGAAAGCTCCCTCACCCTCCCCAAGCTGCGCTGGCGATGCCAGTGCTGGAGAAGATTTTGCCTGCCAAGCTGTTCTCAGTCCTGGTCCTCACTCGAGCAGAGCCTCTTTTGCCAGCGGGGCCTCCAAGTCTCCAAAGCTGCCCGAAGAAAAACTGAACCTGGAGAGTATCTTAGAAACGCTGGAGGTGAAGCCATCCTGCACATCCACGCCAGCCTCTGGGAAGCTGCCGCCCAGGAGGATGCTCCGGAAGGCCCAAAGCTTTGACCTCCCTTGCGGTGAGAGCCTGTGGTCGGGCTGCCAGAGGACGCTGAGTGAGCCGGCCCGCTACGGCAACACCGGCGTCTTTATCAAGGGGTTGGAGGTGAGCAGCACCGAGCTGGTGGACAGGACGTTTGCGCTGCGGCAGCAAGCGGCTCCCAGCTGGGCTGCGGACTGCCTGCTCGAGGGACAGAGGGGCTGCCTCGCCCTCTCTGAAGCCAGGAGCTGGGGCAGGTGAGTGGCTCTGGTTGGTGGGGTGGTGAAGGGATCTGTTGCTCTTCCCCCACAGTGTGATTCCTCTGTAAGAGGGGAAAGAGCAGATCCCAGGTGGGAGAGGGAGTCTCTGAACAGTGCTGGCACTGGAGGATGAGGGTATGCAGAAGCAGTAGTTAGGGGCCTAGCAAACCAGTGGTACAGGGGCAGTGGGAGAGCAGGGGCACAGTGCATCATCCTGTACAGGTTGGTGCTGTACTGGTAGGGAGGTACTTCCAGTATGCCAGGACAGCAGCTTCACAGGAAAGAGGGTGTTTGTATTTGCCCTCTGGGGCTGAGATCTTGGTTTGGGTGACCAATAGCTGGCTGTTGTGCTGCTCTCCTCCTCCTCTGTCCTTTTGAGGATCTCAGCGTAACTTTGTTGTCACACTGCAGCGTGCTGAGGCTATGGACAGCCCAAGGATGTGAGCTGTTCTTGAAAGGGGGTCTTTCGCTGTCAGGTCTCACCAAGCAGCTCTTTTGGCTGCTCTTGTTAGGAAAATATTAAAAAAAAAAAAAAAAAATTGATGACAGAGATGAGAAACAAGTGCAGGATGCGGAGGGGCCACAGAGCTCCTCCATGGCTTCTCCTCTGGGTGGGATGGCTGGGGACAGGGAAGTCCTCTGGAAGGGGCCTCTGATCTCCTGGAACATGTCAGGAAGGCTCGTGGCAAGGGATGAACCCCAGCAGCCCCTCTGTGCTTCTCAAGGGAGCGATGTAGCATCCGTGAGTGCTGAGGCAGTCCTGCTGTTGAGCAGCCCAGAGCTGGTTGTGGGCGGGCCAGGAGGCAGGGCAGGCAGGCACACATCTAGGGTGGTGATGCCTGCTGCTGTGCTGCCACGCAGTGGAAACCGTGAGTACCTAAGAGCCAGGAACAGCTTTTTGCTGAGGAAGTGACACGAGGTTTGTTTCTCACTCTCATTTTTACTGGGACAAGCCCAAGAGCACCTGGGTCTGGCGCTCGTGTTCCCCCAGGATTAACCTTGCCTCCCAAAGCACCCACAACCACAGAAGTTCTCTGACTTCTGCTGTCCCTGTTCTTTCAGGAGTGCAGCCATATGCCGGGCAGCCTGTTGTGTGCAGAACAGGGGCTGGGTGGGTCCTGCTGAGGTTGGTCAGGACCATGGTCAACCTGGGGCTTGCCCTAAGCTGACAGAGCTCCTTGGATCAGCCACGAGCTTTGTCAGAGCTGCAGCAGTTAGTTCTGAATCTGAGCTTGGATGGTGCTTGAGGGATCATCTCGTCTGCAGTGGATCTCAGGCAGAGCTTCTCTAGGGGTAGCCCAGTGCTCTCTGCCCGCCACATCCCCGCTGGGTCCCTTCAGGCTGAGTGTTTCCTGTTGCAGCAAGCTGCGGCACATCATCGACGAGATGGTGACCACGGAGCGGGAGTACGTCAGGTCGCTTTGCTACATCATCGATAGCTACTTCCCCGAGATGGAGCGTCTCGACCTCCCCCAGGACCTGCGTGGCAAACGCAGCGTCATCTTTGGGAACCTGGAGAAACTCTATGACTTCCACAGCCAGTATTTCCTGCGAGAGCTCGAGAGCTGCTGCAACCACCCGCTGCGGGTCAGCCACTGCTTCCTCCGACACGTAAGGCATCAGCACCTTCCCCCTGGGGCCAGGCTCCTCTGGGCATGCACTTGGCTCCTCTGCCCAGCGGAGCTTGTACGTTTGGCTGCCCACCTGCATGTGGCTCTTTGGGAGCGGGTTTGGTTTGTCCCCTACGTTGGACTAGGATGGCTTTGTGAGGCAGCAGCAGATGCTCTTTGCCTTTCCTGTTGCTCTTTGCTACCAAGAGACACTACCAGGGAAGCTAAATGTCTTCTCCTTAAAGCCCACCTGCTTCTGCAGGGACATCCCTCACACTGTCGTCTTCAGTGTGGAATGCTTTCAGTGGGTGGAGAGGTACAAACCTGCTGCCGTTCTTGAAAAGGGCTGCTAGGGAGAAGCGTAGGGCACTGCTCTGAAGCTCAGCTGCCCCACACGTTGCCACCAGGTGAAGGCACCTGTCATGGCAAGAGCACAATGGATTTCAAAGTCCTGGCTGCTGTAGGAGTAGGAAGACAAGAACATCCCCTGGCTCTTACTGATCTTGAAGTCATTCCTGTGCCAGGAGGCTCTGGCACAGCTTGGGAGAGGCAGAAGCACTAGAGTAACCAACCCCGGGGGCACGGCTGTCACTGTGGTCTGGGTGGGCGTTGGTCTCATGCCGGGGGGGTCTCTTCTGCAGAAAGACCAGTTTGGAATGTATGCGTTGTACAGCAAGAACAAGCCGAAGTCAGACTCGCTGCTGGCCAGCCATGGGAACACCTTCTTCAAGGTAAATTCTGCTGCCTGTCTTACCACTGCTCTTGATGTTTGGGTCCGTGCAACCAGCATTGGTCCTGTGGCCTCACGCTCCCCTGCAGAGCGAGCAGAGCACCCCGGTCAGGAAAGCTGTGGGTGCCAGTGCCTGCCTGGGGACACTGGGTGCTCCAGAGGAAGCTGCTGCCTTCACTCCCTGCTGCCTTTCTCAGTTCAAGCAGGTGCAGCTTGGCGATAAGATGGACCTGGCCTCCTACCTGCTGAAACCCATCCAGCGGATGAGCAAGTATGCCCTGCTGCTGAAGGACCTGATCAAGGAGTGCAGCGAGGCCCAGGAGCAGGAGCTGGGCTACCTCCGGGCGGCTGAGGAGATGGTGAAGTTCCAGCTCCGGCACGGGAATGACCTGCTGGCCATGGATGCCATCCGCGACTGTGACGTACGTTCCAGTGTCCTCCCCTGCCCTGTGGGGACAGAGCCATACTTCTTCCTTCTCTAGACTTGGGATCTTTGGATCCTATGGTGAGCGTCCCCTCAAATTCCCACAGCCAGTACGGGACTACTGAGGCACAGAGCAAGGTCTCCCTGATCTGCTTGGACAGGCAGCCCTGAAGCTGGTACTTGAGCTGGGTGAGCTGTTGGTCAAAAACACGCTCCCAGGACCTTACTGGTGACGTGAGGCAGCCTGGCAGCCCTTGCAGATGGTGTCCTGCAGTGTGCTTTGAGCCCTTGCATCTCACCTGGGCTGGTGGTAAGAGGGTCAGGCAGTTTGCAAGGAGAGATTCAAACCAATGCTGATGCCAGGGGTAGGCCAAAATCAGCTTGGTGGGACTTGGAGAGGCACTCGCAGTGCAGCACTTCACCACCTGGGCCACAGTCATATGGGACCCTGCTCTTCACGTCCAGGCCTGGGTCTGCCTGGACCTGACCCTGCTGGTGTCTTACCAGGGTGTCCCCTGTGTCCAGGTAAACCTGAAGGAGCAGGGGCAGCTGGTGCGGCAGGACGAGTTCACCATCTGGCTGGGCCGTAGGAAGTGCCAGCGACACGTCTTCCTCTTTGAGGACCTGATCCTGTTCAGCAAGCCCAAGAGGATTGAGGGTGGCTTTGATGTGTATATCTACAAGCGCTCCTTCAAGGTAAGGGCAGCCCTGCAGCTCCCTCTTGTGCAGCAAGTGTCCATGGCTGGTTTCCCACGTGGCTCTGAAAGGGGGAGCAGGAGAACCTTCAGCAGATATGCTGCTTCCACCACTGTGAAGCCTTCTCCAAGGCTTCCCAGAAAGGAACGCTTCACCCATTAATGCCTGGGCCCCCTCTGTGTTGTGAGGTGTGGGGCCGAGGTCTTCTGAGGGACAGGCAGAGTGATGGTGCTGACTCTGGATGAGGCACTGGCAGTTGCCTGGGCTGTCTCTGCTGTCCTGGCCAGAAGCTCCATCCTGTTGGGTCTGCTGAGCTGGGGTAGCTCTAGCGCAGGGCACAGGTAGAGTTTACCCTTTCTGCTCCTGGGGGAGCCTGAGCTGATGCTTCACTCTTCCTTTTTCTGGCAGACCGCAGACATTGGTCTGACGGAGAACTCTGGAGACAGCGGCCTGCGCTTTGAGATCTGGTTCCGAAGGCGAAAGTCCAGCGACACCTACATCCTCCAGGCCAGTTCAGCCGAGACTAAGCAGGCCTGGACCAGTGACATTGCCAAGATCCTGTGGCAGCAGGCAGCCCGCAATAAAGGTGTGATTCCCTCCCAGGGCGTCTGTGCCGCAAAAGGTGCGGGAGCCCTGTCCAGCTCGTGCCGTCCCGAGTAGGTTTGGAGCCTGTTACCAGCATGGCAGCCTCAGGAGCATGTGCTGGGCATGGCTGGGCATGTCCCTTCCCTGCCCCTCGTCCCCAGGGAACTTGACCCATCCAACCTGGACTCCACGAGAGAACCAGGAGATCTTGGCACAGGGTTCCCTGCCCTGTGGGCGTGGGTGGTGCTCCTGAAAGGCTCGCTGCTCTCCCCGGCGTCAGGCTGGCTGAGTCCCCCCTCTCCGCCCCAGGCTTCCCGCTTGGCAGGACTTAGCTGCTTGGCCAGAGTGGGGCATGTTTGCTTGTCCCTGGAGCCTCCTCAGGACCAGGGCAGCCAGGCAAGAACAGATCTAAGATCAGTAGCTCAGGAGCAGCCTGGCCGAGGAGTGCTCTGGCCTGGGGCTGTGGGGAGGTTTGGGTCAACCTCACGATGGGCTGTGGGTCTTTTCCTCTCCAGAAATCCGCATGCAGGAGATGGTCTCCATGGGTGTGGGCAACAAGCCGTTCCTGGATATCAAACCCAGTGAGGCAGCCATCAATGACCGTGCCATCGATTACATCATGAAAGGCAGAGGTACCTGCCGGCCGTGCCTGCCCCCTCGCTCCCTGTGAGCTCGGCAGGATCGGGGTGCTCAGGGCGGTGGTGTGGTGTGTTTTGTGGCAGGCGCCAGGACCAGAGCATCAATCGCGGTGTCTCTCTTTGACCATTCCAACCCGTACAAGAGGACCCAGGCGCAGCTCTCCGCCGGCAGCACCCCCGCTGCGTACAGCCCTTCCTCCTCCTCCCTGCTGGGACCCCTCAACCTCCACATGTACCTGGACCAGGCTCTGCTGCCAGCCGTCCTGGCCCCCAGCCGCCCCTTCGACATTGGCACCTGCATTGAGGAGGACGAGCTGGAGCACGAGACCAGCAGCCAGCCCTCACTCAGTACGTACGAGCCCAGGGTGGGTGGCTCGGCCCCACGCCTTGCTCTGTGGTCAAAGGAGGCTCTCTTGGGGGCACGGCAGACCCTGTCTCATACCCAGGGCGAGCAGGGCCCTGGCCTTACGTGCCAGCTCTGTCTTGGCTTTCCTGGGGGGAGGTAGCTTGGACACAGGGATTAGTAGAGCGCCTGTGGATCTGCAGCCATGTCGGTGCCGTGTACTGGGGCTGCTGCGGCCTTGGAGACCCCAGCTTGTGTCTCTGCCCCTCTGGTACGAGGTGCTCTGTCCCTTGCTCATCAGCCTGGCCAGTGACCCCTTGGCTTCCCCCGTGAGAGCTTCCCTGGCTGGTCTGTACCCATCTCCAGCATCGCTTGCTTCACTTCCTTGGGTTGTTTCATTGCCTGTGGCTTTAAAGAGGCCCAGACAGGATCGTGGCTTTTCTGCGGGCTCATGTGGCCAATGCCTCTGTGAACAGCATGTCTACATTATCAAGTGAACGTGGCACAGGCTCTGCAGGCCAAATTCACGGTCATCAGAGTGACTTTTCTCTCTTCCCCAGCCACAGAGAGCTCGGAGTCATCGCACTGCATGTCGGGCAGCGGCTCCAGCGGCTCCGACAGCGGCTGTGTCTCCAGCATCCCCCAGGAAAGCTTCTGTGAGGACGTGGGCTCCCCGCCCTACCTGCCCCTGGGCTCCCAGCACAGCTCTGCCGTGGAGGAGAAGCCCCGGTTCACCAACAGCCAGTACATTTCCGCAGTAAGTGCGAGCGGCCAGAACACTGTCTTCGCTCTGCCTGTTTCTGCAACCGCCCCCCTGGCTCAAGCCTCTGCCCGTTGTGGGGGGACTGAAGATGCTGCTTTTGGGCAGGGGGTCACTGTGGGGAAGTGAACGTGTCCTCCCACAGAGAACTCGGCTCTTCCGGGGCAGGCGGAGGCCCCTCTCTTGCGGGAGCCTACCCTGCGGTGGCCGGGATCCCTGAGGAGAGGGACTGAAAAGGGTCTGCAGAGCAGGAGGCTGCACTGGGGGGGCTGCTGCCCACACAGGAGCTGTCCTGGGTGCATACGTGACCTCCTGGGATGGATGGGTAGATGGATGGATGGATGGGTGAGGGGATGGATGGATGGAGTGCTGCTGCAGGTGCCGCTAAGCTCCTTTCCTGGGAGGTTTGGGCGTTTTTTGGGGAGCGATAAGCTGGAGGAGCAGGAGCCTGTTGCTCTGAGATGTCCCTGTGGCTCCTCTTCCTGAGAGTTCTCAGCCGCTTCCCTTGCCACTAGACCATGTCCTGATGCTGTTGTCCTCTAACCCCATACTAATGCTGGCTTCTCTCCTCTGCAGAAGGCAGGCCAGGTCACCATAAGCCCCTCGACCATAGTGTGAGCCCCCTGCACGCATATGCCGCCTCAGGAAGCGCAGTTGTAAGTAGCCCTGGACGGGCATTTCCCAGCAGCTCTGAGAGCTGCTGGTCAGGTTTGGCCGTAGCTCTGGTTCGGGAGAACCTCACCCACCACTGCTCCATGAGAAGTTGTCCACATGCGTTCCTGACCAGGTTCTGATTCATCTACTTAGAGATGAGATCCTGCAGAGCTGTTGCCTTAAACCCCAGTCTGGGACCTCTCTGCTCTGAAGAAGCAGAAGCAAAACAAAGCACAATCCCTTTCGGGGAGCAGAGGCTCGAGCACCACCTGCTCAGCAGCGCTCAGAGGAGCCACTTCCCCGGGATGCTGCCAGCTCTCTAACCACTAATCTGTGTCTCGTGGCTGTTTGCCCAAATCCTGCTTTGTCACGCCCTCTGAGCTGCTGTGGGGAATCCACGGTGTTCCCCCTGAGATGGATTTATTCCCCAGTTGCCCTTGAGCCTCCGAAGGAAACTGTGCCTCAGCAGGCAGAGGAACCTCCTGGGTTACGGGCAGGATGGCCTGAGGAAGCTGTCAGGTGTTGCTCCTGGAGGTTGCCTGGTCTGAAAGGAGGTCGCTGGTGATCTGAGGAGCCCTGGCCAGCACCGCGGCCAAACAGGGCTCCCTGTAGCGGGGTGACGGCCCTGGGGCAGTCGTGTCCTCAAACCGGCTGCTTCTGGCACAGCTGTTCCTGCTCGTCCTTAGGACCGAGCCCCCCGTTTCACAGAGAGCAGTGGGGTGTGACCATGAGAGGCAGGATTCAGGGTGGAGGGTGGTTGTGGGTTTGGCGCTGGGGGGTTCACAACCAGCCAAGGTTAACCTTGATGATGCAGAGCTCTTCTTAGGGGTGACCACAAGCAGCGGTGGGGGGGAAGAGCCACGCGTCTCCTGCGAGGCTCCACCAGCGAAATGCTCTTTCCCCGCCAACACGCGGCTCTGACCGATGGTGCTTTTCTGGCGATTTTTGGCCGGGCCAGAGGGTCCTGTGGGATCCTGCCCCCTCCAGGAGCGCGGCCGGTCTAACGCGTTGCCCGGTGCTGTGTTCCAGGTTTGAGGGCCGGTTCAAACTCCCAGAAGACCCCAGGCCTCTGAGCAGCAGCAGGAGACAGTCTTCACCCAGGAGGAGATTTTGGAGGGGGTTTACACATAATCAGGCTCTTCCAAACAGCCCCAAACCTGATCTCTGGCTGGGGGAGGTCTCTGTCGACCACCCGTAAGAGCTTTGCTGTTGGATGGGACCTTGGGCATCCAAAACTTCAGCCCCGTATTTATGAGTAATAAGTACCGTAGCGGTTTGGAAACAAGAAATGTATTATTTTTTCAAGCTCTGAGCTGTACAGATTTTTGTTACGAGTGACTCTGTTACTGTTTGTTCTGTAAGCTGCACATTTTATAAAGTTTTTGGAGGGGTGTGAAGAGAACCCGAGGTATTTAAGAGAAGTAGCGTAACTTTCTGTTTCAGGGTTGTATTGACCTGGAGCTTGAGATTTAACGTCCTTCCTTATGTTCTAAATAAGTCTATCATAGCAATAATTTATTTTCTTGGCTTAACACTTCCGTTTTAATAAAAGCAATTTAATTGTTACAGTGAATTGTTTCTTCAGATGATCCTTCCAGGGCCTCAGTGCTGAGCTTGGCTCTCTCTTACCTGGCTCTCCCGCTCTCCCTGTGCAATTCCCGCACTAACCCGCGGCAGCTAAACTGCGCGAACCCTCAGCACCTTCCCCAGGCACAGGGGACCTGCCCCGGGCAGTGAGTGACTCCCCTGACGCCGCTGGGAAGGCCGAGGGGCAGCAGGGGATGTGGCGCAGTGACAGAGACCTCGCCGGGAGGGAGGAAGAGGGGCCTGGCTGGCAGAGGGCAGGAGGCACAAGTCCCCAGATCCCCTGGCTCTAATTTAAGCCACTCACCCCCACGTGTCTCTTGTGTCCCTGCGGGGTCAGGTTCCAGTCGCGCAGGAGGGTCCCAGCAGCCAGGCTGTGCCCCTGACCCCAGGTTTTGGGGGGGACAGGGACTGGCTGTTGCTTCGCCTCCGCCTCGGCCCCTCGCCAGATACTCCAGTCCCACCATCATGGCTTGTGTGAGGAGCTTTGGATGGTGGCGGCAGCTGAGACCAACAGCTTTGAGCATCGTGGGTCGGTTCTAATGCTGAACAGGGCCGGGGCCCCCTCCTGGAAGGGAGGAAGAAGGTGGAGCAGGAACTTCTTCAGCTGTGTTTTCTCCCTGAAGCTGCTGGGACCTCGGCGCTGCGGTCTGGGACGTTAAACCTCGCAGCCCTGGCCCTTTGCGCGTGGGAACGCCCGTACTGGACATACACCAGTCGTTCGTTTTGAATAAGCTGGATGGTTTTTTACACCTTGTTCTTATTTTTAGCCAGCGGAGAACAGAGTTTGACACCGCTGTACAAAACTGTGTGGGAAACAGCTGCCCAGGGAAGGCTGTTCAGAAGTTATGGATCAAGGCAAGATTTTGGGGCTGTCAAGACAGCACTAGCTGGTGTCACCAGAGAGAAGTTACTAATGCAACAGGAGCAACACGGAGCTTCCTGCATTTCTCCGTTTCAAAGGTTTCTGCATTGCTGGAAAAACCTTGAGTAATGTTTACCTGACGCTGTTGTTTTCAGGGTTTGGTTGATTTGTCTAATAAAGGTTATTTTCTTTATACGAATCGTCTTTGCATCGGATCTTGATTGCAGCAGAGGTGATGGGTGCAGGTGGAGCAGAGCAGCTGAGGTGGGAGATGGACACAATGGGTTTTTTGATCAGGTCACTGATGTTCACCCAAGGTGAAGCGTCAGCTCTTCCCTGGAGCTGCAGAGTTTTAAAATGGGAAAGGGCCACAACATGCTTAAAATGAAACATGAAGCAACCACTCTAGACCTGATTTTATGGGGCAAGTAAAGAATTTGGTAGCAGAAGGAAGGAGGGGATTCTGTTGTGGAGGAATTTTTTCTGTTGTCCTGTGAAAACATCACCCTCTTAAACCCCACACATCGCTGATGAAGATGCAGGAATGATGTAACGTGGCAGAGGGCGGCTGCTGCAGAGGGTGGCTGCTGCAGAGGCTCCTGACTTAAACTGTCACTGTTCACAGTTACGGCTCAGCAAAAAAATGCTTTTCCTTACCGGGCCGCTGAAGTCCGCACCCTCCCTTCACCCACCACAGGGAAATAGGAACATTTCAGTAAGTAGGTGGCTCATTTTTATTAGTGTTCTGTGAACATACATTTCCAAGGCAAAGCATGAGCCCGCTGTAGCAAACCCTGCCCGGATCAGCAGGCCGAGGCAGCAGCTGTGCCTCATGCCAAGGGCAGGGTAAACTGGGACACCACCAACGTGGGGCGACCCTTAAATCCCAGCATCACCCGCTCGTCCCCTTTCTTAACAGCTCTGGAAGACTCCTCGCTGTGGGCAATGCCACCACTGCCCCTCTGGTACTGCTCCCCGCGGGACCTGGGCATCTGCTGCTGGCAAAGAGCCACGCTGACCTCCAGTGAGAGTTGCTGCGTTGGAGCCCAGCAGACCCCGGGACAAAACCAAGGCGATGTGAGGCCGTGCTGTCGGTGACAGCACCAGGAGGTGAGTCACACCCTCCTCCTGCAGCCTACTGCCCTGTCTGAGGCTGGAGCCGCAGCCCCTTCCCCTCCGAGGCAGAGGCTGCCCGTGCGCCCAAGTCTCTGCTCTCGTCCGTGTTGCCTGTAAATTCTGTGGCGCGAGGGCTACCTGTCTGCACAGCGTTCCGCACACCACAGTCCTGCTCCCTGTTACAGCACGGGGTCCTTCTCACCGCCAGCAGCGTTACAGCCTCGCCATCTCCCTGCCCAGGTCCACAGAGCCGTGCAGCTAGAAAAATCCGTTTCCCAGGGCAGCTCCTTTAGTGCTACATGCAGGGAACACAGTGAAGCCCCAGCCAGAGTATGAAGCATTGAACTGACGCATTTCCTTTTCTTTTTTAATAAAAACCAGTGTTGCACAGTTGTAATTTTCACCCTGCCAGGCCACTACCACATCCTGCTGTGCCACTTCCATGAGGGGACAGCTGGGGAGGTGACAGCGGGGCGACCGTGACCCCTCCAGGCAGCATTAAAAGCAGCTGTGAGCACATGTTATAAAGGGCTCAGGAGAAAACGAATTTCCCCTTGTCCCATTGAAGTCACCGGCTGCGGCGGGGCAGAGCACAGCTCGGACAGCGTGATGAAGTCTGTCTGGGCTTAGACAGCCCCAGCTGAAGGCCTGGGCAGAAACCTCCCCCTCACCACTGCTCTGCCCCATCACTCGTAGTAGACAAAGGAAAAATCCCAAAATCCTGCTCTGGTCGGGTGCTTTTCCAGGCGGGCCAAGCTGCGGTGGTTGATGTATTTCACAAACTTCATCGTTTCTTTGTCTCTGTACACCAAGGCCAAGCAGTTGTCCTCGGGATTCACTGTCAGCAGCTGGAAGACATGAGAGTGAGGGAAGAAATTAGTTTCCCACAAACAGGTTTGGTATCGTCAGAGGAAGAAACAATCAGAACGGTTCCAAAAGCATCACCTCCGCCACGGCCTCGTGCCCCGCTGAGGGTTCCCCGCGGCAGCAGATGCCGTCAGGGCCTGAGCCTGGAGTGAGCCCGAAGGGTTACGTGAGCGTTAGCAGAAAGGGTAAGGGTGCCTCTCCGCCCGCCCCGAGGAGGCCCTTACCTCCTCATCTTCCCCTCGGGCAATGTAGGAAGTAAAGCCGCCGTAGTCTGGATCCCAGCCTTAACACAGAAAAGGCAGAGTCTTAGGAAGCTCAGCGCCGCCCAGGCTCCACGCAGCCTCCCTGGAGGTGCCCCTTCTCCACCCCGCTCCCCACAGTCAACTGGGATGATCCCCAGTTCACCTCCTGCCTTAGCCATGCAACCGGCTTTCCGTCTGCGCCTGGGAGGTTCAGCCAGGCGCGTTCTGGGCTCAGCTCGTCCAAAACCCTCACGTTTAGCTTTTTGTTGTCACCACTATCGAACCAGCCACCAAGCAGAAACACCTAAAGGAGCTGTTGGAAACCCCGGGCTTTGCGCCCTGGAGGCACCACGGTAATTCTGCTGAGAAAAGGGGCGAACTGGAACACTCTGTGTGGGTGTTCTGGCCACCCGCCCCGCACCCTGCCCAGAGCCAGAGCGCAAAGCTCTGGCAGCCGCTGCCTTTCCCTCTGCCCCGCCGCCACCTCCTGGCTCCAGCGGGAAAGGCCAGCGCTGAGCCCACGGCCACGTCCCCTCCTGTCTTGAACTGATGGAGAAGCGAGGAGTGGGGTCACGGCTACAGAGCCCCTCTCGGCAGGAAAACGCAGGGAAACGGCTAGGCACACCTGGTAAGCAGCGCCTGCAGCTCTCTCCCCCACTCACCCTCACAGCCGCAGAAGAAGAGCAGGTCGAGAGCAAATTCTGTCGCTTGAGTGTCGTGGACTAGAGTGTAGTGCCCGTGGGCCCAGCGCCTCAGCTCCCCCGCGCACACAGGGCTGCCCACGCCTATGAGAGGGGACAGACAAGGCAGGGGGGATGATGACGCCGCGCAAGAGCTGCCGCGAAGCTTGAGGGGTGGAGAGGACAGGCCTGGGCGCTGCCCCGCCGCTGTGGAGCCATGCTGGTCCCCGCAGCAAAGGGAAAAGGGAGACAAAGTCAAACCACGGATCCTGTGGTAACTTCTCTTCAGAGGGGGCTCTTGGTTATGTCCTTTGACCCACGCGGAGGGTGGGTCATGGCTCTAGCTCAGGTTTCAGGCTGTGCGGCCCCAAACTCTGCCCTCCTCACACGGCAGGACCGTGGCAGATGGGCGTTAAGTCACAAAACCAGAGCCCCCGTACTGGAAAGGTGCTCCAGGGGGATTTTTGCTAGGACCCGGGTTTTGATTGCTCTCTATCCCAGTGCTCGCTAACCTGCCTGACCAGTGCACGATGGGCACCCTCCAAAATCGTAAATCACCGGGAATTCCTCTGCCGACACCATGAGTGTCAGGATTCTGCTCAGGTCCTTTCACGCTGCTGCTGCTCGACTTACCGTTCTGCGTCTCACCGTCGGGAGCTCCAGGGATGCTGCCAGGCTGGGCGTTGCTGTCAGCCTGTGGGTCAGAACCTTCCTGCTCAGCTTGGGGACTGCTGTGCCCAGCAGTGTCTGCTGCTCTT
Organism: Bucorvus abyssinicus; assembly: GCA_009769605.1. NCBI lineage: Eukaryota > Metazoa > Chordata > Aves > Bucerotiformes > Bucorvidae > Bucorvus > Bucorvus abyssinicus. The sequence continues at coordinate 2,492,870 of CM020040.1, forward strand.
CCTTCCCCAGCATCTTCCTCCTCCTCCTCCTCAGAGGGAGCCAGGAAGTGCAGCTTTAGGCCAGTGAAGTTGGAGAGCAGTAAAAACAAGGCCTCGGAGCGTAGGAACCGCAGGAATTCCTTCAGGATGTCAGGGAGGCCGGCCTCCTCCGCTGCCTCGTAGAGTCTGAAAGACAGCAGAGGGGTCAGCAGCGGAGAACCAGCGAGGACCCCACCCATGGGGCAGGCTCAACCAGCGCAGCCCCCCGGCAGCTCCTGCGTGGCCTGATCCCCAGGCACAGGACGCTGCCATTCCCCACCTTTTATTGGCAGGGCCCCGGCTACTCCACCGGATGTCTTTGTGCTCCAAGCCTTCACAGAGCAGTTGGTATTTCTCTTTCTAGGAGAGGACAGTGCAGAAACGTCAGCGTTTAGCAACCAGGTCTCCTTGGCGTGCTAGAAGCAGCTGCCTTCTGCTTTCAGGTAAGGCCCTTGACCTTGTTTGAGGCACCTCAACTGCTGAATCGAGGGGTCTCTTCAAAGCCAGTGACCATCAGGTCCTCTGCGGAAATCACCCGCAGAATCACAGGCTGGCTGAGGTTGGAAGGGACCTCTGGAGGTTATCTGGCCCACTCTCCTCCAGGGAGTTAAACTGGAAGGTGTTTTAGTTGACAGCGGAACAAGCAAGACCTTTCTCAGCCTGCGTGACACGTGGTACCCGCCAGCCCGGTGACCTGCTCCCAAAGAACACGTTGGATTGAACCACCAGGCTCACCTTGAGAAAATCCTTCAGGAGAATTTCCGATCGCTCCTCAAATTCCTCCTGGATTTGAGCCTGGGAGTCCATGTCCAAATACACCGGACTGATCCACTCATACAAGATCTCGTGCTGGAAGGGGAATGGTCTGGAACGCTGAATTGCAGAAGCAGAAAGGCTTCCCTGACCCCCCCTTACCCAGCCGGCCCCAGGGCTGGGTTCCTCCCCACACACACTCCGTTCCTTTCATTTTTAACTGCACCACGAGCGCTGGCTGCGTTCTTGGCGCTATTGTAGGTATGCACAAAGGTACTGAGCCAAGAAAGAAACTGGCTACGAATTGGTGGACAGGACACAAAGAAAGAGAACGGGCTAAGTTCAAGGTTAAAGCACCCCCAAGCACCAGCGCATCCCCTAACAGGTATTCCAGGGGCATGAACAGAGTGGAAACTCGAGCAGATGGAGGCTCGTTACTCACGTCACAGGGGATGTGCGGGCTCCTTGGCAGGGCAGCATCAGCACGGCGCGCCGGTCTGGCTGTGGACGGGCCATGGAACCAGCCGCTCACCGAGAGGCGGCTCTTCTCCTCTGACAGAACCTCCGACACCTGCAACAGTGGTGGGTAGCGGGTTACGGACTGTCTGAGGAGCAGCTGTAACGGGCACCATGTAGACTCATCATGGGAGATGGGCCTGGCTCTGGAGAGCCTCCTGCATGCACGGAGAAGCCAGAATGACTCCATGTTCTAGGGTGCTGCACTGTAACGGCAGCGTGAGGAAGAAGCCATTCCCCTTACGAGGGGCTGCAAGCCACAAACTGTGGCTTTTTGAGCAGCACGTCAAGACTTTGCACTGGTTTGTGTTTTAGAACAGCCTGATGGAACAGGAGGAGGAAACACAGTCCGTTCCAAAAAGGTTTTGGCTGTTATTGTTACAGAGGTGCAGCAGCTCTTCCCTTGCATGACTCTGCTCTATTAACCAAAGGGGCCAAGAAATGGTTCAGCGCTTCAGCAAACACTCTGGGCACAACCCGTGGGGTGCAGGTCAGGAGGCTTCGATTCACAGCACTGTGTTATTTGAACAGTAAGTTCGGTATTTAAGCGGAGTTCATTGCCTGTGCTAAGAGTATCAGAGACAGTGCAGGGGGCTCTGACTAGTGCTAAGGGGTGGGTCAGGAGGAGGCAGCCATGACGCCAAGTGGACCGTGGGTTTTTATGACAAGGTTAAATCACTCCCTGAAAACAATTAAGGCAGTGACCAAGTAGCTGCTTCTGTTAATTAATTGCAAAGACATAAATGACAGAACCATAAAACCCTAAGCAGTCTAGGTGAGGACATGCCCAGCCTGTATCACTGATGTTCCTCCTCTCCAACCTTCTGCCCTTGTGTTACAGCCCCTGGTATTCACAGGCATTTCAGACGTCAGCCAGACATTCGTATCGTGCAGTTCCATGGTCTGTTTGTCCCGTTTCCAGGCACCTCCCTGGTAAGTGCCACAAAATGCCACTTAACCATGTCACCGAGGTCACTGGTGGGGGTTCACCGAGGGGGTGAAGCTGTATCTGCATGGTGCCCTCGGCAAGGGGAGGAGCTGAGGAGCTCTTCTGGAGCAAAGCCATGGCATCCGCATGAAAAATGGGAGCTGGTCTAAAATGAGCAAACCAACAAAAATCTCCCCCGTCCCCAGAGCCACCTCCACAGCAGTGGCTTGCCAGGATGGCAACGCAAAAGAGGAATAGAAGTTTTTCCTCCCCCAGGATGATGAAGCTGGACTGACAGTTAAAGGTTGGCTTCGTCGGTTCTTGTCCTCTTTAAAGTCCTTGAAGCCCTGCCTGTAGCATGCAGCTCGTAGTAGGAGTGTCCACTCGACCCACACTTCTGCTGCCTTTCCCTTCCCTCTCCCCATCAGGGCTGCAATAACACACAGGGTGAATAACCACAACAAAGGATGAATGAGAGACAGCTCCTTGCCTGGTGGAAAGAGACTGGAGACACTTCAAAGAAAACCAGCGTGTTCCACGAAGGCACTAAGGACTTGACGATTTGCTGTGGCTCACAGTGTTCTGTGGAGGAAGAAAACACACTCTGGTTAAGGTGTGAACTGGAACTCACTGGAAACTGCCGTTTCTCTCTGACTTCGCCACGCTGCGACTGGTGAGGCAGCTGGGAGCAAGGGCTTGGTGAGGAACCGGTAGACTTCTTGTTGTGGCAAGGGGAGTTATCTCCACCACTCCTGTGTTTGGAGAGCACTGGCATCGCTTCCATCCTGCCTCCACTCTCAGCCCTTGCAAAAAAAGCAGGGAAAGATTCCCCTCTTCTTTAGCTTCTCCTTTTTCTTTCCTGTCCCTCATCAGCATTGTCTGCCAAGACTGGCAGCTACAGCCCGTCTCTAAGGTGCACATTCTACCCGTGTATCAGTTTCTCTGGACTAAGGAGAAACCCTTTATCTCCCCTGTGCTGCCTGAGGAGAGAGTTCCCACAAGGGGCATGTGAGCTTTGTCTTTTTTAGCCACCCGAGGCTGAGCTCACCACTCTTACCATCTGTGCTGTACAGGTCCAGCGTACCCCCGTCGCTCTTCTCCCAGGGCGGGACGAGGTACAGGATGAAAGCAATTCTCCGGCCTTCCAGCTCATCATCATGGCACAGCAAGACATCTGCAATCACAGGCGTTTTGCTGCAGCAGCTCCTTTCCAGCACGCACGTGATTCATTCCAGGGGCTGCTCCCCAGCTTTGTTCCCCGCAAGAATACAGGAAAAAACATACCAAGAACTGTGTTCTCACTCATCAGCATCACCAGCCTGGGATCTGCAGGATTGACGCAGTGGGACTGCGCTGCAATGGGCAGCTCAGCCCACTCGGAAGGCACCGGCTGTTACAACTCACCCTCCACCCCTCCCCGGCTGCCGCTGGGCGCAGTGCAGAGGTTCCCGAGTTAAAGAATGATTCAGGCTCTTTGAAGTACAGAGCTGTGCTTTGAGGAGATTTGTTGCTGGAATAGAGGGGAGGGGGGCATTGGCAATGTGACTACAGCAAATTGTACTTTATTTGCTGAGACTTTGATTTGCTGCTGAGCTTCTAGGACCCTCTGGAACCAGAAAAGGGATTGGGGTGGGTTATGTGTTTAGGTACCTGCAGACATCCTGTTTCCTACAAGCCCACAGAAACTTTAGGGAAAGGACCGCTTGCGGACTAACCGGTATATTCATATTTAGCGCAGGAGATGTCGATCGTTGGCTCCAGCTCAATCTGGGTCACAGCAGAAAGCCACGCTCGGAATTCTTCGCACAGGGCTTGCCTGAGAAGACAAGCGGGTGGTAAGCGTCCTCCAGCGTTCTAAAAGTAACTTCTGGTCTCGCTTCCAACTATTTAAACAGCTATTAATCAGCTGTGAGGGGAGCGGGTGACACTTCACTAGTGACAGATACACGGGGGCTGAACAGGATTGTGCTGCTCGCAGGAAAACCTTTAACCAGTTCCAGGGCCCGGATGGCCATTGGGCAGATTCTGCTCTTCGGGGCCGCTTTCTGGCCCTCGCCCTCCCAGGGCAGCCAGCCAGGGCTTCTCCCCTCCCCGAGCGGGCACAACTGGAGTTGGCGAAGCCCTGAGCCCCTTTACCTTAGCGCGGCGATGTGGGGCTCCGGCCTTCCGCCCAGCTCCTCGGACTGCGGCGGCCCATGGAAGAGAAGAAGGGACGGGGGTTAAGGCGGCCCGATCCCGGCGCGCCCCGGCTCAGCACGGCCCGGCCCGGGGCCCACCTGCCGCAGCGAGAGGAGGTCGTTCCGCCGCCCGCGGAAGCCGAGGCCCAGCAGCTCATCGCGCAGCGCCTCCGCGAAGGCTGGGCCCGCCAGGAAGCTGGGGATGACGCCGTGCCGGAACGGGGCCGGCTCCACCGCCGCCGCCTCTGCAAGGGAAGCGCCGGCGGTGAGGGGAGAAGGGGGCTCGCTGCCGCCACCGGGCAGGCCTGGCCGGGGCAATGGGGCCGGGCCAGGTCGTACCGTGGCGGAGCGGCTCCCCGCGTTCCCACGCTGCCGCCGCCCGCTCTCGCAGCGCCGCGTCCCTGAGGGCGGCGCAGAGATCGGCGCGCGCCTCCCGCTTCCCGCGTTTTTTCCCCGCTGCCGCCGCCGCCACGCGCCGCTTAGCGCCCATGGCACTCCCCCCCTGCCGCCCCGCTGCACTACAGCTCCCGACAGCCCCCGCGCCGCCCTCCGCGCCAATCGGATCGTGCGGGGGCGGAGCCGCGCTCTGCTGGCCAATGAGGGAGGGGGGATGGGCGGGGCACGGCCACAAAGTGCCAGTGAGAGGCAGAGCGGCTCCTCTCTATGGTCGCGGCGGAAGTGGGGCGGGCGGTTCCGGCTAGGCGGCGCGCGGAGAGTGTGCGGCCTGGCGGGGCTGTTAATGGCCGACGCGGTTCCCGCCGCTGAGCTCTGAGCGCTCCCTCGCCGCCTCCCGCCGCGCCGCCATGTCCGTGGTGCCGCCCAACCGTTCGCAGACCGGCTGGCCCCGCGGGGTGAACCAGTTCGGGAACAAATACATCCAGCAGACGAAGCCGCTCACGTTGGAGAGGACCATCAACCTGTGAGCGCCGCCTCGGGCCTCCCCGGGCCCTGCCCCCGTCCCGTCCCGCTAGCGAGCCCTTCCCCGCTCCGTCAGCACCCCGGGGCCGCTCTCGAGGAGCCTGCGGGAGGTTCTCCCTCAGCACCCGCCGCACAAGGCCCACCCGGGGTCCTGCTCCTCCGCCGGCCGCGGCGTTGAGGGCAAAGCAGCAGGAGAGCCCGGCTCTGCGAGGGCGTGTTGAGAACGGCCGCGCTGTAGGGTGTTGTGGGTCTGAACCTTTGCCAGCAGTCGGGAACGTGGAGCTCTCGGTACTGATGCTTCAGCGTAATAGAAACAGCGTCCGGCTCGGGAAGTGAGAGCCCCAAGTAACACAGTTGAGGGGTGTTAGACCTGGTGAACATCATCCGAGCTTCTCTTCTTGTATGTGCCTTCATAGACATCTGCCTGGGGTGGCCCAGGAGGGATGTGGGCTCGCCCTGCGCAATCTGCAGGATGTGGTGAGGTGTGCCTGGTGCAGGCATTGTAGCTTAGATTCAGAGTGGTGGCTGCCAGAGAAGACTTTACTCCTGTCACAGATGCAAACTATTTGCTAATAAATGTGTACTTACTTTATATGAGAAGCCACACATTTCAGCTTCTTCCAGGACACTCTGGAGGATGTGTTCTTTGCTAAGGACGTCTGTCGAGTTGCAGAACCAGCACATGTAAACTGTAACAGTCAATATTTCCTTTTAGCTCTTAATCACAGACGTGTAGTTTTTCTTGGTACAGCTGAGTTTATTCACAGAAAGAGTCTTGTGGAAATTCAAATATGAACTTCAGAGATTGGGATATTTTTATAATGTTTCTGAAGAGAAGACTCAGCAGGAAGCTGTGTATCAGCATCAATTTTTTTTAAGTATGGGCTAAGGGATTTGGTGTGCCCACCTTGGCATAGTATGGGTTAGCACAGTAGATTGTTAATAAAGGTATTGGTGTTTCTAAAAATGGAACTGATTCTGAGCTATAGGTGAAAGATGGGGGAACTTGCTAATAAATGAATCTGAAGTTAGGAAACTGGTTGGTTTGGCTCACTCCTGTATAAGAGGAAGGGCTCTCGCAATGCAGCTGGCTTGTGATTTCTCCACTATAAAATGAGGAGAATCTGGGGGCAGAGGAGAAATTTGAGGGTGGGAAGAGGTCATGCTACTTAAGTTTGATGTGCTTAAGTATTGGGGAAGGAATATGTGCTGAGGTGCGTCTTGAGGAAAACATTCCTCGTGCAGTCAGTCATTTATTCTGTTAATTCAGTTGCTGGATGCCTCAAGTCAGTAAAACTGTGGTGACAACTTGTTACTGCTTTGTCCCCAACCCACCTTCCTCTGCCTTTCTGACTGATCCTGTCTTCTGCCTGGGCCTCGTTCTATCAGATCTCTGTGGTACAGTAACACTCTGCTGTAGCCCTCCGTGCTCTCTAGAACTGAACAATTTCTTGCCTAGGCTTTCTTTTCTTTTTGGCTCTTTTCAGTCGCTCCTCCCTGGAGAAACCTCTGGAGTTTCCGCTGTACTGGCCCGAGAGAACGCAGAGCTCCAGCACCAGTCGAGATCTGCTCAAACTGTTTGTCTTCCCCCAGGCTCCCAGCCCTGCACTTAGACACTCAGCATTTCTGCTGTCATCCAGATGTCTGATTTCCCACTTCAAATCCAAACCACTTCTAACAGTTTTGTTCTCGTGCCCGTCATTACTGGTGCAGAAAAAGCCTGCTGTCCTTTGCAGCTTGCTTCCTTCCTCCCAGCAGAGCTTTTCTCTGCGGCCCTTTCCCAGCTTCTCTCGGACCCTCAGCTGCCTTGTCTCTGCGGTGTGGAGATCAAAGGAGGGTGGCTGTTGACTTTACTGCTGGTTCTTCTGGGCTGCTTCCCTTGAGTCAGCACAACGCTGGCGTGTCGGTCAGCAGGACTTTCTGTGCCTGTGACAGTGCCCTGTGAGTCCCAGACAGTGCTAGGACTGAGGTCCTGTTCCATCCAGCACAGAAGGTTCTGTGTCACCGTGACTGAAATTTAGATTCCTTGTTATGCAGTAACATTTTTTTCCCCCCTTACAGGTATCCTCTGACAAATTACACGTTTGGTACGAAGGAGCCCTTGTATGAGAAGGACAGTTCTGTGGCAGCTCGGTTTCAGCGCATGAGGGAGGAGTTTGACAAGATCGGCATGAGGCGGACAGTGGAAGGGGTTCTCATCGTCCATGAGCACAGGCTGCCCCATGTGCTCTTGCTGCAGCTGGGCACAACGTTTTTCAAGCTGTAAGTGTCTGTTTCTTGAAGGTAACTTTAACTGTGGTAAAATCCCGTTTGAAACTCTTTAGCAGGAGCCGTGAAAGCCGAAATATACCTATGCCGTGGCCGCAGAAATGGTGTGAGTGGAGCTGAAGGGATGAACCCCAGTGAGTGCAGAAAGGGGACAGCGAGAAAGGCAGGTGTCTGGATCGGAGCAAACAGTTGCCACTGTGGGAGCGAAGAGTCAGGGTTTGGATCACCTGGTCGTAGTGGTGGTAGCTGCTCATGTGTTCTTGTTTAAACTGGGTGGGCTTGGCTTGTCTCCAGTTGCCCTGGTTTCATTCTTGCTCTTCATATTTTTACCATTTGTATTGTTTATCCTCAATTTTGTGTGTGAAATCTAATTATATTCCAGATTCCTCTTTGACCTCTTGCCTTGGGGGACGTTTGTGGATAAAACAGGGTGGGCTCAAAGTTTTGTAAAATCTAGTAATGATGAAAATGTGTTTTTAGATTTTTTTCATTAACCTTGCATCAAATGCAGGATGGTTCCCCACGTGAGTTTTATTTTCTGCTTCCTGGGTGCTTCGGTGAGTGCTGGTTTTGAGATGAGAACAAACACAGTCGGTGCTTAACTCCTTCATCAGCTGCTGGTGCTTTTCTGTTGTTAAAACTTTACTGTTTAAGTGTCCCGCTTGTTGTCATGTCTGTTGTTACACTTTGTCCTGCTGAAGTTGAAGATTTTATATCATAGATATTTTTTTAAGGACAGTAGCCATTTTAGTCATGGGTTAGGTGAGAGCCATCCTGCTGTCTTCACATTCAGAGTTAGATTTGGAACTTTGAGCTGAAGGGCCGTGTAACTCCTGCTGGGTATCACATCCAAACCTACCTGTGAGAGTCGGTAAATCCCATGAACCATAACTTCTGCTTTCATTGTTGATTGTTTCAACAGACCTGGTGGTGAACTCAATCCAGGAGAAGATGAGGTAGAAGGGCTGAAACGCCTCATGACAGAGGTCTGTTCCCTTTCCTTCTGTGGCTGTACCGGGATGTTGGGTTATTTTAGAGCTAACAAGCCAAAGCCTTGGAGTGTCTCCTTACCACTTCTCCTCTGTCTCCATCCTGAGTGTGACAGGGGTCTGGTGGCTGACCCCCTCCCTGCTGCCCAAGTCCCCTGTATGTTTGCAGCTTCGCTTTTTGGCCGGCCTCAGCCCAGTGAGTGTGCAGATGGGCGAACGCCTTCCCAGTGCACCCGTTAACATGAATTCTGGCATTTCATTCTCCCCGTTGTTCTGATGGGACTCGGTTTCACTGAATACCGCAGGGAATTTGAAACACTCTCGAAAGTGTCCGTGTCCCGTCAGGTGAGGCTTGTACTAAAAAATGTCATTTTATACAAAAATACTCTAAAGTTCTACTAAAAGCTGTTCCAGAGCAGTTCTGAGCGACACCAGACCCTTATTACAGCAAGTCTTCATGCTTCCAGTGTATGGATTCTAAAAAAACTTGCTTGGTGTAGTGAGAGTTTTGACTGTAACTGGGTTTTTGGCAGATACTGGGGCGTCAGGATGGTGTTCAGCAGGACTGGGTGATTGATGACTGCATTGGTAACTGGTGGAGACCGAACTTTGAACCTCCCCAGGTGAGTACTCCTGTCGACTGCCGTTGTCTTCAGGCAAATACCGATTGTTCTTCCCAAAGCCTTCAACCTGCCAGTTGGGTTTTTTGAGTACCTGCCGCAGCAGCCATTAGTTTTTCTGTTTTTTTTACCCATTTCATCTCCTTTGTGTGGCTGAGGAGAAACTACAAACCTTTTTTTTTTTTTCTGGAAACTCCCATCTCCCTCTTGATGGGTGAGAAACTGCTGTCTGTAATAGCTTCCAGCCCTGAGCTGAGCCAGCCCCACCATTTAAATTCCAACTGCAGCCACAATGGAAGCTCTGGCAGTGCTGTGTGTGGAACAGACGCCCTGTGAATAAAAGAGCCTTGCTGCCCTCTTTCTAAACACTTTCACACTGAACTCGCTTGCTGCCTTTGCTATTACTTTCTGTCTGGTTGGGTTGTTTAACTGCTCACGGGTATCGGTGCCTCCAGCCCCTGTGAACACTAGTGACAGTGTTCTAAGAGTGGTTTTCACTCTTTGATGCTGTGGCAGAACGATACACGATGCACTGAAAGCTCGCGCAGCGCTTCATAATTTATTAAGCAGCGCTTCAGATTGCACGGTGTTTTTGAAGCTCTGTGCAACCCATTTGTATTGTTTTTCTTGCAGTATCCCTATATCCCAGCTCACATTACAAAACCAAAAGAGCACAAAAAGCTTTTCTTGGTCCAGCTTCAAGAAAAGGGTAAGTGTCTGTTTGCAGCCGAGGACTGTATTTCTGTCAGCGGCTAAACGCTCACATGTCACTCCAGGAGATGTGGCCCCAAGTTTGTGTCCGTGTTGTGAAAAGGGGGGAAATAAAACCGGTCTTAAGGCAAGACAAGCAAAATCAGGGGCACAAATAATGACGGTTTGTTTCCAGAGCAACATTTACAAGATTTGTTGGTATTGCCGTTGGTGAGCGAACCACAGGTTTAGCTATAGCTTATTTACCAGAGACAGCATAGGGCTGATACTGAAAGGCTTACAACCTGTCTGTGGTAGCCTGGCTATGTGGTAAAATAAGCCTGAACTTACTGCATGAGCAGTGCAATAGAAATAAGTAAAATCATGATTATAACCTCACAAAATACACCCGGGGAGAATAGTGTCACTCAGCGTAGGCTGAGGTAGAGAATCTTACCCATGAGGTGTCCCCATTGGGGGCGTGGAGAGAGGAGCAAATTCCTCAATCTGTCCGTCGGTCTGGTTCCGAGTCATCTCCTGTCCCAATTTGGGGTCGATATTGGGGCAATATTTATACTTAATTTTTTACACTACATAATTGGTGTAGACAGGCTTATCCCTTATGTTAATTGCACAAAGTCCATCAATTTACACCTACCCAGGTGGAGGTAACAGCTCGTTTTGTCCAGGGCAAAAAAAAGGGAAGAATGAGACCACTGGACCTATGCCCATGCTTCCCACTCCTCCAGGACATTCAGATAACACCTAACACCAGATATGGATCTGGTGATAGTTGTAGTTCCGATTGTCACCTTGCCCGGCGATGAATTTTATCGACAAAAAGCTTGCAGGCATCCAGCTGCAGGGTGCACATGCCTGACATGACTTAGGCTTTGTGCTGGGACTGTCCTCTCTACAGTCGTTTAGAAAAGCGATCGGTTTTGGAGGCAGGTGAATCTTCGAGCGTGAGTTCCCCGTAAACACTCATTGCTGCTGCCGCAGCCCTGTCTGCACAGCACATGCACCCAGTGTTGAACTGGAAAAGGAATAAACTCACTCTAGTGCTGCCTGTAGTGCTCTGGTTTTGAGGCATGTGGGGTGCATCTGTGCTGGGTTTTCTTATTAATCACCTCGTGTTTGGTTTTAGCATTGTTTGCAGTCCCCAAAAATTACAAGCTGGTGGCTGCCCCGTTGTTTGAGCTCTACGACAACGCACCAGGATACGGACCCATTATTTCCAGCCTGCCTCAACTTTTGAGCAGGTATGTGGTGATGTATTTGTGAGACAAAGGGGGACACCAAAGCCAGGCAAACCAGAAAGGTTTCCTCTGTCCTGAAGAGCTCAGAATCCACCTCAGACAGAGCGTGAGGAACAGCATAGAGAAGCCAGTTGAACTTGCTGGGACTGGTCTCACTGGTTTCTGTTCCTTCAGCAAGTGCTGGGGAACACTAGGCATCCCACAGCCTGCCAGATCTTACTGGGGGATGTGGTTCTGTCACACACCTGCTTTGATGCAGTAAGCCCATCAGCAGGATGCTGGCAGTGGTACTGCCCATAACAGGCTTGTGTCGTGCTGGGATTTTTCCTCCATCTAGTCCCGGTTTTAGCAGTTGTAGCTGTGGGGGCTTCCCCTTCCTCTGCCCTAAAGACAGCAGATTCTTCTGCAAATTGTGTGGTGCAGTGCTAAGTTAGGCTGGGCTGTTGAACACTTGGTTATCCACTCAAAAATGTCACTTAAATGAGAAGAATGACAGTTCCTCTCCGGGTATAATCCTTTTAGGTTCAACTTTATTTACAACTGAGCTCCTGTATGCCCGAAGAGTCTGACAGAAGAAGCCGTCTCTGTGAGCACAGCTTTAAAACATTGAGAAAAGAACCCATGTGATGCCAGGATTTTCCGTTGATGTCGCTGTTTTCCCGAAGGCCACTAAACTTTCTGTTGTACGGATAGAGAGGTGAACCTCAGCTCTTTAGGTAGTGGGGTGGCAGCGTGGTATTATCGGTGTTTTAATTGCTTTGTGTTGTAATACTCACCAAATTTTTTTTGTACAACATTAAACAAAATGGTTAAGATTCTGTTTGTCTTGGGTTTGTGGTTTTTATTTAGTTGTCTCCTTCTTTTAGGTGCATATTTTAAACTTGACTCCTTCAGGAATACAGAAGATCTTGGGGACAAGAGGGGGCCCTTAGCCATTGAGGGACTGTTCGGATGCTCAGACTGCATCCCTGAGCAGAGAGTTAGTCTGAGGGAGAGGTTAAACAGCACCAGCAGGTGCTATGTGATTCTCAGTCTTTTCTCAGAGAACAGAATGGCTGTTTTGAGGGAGTATGAGGACTTAAGGCAAGGGTAGCCATTGCTCCAAGTTTACCAGGACTGCTCGAGAAGCGCTACTGCTTGTACAGGGCTTGGAGGAGGTGTGATGGGCGTCTTCTCCCTCTGTGCCCCCGTAAGACAATAACAACCCAGCAAATGCTGTTGGACTGGCCTGAGATCCAGTTAAAATATGGAAAGTTAAATTTATTTTGTATATTTTGCTATAGCTACAGGACAGAATTTGGCTTACATGGCAATGTTTTGCCATGGTAAGTGGCTCCATGTTGTGCTGGGCTGTGGCAGTAGACCAGTGTGCTGTCAGGTAGTCAATACCAACCTTTATAGGTTGGGGGTTTTTTTACATGCTTGGCTAAACGTCCATTCCAGTTGGATGCGTCTGCTCCGAACGCCTTCAGCCTTCCATAGTAAAGACTCGTTTCCACATTCTGCCTCTCATCAGCAGACATCCGGTTGCTTTCTTGTGCACTCTCCTCTTCTCTGAAGGCCTCGTTGGAGGGTGCGTGCTGCCAGAACTGCAACTTTGGTCAGTTCCTGGTTCTGGTGCCAGCTGCACTGCTCAGCTACCGCAGAACCACTGTGCCAGCTTGGCCATTCGGTCGAGCCGAAGCTGTGCAGTATGGGACCGATACTGAAACAACAGGAATCATAGAATCACAGACTGGTTTGGGTTGGAAGGGACCCTAAAGGTCATCTAGTTCTGACCCTGCTGCCATGGGCAGGGACACCTTCTGCTAGACCAGGTTGCTCAAAGCCCCATCCAACCTGGCCTTGAACACTTCCCATGATGGGGCATCCGCCACCTCTCTGGGCAACCTGTGCCAGTGCCCCACCACCCTCATAGTGAAGAATTTCTTCCTAATATCTAATTTAAATCCACCCTCTTTCTGTTTGAAACTGTTACCCCTCATCCCATCACTATGCTCCCTAATAAGGAGTCTTTCCCCATCTTTCCTGTAGGCCCCCTTTAAGTACTGGTAGGCTGCTGTAAGGTCTCCCTGGAGCCTTCTCTTCTGGAAATATTGGAAAAAACACTAGAAATACTCTAAAATTTAGTGGTAGGGCTGTTCGCTGTGGTTCAAAGGTTCACTATGGATGGAAGGCAGGGGCACAGGGTTAGCAAAATGTGTGGTTTCTTAGACCACTGCCAGATGGGGAAAATAAAGCTAGCAGGGCAGTGTAGAGTGGAACAATTTTTGTGAGGAAGGGAAGGTGGAGGTTTGGAATTCTGACGCTACAAGAACAAGCAGCAGAGCGCTGCTGTCAGGGCCTGGCATTTACCAGCATCCCTCATCTTCCATCACCACGAGAGACTCGGTTTTGTTCGAAGCTACCTGTGAAGGAGCGCTGGAGCGCAGTATAAGCTCTCTGCTTTCCGTTTTGGCCACGATCCTGCGGGTTTCGGGGCTGCCGAAGGAGACCCCCCCCGATTTCCCTCCTTCCCCACACCCTCGCCCCTTGGCCGCGCTGACGCTGCCCCGAAACGGGCAGGCTGCGGGCGCGTAGCCTCTCGAGCGGCGGAGCCCGGCTGGAAGCACCGCCCCGGCCGTGACTCAGCGCGCCGAGGAGCGGTTGGTGACGGGGCGGGGGATTTGGGCCCGTTCCCTGGGCCGGCCCTGGGGCGGGGCGGACACTAGGCCGCAGGATCCGGGGGAGCGCGGCGGGCTCGGGCCGAGGCTGAGGCCGAGGCGGCGGCGACGGCTTCGCGATGCCGCTGCTGTTCCTGGAGCGCTTCCCCTGGCCCAGCCTCCGCACCTACACGGTGTTCAGCGCCTTGGCCCTGCTGGGCGCCGGCCTTACCGCCTACCACGCCGTCAGCCAGGACCCCGGCGGCGCCCCGCCGGATGGCCGGCCGGGGGGCACCGAGGCGGCCGAGCCCCCGCACCGCGGCGGGCCGCGGCCCCTGGACGTCGCCTACTACCTGCTCTCCGACAGCGCCTGCATCTGGGTGAGCACCGGGCTGCCGGGGCGGGCCGGGGCGGGCGGCCGGGCCCGGCGGAGCGGCGCTGTGGGCCTCGCGGCCTGCGTCGGCGCCGGGGCGGCCGGCGCGGCCTGTTCCCGCGGCTGAGCGGGAGAAGGCGGGCGGGCCCCTCCACCGCGCTTCGGAGGGGGCTGCCTCGTTATTGTTGTTTGAAAACCGCTCCCGGCCTATCGCGGGGGCTCCCGCAGGGCTGGGTGCGGAAAGGCGGCTCCGCGGGCCGGCCGCCCGCTCGGGCCGGCGGTGCACCCCCGGCTCTCCCCGGCCGCCTCCGCAGCCGCTTTCCGGCCTTCCGTGGCTGGGCTGAGGGGGCTGCGGTACAGCCGGGCGCCAGGCAAGCAGGGGGCCTGTGCTTGTCCCTGAGCGCGCCCCTCTCGCCCGGGGGAGGGGGTGGTGAGTGGAGCCCTTGGGTGCCTGGTGGGTGCTGCACGTGGCTTCTTGGTTAGAAGTCTTTGTGAGAGACCATGAGATGTCCCAAGCCAAGCTTTACCTGCTGCTTTTTTTAAAAAAAATAACATTCACAGTCACGCGGGTAAGAGAAAATACGAAAAAACATGAAAATAATTTTCGGTAGCTCTTTAAGCCTGGCAATGGTGTATGAAACTTGGCCCACTGATTTCTGTTGCTGAAATAAAGGCTCAACGGGGCGATACCACAAACCTCGCTGAGCCGTTGCTGTTGAACTTTCATATGTCTGTCAGTCAGAGGTGGTACTGGTTGAACATCAGCTTTACGACGTGCTTGCTTGACCGAGGTGCTGATTTTTGAATATACGGGACACATTCAGCCTGCTTAAACTTTGTCTCAGGACCTTAAATTAAGAGCCCTGGTAAAGTTTATTGTGCGCTCTAGAAACAATGCGTGGCTGCTTCATCATTCCTCCCTCCTCCTTTTAGTGCTCTGTGTAGGTCAAAAGTTAATTACAAGTGTCCTTTGGAAGAGAGGAGCAGTTTTCCCAGGGCCCTGTACTCTGCTCCTCGCTGCTGCTCTTTAAAGCAGTTTCCCCCGGGTTTGAGCAGTGTTGTTCCAGGAGGGACCAGTGCTCTTCAGTCTCTTTTGAGACAACATCTGAGTCTTGCTCCCCTAACAAAAGTTTTGTCCTGTGCTGTGTGTTAAACGAAATGAGTGTCTTGGTGGATCTGTCAGTTTTGCCCCCACGTTCCTTGGTGCTCAGATTTGCTAATATGTATAAACCGATCTATTGTGAGGAGGCTGGTTGGTTTGTTGGATATGCTGATGTATCAAACTGACCGTGTTAGGATGTCCAGAAAAAACGTCAAGTGTCTTTCCAGCTACTGTACGTGTCTTGGAAGAGGCCAGGCTTAAATTTCACCAAAAAAAAGCCAAGGCAGCTAATACTGTTCTGTGAACAATGGCAGGTTTTGTTAGCCTGCTTCACGCCCCTTCTCTCTCTCGCCTTCTAAATAGGGCAAAAGTATTTGTCGCTGACTGCTGGCTTTCTTTCCAGGTGCTGGTGAACACTGCCTGCTGTTTCCTGATGCTGGTGGCTAAGCTCATCCAGTGCGTGGTGTTCGGGCCTCTCCGCGTCAGCGAGCGGCAGGTGAGGCAGCAGCGTCGTGCCTTGGATATGGTCGCGTTTCATCGTTTCTGGGTGCGCGACTGGTGTGGTTTTCTACGTGGCCTTGCTGACGGCACACAAGAAAAGTAAATTTTAGAACAATGTGAGATTAAATCTTACTGGTTAGTCCTGCTCTTGGGCTAGGTGAGAAGGCTTTCGGAAATACAGCAAGGGAACCATTAAAGCCCAGGCTTTTTCAAAGCAGGATCCTGCAGAAGATAAAAGCGGCAGCAGTTGTTTGAAGAACATCTGTATATTTTTTTTTTTAAAGAAAGGCAAATGTGTGAGTTCCTCTGTGTAAATGCGGTAGCAGTGGTTTGAAAGGTGCTCACGTTTTAAAGAAGAAATGTGTAAATGCAGTTCTTGAGGAGAAATCAGGCCATGATGATTTTTGATAGGCAGAACCGACGCATGTGAAGCTTCGTTAATAACCACGGCTCTTCCAAAGCCGCCTGTAATTGTGATTCACGCCCCTCAGAGCCTCCAAGGGCAGCGTATTAAAAACGAGACACTGTCAACCAGTCCGTGTTGACTATAAGGATGTGGCATGTCAACCAGGGATAATTTCCAGGTTGTTCTCTACCCTCTTAAAAACTGCAGCAAAAAGCAGTAGCAGTGTGGATCTGTTTAGGCAGTGGGAGTATGTCCCAGTTCTCCTGTAAAGGGAAGCTGGTTATTCGTGTTGGCGAGCCAAAACCAGCAGCATCGTGAAGGAATTCTGGGCCTGTCTTAACTAAACTCCTGGTGATTTCATTGTCTTCTTTACAAAACGTTTTATTTCATACTTTTTTTTAATCCCCAACAAGCTCGCTCTCTGTCACTTGAGACCATCACAGTGTGTCTTTCCTACTGCGTGTGTGTGGGGATAATTTTTTGATATTGCTCATCCCTCTCATTCTCCGCTGTAGGGATCGTGCTTTGTACGAGTAGACTCTGTCATCTGTCCTTAATCATCTGTCCTTCCTGGCAGGCTTTTGGAAGCAAGGTGCTAGGCTGTTTGGGCATCTGGTACAACTGACCATGGCAGCTCTTCTGGCAAAGAGAACTTTGTGCTTGCAGCCCAGGAGCCTTGTTGCTTGGCCGTGGAGAGCCAGGCTGAGCTTACGCTTGGTTTGTGCTCAGCACCGTTTTAGAAGAACGGCAGGGAACTGCGTTGTGTGCTGAGTTGCACTGTTACGCTGCGGTGGTACAAAGGGCTAGATAGGTGCTCAGGACACGGTTTTCATTCACTAAGGGTAACAAATACTGTTCATGATGTGTTTGCACCAGGCTTTTGCTAAGGTACTGTCATGTTTCTACTTCTGTCTTCTTTTTTCTTTTCCCTCCTCCCCTGCATGTGGATTGTCAGTGCTTTTACTACAGTAACCAAATGTCTTCCTTTACAGCACCTCAAGGATAAATTCTGGAATTTCATTTTCTACAAGTTCATCTTCATTTTTGGAGTGCTGAATGTTCAGACCGTGGAAGAAGTGGTAATGTGGTGCCTCTGGTTCTCTGGACTTGTGTTTCTTCATCTCATGGTTCAGCTCTGCAAGGATCGCTTTGAATATGTGAGTTTTCCTGAAGGGCTGTCTTTTGGGACATGTAAATTCTGTTCCTGGTTCAGGCACTGGCTCATGATGGGTTACAAACAGCTGGTTTAGACCTTTTCCCCACCTGCAGTGCTGCACACGTGCACCTCCAATACTTGCTTTAAAGTGCGATGTCAATCTTACTCCTTCAGTTTTCCCACGAGACAAATGGAGCTGAAGATACTCATTTTCTGGGATAAATTGCTCCTTGTATGTGCCCTGTAATTACTGTTACGTAACTCTGAGATGTCTTTATAGCTCTCCTTAGCGAGGAAATCTTGATAACAGAACATCCCTTAGACCTTTAGATCCTTTAGGATTGGTCCATGAAGCCTGTTTCTGCCGATTCTGTGCTCAGGGTTCAAGCTTGTGTACATCTACCAATGTCTTTACACTTTACAGTGCCACTTTCTCCAGAAGCTACATCCCCGTTTCTGTTAATACCAGGAATAAATTCAGTAGAGGTGCAGAAACTGCAGGCTAGGCAAGGAAGAAGGAACTGAAATTTGAACGGCGAATCTTGCCCTTTGAGGGCATTGCATTTCCCTCAGCTCCTCTGTCCTGCAGTACAAGTTTGAACTAAACTGAATCCATGAATTTGTAGCTTTGTGCTTTGCAGTTTTGTCGTAATTAATATCCAGTAAGGCCTGTTAATTCACAAGTAGCCAAGCACTGAGCTTGGCTGGGGTTAGGAAAACAGAGACAGGAGTGACCAAGGCATTCATCTGACATTTTTAGTGGTGTTCAGAAGGCTGTGAAAGAAAAAGCTCACGTGGGAAGAAATCCTTCTTACATTCCTTCTGTGTTCAAAGCGTGTATCGTAATCCTTCACTTGGACAAATGGTACTTGTGTGATCTGCCCTGCAAACCTGAGGATGTGGAACTGAACCAGATATAAGCAAGGAAGGAAGAACCAATTTAAAAACAAAACATGGGAGTCAACTTCATTAATCAGAGCAGAGTGGGCAGCTCCTTCTTTCCTTGTCCTGTTCTTCCCCGTCCTGCCCTGAAAATAAGGGGGTGGACCACCTGAATACTGCGCCTCTTGGGTCATCTTTGGGTTAGACAGCCGAGGTGTAGCCTGCTGTTAAGGTAGTTCAGAGGATTAATCCGCTCTGCAGGACAGCTGTTTTCAGGAGAGTCTGTCCAGCAGTCTCTAGCTGCAAGTGAAATTTTTGGGGGAAGATTTCTCTTTCTTCCAGAAGAAAGGCATTGGCAGAACTAGAGGCTGCAAGATAAAGCTGGACAAATTCTGATCAGCTGTAAGGTGACAGATAGGCAGAACAATTGTTCTCATTGCTCAAAGACTGTGTATTAAGGTTCGGTGTCTTTCTAAACACGTGGTCACCCTGAGCAGATGCTGTGGATTTGATGCAGAAGCAGCCCTGTGCACAAGTGTTGGTGGTTTTCTAGCACGGGTCACCTAGGCATTGCATCAAGTGATCGTAACGATCCCTTCTGGCTTTAAAAGGCTGGTGAATGCGAATGCCAGCGAGACCAACGAGCCCTTGGGGTGGCGTGTGGTATTAGCTGTATTCCGCGTCGTTTATTACTGCGTTGCGTGGTCGAGGTTGTGAAATTGGTTTTATTCTAGAAAAGGTTTTCCTGAATGAGGACTTGTTTGATGAGGTGACTATGGAAGGCAGGGTGGATGAAGCGCTCCTTTAAACCTCTTACATATTCATGTATTTATGTTGCAGCTTTCCTTCTCTCCTACCACCCCCATGAGCAGCCACGTCAGAGTCCTGGTGTTGCTCATAGCCATGCTCCTGTCCTGCTGTGGATTAGCGGTCATCTGCGGCGTTGTTGGCTACACCCACGGCGTGCACACGCTGGCTTTCATGGCAGCAGAGGTGAGAATTCCTTCAAACACACTGTGGTTTCTGCTTTGCTTTTCACCCCGCACTTGGAGGTATCTTGGCGTGCGGTGGGTTTTCTTCTCATTTCCCATAAGGAGGAAACACAAAACAACCAAAGATGCAAACAACCCTTCCCTGTTTTAGAGTAGCTGCCAGATCTGCTTGCTTTAGAGTTTAAGCCTGCAAAAAATCTATGTCTGAAGAAGAGGATAAATCCATAAGATGATGCTGAAATCAGATGGCAGCCTATGAAAAAATAATGGGTGTGCTTCCTGAGCACTGCAGGAAAGGTTAGTGGAACTGGCGGCTAGAGAGAGGGGGAGAGTGTACGTGAAAGCGTGTTTCTTGGAGGCTCTATTTTTCTGTTCCATTTCTTGGACCAACATCCTTTCCTTAAATCACACTGGTGGGATTTGCTTATGTTTGAGTAAAGAGTTGTGTCTGTGCTCCCCAACCCTTTGCAGTGCCGAGTAAACATCAGCATGTTTTTGAGGTTATGGTGGGTTGTTGTGCTCTGCCTGAGGAAGTGATAATCTCAAGCGCAGGGGAGGTGACCAGTCGTGTTAGCACATCCTTAGTTCAGATAACAAGCAGTGTGTACAGTTTATTTTTCTTCTACCTTGAATTCATACTTGGAGTTAGTGAGGAGGAAAGAAAACAGCCAGCTGGTAGGATGAGAATGTGATGCTGGTCACACCACAGTTCAGTTATTTAACATGTCAGTTTACTTTTCCCGAAACAGGAGAGTATGCAAGGCCAGATTTGTACTGACATGGTGGAAGGGTTCTGAGGATTTGGCAGGGTCTCCACTGGGTGGGGTGTCTCTTATCTTGGCTTGGCAGAAGGATGTATCAGCCCCGTACCAACACGGGGTGGGTTTATCAGGGAGCAGCGCTGAAGTGTTGCCTCCTTAGCGCTGTGCCCTGTGGTGCGGTGTGTGTTTGGAGTGTCAGGATGGGGCCCAGCTGTTCATTTTGGTGGGAGCTGTTCTGTCCACTCGTGAACAAAGGAGCGGCTCAGTCAGTGGAAGCGTGTGGTCCTCGGGCAGGCTGTGGATCCGTACAGCTGACGGTGCTGCTGGTGGGCAGCAGAAGAGGGAGGTTAGCGGGGAATGTACAAGGAAAGGGTCTCCTAACCTGTGCTGGCAGCAGCTGCTGTTGGAGGATGTTTCTGAGCGAGGGTTGCACAGGGCTGTTGGGTTTGATAGCCTCCAGTGGACTCTGGAAAGCTGTCTGATGGTTCATTGAATACTCTGGCCTCCACAATAATCAGAGACAACAAATGCCCCATTTAAAACGTTGAGTTGTTCTGGATCTTCTGTCTGGTGATGTCCCAGGCTATTATGTCATACCTTTGTGGTGAAAACTGCAAAGAGTCGTTCCCTGTTCACTCTTCTTCAGACCATTTGTGATTTTACAGACCCTTCTCCTGTTCCCCTTCTCACTTCCCTGCTGAGCAAAAGAATTCTGGTCTGTTTAATTGTTTCTCTTGTAAAATTGTCTAATATCTTGCCTTCTGGTGAACGTTTTAAATATGCCCTGTACGGATTTGGCGAGGGTGAGTGCTTTCCTTGATTTTAACACCCAGCCCTGGTGTAAGTAGAGTAACGCTTTGAGGTTTCTTTCTGCGCGGGCCCTGGCAGTGACACCTCGTGGCAGTCCTCAAGCTCGCAGCAAAAAGCATTAAATCTTGCAGACTACACTGGTTTTCTGCTGGTGGCTGGTGTGCTGCTGTTCAAGAGGGACCCTGCCAAGTGTATTCCATTAGCGTGTATTTAATTACATTAAGTTCCTCATCTCTCTCCTGACTCTGCAAGCATCGATGTAGCTTGATGCCTCAGGGTTTTCAGTCAAGCAATACAGATGTTTTTCTGGGGTTTTAGTCAGGCTTCCCCTTGCTCTGTGGTGTTTGTCAGCATTTTCTTTCCTGCAAAGGATTTGTGTGAAATGTGCAAATGCCCAGAGAAGGCTGAATAAGGACCATCTGTATTTTTGAGTTAACATTTAAGCTTTTTTGCCCTAATATATAGAGAATTACAGTGTAGAAAGTCATGTCCAGTCTGTCTACCTTGGCACCTTTTTTACTGTAAGAAAGAACAACTCCACTCCTGTAGAAGCTGTCCCCTGATCCTGTTCCATACATCTCAGTTCAGGCTGTGTAGTGATAGCGATATTCAAATATAAGATTTGAATATACTATAACCGTCGCAAGTTGTACATCTTGTGGTGCAGAGTGGTATTTTTTGCAAAATACTTTTCCTGTTGGAGTGCTGAAACGCATTTCTGGGAGCAGTGTAGGAACCAGAGAGCAGTGCCTTGACCAAATCTGCCCCAGCTTATCCTTTTAATTCTGATGCACTTCTGCCTCGACCCTAACCGCTATAATCGTATCTTGGCAACATTAACTTCTGGAAAGCTGCAGAGTAGACTCTTCGGATTTCTACCTGACAGATGTCTTCCTTGCTGGAGATTTTTTGCCATGTGTACTGGTTTTGACACAGATTTGTGCTTCATGGTATCCATCCAGCAGCCTAGGTAATGGTTCTGTTTCACCACTCACATGGTTAGAATTTGGATGGATTTACTTGTCCTCTGTGGCCTGCCCAAAGTTTTTCTGTACCCAGAAACCTCCTGCGAAAAGGCATGGTCTGTCTCTGGTACCCTCACACAAGGTAACAGGAGAGGGTCTCCTAACGTGCCTCGCCGGAGCAGCTAGTGCTAATTTAACTTTCTAATGAGAGATGTTTGTGGTGAGAAGAGCAGCCCTGCTAGGTGACGTGCCGCCAGAGGACACGACGAAGGGAGGGGGCACTGTGGGCCTTTGTAGCGGGGGAAACAGCGAGGTGTAACAGCCATGATGCTGGTGGCTGCTCCAAGAGCATGGTGTGTTTGAGAAGAACTTCTTCCATGGTTATTTACAAGCCCTGTGTTTGTCACAGGTGTACTGTGCACACAGTCATCTGTAGTGACCGTGGATCACAGGACCTTACTCAGCTGCAATAAATGCATTTTGTGTTTTGGCCCTTTTGCTCTTGTCTCTGCCCCACTGTCCCTGCCGGAATGTTGTTAATGTCTCTTTTGTTTTTTCTCTCCCTCTTCTGCAGTCTGTGCTTGTGACAGTCAGAACTGCTCACGTCATTTTACGGTGAGTAGCCGGCGTGCTGTGGGATGGTTGTTCAAGAGGGTGGTACATCAAGCCTGTTGGTTTAAGGGGTATATGTCCTTACCTTGCTGAATTGCAGGTGCATGTTTGGAGTTGGGCAAAGGTGGTTCACTGTGACCAGTACTATTTTTAATTGTGAATTCTGCAGTGCCTGGATAGCTTTAGTGGGCAGTAAAATGCGTCGGTGCTGCTGTATGAGAGTTGATAGAGGCTACTTAATGCCATCTTACTGGGTTTCTCCTCGGATCTTCATCTCGAACTTTTGCTTTGAAAAAGTGGCATGCGTATCTGTAACATGCATGTGTGTGCACATGTGGGACATGACATGTAGCACAGAACCTCTTTGTCCGGGACACTGTTGGCATTTCAGGACTGTGAGACCCCTTATGGGCTGAAAAGTGTGGGTCTGTAGATACTGTACTTCCAAGGCTGGCTTTCAGTCCCTGCAGAGTTTTTAGGAGATGCTACATCTTCTCTGTCAGCTGGTGGTGTCCGTGCTGCCAGTGTGGGCTGAGCCTTGATTGCTTTTTGCCTTTTTAAAATGTTGCTGTTTGAAACCCATAACCTTAAAAAACTCCCACAGGAAAGCACAGTGTGTGGGCACTGGGCTCAGGACGGGCAAAAAACCCATATCCAGAAGCTGTTTGAAAAATGGATGAGGTAGTTTGAATGCTAGACATGCGATATAACAAAAAGATGGAATAATGCTGTTTTCCCTCCTCTTGCAGGTATGCAATTCATCTCTGGGATCTCAACCTTGAAGGAACGTGGGAGGACAAAGGCACTTACGTCTACTACACAGATTTTGTAATGGAGCTAACCTTGCTTTCGCTGGACTTGATGCATCATATTCATATGCTGGTATGAAACACCGAACATAATGTTGAACTGCCCTTAGAGGGTACTGGGTACACACGTTTTATCTGTTTGGTTTTTTTTCTTTGCTTTGCTTATTTTAGGAACCAAAATAAATGAAGAGGAAGATGTAGGGGTGGGAGTTCTGGCATTCTTCTGTGCAATTAGAGTTCTCACAAATAACTTTGTTACGGAATATTAACTACTGTGTAATTATCTGTTTAATAGGTGTTTAATTAGCTTTGTTAGTGAGCAATATTAGACCAAGTTATTGTCACTGGCGGCAGGGGATGTTAAGCTGGACAGGACCGAATACAATCTATCCTTGTGATAAATGCTGTGCTGCCGAGGTTGTATCTGGGGGTGTCATGAGTGCACACGTGTGGTCAGTCTGACCGGTCTCAACAAAAGAAAAATTCTCCACTGCCAGTTTCTTGATTTCTTTTTCTTGTGGTGGCCTCTTGTTCCCATGGTGTTTGTTTCTAATTGCCACTCTCTTTTTTTCCCCAAAGCTGTTTGGCAATATCTGGCTGTCAATGGCCAGCCTGGTGATTTTTATGCAGCTGCGCTACCTGTTCCACGAGGTTCAGCGAAGAATTCGGCGGCACAAGAACTACCTGCGTGTGGTTGGAAACATGGAAGCTAGGTGAGCCTCCTGTTTGCTCTGGGATCTTGGTGTGGAACTTGGAGAGAGGATCTTGGTGAATAAATTGGGATTCTTTTACTTGCCTGTGAAACATGATGGCATGGTGTAAGCTGGAGAGATGCAATCTTGCAAATCCGGCTCTTGTCTTTACACTTGGAGGCTGGTTTTACCCATTTTCTTTGTTACTGGGACACCCTTTCTGGTTCTAACAGATATGTAAGATTGACTTTTGTAATAGCAGTATTGCTGGCAGCAAGTGACCTCCCCTGTCCAGTATTCCTCCTCCTGTATTCTCATGGATGCTGCGCTGCTGGGGTGACATAAGCTCTGCAGCCCTGCCTGTTCCAGTTGTCAAATACTGGCTTTGGCTGTGATGGAAATAAATGCTTGTCATTTCATTAGTCCATTCTTTTCAGTTACGGCCTGAAATGAAATCAAAATATTAATTAGAGCCCACTCAGCTTTAAGTATGTATTTATTAAACCTGAAGCCAACGCTAAACAGACTCTACTTGTGGTGGAGCTCTCAACACCTTGGGATTACTTCAGTCTACCCCCCTGTAGTCAGGTAATACAGAGGCCTGCTGAAGCCTGGTGTTGTGCCAGCTGCTGCTCCATCTCTGAGCCAGTGTTTTCACAACTCAGCCATGTCCTTAATAATTCTAAGAGCAGCAGGGAGTTTTACTCTTTTAGTGCATTGCTGCACCATTTTCTTTGTGGACTCCAGTGGGTTTGGCTGGCTCTGATGCCTGCTGCTGTAATCCTGATGGAGAAAACTGACTTCTCTAGAAATGCCTGAGGTTTTTCTTGTGAAATGACATTTAAAGGCTATAATACCAGGTTAGGAACTGGGTCATAAAGTTCATCCGCAACGCGTTGCTTCTTCCCGGTAAGATGCAGCTGCTAAACCCCTTTAAGCTGCTCACAAAGCTGTTTGAGTTGCAGGTGTCTCAGCCTTCTTGTCTGAGTGACTTGGTGTGTTTCTGTCATTCTGATTGTTCTGAAAGAACCATGTTCTAGCTTTCTCCTGCTGCTGCCAGTGGCAGCGAGCTCTCTGCCTTTGGGTGGTTCTTCAAGTATGTTCCGTACCAGCAGCACTGCGAAGACATTACTCGTCTCTGTGTTGTCTGTGTTTGGGTGTGATGTAGCAGCTGCTTCCGTGGCGCTGCAGTTTAAAATAGAAGAAAAATTAAAGACAAATAGGGGTTGGAAAAATCTGAGGCCAAAATTAGTCAGACCTTAAATTCTTATGATCCCAAGAAGACATCTTAATGCGTACAGCTATTAAAAGTCATTTAGAAAAATGAGATAAGCCAGATCTATGCAGATTATAACTGAGATTCTCAACCTAATGTTCGTACTTATTGGAAGATACTAAATCTTAAATCGTTTTGATAGGTGCCCTTAGCGCGTATGTGGAGATGTGCAAAAAGTGTGCCTGTAAGAAGGCACAGGAGGGATATGTGTGTGTGTATGGTCTTTTGCAGTGAGTCTGAGTCACGGAATAAAACAGCAAACCTGTGGGTACACCTCTCCATGGAAGGGTTCAGGTAGAGGATAAGGTTTTCTCAGTGCAGGGTTCTCTAGGAAGGTGGCCGTGCTGAGCCAGTGTGGTCATTACTGCTGTCTCTTCCCTTCTCTTCGCTGTAGGTTTGCAGTTGCCACTCCAGAGGAGCTGGCAGCCAACAACGACGACTGCGCCATTTGCTGGGACTCCATGCAATCCGCCCGCAAGCTCCCCTGTGGCCATCTCTTCCACAAGTACGTCTCTGGGGCTGGAGAGGGTGCGCTGGACAGCCAGAAGGAAGGGACGTGTGGACCTGTCTGAAAGTCACAGCAGGATGACAGGAAACTGTCACCCAAGCTGTGACTGCTCACTGTCTGCATTGTCTTGGTCTGCTTCTAATAACCAAGTACAAGTCATGTCCTTGTCAGTTATTTCCGTGTTTGGGTTGTTTTACCTGGTGCATTCCTTCCCCCCTAAGCTAAGGGTATGCAGCTTGTCACCTAACGGGTGCGTAGTGCTAAGTTACGCTACCTCGGTTACAACTCTGTGTAACTGCTGAGTAAAGCATGCTCTTTGCCCCTGCTTTATTCTACGCATCCCCTCTTCCATGAGGTATGCTGATTTTCTGGTGAGGAAGGAAAATTGGAGGTAGATTCATAAGTACTTTTCGAATTTCAGTTTTGAAGAGAAAACGGCAGAATATTTTTACCGGTGCGTCCTGGCATGGTGATGAGTCCTCCAGGAGAGTTGTGGAGGCAGGGTCTCATTATATGATTTCACTGGGTGGATGAGTCCATCAGGGTTTCAGAGGTTGACCAGATTAGCTGAGGTGGTCCTTCAGCAACTGGTGGTTGGAACTGGGAGGCTCTTGGCCAAAGGATCTCTCTCTATACTGTTTCTTACACTCACTCAGTGAAGGCAGATGCTTGTGGAGACAGTGTGCTGAGCTCCTTTTCGCAGGTCTTTTATAGCAGTACTTACATTTTCATGCCTGTGCTTAAAAATGAGAGGAGATACGGGGGTTGAATCAGGAGTTTCTGAAGGGCCACGTGATTAACCTGCGTGGCCAGGTCAGTTGTCCCTGCGGTGTCATACGAGCAAGTTACTTCCTGCAAATAGCTTTTTACTTTTCTGGGAACTGTCAAACCAGGGGTGATAATCTGTGCGCTAAGCTGTTGTCATTTATGACAAACCTTGTCCTATATATTTATCTGTGTTCCAAGAAGTCTAATGAGATAATGTGCCTCCACAGCAGAAACTCCTCTCCCAGTGCTACTGAATTGTATGAATATTTAATTCCCTACTGAGCACTTGAGAAGCCCAGGGTCTTCTCTTTGGAAAGTTGTTTTCTCTGTATCTAAAAGGATCCTTTGGGATTTTTTTTTTTTTCCTGAAGCTGTTTCTTCTTGCTTCGGTGGTGACTTGGCTATTGATATTTTTGAAAAGATGTTTGAAAAACTTTGGAGGTGCCTCTGCCACATCGCACTGGCATAACTGCGATGAGAACGTGATCGAGTGTTGTAATGCTTGGTGTGCTTTTTCGCTTGGGGATAGTGAGAGAAGAGAAGCACTTTGTTTCCCCTTCTAGGCAAAACTTGCTTGTTCAGAGACAAAAAACTTGGAAAGTGTTTTGTGGTTTGTCTACATACTTGTTTATAAAAGGCAAACACTCAAGCATTTTCAGCTGAAAGAAATAAGAAGCCTCTGCCAGAGCTCATCGAAGAGCATCTGGGCAGTCCACATGGTGATGTCCTGTACAGAACAGGCTACAGCTGCCTGATGCACTTGTGCTACTGATAGCTTGAAAAAATGCTGCAAGCTCACCAAGATATTGTTGTTTTCCTGTCAGCTCATGCCTGCGGTCCTGGCTGGAACAAGACACATCTTGCCCCACCTGCAGAATGTCTCTTAACATCACTGACAGCCATAACGTGAGGGAGGATAACCAGAGAGAGAACCTGGAGGAGAACCTGGTCCCTGCAGCAGTGGCAGAAGGCAGACCACGCCTGAACCAGCACAATCACTTCTTCCACTTTGACGGTGAGCTGGGCAGACTGGACATCCAATGCTGCTGCTCAAAGCAACAAAGGGAACAGCCTTCTGCAGAAGGGAATTCTGTCCGTGCTTCAGCTGAAACTTAAACCATGTCTCTGGTTGCGTGGGTCCAACACCTATATGTCTCTTAAGGTTCTTTTGCAAAGATTTGTTGTGGTTAGCAACTTTAATACTGGCATTTATTCATGGCATGCTGTGAATAACAGGGGAAGCTCATGTCTTTGTTACCAGGTGGTGGTTAATCCCTGACAAAGAGGAAAAAAACCTCTGTGGTGAGGTCTGGAAGTGGATCTTTCCCCCGTCCCTGAGCTAATGTGAGGTTGTTGAAAGTCCATTTGCCACTCGGTGTACAAGAATCTTGCAATTCTGGGTAGGTGCTGAAGTCTGCAAAAGCTTATTCTTAGAAGAAGTCAAGCAACCAGCTCAGTTTTACACGTGGCTTGGAGACCCGCAAAGTGACTGTGGAGGTAGAAGGAGTGGCAGCACAGAGCAGTGCAGGAGAAGGAGGAAGCTGGCCATCTGCCCTGCCGTGTGGAGCCTAAGCACACAACTGCAACAGTCGCTTTGTTTGGTGACTCTGTGTCCCTTTGTAGTAACGTTTTCTGCGGTGCCAGCCACGTCGAGCTGGCCTGTTTTGGGACCACGTTCAGCCTGTTTAGAAGCTGGCCTGGTTTTAGTAGGATTGCTGGAGCTATTAATGTATTTCAGAACTGGATTTTGACTCTAATTTTCCCTCTAATGGGAACATTAAACTGAGAAAACAAGGATGTGTTGTTTTTGTGATCCTCTTCTGGCCCTCAGATTGTTAAGCCACAATGAGAGTGTGTTTGAAGAGAGTATCAGCTGATTTACTCTAGCCGTGTCCATGTCAGGGAGAGCCCAGGGCTGGGTTGCACTGCAGAACTCCCCATATCTACCTTGTGGAAATACATAGAAGTACTTTGCCTGCTGAGAACCTCATATTCTTACGTGACTTTCTTGGTGGTTTCTTATTCTTAGGCTCTCGAATTGCCAGCTGGCTGCCCAGTTTTTCCGTAGAAGTGATGCATACCACGAACATCCTAGGCATCACACAAGCCAGCAACTCCCAGCTGAATGCTATGGTAAGGCTGCTTTACTGGTTTGCACCTCGTGTTGAGGGGGGAAGAGGTATGTGTAGACGGAGAACATAAGGGGGAAGGAAGTCAAAACAGTGTTTAGGTGCTACATGAAAGCTGTTTTTTTGAGTTGAGAGCAGCTTTATTTTGGAGTTAGGGCTGTATGCTGGTTCAGATGGGCAGAGATGGAAGAACAGGTCTGGAGGTGGGTAAATGAGGGAGAAGAATTCCTGTCCTCTCTGCGGAGGTAGGCAGGATTTCTCAGCTTGCCCAGTGCTGTGTTTCAGTACTTATCTTCACTCACAACTTGCAGTAGCAAAGGGTGCGAGTCTGGAACCAGAGAATGTAGCCATTGTGGTAACTTCTCAAACCCATTCTACAGCTTTTGACTTTTTTTACTATTTATTTTTAATAGCACTAAGCTTCCAGACAGCAGTTTCTGAGTGTCTCGTCAGGGTGAGGCAGAGTTCTCTGTCAGCTCTTGATGACGGTAGGAGTGTTGAGGATGAAATCCCAGGTTTGTTGACTTCGTATGTAACCGCTCTAATGGAGCACAAACAAAAGGATACGGCCTCCCGAAACACACTGAGCTTCAGAAGTGCAGTTTCCTGTGAGTTCTTAAGGCTGCTGTGAGTTGCAGCATGTTGTCCTGGTTTGAGTTAGAGCAGAATTCATTCTGGTCAGCGATTTCATTTTGCAGCTCAGTCTCTTCTCAGTGACTGCGCTTCCTGAAGTTAACGGCCTATTTCTGCAGACAGTGTCTGCTTCCAGAAGCGGTAACGCTTGATGTTCACAGTTACTCCCAGGGACTGGGGTGCAGAAAGGCTCTTGCTTAGACTTTCTGCTGGGCAGACCAAGGTCACTGCTCAACCCTGTGTCCTGTGGTGGGGCTGCAGTAAGTGAGAGGCTGCAGCTGCAGGGAGGAGCGGACAGGACAGGTGACCCTGCACTGACCAGCAAGGTGTTCTATCCCATACACGTTATATTGGGTATAAAGCTGAGGCATTGCAAGGGTCTCACTCTCTTGCTCCTCCGCTTCAATGGCTGGTGTCCGAGGAGGACTCTGTCCGTTCTGCCTTCAATCCCAATCCGTGGATTCCTGAATCCAGTTCTGGAATCCATCTCCTGCATCCTGTTCCCGTCTGCTGCTGAGCCCAGCCTGGGCCTTCCCCAGGGTCTGCCCACAGCATCAGTGGTGACGGTGAGGTGGTGCCATCAGCGGGGCTGGGCTCAGTATTGGCATTGTATATGTTTCATTTTATTATTCTTTTCATTAAGGCAGTTTTAGATTGCTTTTCCAGTCCATAAGTCTCTCTCCCTTATTCCCTTCCTTTTCGCTTTTGGGGAGGGGGAACAGGTAATAGAGAGTGTCTGTCGTTCGTGTGGTGGCTGGCCCAGCCCTGACGCATGACACATGTTCATAAAGGTTCAGTGAGGTGTCCCATGGAAGTGATGAAGTATTCTGATCTCTCCCGTAGCCTTCACTACTGTTAAAGCCTCACCAGGATAAGGCCACAATTTTAGGGAGGTTGAGGCAGGGTGGTACGGTGTTGGCAGATAACTGACCAGTTAAATATGCATCTAAGGTCAGATTGGTTTTACTGGACATGGTGACACAAGTGAGCTTTGGTTAAGGATTGTTTGTGTTTGAACTCACTGTCAGCTGCTGAGTAGTTTTCGCTTTGCTCTCAAAACTCCTTCTGCCATTTGTATTGTTGTTTGCCTCCTCCAGCCCCACCCTGTAACTTTCAGCATTAGTTAAAATATAGATTGCAATATTCAGTGAAGTCTAGCTGTTGGACTCTAAAAGCATATTATTTGTCTGCCCTCATTTGATCTATATAATTTGGATATTATTTAAGTTACTTGAAGTTCAGTAATGACAGTTCTCTGACAGCTCCGTTTAGTTCACTTGAGCTTGCAGACCCTCTTAAACTGGTTTGTAGGCGGGGTGGCTGGAGAGGGTAGCTTATTAAAACTTATTCTGCTCATCCAGTCCTTACCATTTTGGAACCCGTCCGAGACAAAGAAAAATGATTTTTAAATTTATTTTCAGTGTTGATCTAACTTCCAGTCACTGGTGTGAATTTTGTATAGATCTTTATTTATCATATCATAAACAGCATCTTTGAGAGGTTAACTTCTTAGTCTCTTTCTGCTGAGAAACCAGCTAACTTGTATTTACTGCTGACACTGACCGTATAAACATTGCTTTCTCCAGGCCCATCAGATCCAGGAGATGTTCCCGCAGGTCCCCTATCATTTAGTTCTGCAGGATCTGCAGCTAACTCGTTCTGTGGAGATCACCACCGACAACATCCTAGAAGGACGCATCCAAGTACCTTTCCCCACACAGGTAAGACTAGTGTACGTTAGGTCTCCACGTTGCAGTATCTGACTCGGTTGGAATGTCTCACGGTGGGGTGTGGTTGAGGTGCCCCCGTCTGCTCCTTGCTGTGCCCCTTAGGAGAAGGACTTTTGATGTGATAGGGTGGGTCTCAGGTGTGCTTTAGCATTACCTGTTTGCAATATCAGTGTCCTGGTTTTGACTGGGATAGGGTTAATGTTCTTCCTAGCAGCTGTGGTTTGGATTTAGGGTGAGGATCACGTTGGCAACACGCTGGTGGTTTAGGTGTTACCGAGCAGTGCTTACACTTAAGTCAAGGACTTTCCAGCTTCTCACAGTGTCCCACCAGTGAGGAGCGGGGAGGGGACACAGCCAGGACAGCAGAACCCACAGGCCAAAGGGGTATTCTGTCCATGTGACATCATGCCCAGTATATAACTGGGGGGAAAGCTGGCTGAGGGCTGCTGCTTGAGAACAGGCTGAGTATTGGTTGGTGGTGAGCAATTGTTTTCATTTGCATCACTTGTTTTTCTTGGCTTTTATTTCTTTCTCTGTTATTTTCCTTTTCATTAGAATTTTTTATTACTGTTATTTTTATTATTATTTTATCTCAGTTATTAAACTGTTTGTATCTCAACCCACAAGCTGGCTCTCTTACCCTTCCAATTCTCTCACCCATCCCACTGGAGGGGAGTGAGCGAGTGGCTACATGGGGCTTAATGGCCAGCTGGGGTTAAGCCATGACTGTCCTTTTTGATGCCCAATGCGGGGCTCAGAGGGTTGAGATAACAACAGATCTGGTCAGAGCGTGTTCAAACAAGTTTGTTAAAAGCATTCGTTGTGTTAGTTTAATAGCTGCTGGTCGCAGTGGTGGTTTACTTGCTCTCAGAGTTGTTGTGCTTATTCTCAGCGGTGTGTTTCGGAACACCTCGCTTGCCGCACATGTTCCCTCCTGTGCTGTTTGACCTGTCTGGGGGCTGGGTTAAGGGTATCGTGGTGATGTCCTGTGTAATGCTGGCTCGTGATGTGATAGATCTACCAGTCGTGAGACCAGTCGGGTGTTTGTACTCAGCATTGCTGTCCTCTCCGTACTTTGGGAGCCATCTCTTGGAAGCTATTAAATAATGACACCCTTTACATTTTCTCTGCGGAGAGACAATCTGTGGGGGAGACAAGGGGGAACACTTTCCCCCACTCCTTCACCTTCCCCTTCTTCTCCAGGCTACTCCAGCCCCTGCGACAGACACTGAAGCTGAACCAGAGAACCAGCCTGTGCCAGTATCAGCCGCCCCTGTGCAGAGGAAGAAATACTGGAAGCGAAAGTCAGCTCATCTCAGGGAAGAAGATGATGAGGAAGACGACTCTGAAGCAGGGTCATCACAAGAAGAAGAGGAGGAGGAGGAGGAGGAGGAGGAGGAGGAGGAGGAGGAGGAGGAGGAGGAAGAAGAGGAAGAACTCACTCACAAGGCGGTAACCACCCGATCCCGATCCCTAACCCCGTGTCAGCTGCGACGTGTGAGAAGAAAATTCGTCCGTCTTCCAGGCGAGCACGTGGTCACCTGGCTGCTCCGGTGCTGGGATAACGAGGCCAGTAGCCTGAAGATAGAGGGTAGGCAAGTCAGGCAGATGGGATCCCTGTGCCGGGATGAGTACATTGACAGGGTCATGGGAAGAGAGGCACCAGCCATCAGCCTCTGGAGACGACTCCTACTAGGTGTGAAGAAAAAGTATGCCTCCAAGGAAGATATTTTAAATCACTCACGCAAGTGGGGCACCATGGAGAAAGGTATTCAGTACCTGAGGGAACTGGCTGTGCTGGAGGTGATTTATGTTCACCTGGATGACAAGGAGTCACCCAAAGATCCCGATGAAGTCAAGTGCACGCGCCTCATGTGGCAGAAGTTTGTCCGGAACGCGTCATCGCTGTATGCCAACTCGCTGGCAGAAATAACCTGGAAATATGGACACACCGTGGATGAATGGGTTCGGCAGCTCTGGCAGCAGGAAGCACAAGTCACTTCCTCCCTTGTCTTGGCTGTGGAGAAGCTGTCCCAAAGGATCCAGCAGTTTGCAGAGGACATGTCCTGCTCCCCACCCGTACGGGCCCGAAACTCAGCTGTTAAGAGTAGGTGCTGCACAGCTCAAGAGGGAGGTTGTAGTGGATACACACCACGGGGCGCCCTGTGGTTTTACCTGCGTGACCATGGAGAGGACATGAGGAAGTGGGATGGAAAACCTACCTCCACCCTAGAGGCCCGAGTACGTGAGCTGCAAGGAGAAACTATCACCAGAGGGGGTTGTTCCAGAAGAGTCTCTGCTCCAGCCTCCTGTGGGCAGTTCCCCAGACACTGTAGAAGGGCTGGTCTTGCTCCTGATCTTAACGAAGGCGCTTCTGATATGTACTTAGAAGAAGTGAGTAGCGAATACGATGACGAGGACTAGAGGGGCCCTGCCTCCAGCCAGGGGAGGAAAGGGACAACTGGATTTACTGGACTCTGTGACTGCGATGGCCTGGCACATCAGACCCACAGGACTGGAAGGCTCTGGCAGACCTCGGTGCACCGTGTACCCTAATACTATAAAAGGACAGAACCCGTCTGTATTTCTGGGGTGACGGGGGGACACCAACAGCTAACTGTACTGGAACCTGACGTGAATCCTAACTGGCAATGAGTGGCAAAAGCACCCCATTGTGACCAGCCCGGAGGCTCCATACGTCCTTGACATAGACTGTCTCAGGAGAGGGTGTTTCAAGGACCCAAAAGGGTACCGGTGGGCTTTTGGCAGAGCTGGCTTGGAGACGGAGGAAATTAAACAGCTGTCTGCTTCCCCCTATCTCTCAAACCTCTGCTGCAGGATTGGTGAGCATTGAAGAACAATGGCTGCTGATATCGCACGTACGGAGACTCCCCGATTCCCATCCATCAGCTGATCCGTCAACTGGAGAGCGAAGGGGTGGTCAGCAGGCCTCGCTCACCCTTTAACAGCCCCGTAAGGCCACGTGAAACTCTGCTGGAGGCTGACAGCAGACTCTTGTGGCCTGAAGGAAGTCGGGCCACTGCTGAGTGCTGTTGTGCTGGTCGTGTTAGAACTTCAGATCAAACTGGAGTCGAAGACAGCCAAGTGATACACCACAGCTGATGCAGCTAACGTGTTTTTTCTCAGTCCCTCTGGCAGCGGAGAGCAGGCCACAGTTTGCTTTCACCAGGAGCAGTGTCCAGTGCACCTGGAATCGACTGCCCCCAGGGGTGGAAACACAGTCACACCTTTGGCATGGACCGATCCAGACTGCACTGGAACAGGATGAAGCTCCTGATGCCTGCAGTACATCAACGACAACATCGCTTGGGGCAACACAGCAGCAGAAGTTTTTGAGAAAGGGAAGAAGGCAGTCCAAATCCTTCTGAAGGCCAGTTTTGCCATAAAGCAAAGCCAAATCAAGGGACCTGCACAGGAGATTCATTTTTTTAGGAATAAAATGGCAAGACGGGCATTGCCAGATCCTGAGGGATGTGATCAACAAGAGAGCACCGACTAGTAAAAAGGAGACGCAGGTTTCTTAAGCGTTGTGGTTTTTTTGAGAATTTGTATTCCACATTATAGGCACGTAGTGAACCCTCTCTGTCAAGTGACCCAGAAGAGGAATGATTTCAGCTGGGGCCCTGAAAAACAACCACAAGTTGTCTCCTCAAACAGGAGATTGTTCAGGCAGTAGCCCTTGGGCTAGTCCAGAAACTGCTGGAGCATGTGAATCGAGCCAGTTTGTGGAAGTGAAAGCGATACAGCTGGCTTTAGATGTTACTGGGCAAGGAAAATGGCCAGTGCTCTTGTCTCTACACTGGCTCCTGGATGGTGGCAAATGCCCTGGGGGGTGGTTACAGCCGTGGCAGCGGAGCAGCTGGCAGCGCAGAGGTAAACCCATCCAGGCTGCTGAATGATAGCAAGATACTGCAGCTCAGGTAGAGAATCTGGTTGTGAAAGTACGTCACATGGATGCCCGCATACCTGAGTCGGGCCACTGAGGAACATCAGAACAACCAGCAGGGGTGGATCAGGCTGCTGAGGTTGAGGTGGATCTGGACTGGCAACATAAGGGTGAATTATTTATGGCTCTGTGGGCCCATGACACCTCAGGTCATCGAGGAAGAGATGTAACATACAGACGGGCTTGTGACTGAGGGGTGGACTCAAGCATGGACACTAACGGCACAGGTTATCCCGGAATGTCAAACGTGGCTGCAGTCAAGCAAGCCAGGCGGTTAAAGCCTCTCTGGTACGGAGGGCAATGGCTGGAATATCCATATGGGGAAGGCTGGCAGGTTGGTTAAATCTCACTGCCACAAAGCTGGTATGGCAAGTGCCACGTGCTTAGGGCAGTGGGAGCAGCCGCTGGATGGCCGGAAACTCACCCTGTGCCCTCTGCCACCACCTGGAGCACTCTCCTGGGCCTTGAGGAGCCAGCCTTATGGTGACACGACACTCCAGAAAGAACTGAGCCAGACAATGAGACTCATCTCCAGAACAACCACGTGGACACCATGGCCAAAGAGCCTGGCACTGAGTGGGTACATCACATCCCCCATCATGCACCAGCCTCTGGGGAAATCGAGCGACACAGTGGACTGCTAAGGACTATGCTGAGAGCTGGGGAGGGGGTGGGATCTTCAAACTATGGGGCGCACACTTGGAAAAAGCCACCTGGTTGGTTAACACTAGAGGAACTGCCAGTTGAGCTGGCCCTGCCCAGTCTAAACCTTCATGTGCTGTAGAAGGAGATCAAGTCCCTGCAGAGCGCAGAACGAATGTGCTGCGGAAGAGTCTGGGTTAGTCCTGCCTCGGGCAAAGGCAAACCCATTCGTGGGGTTGCTTTTGCTCAAGGACCTGGGCACGCTTGGCGGGTGATGCAGAAGGATGGGGAGTCTGATGTTTACCACCAGGGGGTTTGATTTTGGGTGAGAACAGCCGATGGTTTGAATTGTGTGGTGTTAATTGCGGTATAATACTGTGTGCCATCACCCCTGCGGTCGCTATATGCCACGTCAGCAGTATTGCAGTAAGAATCACCCAGAGTCATTCAGAATGGAATCTGATGGAACCAGAGCCGGCTGCAGTCCAACACCACGCACCATCTCTCCTACCCTAAAGGACTGATATGGACTAAAGCAACTCAATGGACATATAGAGGGACAGCCCATAGACTAAGGGAGTGATACCTCTGTGCGTATATCAAAAGGCATGAAAGGTGGTGGCGATTAATTGGGCTGCGTTGGGAAGGGTGGGACTGGGTATGACGTAGATGGTGTAGAATAAAGGGCAGATATTGTCCTGCTTTTAGCTGAGATAGGGTTAGTTTTCCTCCTAGTGGTTTGGATTTAGGGTGAGGATCACGTTGGTAACACGCTGATGGTTTAGCTGTTGCCGAGCAGTGCTTACACTAAGTCAAGGACTTTCTAGCTTCTCACAGTGCCCCACCAGTGAGCAGCTGGGAGAGGACACAGCCAGGACAGCAGAACCCACAGGCCAAAGGGTTACCCCATACAGTGCGACACCATGCCCAGTATATAACTGGGGGGAATTGGCCAGGGACCACTGTCTGGACACTGGTTGGGTGGCGGTGAGCAACTGTTTTTGATTTGCATCACTTGTTTTTCTTGGCTTTTGTTTCTCTCTTCGTTGTTGTTGTTGTTTATCCCTTTTCATTTCAATTTATCATTATTAGTGTTTAGTTTATTTCAGTTATTAAACTGTCTTTATCTCAACCCATGAGTTGTCTCACTTTTACCCTTCCGACTCTCTCCCCCATCCCACCAGAGGGGAGTGAGCGAGTGGCCACGCCGCCAGGCTATTTTCTTTGTGAAGGACGGTCGGGGTCTCTCCCCCACAGGCCCGGTAGATTGATGTGGTTGGACTCAGGGTGCGTAATGTGCTCGGTTATACAGTCTCAAAAGATGTTACGTAGTACCAAATTCTAATAAATATCCCTCGGGATTTGGTTTCTCTTTGCTGAACTCTCTGTAAATGCAGCGTGTTCAGTCAGGTACCAAAAATGCATTGAAAATGTCCTGGCTAGACTGGGGTCAAATATTTGCTCAGCTAAAGCAGCTCTTCTCGATCACCGTGGTGCAGAGCCCTCAGAACATTTCCAGCTGGTTTCTCAGCTGACACACAATTGAATTGTACCACTTAGGCAGGTTTTCTGCAAAGAAAGTTGTCGGCAGAATGATGCCCCGTTCTTAATTATAGCGGATTTCGGTGGCACAGCCTGGGGACAGCGTTTCTGCGCATAAGAACATCGAGTTCCGGTCGCGTGCACATCAGGTAGAACCGTAACCTGGGCCGGCGCGTGGCGCGGCAGGGCGGGTTCTCCTCTGGCACAGCCCATTCCGTTCACTGCTTGCTTACCCGCTTCTAAATCGAGCGTAATGTGTGACGTTGCGGAGGGCAGAGATTGACTGTGTTCAGAGGACTGGGGTTTGTTCTGCCGTTTCACGCCCTGGATTAAACTCGTGGTGTTTGCATTGCAGCGTGCAGATAGCGTTAGACCCGCTTTGAGCAGTTCTGTGGAACGGCACAGTGCCGAGCAGGAGGACCCCGAAACCGTCACCCAGGTAATTCGGCATAAAAACGGGCACAAAGCGCCATTAGAAGGTGCGTGGGCAGGTAAGTGCGTTTGGTTCGGCGCCAGGTCAGGTCGGTGCAGCCTTTCCGAGCGTTTCCCAGCAGCTCTGGCACTGCTGGGCAGTCAGACTCCAGCAGGGCGCTCCCACAAAGGGTTACCTGGGTGCTTTGCTTTTTCCTCCGTGGAGGAAAGTGCTCGTGAGCAGAAAAAGACCATGTCTGTTCACGTCCGGTCAGGCCCCTGACCATCTGTGGGGTATGAAGAGCCGTCCTCTTCCCATGCTGTACGTCTCCAGACACTGCCCTTAAAATGAGTAGTGTTTCTCCTCTGGGTTTGAGAATCCTTTTGTGTTCCAGAGGAAGCACTTGGAGATGTGGGGCGCTCTGATGGGAATGGAGAGGGATGCAAACAGGACCAACAGATCCCAGCCCTTTTACACGTAAAGCCCAATAATGGCTTTTGCTGTCCTTCGCTAAGGGCAGTGAGTAGAATAAGGTCTCATTGTACTCACCCTTGATGGGTGTAACAAAGTGAAGAGATTTCTGTACTAGAAACCTCCCTTTCCACTGGCTTAGAGTGTATTTGTGAGGTGTGTGAGTTTCTGCAGCCTTTATCAACCCAAAGAGCCGACCTGTTACTCACCTGGCATGGAACGGTGGCAGTTCCATTCTTAGCAGGCTGCAAGACAGAAGGAACTTTCATTTGGGCTGAGGCTGAGGAAGAGACGGTGGGAATTGGTACAGGGGTTTGGTGAGGGCCTGGGCTGGGACATGCAGAACTGCAGGAATGAAGATCTCATCCAGAAGACGGAAAATGCCAGCAAAATCTTCAAGTTACCCAAAAAGTCACTAAAGAGTTGCTAGACCATGTACTTCACGAGTGAAACCTCTTTCTGCAAATTCCTTAGCTTGGTACTCAGCTTCAGATGCCGCTTCGAACAACTGTTGCTCTTCACCTTCCTTCCTTCCTGCCCAGCACTACCTGTGTCTCTGTCCTTCCTTCCACACAACTTGAGAAACCTGGGGGTGGTGTTTGTGCATCAC
Organism: Bucorvus abyssinicus; assembly: GCA_009769605.1. NCBI lineage: Eukaryota > Metazoa > Chordata > Aves > Bucerotiformes > Bucorvidae > Bucorvus > Bucorvus abyssinicus. Next base: position 2,531,397 of record CM020040.1, read on the forward strand.
ATCAGTGAGCACATACTCATAGTGACCTCGTCTTGCTTTGATTGACAGCTGAGCGCTTGGTTCAAGCGATGTGTTCTCGTCGGAGCCAACGGCCCTTTGGCTGGAGAACGTGCTTTTGGTTTGTCAGACAGCGCAGTGGTCACCTGGAGATGCACGGGCAGTTGTGGATTTCCCGCAGCCGAGTGGGGCTGCTGCTGGCTGCACTTGTGGGGTGAACTGGTGGCACTTCGGTGTCTCTTTGGTTTTGATTTCGGTTTTCAGCCAAATACCTGGCGTATTGTAGATGTTCCCTTTCTTCTTGCCAGAAGAGGACATTACTGTAGTCAGTCCAGCTCTTGTCTGTGCAGAAAGGTCTAGCAGCAACCAAGCTACTGCAGCAGGTCACGCTTGTTTTTTTGAGAAGCTTTTAAGAGGCAAGTGGGAAGGGGTGTAAGAAGCTATCGTCATCATCTCCATCAGCTTCCAAATGTATCTTATGGTTTTTGTGGTGGTGCTGACACAGCATAGGGGGAGTTGAGAGGCACCTCTGAGCACCATCATGACATAAATCCTGTTACTGTGAGAGTGCTCTAAAGCTTGGTGGCTTCTGACAGTCCTGGCCTGGGCTCGAAGCAGCGTGCCGTGCACGTGCTTTTCCCAGCGGTGTGCGTTAACACTGCAGGCTGCTCTCTGTCCCTCTCGCGTTTGCCCTCCCTCCCCTCTTCTCAGACTCTGCTGTTGCTCCCCAGAAGAACAGATCCCCACGCGGCCGCAGCCACTTCCCACAAACTTGTATTTTCCTGTGCTAAAATGTAGTTAAAGATTATCCTTTAAATCCTTAAAATGTGAGTTTATCTGTTTCCACCATCCTGGGTGGAGACGAGGCAAGACCGCTCGGACCTGACCAGTGAGCTCTTGTTACAAAGCTGGAGCTCGCCTGGCACAGCTCTTGCTCCTCCACCTTGAGAATCCAGTTTATTGTCACTGCTGAAGTACGTGGTGACTGGAGACACTTCTGAGGCATCTCATGGCTTTCGTGCAATGAACTCTTTTCTCTTGGACCTGAAGCAGGAGCAGCTTCTGTAGCGCAGAGGTTTCTCCGTCTGAGGTCAGCTCTCACGGGTGCCCTCCTCACTGCTGTACCCCGCAGAGCTTCCCCTTCCCACGTCCGCCTGCGTGGTGGTCGGAAGGAGCACCCAGGTTGCTCCATACCTGTTCCTCTGGGTCTGCCATGGTCATCCTGGCCTTGGGTACAATCTGTGAGGTCGTTCTGTGGAGCTTTTGCTTCCTTCTCTTGCATGTGATGTTGGTTGAGGCAGTCCAGCAGTCCCCCCCCTCCACCGCCTTATCCCAGCGCGTTGCTGTGTGTGGTGGGGGGAGCCCTCCCGTAAACTCCAGCGGGCTGGGGGTGTGCTGGAGCGGGGTGAAGACACACGCGTGTGAGGTCGCGGTGTTCATACTGCTCTGGCTTGGGCCCTGGTGTCCCCGCGTGGTTCACCTGCTTGGTGGGAAGTGACATTGTCCTGGTTTCTGCGCTCTGGAGGTGTTGTCTCGGGGAGATGGCGTTACTGGTACGTCTCCAGGGCTTTGGAATGACGCAGCTTGTTTTGCCCGGCGGCTGTGGAACCTGCGCGCTGCGACGCTGCCAGGTCCGGGCGGCGGGAGTCGAGCAGTGCTCCCGGCGGTGCCCACGTCACCGGCTGCCCGGGCTATACCAGAGGCCCAGGACTAGGCCTAGGGAGGAGCTGTCTTGGCTCTTACCGCTCTGATGCGCCCGACGTGCTCGAGTAATCCTCTGGGATACCAACCGCTGGCTGAACCCTTCAGCCCGTCATGGAGGTGATTTGTTTCTTGACGCTGCCTCGCAGAGCTGATCTGACGGTGCACGACAGGCTGTGCTCAGGGTCCGCTCTTCCACCTTCGCTGGCTCACCAGCGTCCTCATCCATCAGCTCCATTTTCGCGTCCGCGCTGTCAGCCGGCTGTCAGGGCTGAAGAGGGACGGCCACGCGCGGGGCTGCCAGCTCCTCTGCTGACACGCCGTGCTGGGACGGCTGCCAGCCGTGCTCCGGCAGCGCGAGCGCACGATGAATTGGGTGCTGCAGAGCCCGGTGACCTGAAGCCTCGTACGCTCCCTCCCGAAGCTCACATCCTCTTTGCAGACGCGTTTGCTGATCTTTCCTCCTCACGTGGATTTCTGCTTCTCCAACTCTTCGCTGCTGCGAAGAGCCTGACGGTATCAGGTGCCCCATTTTCAGAGAGCATTGATGATGAGTAATTAATGCCTGTCTTCGAGATTACTTTCAAACGTGGCGTAAAAGATACAGCGTTACAGAATAGAGGCTCTTTGAAGATGTTTTGAGGAAGCTTTGTTCTGGGGTTTTCAAAGGAGCCCGAGGGAACCGGGTCTGGCAGGTGAGAGTCTTGTTCTTTCCAGTGCCTCCCAAAATGACACTGCTTCGTAGCTTACGATTAAGCCCCGGCAGCAGATTTTGCAAAGACTCACGACTTTTTCCTTTTCTCTTAGACTGAGAGAGTGCCGCTTGAACTCAACCCACGGCTGGAAGAAACGGTGGAATCGGGCGAGATGGAAGCAGAGCCCAGTGAAGCAGAAGATTTTGAGGCCAGGGGAAGCCGCTTTTCCAAGTCAGCTGACGAAAGGCAGCGAATGTTGGTTCAGCGCAAGGAGGACTTGTTGCAGCAAGCTCGAAAGTACGTTCCTTCCTAAAACTCCAGCCTGGCCACTCGGTTACAGCCCCCCAGAACGGGTTTCAAACGACTTACGACCACTGAGAGCCTGGGCTGATGCAGAAAGTAGCGGGAGGAATGACTCCATCAGCTGTGTAAGGACAACCGTCGCTGCTGCACCCGCTTCTGAAACGGCATCATGTACACGGTGTCCTGAGCGGATGAAACCGGGGGGTGGTTTCTCCAGCATCAGCGGGCTTTAGTCTGAGCTGGAGCAGTGAGAATGCGTTAGTGTGGAGCCCTCCAGTCGCCTTCAGCTCGTCTCCTGGCAGAGGTGTCCGTCTGCCTGCCCTGCCTGTGCTGGTACAGCCGGCGTTACCGTCAGGCACCGCTCTCCAGATACAGAGCACGTGTCTTAGGCACGAAGCTGGTGGAGTTGAGAGGCGGATGCTTGCTAAAACACGCCAGAGGAGCTCAGGACCAGCAGGTGGACACCGCTGCGGAGAGAGGGGCCAACCTGAACCGCGTCCTTTAGCCCAACTAGTACTAGCAGTTGGAGGGAGGGTTTAACTCTTTCCACACACGCTCCAGTCACGTTGGTCAACTTTCCCTAGTTCAAAAGAGAAGGAAAAGTGCTTTGGTGATGAGGAGGAAACTTCTTAGCACTTGCAGCAGATGTTGTCCCTCCTTCCTATTGCAGGGAGATGAGCAAAAAGGTCTACAAAACCCACGCTGGGTGGTGGGTCCGTCGGTGGGGTCAGGCTACCTGCGCTCTGGGTTTTTGCACCCTGAAATGCTGCCATGTAAACAAGTGGGGCTGTGAGACCTTCCAGGAGTTCCTCTGTAGGCAGGCTTGCTCTGGAGGAATTTTTCCTCGGTGTTTGAAAAATGTCATGTAGTCTGTGTGACAGTGTCTGCTTTACTGGTTCCCTTCCCGCGCTGCGGAGCTGCGGAGCTGCAGGCCGCTGTGTTTTGTCACAAAGCGTGGAAACTCACTGGGATGCGAACCCTGGCAGCTGCTTCCTTCTGCTTGTGCCTCCCCTGACCCTCTGCAGCCCCAGTGCCTCTCCTGTCAGGGCCTTGCTCGTTGTCATCAGCGAGTGCCTTCTTGTGGCAGACGCTGCCGGCGTCCCACGAGTGGTGGGATAACGGGGACGGGGCGATTCAGCGACTCACCTGTGCTCCCGGTGCCTTGCTGTGAGCTTGGAGTAGAGCCCCTACCTGTCGAACTGGCTCCCTCCCACAGGCACAAGCTTCTTGCACAAGAACCAAGAGCTCCTGCCAGCTCCGCAAAGTCTCTTGTAGGTTATATGGGCTTTTTTTTGAGCACGTAGCTGGTGTGCACTTTCACCAAGGTGGTTCCCTGCTTTCAGTGTGCCTCACGCCCTCCCTTCCTTCGTGGATGCACCAGAGAAGTGTTTCAGAGGGGAGCTCTGCTCACCCATCTCTTTCTTTTCCCTCCTGCAGGCGTTATTTGAACAAAACCTCCGACGAGGAGCCGAGCACAAAGCCCTCTCCTCCGCCCGAGGGAGCCTCCGCCGATCCCGTCACCCTGCGCCGCAGGACGCTCGCCGCCGCCGCCGAACGCAGACTGCAGATGCAGCAGAACTCTTAGCGCTCGCTGCCTCTCCTTCCTCCTCCTCGTGGGCAATGTCGAATAAATAAATGAAACACACAAAAAAACCAAACCCTGCGCTTTCTATACCGGCAGGAAAGTGTCTCTTCAGAGTTCAGCTGGCTGTGCCGCAAGCGAGCTGGCTGCCTCTCTGCTGTATAAAGCATGTGGTCTAGTAATGTTTGGACAGCTGACAAATTAACCTTTTTTTTTTTTTGTAATATTTTCTATGTGACGTTGATCCCCCTCCACAAACAAAAGGCAATTTCTAAACCACGGGCGTGATTTCTGCAGCTAGCACGAGGGCCTTGGGCCGGCCGCGCGGCAGGACAGGGGACAGCGTGGTCCCAAGGAGCAGGTCGCGGAGGGCAGCGGCACGGTCAGCTCCGGAGCAGGGAGAGTTCTTCCAAGAGGACGGAAACCCTGCGTTAGATGGGCAGGCGCCCGCTCTTCAGCCCCTGGTTGTGGCAACAGCGGAGGGGTGGCGGAGGGCGGCCAGAAGGGCTGCGGTAGCATCGCTGGAAAGTCAGTTCTTAGACTGGGGGGGAGTTGTCTGGCTCCATAACGCAGATAAAACCCAACTCACGAACTGTGCAGTGAAACGCCGATTCGCCTCGATTCCAGCATAGAATCGCTCGTACGCCGCTGCCGGGCTCTTGTGCGCCAGCAGCCGCCTGGCTCTGGTCGACCCCCAGGGCTGCATTGTTTCGTGGCCAGAACCCAGTGAGCAACTAGGGGGGATCGAGTGAAGAAGAGGGGCAGTGAGGCGAGGGCGCAGCCTCTGATGTTCAGTGTTACCATCGGCCAAGGGCGTGCGGTAGAGAAACCTGCCTGTTGTGGATCCAGAGCGCTGCCCGTGGCACGTCACCGGGAGAGCTCCCATCTCCGGCTTCTTAACCCCACAGCTTCACCGTGAGTCTATCCCGGGAGACTGGAGGGACCGGGGCGGCTGCAGCCCCACCTGCTCACCGCTCTAAGGAACTTTGACACAAGACGCACCCAGCGCACCGACGCTTGCTGAGGTAGTCGAGTTTTACAGGGCAGCGACTTAATTTTTAAACTGAAGAGTGAGTTCTAGTATCGCCGTCCTTTAGGAGGAGCCCAGTGTTACCTAGAGGGGTGGTGACTTTTTTTACTGTTGGTTTTTAGGACTTAATGAAGGTGAATTTCATGAGAAGGGTCGTGTCGATGTTTAGGGGAATTAATTTATTTCGGTAAAACCCTTGGGGAAGCCTTACCTTGCAGTGCTGTTAGTAAACTTCAGAGAATTTTGTCGAGGTCGTTGGTTTTGCTCAGCGCGCCGCTGTTTTGGTTTTATTGTAAAAAAAAAAAAAAAAAATCCAACAAAAATAAAATCTTGGTCCGTGTTGGAAATCGTGTGGGAATTTCTCTAGCGTGACTTCTCACGTTCGCGGTGTCTCTTCATACGTGCGGCACCGGCACCTGGTGTCTGTTTCCCCCTTTCTGTCATGACAAAAGGGGTTGCGGCTGCCTCGTACCGCGTTGGGGATCGTTTTCCCGAGGCTCGGGGTGCAGGGCAGCAACTGCTGCTGGAATTCAGAGGAGAAAAACCACACAGAAGCCCCTCTTGGGGGGTCCTGGTTCCCTAGAGTTCCTCCTCGCTGCGTTTCTGGGAGGTTTGTATGCGATGGTGCTAAATGGCCCCAGGTTCACCTCGTGTCCCCCCGCGGCCAGGACAGGCTTTGACCTGGCTCTGGGCCTGACCTAGCTTGGGGCTTGTGAGGTCTCCACCGCCTTGGCACGTCCTCTTCCAGCCTGCCCGCCCTCCCGGGGAGGGAGCGCTGTGCCCTGCAGAGGGTTCCTTCCCCCTCCTCAAGCACCGAAGGTGAAGAGCTGTTGATTCCCCAGGGACTGGGTGGGAACGGCCCCCACCTCCCCCTGGTGCTCTGTGAGCTGCGGAACATCTTGGCCACCCCAAATTCCACCACTAAAAAACCCCAAACACCTGAAGCAGTCCCAGTAAAGCAGCTCTGCTTGGCCACCAGCCCCCTCTGCGTGCCGAGGGACCTGCTGTGGGATGCAGCAGCAGGTCAGCGGGGAAGCAGAAGATGCCGTGAGCCGGTGCTGCAGCACCCCCTCGCCCAAGGACCTGCCGTGCCTCAGGCTGCAGCGGAGATGTGTAGTGGGGCTGCCTGGCTTGGGTGGGCGCAGGGAGGCTCCTGGAACTAAACCGAGGAGGGTTTCAGGCTCTTCCTTCTGGCCTCACCTCCTCCTCTTGCTGGGTTCCTGACTGCTTCCCCGCAGCTCTGTCCTCCGCTCCCTGGGGAGCCGCTGGATGGCATCCGTGCCCGCGGACCACCGCAGCGTGACCTACTTCAGCGGAGAAAGGCTGGTTTGTGCAGGGGAGCACGGGGGCCAGCGGTGCCCTCTTGGCTCCCCTGGAGCAGGAGGTCATCTGAGGAGAAGCCTGGCCGGCTCCCCCGGTGCTGTAAACAGCAGGAACCTGGCAGAAACCGTGTTGGCCGGGAGCTGCTGCTACGTGACGGAGCAGCTCCTCCAGCCGGCCTCCCCTTCCGCGGGCTGGGGGTGCACGACGGTTCTGCCACCCAGCCTGGGGGTCCTGGTTGGGGTCACCCTCCCGACGGCTCCTTCGCCGGGTTTGCCGATGGGCTGCGGGGTCCGAAGCGTTCCCGTGGCTTGGGAGGGGACGGCGAGCGCGGCCAAGGGACCAGCCCGGTCCCAGAGCTGTGCCAAGGGGCGACTGGCTCGTGAGTGTCCCACCTGCCACCACTGTGCCCGGTGCAGGCGCTGGGGGACACGGGGCGAGGGAGAATATGACAAGACCCCAAACTGCCAACCAAACCCCCAAATGGTGGAAAAACCACCCCAGACTGCTCCTGCAGCCTGGAGAACATCTCAACTTTCCTGGAGAACCTTCCTCTATAGCTTAGGGGGAAAATCCCGCGTGTCGTGGGGTTTCTGACGGTGCCACGAAATGAGACCTCACCCTCATGACCATCTTTGCATTCCCAAAAGAAATAGAAATATTTTCTTGCTTGTGGAGTTCTTTGGGGGGTCTGTCCTCCTGGTGATGTTCCGAAGCGACCCAAGCCAGACCGACACCCAGCTCTCAGCTCAGCCCCTCCTGCCCCTGCCACCAGCAGCAAAACCCCCCGAACGCAATTTTTTCCGTGTTTTTCCCTTCCTCCCTTCGGGAGGAGGCAGGGCAGGCGCGGGGGGAAAGAAGCAGGCGGAGGCGCGGGAGGGGAGAGCCCGGCGTACAGACAAACATTCTCTTTATTGAGCTACACATGAATTTTTCCATTAGTCAGAGAAAGAGATTGGCAGTGTGTAATATATCACAGAAACCTCACTGATTGGTAATAGAAAGGCTTAGAAAGACCTGGCGCTTTATATATATATATATATAATATCTTTATTTTTTTGTGGTTTTTTTTTTTTTCCTTAGTCTCCTCTTTATTTATTCGTTTTCTTTTAAACCGGTGCGACTGCTCTGCTTCGGCAAAGGTAAAAGTGAAACCGTGACGACGTCTGGTTACTAATCAAAGTAGAAATGACGAAGGGTTGGTCATGAAAACGGTGGCTTCAATGTAAACACTACATTCGACTTTTTGTTTTTTTAAATTATTTTTTGTGGTTTTGTGTGTGTTTTTTAAAATTTTTAGATTATTTCCATTCTTGCTTTTTTTTTAAATTTGTTTTTTTAAGGTTTTTTTTCTTTTTTTTTCCTTTTTTTTTTTTTTTTTTTTTGCAGCACAAACATCCCCACATGAGAGAAAAAACACCATTCACTAAACGGGCGAGAGGGCTGGGGCGGCGGGGGGCGGGGAGAAAAAAGCAGCATGAAAAAGCATTCACTGGAAAGGGTTAAAAATGAATAAAAACCAACCAAAAAAATTACCCTAAACAAAGTAAAACAAAACAAAATAAAATAAAATAAAATAATAAACTAAAATAATGTCTCTGTGTCCCCCCCGCCGCCGCCCCGGCTCGCCCCACGGAGGGGTGCCGGTGGTGGTCTGTGGGTCCGAACCCGGCGAGCGAGCGGCGATGGGGAGGTGTTAAACCGGGAGCGGGGGGGAAATGGGGCAAAACCCGCCGGGGGAGGGAGGTCACCAAATCACCCCCCAAAGCCCCGGAGGGGCCGGATCCCACCGGGCTCGCCCCCGGCGTGGGAGGTGGGAGAAGGTCTTCTGGTCGCTGGGGTTTTAGCTACGATGGCCGGCGGGGGGGTGTCTTGATTTTCCACCCTCCTTTTTTTGGTAAAAAATGGACCTTTTGGTTTCTGGAGGCAGCAGCTCACCCAGGCTGGGGGCGGCGGCGGGGCCGGGATCGGGCGGAAAGGAAAAGAATAAGAATTATTAACAATAATAATAATAATTAAAAAAAGCCAACCCACAATGATTAATTATAATAATAATAATTAAAAAATAAAACCCCACGGTCAAAGAGCTGTTGGGAGGAGACGCCCCCCCCCCCCACTCCCACCAGAGCCCCGGCACGGCCGCAGCGGGGGGCACGGGCAGGAGCCGGCCCCGGGAGCTGCCCCTTTGCCCCCTCTGCCCCCGGCCGGGTACCGGTGCCCCGGCTCCTTCGGACAAACGGAAACAGTGGGTGTGGAGTTAGTTTTATATATATACGTATATATATAATTTTTCCTTATGCCTTTTTATTTACCAACTTGCATGATTATGAGCACGATTTTTTTTTTTCTCTCATTCAATCTGTTTTTTTTTTTTTTTCATTTCGCCTTTTCTCGTTGCTTCCCGCGCGCGCGTGTGTTTGCGTGTGTGCGTGTCTGTGTCTGTGTGTGGTTGCGTCGGGCTTTTTTTCTTTATTTTATATTTTTTTTTAATTTTTTCCCGCGTGTTTCCTTTCTCTCCCGGCGCCGCCGCCGCCGCCGAAGTCGCTGCGCGCCGGCCGGGGGGGGGGTCAGTACAAGCCGCAGCCCCGCAGGTTGTTGGCGATGATGATGTCGGTGACGGCGTCGAAGACGACCTGGATGTTGTTCGTGTCCGTGGCGCACGTCATGTGGCAGTAGATCTCCTTGTTGGGCGAGCGGTTCTTGCTCTCGAATTGGGCTTGGATGTAGGCGGCCGCGTCCTCGTAGGTGTTGGGACCTGCGGGCAGAGGCGGCGGGGGGCAGAGCGGGGGGCGTCAGGGCCAGCGCCCTCCCGCCACGCACCCGCCTCCCCGCGGCTTGCAAAAGGTTTTATGGGCAAAAAACAGGCAAAACCTACTTATTTCCCATTCTTCCCCCCAGTTCAGCCCTCGGCAGGGTCAGTTCACCCCTTTCCCACCCCATTTCCCTCCTTTCCCCCCCACCTCCCCCTCTTCCAGCCCAGCTGCCCCATTTCCCCCCCGTTTGCCCCCAAACCACAGAGCACCTGGGCTCCGTTGGCGCCTCCTCCCTCCCCAGGTGTCACCCCTTTGCCCTCCCCGCCCACTCCCCTTTTTACCCCCGAGGGAGCCCAGCAGCCCCGAGCTGCGCCCAGCCGGGCTGAGGGATGCTCCTCCTGGCATTGCCTGAGGCTCTGGCATCTCTGGTGAGTCCCCATGGCGCATCCCCGGGGCGGGGGGGGAAGAAAGGCTGGGGGGCCTGGTGGCCCCCCGGCTAGGCAGGCAGGCAGGCGGGAGGAGGGTCGGTGGCCGCTCCAGCATCACCCATGGGCGCCGGCTGAGCCCCGGCGGCGGTGCCCGCGTTGGGCGGGGGGTCCTGCCCCCGGCTCTGGGGTGGGTGAGGAGCCGTCGGTGGGGCTGCCCGGTTTGCCTGGCTGCCCGGGGAGGTTGTTTTTTGTGAGGGGGGCCAGATGTTTGAGCTGAAAAATGTGCCTTATTGCATTAAGCCGCTTACAGCAGCGAGAGTGGCGGCACCTGGCCCCTCGCGGGGAGCCACAACGCCTGACTGACGCCCCTGAAATCGCCTTTGGAAGAGCCGCTGTCATCTGGAGATTTATTTTCCTTTTCCAGCTCACAGGTTCCCCTCCCTCCCGATGCGGCGGGTGGCCAACGGAGAGGGGAGGTGGCCCGAGTCCCCTCCCTGGGGTAGCCAAGGTGTGCCGTACGGCTCCACATGGGCTAGTTCGGGATGTCCCCCCAGATGGGGCAACAAGAGGAGCACCGAAACCTCCAGTGGAGCTGCCAGTGCCCCTGTGCCGTGGGGGACCGGGTGCTGCTTGCTGGGGGACCCCGTTATCCCTGGGGTCCGGCACCCAGGGTGGGTGTTCTCCGGGTGGAATCGTCTGCAGACATTCAGATGTCTGGGGGGCTGCTGGAGCCTCGGAACCTGAACGGGTTCTCCCCTTAGGGGATTCAGAAGGGATTGCTGTTCTTACCCCTTCTCTTGGGTTTTTGGGGTTTTTTTGACCCAGGCCACATTGGTTTCACTGAAAAATGGGTGATCCTTGTGTGGTTTCACAGTTCTCTGCTGTTAAGGAGCTCTTCCCTTCCTCACCCTGCGCCAAGACCCTCCTGGGAGATGCAGCTTGGAGGACCGTGCGTCCCAGCCCCTGGAGCAGGAGCTTCTCAGGAACCAGCAGCGAACGGGATGGCCAAGTGGCAGTTGGCCCTCACAGAGGCTTCTCCTTCGCAGAGCTCTCCGGGTCTCCGCGTGTCTCAGACCGCTCTGACCCTCCCTGTTCCATCAGCTGGTTGTGCCCCTCTGCCCCAAGAGCTGGCGCGCAGGACCCATCCCCACCCCGTGAGTGGGGTGCTGGAGCTGCACCGCCGCTCTCGAAGGTGGGGGGTGCTTTTGTCCCCCCCATAAAGGCACCCTGCACCCTCCCACCCCTGACCAGCCGGGGGGCGAGACGCGGCCCCCAGCCCCTGCGGCGCGGTGGTGGGCGTCACGGCGGGCTGCGCCGCTCCAGCCCCGGCACGTACCTGTGTATTCAGGGAAGCAGATGGTCAGAGGCGACTTCTTGATCTTCTCGGCAAATAGGTCTTTCTTGTTGAGGAAGAGAATGATGGAGGTATCGATGAAGAATTTGTTGTTACAGATGGAGTCGAAGAGCATGAGAGATTCGTGCATGCGGTTCTGCAACGGGGAGCACGGAGAGGGGAGAGAAAGGCAAAGAGAGAGAGAGTTAGAGGACAGGAGGACAATTTTCTGAATTGACATGCTTAGAAGGCAAAAAAATAAAGTCTCAAATAAGAAAGAGGTAAAAGTGAGATGGTTACAAAGGCGGAGGAAATGGGGCGTTGCTCTCCTTCCAGGCTGGAGGCTGCAGCTGCTCCTCTGCTGCCTCTCTGCTTGAGCAGGGCTCATGCCTGAGGCTTCACAGAGCAGGAAAAACTCCCATTTTCTTGTCACCGGCATAAACTGAGGAGTGGGGAAAGGGGGCTGCAGCTTCTGGTCTCACCCACATCTCTTCAGGGGCTGAGCACCCCTGAAGCATCACTTGCAGAGCCTAAAGGATGGACGGGCAGCAGCAGCCAGCGGCTGGGATGGAGGGAGTTTTGGGTATCTTGGGGTGGTCCTACGGACCTGCCTGGAAGGGTTCTTGCGCCAGTGCCAAGGGATGGCAGATGGTGTCCCAGCAGGGCCCTTCTACCCCAGGAAGAATCTTCAGCCTGTCTTCAAGGACACCATGGTGGTGGTTGGGTTGCTGTTAAGGAACCCCAGCGCTGCTGCGTGGAGGAAGCCAATGGAGGTGCCTCTGCCAGCCCACCTCGCTGCTCTCCTGAGCCCGCCAGGCTTGCAGGCTGCTCCAGGGCGACTTGAGCGTGGAGGGTTTTAGTAGGAGCATCAATAGAGGCAAATCTCTAACAGCTGTAATTGTCCTTTCTCGTGCGGACAAAAGCCATAGGAAGCCTTTTTTCCCCCCATGCTAGAGAAGGTGTTACCAGAAAGGAGCGGAGAGCAGACAGAAGGACAGGAGGAGGAGGTGAGGTTGTCCTGCGCCGAACTGGGCACCGTCGAGCATCTGCGAGGTGTCTGTGCGGGCAGGCACATGCATTCACTGCTAGTGTGAAGGTGCTGCTGGACAGGACAGACGTGGCCCTCTAGGAGCTCTCAGAGGTTCTCCATCATTAACTTGCTCTCAGACTAAACAGAAAGCCCTTCCCTGCTGCCCCACCCGCAGCTCTGGGAGGTGTTCTGGGCAGCCCGTACGCCTCTGCCATCTCGTACGCCCACCTAGTCGACTACTCGGACTTGCAAATCTTCTGGTGCGGAGCCAGGGCTGAGGGAGGTCTGAAGCTGCCGGCCATGCCATGCCCATCTCTGGGGGCTGAGCCCCCCGAGTCCTGACCTGGCTGCCTGCCCCTTGCCCGGGGACACCCAGCCCTTTGAGAGCAGCAGAGACGTGGTCCAGGCAGCGAGGGGAAAAGCAGTGGGGAACCCTCCTGCAACAAGCATCCCCCAGAGCTCCCCCCCTTTTTTTTTTTTTTTCTGGAGGTGCAGCAAGGAGGGACTCTGGACTTGCTGAAGGTTTGCAAGAACACACGTGTTTCCTAATGAAATGATGCCCCAATTACACATTTTGGAGTTTTCCATGAATGTTTTATTAGTGAGTCATTTTATTAGCTACACTTCAACCGCAGCTTTTGCATGCAAAATTTAGCAGCTGTCTGATTTCATCTTGAAAGGCTTTGAGATTACAGTCGGTTCCTTGACAAAGAGGAGCTGGGGATGCCAAGCAGCCGCTTTCCCAAGCTTCGGGACATCATTTGATCCTTATCTTTAAAAATAAAACAAGCCTCGTGCACGGAGAAAACAAAGCGCCGCAGAAGGACGTGGCTCTTCGTGACTTGTGGCTGGTGCAAAAACGCCGGGTTTGAGACTTCCATGGAAAGCGTCTGGGTGGGTTTTTCCCCTTGTTCACCTCCTGCGTTGTCCCACATGTGTTCTACTTAAATAATGAGTGATGATGCTGGTGGTGGAGCAGCTGAAGCAGACCATGTGCCCAGGGAAAATAACCCTGGTGACTTCTGGGTCCTGGTGCAGAAGATCCAAGCCGGAGGGTGTCCTGGAGGAGATCTTTAACGATTCCCCCAAACAAACACCGAGGAAAATCCTTTCCCTCTCAGCCGTTAGTTTTTCTCTGTCCGTTCTGCAGGACGAGGTGTGTGGGGATACGTGTCCACAGGTGGGTCCAGCTGAAGTTACATCACTTGAAGTCGAAGTCAACAGGAAAACCAGTTAATTTTCCTTTGAGGTTTATGGAGAATTTTCTCTTGGTTTACTCAAGGTCTTTGCTTCTGTTTCATGCCTCAAATAATAGATCTCTGGTTTAAACAGAGATGACCAAACTGGCCCAAGGGGCAGCGCTGGAGGAAAAAAGCCTGGATAATCTGGCATCGATACATGGGGGCAAGAGGCTTTGGGAGGGGAGGAGTAATCTCAAGAAGCTGAGGAAGAAATAGAAACTGTGGTAAAGTTCTACTTGAAAACAAAGGGGGGAAAAAAAAAATCCCACCTAATACTTACGCGAAATGAAGCGCCTTTTGGTTACGTCCTTTTCAAACTCCTTATTTCCAGGCGGATGAGGCTGTGGGTGCCCGTCTTATGGGCGTCCGCACGGAGCGGACACGGGGTGAATAGCGGCTGGACACGCTCAAGGGAGACGCAACAAAAACCCGCTCACACTAGAAAAGAGCTGGCACTTTATTAACATTTTGTAGCTAATAAATACATTACCGACAGCCAATAAATTATTACAATAACTAGCACTCTATTAAACCAATGGACAGTCACTCTTCGTACAAAATTACAGTTAATACAGTTTGGGCCATCAAACATGCAGGAGAAACGAGTCAGCGGGAAACCAGCAAAAGGGACAATGGTGGTGGCCTCCGGCGGTCCTCCGGGAAGAAACGTGGTGGGGAGCCGGGCGCCTGGAGGCGGGGTGATGGTCGTCGTTCCCTTGTCGAGCTGAAGGGCGGAAAGGGAGGTGGAGGGAATGGGGCTGAGGAGGTTAATTTAGGGACTGGGCTATTTAACGGGGCACTGGCTGGTCTTTAAACAACCCTCTTTGCTTGCCCAGCACCACCGGGTTTCTCCAGCCCTGGAGCAGCTGGTGAGACTCGGGCAATGCTGAGAACCGTGGTGTCACCCGCTCTGATCTCCTCTCCCCACCGGGAGCAGGAGGTTTAGACCCGGAGCCGCCTGCCTGTGCAGGGTTGGGTCTTGGCACTAATCTCCACGACACTGGGTGGGAGAGGGGCCGGGGCAGTGGGCGTCGGGCCGGCTCCCAGCCCTCCACCGCCTCCCCAGGTCTCTCCTGCCCATCCCTACTGCCCCCGGTGCCCTCTCTGGGGATGGAGGTGGTGTTGCCCTATCTCCAATCCAGCTCCCTCCCCTCTCCCTCTGCCTGCAGGGTGCCAGCCGGGAGGCTTTGGTCCTCCTTCTCTTACTAAGGTGTCGATGTTTAAGGGTCACGCTCACTTATGTTCTCTAACTAGCCTTTGCAGCACCAATAAAGACCTCAGAGGCTGCTGGTTCGGACACGAGTGGTCCCATCAGAAGTCCCTTTCCATAGCCACGTTCTCAGCGCAACATCTTCTATAGGTCACGTACCTCTATCTGTCAGCACCAATTATCTCGAGTCACGGCAGGAGCTCAGAAACGTACGCTCAGTCTCGGGGCGCTTTGGGAGGGTTGCTGTCTGCTCTGCCCTCTGTGCCACCCAGCCCACGTCTGCTTTCTCGCGCGTGCGTTGGGGCTGCGAGTGGGTGATGGGTTTGGGTGGTTCAGGGTGATGCTCAGGAGCACCATCTCTCCTGACCTTGACGCTTCCGGCGTCAGGTCGTTAGCGAGTGGTTTAGTCTCCTTGGGAAGGGTGGTGGAGATGTTGATCGTAAGCCTGAAGATGAACCTGGCCCATGACAAAGGTGCAAACACGCGAGCGCTAAGCTTCTCTAACAGGCTCGACAAACGGTCAGCTCGTTCCCAGGAACTCAGCAGCTCTCCTAGCTCCAGGAGGGTGTTTTTGGCCACAAAGGACCCGGACGCTTGGCACAGGCTAAGAGTGCAGGGCTGGTCCCTTCTACAGCATCAACTCCCCCATCCCCGGTGGGGATGTCTGCCGCCGCAGCTGAGCCCCACGCCGTGTCGAGCTGCCCGATGCTCTAGACGGCAGCGGCTGGGCACACGGGGATGTTCTGGCAAAAGGACATCTGCGGTGTCCCATCCTGACCTTTTGGAGATTGCGTTCCTGGCCCGAGAACAAAGTCTGTACCCTTGCGGGCACGCACTGGGCTCGTGCCACAACAGATTAAACCCACCAGATA
Organism: Bucorvus abyssinicus; assembly: GCA_009769605.1. Taxonomy (NCBI): domain Eukaryota; kingdom Metazoa; phylum Chordata; class Aves; order Bucerotiformes; family Bucorvidae; genus Bucorvus; species Bucorvus abyssinicus. The sequence goes on from CM020040.1 coordinate 2,546,892, forward strand.
CGTTTTGATATACATTACGGTATAGACTGCGCTCATTAACACTTCTAGTGTCCTGGAAAACCAAGTCGCCTCCACCGAGGCGGCACGGCAGCCTCCTCCTGAAGATGCTCGCCTCTCCATGGAGGGACAGGCTGGCTGAAGGCAAGAAGCTAATTCTGGTACAAAACTCCTGAGAGACGTCTCGTTGGAAGAATTTCTGGGAGGGTGGCGGTGGGAAGCCGGCTGGGAGGGCAGGGGCAGCAGGGACAGCCCGCTGCTAGCAGACGGAGCGGCCAGATGGCCCCGCTGCTCGGCCGGGCTCCTCCAGCCCTTTGCGAAGACGGGAGTGGAGAACTCTATTTGTTAACTAAAAAACCCGGCCGTTGAAGCACGCGGCTGTCTCTTAACGTGTGCTTTCCCAGTGCGGGTTTATTGCTGGTTCTCCCAACAAGCCCGGCTACTGCTCCCTCCGACGGAGCGCGGTGCTCTGCAGGCTCATCGCACGGCTCTTCCTTCTATGGGTTTCTCTACTTCATTGCAATTGTTTAAACCAAGGAGCTACTTGCATTTTTTTTTTGGTTTTTTTTTTGGTCTCACAGCTAGGTGTATACGTAGCTGGTTCACTTCTGTGCTTTTAAAACCTGTCCCCCGCACCCCGCTGCGATTTCTGATTGCAACGTCCCTGCTAGGCGGGGGCTGCCAATGCAACACGAGTCAGGACCCCGGAGGGTCTGGACTCGGAGCCTTGCAACTGCAAAGCACAGGAGGGGTTTTGAAAGCAGGCGATGGATTTCCAGACCTTTTTTCTAGGCAATTGCCGGCGTTTAGAAAAAAGCACAGGGCAAAGGATTGCCTGTGGAAGGCACATCTGTCAGCAGAGGCTCGGGAGGGTGCAGAGCCAGCGGTGAGTAATGCTTTGGCAGGCGTTCGGGAGACAAAAATCTATACGCGGCCATCGAGCCGGAGAAATAGTCGTGTTTAACACTGGAAGCGTTTCATCTTCCCAACGTCGTTTCCAGCCTGTGCCAGTGGGTTCTCATGACGCTCGTGTGAGGGAGGGAATGGCAGCAGCAGCAGCTGAAAGGAGGCTCTAGATAGACGCCATGCCAAAGAAAATGAAAGAAAAGGCTGTGTGTGTCAACATCTCCTGCTTTCTCTCCCTTTTCTCCCCGTGGAGCACCAGACGCTGGTTCTCGCCAAGGCGCTGGGGAACCGGCTGGAGCTGCGGAGGGGCTGGGGCAGGAGGGGGTCTGGACCAGGGGTTGGGTTGATTTAAATTGTCTTTACTGCAATACTCCTGTGCGCTTTCTGCTGGGAGCTCCTGAAGCCTTGGCTCGCTGCTGCTTCACCGGGAACAGCTTCCGCTACTCGCTCACTCGGATAAAACGTCACCCACAGCAAGGGGTGGGGACAGAGACTCTCCAACATCCGAGTGCTGCTCATCACCCTCTTCTGACAGAGCTTAACGCAGGACCCACCTCACTGCCGGCGCAAGCCACCAGCACACCGCAGCACGCGGGCCAGGCTCGAGCAGTGACACATGCTTTACGTGCACACGTAACTAAGTCGCAGCTTTTCAGCCCTCGCTTTGACGCTCAGCGCACCGCTGGGTGCTGGCTGTTACTGGTGGGACTCAGCCACCCGCACGGGACAAGCTCCGGGAGCAACCCCGTCCCTCGGCATCCCTCCAGCTCGCTCCCTGACCCTCCTCGTGTTCAGCGTTCCTTTGGTTTGGGGTTGTACAGCAGAGTGTGCGGCACTAAACGGAGCTGGGAGAGGGGCTTGGACCTGGGCAGGCACGCCGAGCAGGTGGGACGCGGCGTGAGGAGCAGAGCTGGGCTCCTGGCTTTGCGGGCCGGCCAGCTCCCCGTGGGAGCTGATGCCGCCGGAGGTGTTTTAAGGCTGAGATGGTGAGGAGAAAGGTGGGGACTCCCCGGTGCCAGAGCGGGGCAGGCAGAGACCTGCCGTTATTGCTGTTACTGTCCAGCAGAGCAGCGGTGGGCCCTCCTGTACAACACTAAATGCAGATTTGTCAATTAATGCCATTTCGGGGGTTGCTGACAGAGCTGCCAACCACGCTGGGCTGTGAGCTGCTTACACGGGTGAGAGCCACCTTGTTCTCCTCTGCAGACCTCCTCTGCTTGCCCTGGGGAGCTCCCGCTCACAGCCCTGCCTGGGGCTTTGTCATGGATGTCCCAGGAGCACAACCTCTGATGGGGACTCTCCTCTGGCTCCTGGGTGTCCTTCTCTTCCCGTCCTCCCTGCTGCCTTGTCCTGCCTCCTCTGCCTTCTGCAACTTCTCTCCAAGCCTCCTACACTGGTCGTCTCCACCCTGTGCCACCACACCTGCTCCTGTCCCTGCTTCCTGCACGCCGCTGCTCACCTGGCCCCTTGCCTTTGGGCTGCTCTCACACCACCTCTCCTAGACGGGCATGGTGAGAAGAGAGATACTGCCCCTCTCGGGCTTGGCACTGGAGAGAAGTCAGACCTCCTGAGCCCTGAAAGACACCCCTAGCCCGGGCTCCCAAGAGAGGACAGCTGAACTTCTGGCTGGCCGGGAAAGACTCATGTTTTCCAGGATCAAGGACTTTTAAGAGAGGCAGAGAAGAGGCAGGGCTCAGCGCTGCCTGCCTGTCCCCAGGTGCCAGGCTGGGTGGGACCTCGGAGGCGGCTGTTTCACCCAGGCACCAAACAAGTTTTTGGGGTGGACTTCTAAGGGTTTCTCCATGCTCCCAGAGGTGACATTCCACCTCTCACATTTCCCTTTGCCTTCCTCAACAGCACCCGGAGCTCTTGGTGATGGCAGGTGGGTGGCCACAGTACCCCAGCTCAGCTGTGTTTGTCCTCCCCTCTGTACCTCCACACTTTTCTGTGCCCCTTCCACACCTCTCCCTCTGCCCTTCCTTCCTCCCTTCCTTGCACTTTTCCATCCTCCTCCATCACTTGGCTCCAATCAGCTGCCTGAGCCCTCCCTCGCCACCGCACGGCCAGCATAAACCACCCCTCTTGCTTTAGATACTGGTAAAGAGATGCCCTGACTGGAGACACCAAACCTGGAGCTGTCTCTTGGACGCCCAGGCAGGAGATGACAGGCAAGCTACCTGCTTCTGCTTGGCCAAGGAGGCTCAGAGCACAAGGTCGTACTTCTCAAGGGTATTTAGATGCTTGAGGTGCGTCAAAGAGCCGCAAGGCTCCTGCACACCTTGCTGTCACCCAAGCATGACGAGCTTTCCCAAAGCCCCCCTCTGCATTTCAGGTACTTGAAGGTCAAACTCAGCCTACAAGAAGCCACGGCTAAATATTTTTGGTGCACCCCAGTGTTTTAAGGCCGAAGTTTGGAAAGAGATGCTCCGTGTTGGCAGGAGCATCGGTTGTGCTGAAACCAGGAGGCTGGGAGGTGCTTTGGGAAAGGCCGCTGTGAACCCAGGCTGGCATCCCCGCCAGGATGCCCCACGTGCAGGGGGTCCCCATCAGGACACGGGGGCATCCCGGGGGCATCCCAGCTGCCTACGCTCCGGGGGTCCAGACCCAGCTGCCACCGCCCCGCTCAGCCCAGCAGCGCCGCTGCCTCCAGCGAAGCAACTAAGAAAGGGGTTACTGAAACCACTAGTCAAATTTAACATTAATTTTGAAAAACTTGAGGTAAAGCTGTTACCGGTAGCGAACGCTTTTAGACAAGGCTTAGTAGGTTTTGTTACGGTGTCTGTCTTAGGTGCCGGCAGAACGCGGCACGGCTGTTCTGCTTGTTCACAGAGCTGTCTGGAAAAAAGGAGAACGGACAACTCCAAGCCGTGGCGGCTGCGTTCAACACCGGCCCCTCCGGCTTCGGGGTAGGAACGGGAGCCCTAAGGGACTTTCAAAGTGATCCTGTTGTATCTAGCGCTTCCCAAAGGAATAGTGTTAAAAAAAAAAAGATAAATAACCAGGAGAATCAAAAATATCCCTTAATTTGAAGGGGAAAAAAAAGTTTCAGTTCCAAACTACTCTGTTGCTGACCAGTATTTTAAGGCTTTGATTTTTCCTTTTTTTTTAAAACTGACATATGTTTGTCTTTTGGCAGTTGAAATGCACTTTGTGGGAAATGCGTTAGCTCCCTCTACAGCCCTGTGAATTGGAACGGAGGAGTAGAACGAGGCAGCAAGAGAATGAACCGAAAATAAACCAAAATAAAATCAAACGGGGCTGGGGAAAGCAGAACTCGCTGCAAAGTTTTCTGGGGCTGGATTTACGTATTTCTTCCTCATCATCTTCTGAGGAGGAAAAAACAAGAAAGAGAGAGGACCTGTCCGTGAGACCGAGGAATGCTCCCGGTGGGCGTGAGGAGGGGAGGGGAGGGGAGGGGAAGGGAGGGCTTTAGTAGAGTCCGCATCCCCGCAGGTTGTTGGCGATGATGACATCCGTGACGGCGTCGAAGACGAACTGGATGTTGTTGGTGTCGGTGGCGCAGGTGATGTGCGTGTAGATCTCCTTGTTGGGGGACTTGTTCTTGCTCTCGTACTGAGCCTGGATGTAAGCCACCGCCTCCGTGAAAGAGTTGGGGCCTACAAGAGAGCCAAGACGAAAGGAAAAAGAGCGGGTTAAAGCCATCCCGTAGCCCGAAATCCGTGGGGTGCCTGCGAGCGCCCCGGTGTAGGGACATGGGGAGCTTGGACGCGGCTGCTGGCACCCAGGCGCCCCATCTCCACCGCAGGGACGGGCACCGCCACCAGCCAGGACGGCTGCACGGGAGGAGATGCTCTCTGACTGCCTGAGGCTCGGTGTATTTTTGTTCTGAGTTGCTGTTTATAGTCTATAGAGATAAAATGGGTGAGGGAACCGAGTGTTAAAGAGGCTGCGATGGGAAAACCAGAAGGAATTCCGCTCCGCGGTGACAGAAAAGAGGAAAAGCCTGCCAGGAATGCGCTAAGTGCTTGACCTGGTGCAAAGGTTTAGCTTTTGTCTTTTTTTAGATTGTTTTGATTAAAGTTTCAGCTTTTGATGGAGAAGAATTGCTAAAATGCCCATGAGTTGAAGGCAGTATTGGTAACTGAGCCCTCCTTTCCCTGAACCGCTAAGAGAAAAGGACCTGGAAAGATCCAGCCTCTGTTCCCGAGCAAAATGGGGGTTTCTAGGAGAAAAAAAATCAACAAAGCTAATACAAAATGTCCCTCGTGTTGAGGAATTGGGATGGCAGTACCCTCTGCTAGAGCTGCGGCTGAAGTCACACCACGGGGAGCTTCTCGTTTTGGTGTGCTGGGACGTCTGTGCCAAACCTTATCTCCCATCGGGTTTGCTGTTGACAAAGCTCAAGGGCAGCCATGGAAAGGAGCGGATCCGCTCTCGGCTGGCCAGCCTGGACACTGCTCACACACAGCTCCACGCGGGCACCTGCTTCGGTCCGACGGACCCAGTTTCTCTGGCTGGCCTGGAGCAGAGCCCTCCAGCGCGACTGGGACCTGCCCAGTGCCAGGGCTCCCACCGTGGTAGCACCGCTTGCTCTTGCATCCCTCTCCCTCCACGATGCTTCACTGGTGGGAAACATTGTTATCTGCTAGGGAGAAGCTTCCTCGGGCTTGAGACTTGCTGCGGTTGAAGGCAGCTGCTCTGGGAAATCACTTGCACCTACCCGTACACGCCTTGCTAGTTGAAGACACAAGCTCGTGAAGCCCAGAGGAGGCTTGAGAATATGCCTGAAGTAAGAGAAACAGAATGTCTTCTGGGAGCAGGTTCTTGCATGAAGACCTGCGTAAAGAACGTGGGCACAGCTCTACGTGCCGTGCCCACCCAGAAGGGTATTTTATGTAAGGGAAGTCGGCTGTTCGAAGGCCGTGAGGATTTAGATGCTGGTTTCCTTCTGGGAGAGCAGGGACCCACTAACGCCAGTTGGCTTTAAGACACGCCCTGGATTCTGCTGCCGCTTTGCTGAGTTTTGTTACAAGCAGGAGTGGAGGAAGGGGATGGAAGCGGTCAGTGCTCCAGCATACAGCAAGCAAATCTGTGGATGCAGGCTTCTAATAATTCTGTTGGACACCAGAAAGTCCATTTTATTAAAAGCATTTCGTGGAATCCTCTTGCGATGTTGAAAGTCCGCTCGTTTGCTTTATAGGCTTCCATCACATATCCTTTAACTTCTAATAACGCTGCGGTCGGCAAAGCAGGGGTGAGCCAGCCTGAGTGTGTGCTTGGGTCTAAAGTCTGGGCGTAACGTCAGCACGAGCCTAACAGCACTGCGGAGTGCCCGGGGATGAGGTGTTCTTCACCGCTGATTCAGATCTCTGTTGGATCAGCGAAGGGACTTTCAGACTTCAGACTTGCAGCCCCCGCTGACGGCACGGGAGAGCTGAGAGGGCTGGGGAGGCTCCCTGGCATTGTGATGGCTCCCACGCTCCAGAACAGCACCTCAGAGGAATTTAGAGCATCTTTGGGATGCTCTGAGATTCGGGGAGGACTGGTTTGGTTCACTCGGGGCTGAAGTGCTCCAGAAACGAGTTACATTTGTTTTCCTCTGAGCAGTCAGATGAGAGCTTAGCTACATGTGTACGATGGTCCACTCTCCCCGCTGAACTGCCCTCTTGGGCTGGGATTGATTGGGAAGGAAAAGTTTTACCTGAACCAACATTCCTTCTTGTCCTAGTCTCTGCCCTCAGGGATGGGTAAGAACATTATTCCAGCGTGGGGTTACTGGGAGGCTTCCGTGAAGACCCACAAAACCAGGGCCACAAAATGCGGTCAGGAAAGGTGCAGGTTGGCTTCATGGAGAAAAGGGAAAATGGAAGAGGGCATAATCAAAATCTGCTGGTATGTGGAAGCGCTGCTGTGAAGAGGATGGCGATGAGCTGCTCTACACGCCATCCAAAAGATGGCAAGCAGCAATCTGATCTGCAACCAGAAAAATCTGGGCTTGGCACCATCGTGAGCTTTCAACTGTAAAGACTGTGAAATTTCCATGACTGGATCTTTTGAGACAAACGTGTCAGGAATACACTGGTTCTGTCGGGACCAGGCGGATGAGTGGATGGCTGAAATGTGTTGGTAGCGACACGCATCCAAACCTTCCCCGGAGAGGAAGCCTGCAGATGCTCTTCTGCATTCAGACGGAGTCGTTCAGCTCCGTGGCCAGAGACCATTCAGCCCAAAGCAGCAACGATGGATCGCTGCTGCCTGTTTGCAGTGAAGAATCAAGTGCTCAGAGATAGGAAGCTCTGGTTAATAATTTGTTGGTCTGCCCAGAAATGTGACACTCTTGGTGCTCCCAGTTCACAGCTACGTTTCCTGACAAAGAGATCTGCTTCTCTGTCTGTCAGCTTGATTCATCTGGATGTCTCCGGTGAGATTAAATAATTCATGACGATAAAAGTTTATTTTTGTGCTGTCTCGGAATGGTAATGAGGGTTTGTGGAAGCTGGTGAGATGCAGCGGGAAGCGGCCGGGTGCAGCTGCAGCCTTTGCATGGGTGATGTAGTGTCATCATTAGCAGGTCAGATGCCAGGCGGCCGGCAGAAGCGAGGGCTTCTTGCGTGCCGCCCTGTTGCAGAGCCTCTGCTCTCATCCCCAAGTATCACTGAGGGCTCCTTCTCCCAGCCAAGCTCCGGGCACGGCTCTTCGCTGCCTGCACTAAGGGTTAAGAGGTCTGGGTGGCCAGTGCCTCAGAAAATCAAGCGCCTCATTCTCTATCTGCATTTGACTGGCAGTGTGGCCATGTCCAGATGCTTGATGTCAGCGAGACTGGGGAAGGGGATAAAAATCCACAGCTTGAGCTGTGGGACCTGCTGGCTGCGCGCTGTGGGGCTGAGCCTGCAGCCCCTTGGTGCCTGGCAGCAAGGAAGGGTCAGGAAGCGCAGAGGGATCCTCGTCATGGTCAGCCAGGACCCACAGGGCGGCACGATGGACAGAGCCAAGCTGGGCTCAGCTGAGGACAGCCTAACAAACCCCGTGTGCTGGTCTCACAGAGACCAGTTACCCACTGGTGATAGTTAAGCTCACCATCAAAACCACCTGTGGGGCAGAGATGGGGCCCTGCTTGGTGGTGGTGGCCCTTTGCCGGCAGAGAACTTGGGTTTCGGTCATCCTCACGCTTCATGCGAACCACTGAACAGGGCGGGGGCGATTCTATGGCACTTACGGAGGTAAAACCCGTGGGGAAGCGAACAGGAGCTCTAGTTCTGCACCTTTAGCCTCGTCGCCTGTGACACAGGACAGCACCAGCCTGGACGGGCAACGCTCCGAGATCCCTTTGCTACGCGCTCCCGCACAGCCACTTTACTCATTACCTGTATACTCCGGAAAGCAGAGAGTCAGGGGAGACTTCTTAATTTTCTCCTCAAATATGTCCTTCTTGTTTAGAAAGAGGATGATGGATGTATCTGTGAACCATTTGTTGTTGCAGATGCTGTCAAAAAGCTTCAGCGACTCGTGCATGCGGTTCTGCAACAGAAAGGAGAGGTCACGTCAGGCCAAAGGCAGCCACTCGGGGACGGGCAACACGTAGGGAAATCTAAAACGACTAAATTAAGGAGGAAAACAAACAAACAAAAAAAGCTACGATATACAGAACAGATCGGTGGGTACACAGAGAGATGCGGTCCCTGCCGCGTTGGACGTACAGGTGGTAACTCAAGGGCATTGAACCAGACAGAGCTGCTTTGATTTTGCGTAGCGTCTAATTTACGGGATGCCAGCTCTCAGAAATCATCATGCACCATGCATGGACGGGGAGTTACTTTTGCCCTTTGATCGGATTGAGGTGTCGGTGGAGCTCATGCAGATTTTCTACACGGTTTTCATTAAATTCTTTTTTTTTTTTTTTTACTTTATTGAGCATGTCTGGCACACAACTGGTTGGATACATTAACCAAGGACTGGTAGATCCTTGAATTAATCTAGAGTTGGAAGCAGACATCAAGGTGACATAGTTACGGAAATGACCTTGCCGTGAACTTTGCCTGGTTTGGTTATTCGGTTTAGTGTTGTTGGGCTTTAAATTTTTTTAGATTTTTTTATTCTTTTAGTTCCCTTGGAAGATGGCTCAACAGAAAGCGTCTGGCAGAGAGGAATAAAAAGTGAAAAAGGAAGAGGAAATAGTGCAAACAGGAGCAATGTAATGAAGGGCATCTAAGGACGCCCAGCGTGGACGCCAGGCAGTACCACTGATGTTAGCTCATGCCTCTAGAAGAACGTTAGCTGCTCGCCAGCAGAAGAGCCACACGTTCCAACGCACGCACAGCGAGAGGTCAGCTTCTTGGTTACAGGGCATGCAAAAAACCGACACGGAACAGGAGAGAGATAAGAGGAGTGGAAAAAACAGACCAGTTAGAGAGTTGCGAAGTCCGCCACATGGTTTTATGGTGGTGGAAAGAGCTCACGGCAAAGTCAACCAAGAGTCACGTTCCCTGCTGCTGCTTTCAACTCTCTTTTCTTTGTTCTTTTTTTTTTTTTTCTCGGTTCAAGAGAAGCTTCATACCTGCCAAATTTGGTTGGTCTCTCAAATGCTCATTTTTTGGCCTTTGTTTGGCTAGGTAAGGTCAGACGGCCGAGGAAAAGCTGTGAAGGTGCCGAGGCTGGCGATGTTCGGCGCGCGAGGCCGACGCCGGAGCGCGCACGCCGGTCGCGTGGCCATCTCTCAGCCGGGAGCCGGTCGTGGAGAGAGCAGGCGCGGTGAGGACGAAGCACACCCAAGAGGCAGGGGGTTATATCAAAGGCATAGCACGGTACAGACCAGACCGGCTCCTCGGCTTTTCCCAGCGGCATCTCCCCAGACCCGCTAGTGCACACACGAGACTGGTTACAGGATACACCAGAGAGAGCAGGGCTGCACGGGCTCATTGCCGGGGGCTTGGGATGGGTGCAGCACGTCCGTCCCCACCCGGATCTGGAAATTTGGGGTGGTGCAGGAGACAGCCGGGAGCTTCCACCCCTCTCCCGCTCCGTTTCACGCCCGCGCTGGCAGCACCGTTGAGCCCAGCACTTTCTCGATAAACGCTTTGCTTTTCATCGATATCCTTCAGCTGCTGCTGAACGTTTGGTTTAGATAAAAGTGGCTCCGTGGATGAAGGCAACACCTGATCCGACCCAGAGCGGAGCAGGAGGCGCGCGATTTGCTGTACCGTACCCCACATACCGTGCTACCAGACTCGAAAAGACCGAGCATCTCCCCACCGTGTGGTGTACCGACACAAGAAGAGGCGACCGCGTGCGAAGGTAAAAAAACATTTACTCATTGGGTCTCAGCTGCAAGATGTTGCTTATCTGGATCGTCCCGTGTCTGCGTGCTGGGTTCTGCTACCCCACTGTGTACTGGCTGGTGTGGGAGCCCCAGAGCAAAGCTCCTCTTTGCTACTTGTGCTATCAGAACTGTACCCGTGTGGCAGGGCTTTGTACAGGAGATCCTTGGCTACCCAAAGCCTTTGGGAGGAGAGAAGAAAGTGGAGGGCAGTCGGGGGAACAGAAAGCAAATATAATTAACCGTTTTTTAAGCAGGATCCCTCACAGAACATTTATAATGACATTTTTTATCACCCTTGCTGATTTAAAATAAAAGCACGGAGAAACACGTGAACTCTGCTCGTGGGTTAGACCAACACCTCCTCTGCAGCAGCCATCAGCCTGGAGGTCACCGTACTTACCACGCCAGCCCCGCACCACGCCGCCCAGCCCGGGCCAGGAGCAGCGGTGTGCAACGGCACCTTGTGGCACGGGAAGCACCACGGGTGATATCGGTTTTGGTTAAGAAACAGAAGCTGAGGACTTCTGCTGATTTGGGCTTCCCTGATAGGTGAAGCTGACCTTCCCACAGCAGCAAGACCACATGAGGATCCTACAGAAACCCTGATGCTTCTCTTACATAGGTTGATTAATTTGCATTAATACCTGTTAGGAAATGAGAGTGTTTGCCCAAGAAATAGGGACTCTTAGTGTCAGAATATACACACAGCACAAACCAACACAGCCCCGTAGAAAAGGAGAGTTACAGTGGAGGTCCTCCACTCCTTTCAGATTCCAGACACAAGTTTCGAAGCTTCCTGAGCCTGCCCACCCTGGCTTTCTGGTCTCAACACAGCGATTTGCGCTCCCAGCTCTGCCAGTGAGCTCAGTAAACGTAACCACCGCTCTGCCCGCTCACCCTCACTGACCTGGAAGGTTCTGGTCTGAAACTCCACCCTTCCCCTCCCCATCACTAAAGAGAAGATGACATGATTCAAAAGCAGGGAGCTGCTTCCCGTGCATGGCAAAGGTGCAGGGCAATATCCTGCTGCCGTACCTGGGTGCCACACGGCAAATGCTGTCGCATCCCAGGAGGGCTCCTGGCAGCCCACGCGTGGACACAAGCGGAATGCCTTGCTGCCTCCCCTTCCTTTCCCTTGCCTTCCCAACCGTTATTTGTTCAACAGATGTTGGTAGGAGACCTCTAGCCTGGCTGAGACGTGAGGACGGGCAGGCAGTCTCTGGGTGCCACGTGTAAAAGGACAGGCTGCTGCTAAATGAGGAGTGAGAAGTTAAAGCCCTCAAATAATCCCCCTCCTACCAGTAAATCCTCAGTGAATGACCCTTTCAGTCCCTCGAAGGTTCCCCAGGGCCCCTCTCGGGAGCACTTGTGTGGCTGCAATGGGGCAGACCTGCCTGCTCTCCCTTCTCACACGTCTAGATGAAGTGATATCCATTACTTCACTTGCTTTCAGACCCATCGTCCTGCTTTCTCCTACTTTATGCTGGGTCTGTCATGAAGGGAAGGGCTCTTGAAACACCACCTTCTTAATGCCACCTCCGATTTCCAAATCAGTATTTTAAACCCTTATGCCTGCAAATCCTTCATACCCCAGCACGGGAAGCAGCCCCACCAGCCACGTTACAGAGGAATAACCACTCGCCCATAGCAGCTAAAAGTCCAGTGAACTTTTCCTGCGCAGGACAAGAGGCAGAATTGCTCAGAGCTGAGTTCAGATGTCATTGCACAACCGTGTTCCCACCCTGACGTGACGGGCAAACAGCTTTCTGCTGAGCGCGAGAGAGAGAGGAGAAAGGATGCTGCGGTCCAGGCTCTGCCCAGGCAGACACGCGCTCATAAACCCCATCTTTTTTTCACCAGAGCATGGGAGGAGACCTGGTTATTTCTGCAGCACGGAGTTGATTCAATCATTTTTGTTTTCCTCGGTGATTAAGCGCTGTCACACGAACTGATGGTTATCCTCAGCACAGAAGCCCCATATTCCCCCTCCTGCTTTACATTTCCTACGATGCCCAACCCTCTTTCTCTTGCTTTGTCACTCCTAAGGCAATTCTGAGGGCTGCAATTCCATTTTCCATGCCCGATGACAGCAGAGAAAGCACGATCAGGTCGTGCAATGGAACACCACACCCAACAGGCTGACCCTAACGCACAGCAAGGGCCACCAGCTCAGCACCTTCAACCCATGCCATGCTCAGCAACGGGGACACGAGCAATACTGCCTTATCTTGGCGAGATGTGGATGACCTAAATATCTTGGTTTCAGAGGCAGCAATGCACAGCATGAACATCTCCCTCTCTTGCCATGGCTCCTTTGAATTTGTGAGGGAAAACCCACACAATTTGTGTGGGTCTTGGTTCCCACAAGTCCCATGCCATTGCTGTCCTTTTTTTTAAAGTACCCAAATCTACCTTTGTTAATCGTCTTCTCCAGTTTTACTGATTAACACGACTCGTGTCCCTCTCCCCTCCCCGATTATGGATCTGAGGCTTTCCCTCCTGCAACCTCTGCTTATGAAACATAAGTCACAAACGAGACAAAATAGCCCAAATAGCCTCGTTATGCAAAGACATAATCCACAGAGTCGTTCAGTCAGTGAAAGCAGGATGTTCCCTCTGCGGGCAGACGCGGCAGAGAGCCCGGCAGCTCCTGGTGATGGGCGCAGTAAAGGCTGATGCAGAGGCAGGGGCGATACCTTGACGACAGCGTCTTGCACGATGGGTGGGCTGGGCAGGGGCTGTAATTTTGCCTCGTGAGCTCTAGCTCTGGGCTGTGGCTGGCAGCAGTGGGACGGATGCAGGCACTGCCTGAACTTCCCTGTAGGTTTGCGCCGTGCCCCTGGGAGCCGGGCGCACAGGGAAGCAGTTTAGATCGGTCAACAGCGGTGTGAGAAGGTGTGTGGGGCGATGGGAGAGGCTGGATGCAATAGCACGGGGGGCTTCTACGCAAAGTGTGGTCCTGATGGGTGCATGCGCCTGGAAATGACAGATGCAGAAAGTTCTCTTTATTTCATTCATGTCTTTCTGATCCAGACTTGTTTTCCTTGGCTCCCACCGTGATGCTCTTTGTAGCAGGGAATTGGAGAGAAAATATATCCCTGATAAGAGACTACCTGCTCTTAGGGAGTGATGGCCTCGCGGACAACCGCCCTTTTTTAGCTGCCGCAGGCGCGTGGCTGCTCAGCCTTTTAAAACAAAGAGCGCCGTCAACCACAAAACCACTTCACAGGAGGAGAGCTGCGCTTTGCTTTTAAGGGCAGGGACAGGTGAGGGGGCGTTTCACCCAGCTTTATTGAACCAGCTCTTTGCTCAGTCTCGTTCGAAAGGATTCACAGGAAACCTGGTGTTGGGGAGCTTTATTTGGTGAGACACGCTGACCCTACGACTACACTGGTCCCAACGCCCTCGCGCTAACCGAGCTGAACCAGGTGAGCCCCTGCTCCATGTTAGGCTGGCTTCATCCGAGCTGCACTTTCACCCTCCCGAAGCACTGCTTGACTTGGAGAATCACAGAATCACAGAACCATCTGGTTGGAAGAGACCTTTAAGATCACCGAGTCCAACCGTTCGCCCTGCACTGCCAGGGTCCCTAAACCATGTCCCTCAGCGCCACATCGACACGTCTGTTAAACACCTCCAGGGATGGGGACTGCACCACCTCCCCGGGCAGCCTGTTCCAATGCTCCACAACCCTCTCTGTAAAGAAGTTTTTTCTGACGTCTAACCTAGATCTCCCCTGGTGCAACTGTAAAAAGCCCCTGTGAACTCCTGTGATGGTTGTAAACAGGGCGCTGGGCGCGGAGGAGAAGCTCTTCTCCCCACGCACTGGCTTTGCAAGCGGGTTTTTGGGCAGCCGAGATGCAGCGGGGCTCTTTCCCTCTCGTGGCTCCACGCCAGCCATGAAAGATCGACGAATCTTTTCATACTCACAGAGGCCTCCGTGCAGCCCCCAGCCCTTCAGCAGCTGAGCACAGCTGGAAGCGCCCGGCCTGCAGCAAGCGCCCCCACAGAAATGAGGGTGGAGGAGCAGCATCTAGCTCGCTCTCTCAGCTGCCTCCTCTTTGTGTTTGCTAAGTGCGAAGCAATAAAAGCTGATTTACGTCATTAAAGCCGGCAGATGTGAGGGACGCAGACAGACGGCAAATCAGCTGACCGAAGAGATGCTGCTTGTACTGCTGGGTTTTTGGAGAGGAACCACGGTCGCGGGGAGGAGACCGAATGCTTGGGGGTTCAGCTGGGAGAGGACCGAGTCTGTGGGTGTGCTGGGGGTATAACAGGGCAGACAAGATCCGACACCGTCATTTTTTCCTGTTTGCGTTGGCCTCGCTCAGGGCTGTTTATCTGGGTTAGGCGGGGGCGTCCTGCCGGCACAGCAGTGGCGGCGATGCCGGATCCTTCTCCCATTTATGCCGAGTGTGTAAACGAACAGCAGCTGCCTCTGCCCTCCTGTTGCTCAGCATCCCCAGAAATGCTTTGTGCAAAGGGATTGAAATAGCAGGCAAATGTCAGCGCTGCGCCACAGCAGTGCGAGGCTGCTTCCCTGATGGAAACGGGGAGTGGGAGCTGCACAAACCCCCGTTTCTGCAGCAGGGTCCTTCAGCGGGGAGGCTGAGCTGGCACCCTGCGGGTCACCGGGGTGCTGCTGGGTGACGGACAGCCGCTGGCACAGCTCAGCATCCCCAGGAGAGATGCTGCAACTTCCCTCTCGGAGGAGCTGAGTTCAGGCTGACATTTAAAAAATGGCATTGGCGTTCAGACCCTTCCATTTTGTGCCCCGCGGCTTTGAATCACAGGCTCTGGCTCCTGTAGACCTGCACCCAAGGGTGGCCTGTGTTAAAGGCTGCCTTTGGCTTCACAGTTGGGGTGCCACAGCCCAAGTTATACCTACAGAGCCCCTTGCTCTCTGCTCACATGGCAGCTTCGCTCCCTGCCCCTTGGCTCTGCCCTCTCCCTCCGTATTCCCCTGCCCGGCTGCAGCTCTATGGCATTGGGCTAATGGCTGCATTTGTCAAATCACATCAGGACATTTTGGTTCCTTCCCAGCAAATCCTACGGGACTGAGCATCCTTGAGCATATCGGGGCCAGGGGCAGAGGGAGGCGACAACCGAGGATTACAGGTAAGTGGACATAGGCTGTCTCAGTCAGTCTGGAGGGACATAGTCAGGATGTTTATACCACCCGGAATTCTGGCATCAGCATGACCTGGGCAACCAGGTGACTTCATCAAACAGTTTGCTAGAGCTCATAAACCTGAATTTCAAAGGGGTTTAGAAATCACAGCCCCCGCCCACCAGGCTTTTTGGGAGGAGACAACTGATACCCAGCAGCAATCTTTCCCTCGTCTCCTTCCTCATCAAGAGCCTTCCGCCAGCCTGACATCTTTACCAGCAGGAGAATAAAAAGCCCCAGAGAGACAGCGCTGGCAGGAGCAAGCCGTCATTAGTCCCAAAAGCATGCATGCCCCTCACACCGAGAGAGCGGCCAGAATGCAGCCACGAGTCCTCCCGCATCCTTCAAGGGTTTCACTCGCTCGTATTAATTGTGCTCTGACGCCGGGGAGCACACAGGTCCTCGCTAGCTTTATTTGCAGATGGTATTTGGAGCCTAATGTCACAGTGGGAAGTCATAAAAGCTCTCCTAGAGCAAATTACCTGAGGAATCAAACAGTTCCAGTCTCCCTCAGGAAAATGACTTTCTATAACCTGAAGAGGTAGGTTGGACTCCTAGCCCGAGCCTGCCTCGGGTGTGCACGGCCGCCCGGCACCCCTGCACCACGGCGTGACCACTTCCTCAACATCCATTGTAAAAGCCCTCCTGGTTCTACCTCGTCTTTCTGGACAGAGGGTCCCATTAACCCGTTCTGAAAACACACAGGTCAGCTAGGAGGGAGCAATATCACACTGCGGCTTTACCGGTGCAAGGAAGCGTTACCTGGGCACGCCGACTTGATTTCGAAGAGTGTGGAGGAGGACAGATCTCCCCGGGATTTCAGTGTCAGTGAGGAGTGACTGACAAAAGCACATTACTGCAGCATCCCAGTGAGCACTCGGCGATCCCTGCGCAGCTGCCGGCTACGCAGCATCCCGTAAAGAAGTGCTGGGGCCTCCAAGACCCGGTTAGACTCACCGTGGTTTCGTCTTCATGGAGCACCTGGTCGTAGCCACTCAGCGCGACGCAGAAAATGATCGCCGTGACATCCTCAAAGCAGTGAATCCACTTCTTGCGTTCTGACCGCTGGCCCCCGACATCGAAGAGCCTGCGGCACAGGAAAGGACCATCAGCACCCGCTCGCTCTTAGTTACGAGGAAACTCCAGCGTTCTTGGCATTTTCTGACCATATGGTCCCTGCAAGGCTCCAAACACAGAGCAGCAGGTCTTTAACCACCGGCTTGGTGTTCTCCTCCAGAGCCTGAGGCCGAGGAGGAGCAGTAACGAGCGGGGACGCGGGGATCCGCGGATGAGCCTCGGCAGCGCGCTGCATCCCAAAGGGCCTGCGGAGGCGGAGACCGCGCGCTCCTGAGTGTTATACGCTCTAAATACCGTGAGTGCTGCTCTCTGTCTGCGTGTCCTCTTCTCTCTACTGACTGGCATCACGAGGGTTAAGATACAGCGTTAAACACACCCAACTGACCCACTTCAGAGAAAAGATTTGGACACATTTTTTTACATTTACGAGCTTGACTTGGGGGCGACCTGAGATTATACCTGCCATCAAAGCGGTGGTGATCGGGTTAGAAGGCGGCACCGTGAACTCCTAGATTAAAGGCAGCGATTGTCCAACGTTGCCTATTGTTGACCCCCCCAAAACGCGTGACCTCTGCAGTAGGAGCCATCCACGTGTTAAACGGCAATTTAACCACTTCTCCTTTGGGAGAACCAAGAGTTGCCCCCCAAATTTCCCGGGACCTTCAGCTTTAGACTAACCTGAAGTGGAGGTTTTTGAATGTGAAGTGGGTTTCTACGATGCCAGTGGTTTTGACCCTGGTTCGGAGGATATCCTGCTCCGTGGGCTGGTAGTCTGCAGCTCCGATTCGATCTAAGCTGTCTAGGTAGCTAAAGAAAAGAAGGGGAAAGAAAAAGAAAACAGGTAAGAATATGACACATTAATCGCTGTCCATCTCAGATGAATCCTTCAGCTTCCTATTAATCTTTTTCAATCTCATCTTTCACGGCCGAATGTATTGTAGTGAAAGGAAGAAAAAAAAATCCTATTCTGGGGAAAAAGAAACATTAACAAACCTCGCTAAGCCGAGCACAAAATCTGATAGGGAACCGAAAGCAGGAAATTACGTGTGCGCGCGTCGCGAGCCCCGATCGCAATCTGTGGAAATACACAGCTCTAATATTACTTGCTATTTTTATTCCCTGAGGGCTGAAGGTCCCAATCGGTCCAGGGTGCTGGGCTCTGTCCACACACAGGCTTTTCTGCAAGGCTTTACTCAGCCACGAGGTTGGAGCGCGGGGGGAGAGGGGAGATTTACCTTTCTAAAACCCTTGGGGAGTTTTAAAACATGCTCTGGGCAGAGAAACCTGTGAAGGCAGGCAATGTCTCCACAGGCTGAAGCTCTGGGCAGGAAGCCCTGTCTTCTGCCGGGAAATGGTTTTGGAGGGGAACCCAACAGCTGCGCGCATACGACCACAGTCCATTTTCTCAAGACAATCTTTCAGAACAACTCAGCCCAACTAAATATAACTTCTGAAGAGAGGAGGAATTTGGATTACAAGTTCCTATGAGTTGTAAACACGGAGCTGCATCACACAGCCAAGTCTTTCTCGCTGCCCTGATCTGCGCGCAGACGCTCCACTTCCTCGTAGAGGGGGTTTGGTGTGCAGGACAGGACCGACATGCCTACCTCTAGCCCCAGGAGCATCAGTCCAAGCACCAGAGATGCTTTCAACACACCGGGAATACAACAAAGCAGCTCTGTGCGCGAGCAGTGTCTTGCCCTTGGCGCTCTGCGCTTCCGGCAGCCTGGCCATCACCCGAAGAGGCGGCGGGGCAGGCGGTGACCCAGTCACATCGCCTCGGTAGTGAGCGCACTTCTCCCTGTGCCTCGCCAGAGCACATCCCGCCGAGCCCGAACCCGCCGCTGGATCTGCCTTCCCTGCTGCCCCCAGGAACCGGCTTTCCATGGGTGCTCGGAGCCGGCCCTCCGGAGCAGCACGCCCGGGTCGCCCGGGCCGCGCGCTCAGCCACCCCAGAAAACTCGCTGCCACCAGCCTTCGCGCCTACCCCGCTGCCGGGAGAAACGAGCCAAACCCCGCGCTGAGGCGCAGGGCAAACCTCACCCCGCTCGCATCACCGGGTATGGCTGCCCATCGCGTTCATCACCCATTTTTGCTGAAGAACTCCGAGAATCACGTCACCCCGAGAGAAGGAGACAAGCTAAGCAGGTTTTTTTTTGTTGTTGTGCCTTTTCCAAGCATTTACAGCCATTGCGGCTTTGTGACAGACGCTCCCTTAATAGCTGTATGAGGGGCTCTGGATGGATGGACGGGGCTTCACCTGCAATCAGATCCTCTGCTGCGACGGCGGCGGCCACGATCACTCTGTCCACGACGGCGTCAACGCCCGTTATTTAAGAGACAGCTGCACCTCTTCACGCGTCCCTGCAGACCGAGGCGGCTCGGCAGCGCTGTGATGCAGAGACCCAGGCTCTCCTCCGACCGCAGGGACAAAATACTTCAGCGTGATGGTACAAAGTGGAGGTGTAAGAGAGGGGAGGATTTTCTTTCCCTCTTGCAGCGTTGGCAGTGCCCGGAAGACCTTTATCGCTTCCTCCATCTGCATTTTCTGTATTCTCCTATGATTCAGCTCGCTTCACTTTAACATTCCCTAGTAATTATTCTTGCCTCTGAGATCCTCCTTTGATACCGAGAGTGCAGCACACAAAGAAAACCACCGCGAACCGGCCAAAGGACTCGGCGTGGCACAGCACAGTGGTGGAGGAGCTCCTTCCCCACATGCCTTCAACCTCGGATCGTCTGCTTGTGAACAGCAGCTTCCTTTAAACCCCAGGCCATGTGCTGGCACTTCAGGGGGTTCTCCCTCTCGCCCCCAGCATGCACAGCCTACAGCTCTTCCACGAGCATTCCCCTTGGCTGCCCCACAGCGAGTTAGCTCCAGATTCGGTTTGATCCTACATACGACCTGGCTCTGAGGCTTAGAAAGCCTCGCCTGCCTTCGCGTCGTGG
Organism: Bucorvus abyssinicus; assembly: GCA_009769605.1. Lineage (NCBI taxonomy): Eukaryota > Metazoa > Chordata > Aves > Bucerotiformes > Bucorvidae > Bucorvus > Bucorvus abyssinicus. The sequence goes on from CM020040.1 coordinate 2,566,268, forward strand.
TCCGTGGAGGTGAAGCAGCCTCATGTGCCTGGCTCTGCCTAGTCTACCCCAGAGGGTCAGAGTTTTTGGGGAGCTGAGGCAGCCTGCCAGCCCCTTGAGGGGGCAGGATTATAGTGGTAGAGGAAGGAGAGCTGGGCAGCATCCATCCCGCCCGTCCTCTCCTCCCTGTCAGCATCCAGCTTCCAATCCCAGTTGGGATATCTCCACAGGAACCTTGGCTGGGGGTCCCTAGCATCTTTCCGGGTGAGGGCACTGCCTCCCAGTGCTTAACTGGTGCTGTGACAGAGGAATACTCACTATCCCTAATACTCAGCCTGTCCTGGCTTTGGGTTTGCTGAGCTCTGTGAGTCCAGTGCCTCGGGGTCACTCCGTGCTAATGAACCCAGCCCAGCTGCTGGGCACCCCAGCTCCAGTACCTGCTTGTCAGCACACCCGTTGCCTTTTCTATTAACTCCCGTCTTCTCCTCTTTGCTCATCGCTAGTCTTTTCCATCATTCTCAATGTGTTTCTCAATGACTTTAATTCTTTCAGTTGCCTGAGCCTGTATTTCATCTGTTCCTGGTAGTCTCCTTGAGGGTCAGCCATCAATTTATATGAAGGTGTACAACATTTGCAGTGCTGGTTTAGAGGCTGCATTCCAAAACTGTTTACTCCTCTGGCTGCTCTCCCATCTCAGGCTGCAGGTGTTATTTTTTTGCCCCTGGAGCTGGTCGTAGCTGAGCCAGACCCTGTTGGTGCATGCACCCCATGAAGCTCAGCTGGAGATGTGTGCCATGGCACAGCTGCCATGCTAACATCTGGCTGCGGGAATGGAAAGCTTGGGCAGGCTGCTGTTTGGATGCTGAGCTGATTATAGCTGCTGCTTGTTCTCCTCGGCTCCTGCTGGAGGTATCTCTGAGGCTTTGCTGGAGTGCTGGTGCTCTCTGCCCTTGCTGCTGGGAAGGACCTGCTGGTCTGCTGGGTGTGAGCCTGAGCTGGTGCAGGATGGGACGTGTTGGGGATGCCACCTCTTTGGGAACAGGGGAACCCAAGCGGGGACAAATGCTACACATGGCACTGGGTGACAGCACTCCAGGTATGCCCTTGGAACCGCAGATCTCCAGGCCAAACTGTTGCTGGAGATAATTAGTTGTCACAGCCAACAGGCTTGATGACACATAATCCCCGCAGAAGCTGGCATCAGTGTAACCAGCAGAAATAAGAGCACTTTGGAGGCTGTGGAGCGAGCGCTCCGCTCCCCCCCGCCTTCTGCATCATCTTCATGGCACGGTGCTGGCATCAGAGCTCCTTCCCCTTCCCAGCTCTGGCGTTTGCACGCTGGAGTGGAAGCGTATCTGAGACGACACATCAGCTCCGACTTGCAGCCCGCCTTGCCCAGGGCTTGTAGGGGTTAAAAAGAGCTGAAGAAAGGTTAGAAGGTTTTTGAGTCCAGGAGTAACCCTGTAGCATTTACACTCCTGAGCTGAGCAGCTCCGTTACCGCTGGTATCTCTTATCTGAAGCGCGTTGTTTTGAAGCAGATTGCGCGTTTCTGAGTCACTCAGTTTCTCGGGCTCAGGGAGGTGAAGCCCGACTACATCACCCTGCTAAAAGCAAAATGCAAAAGAAAGGGCATTTCCCAAACACAGGGAGAGGAGCTCACTGAACAGAGGCTGTGAAAGGCAGATCCTCCACAAGGACTAGCTGATATTGAGTATCTGCACACAGCTACATTGGAAATGGGGAGTAAATGCAGTTTCTTGTGCTTCCAACAGCGAGTGGTAGCAGCGCTGTTGATGCCAGAGACGTTGCATGGAGAAAGGACTATTGTCCAAGTTATCCCACGTGAACAGACGGGTGGCAGCAGCCTACGTGCAGTGCGTGGATGGGGACCCCTCCCCAGGCGCTCTGCCACCACGGGAACCATCCCCCAGGATTGTACCACCTACGCCAAAGGCTCTGCTGGCTGCTCTCTTGGATGAAGAAGCGTAGCTGAGGCTGCAGGCTGTGGCCACAGCTGGATACCTGTGGTGAAGCTTACACAGACGTACATTCACGTCTGTTGAGGTTAACGGCAATAAGATGGTTAAATGCCTGTTGGGTTTTCTCACCTCAAAGGTGACACCTCGGCAGTCTTTCTGCAGGCAGCATCCAGCTGGCACTGTGCACAGCCGAGGTGCTCGCCCCACGCCGCGCTGATGCCGAGCTCACGTCCTCCATGCTCGGCAAGCCGTGGCCACAGCCTGGCTCTTGCTCTGGGGTGGGTCTGCAGGCAGCAGAGCAAGCCTGGGGACAGCAGCATCTTCCCAGCTGCTCCCCGGTCCTGCCAGAGCTGGCCCCTGTCCACGTCTCCTCTGTGAAGGAATGGCCGTGCGTGGGATAGCCCAGTCTTGTTTGTTGGCTTGCGTCGTATTTGATTGAAAAAGCAGATCCCCGTTTGTCAGCAGACACAGCTGAGTCACTGCTGGGTTATTTTCTCCTCTGCGTACAGCGGCGCTCGAGGGTCAGCGCCAAAATCGTGTCCTGGCTGATGCTGAGTTTTTAATCAAGGTTGTCACGAGCAGGAATCATCCCATTTAACTCCAGAAGCTTATGTGAAGACGTCTCCACCGGAGCGCTCCTTCCTCGTTCACGGATGGAAGGTTACCTGCGCCCGAGCTTAGCTCGTGCCTTGGCTTCTTCCTTTCTTTCGCCAACAAACACGCAGCTCAGCGTACTCTTACCGTTAGAACCACCCAGTGGGTAGTGACGGCAGAGTAAGGATTCAGAGGGTGAGCACTGGGCTTAGGGAGAGTCAGCGGTGACTCTACGACAGCAAAGGGGACCCTGGTAGTATCTTCCACCACGGGAGACGCACTGTGTGGGTGCTGCTTCCTGAAGGTGTGGTACAGCTTGGTGCGCCCACCCAGGGCAGCCGGCGCTGGGCAAGCACCCAGAGGTCGTGGCACCGCAGCGTTTGTCCTGCAGACGCTACGCCCAGCCGTATCTGCTGTATTATTTTAGGGGAAGGGGAAAAACAAAGCACAGCCCACCCTCCGAACCCAGCGCTCACCCAGCACGCACAGCGGTGATGCAACACGTGGCTCAAGTAATCATCGGTTCTGAGAGGCTGGAAGCGCAGCAGCATCATGTCCCTTCAGAAATCAGTCCCACCTAAGGGCAGGGACCACGCACACGCGTACGCAGAGCCGTCCTGTCCTAATGAAAGCCAGAAGGTGTTCCACGCTGCTCCGCGGGGGCTTCCAGGTGGGTTATGGCAGGCAGCAGGAAGGGACCTTAGGGGATAAGCAATTCAGCTAAGGGGGCAGGAGCATTTTCTCGCTGTTTCTGAGCCCAGCCCAGAGAAGGAAGGTCTTGGGAATCTCCTCCTGGACTTCGGGCAACGCGTTTTGTGTTTCTGGCTGCCTTCCCTGCCTTGGTCAGTCCAGTCTCAACTGGAATCACATGAATTACACCGCAGGCTCTGTCGTCCTGCCGCTGCTCCTGATGAGGAACCTCATCTCACGTCCGACCACATGAGATACCAGCACGGACACTCCTCACCATCCCTCCCCTAAACCCAGTCGGTGCCAAACCGCTTCTGGTGCCTGCTAACGGCTGGAGAGATGGTCACCAGGCCCAGAGGTTACTTCTCCTCAGTGAACTGTGCTGGATGCTCTGGGTTTTCATTACTCTCCCCCGGGAAATGAGGAGGATGGTCCCTGCTATTCAAGGACGGTGGCAAACCTTGGGCAGAAGGGACGCTACGTTGTGAAGCATTTTTTTTTTTAGCTCGCACTGAAGCAGGGCTGTACAGGGCTTGTACATCACGATCAACTTGACAAGTTGATATTAATACTAATGATAGGCAGGAGGAACGAACAAAAGCAGGTTGGAGTTTAGCTGTCCTAGTTAGACTTGCCGTTTTCCAAGGCGTGACTGGATCCAGATTCATTTTTAGCATCACATGAAGATGAGCAGAGTCACTAAACGGCAACCGTATAACAAAGGTGCCTGAGGACATGAAGGGTCTGCGGGTGCAAGCTGCTGGCTGGCTTTGCTGACGGGGGGCGGTCTGGCCAGCAATATATCATGGGCTGGCTGCTGCTGGAATAAAGGACACTGTGGTCCACTTGGTGATGAGAGAGCCCTGGCTGGGGGAAGGTGGGCTTTGGACCTCACTAACAACCTGCTCAGAAACGGTTTTGCAGCGGCCCTGGGAAAGCAGATGTGGGCTCATCCTCCTGCAAGGAAGTTCCAAAGTTGGACGGTATGTAAGAGGGGGTGATTAAAGACCTTTACTTGTTGGAGCCCTTACAAAGGAGAAAAACAATGGGTCTGGATCAGATCAGTGACCCACCATGCTTAACTAGTGTCCAAGAGCAGATGTTGAGTGAAGAGTATGAACACATGAAGGACTCGGTTTTCCCAGCCTCCAATGCTTCATGCGGATAACGGAGTTTCCAAGAGAAGGGCGAGAGCTTTATATTTGTTACCCATCAATGATTTTTCTTCCAGAAATTTGTTCAGGCGCTTTTTGAAGCAACATAAACTTCCAACAGCCACATCTGCAGCAAAGAATTTCCCAGCTCAGCTTCCCTGCCTTTGAAAAACTGGCTCTTTCTGGTTTTTAAACTGCCGTGTCAGAGTTTAACTTTGTTAACTGTTCTATGGGAACATCTGTCCTCTCCCTCCTCCCTCCTCCCCACTTGTTTCTCCGCAGACAGCTCTGTAGACCTTCGCACATCCCCTGTGCAGCATCCCTCTGCTCTGCTCCTGAGACAGAGCTTCCTGCACAGAAGCTCTTCGGAGCAATTCCGTCGCTGCAGGGAGGGTTTTCCTCACCTCCTGGGTCCTATCGGAGATGGGGGAAGAAGGGAGCCACAACTGCCTGTTCTATATGTAACCGTCTGCTTTACGGTCATTTAATACGATGCTGCTTGGACAGCCAGATGGTGTAACACCAGCCCTCTCGGAGCTGCTGCAGGGGCGGATCTGGCGAGCACGGTTCGCTGGCAGCGATGTGATCCCTTCTGGAAGTGTCCTCATCTGGGCAACACCACTGCTCGGATAAAGCCTCCGTGATGTAAATGCCTGTTTAGCGCAGGGCCGCTGACCACAGGGCACCCTCGCCTCTGTTTTATGAGCAAAAGACTTTCGCGGGGGCTGGCTGGATCTTCCCAGCGGCGCTACGTAAAGCCGAGCCCGGCGGGATGACTGTGCAAGGTCTTCTCTCCTGGTGGCCCCGCACGCAGGTGTCCTCCGCAGGCCAGGGCAGACGCAGGCGCCCGCCGAAGCTCGGCTGGAGCGGAGGAAGGCTCAACAGCTCCAGCCCGGCTCTTGCTTTATGTAAGCCTCTGCTTCTTCCTGATGACCAGCTTTGAAGGGCAGGGATGAGCCGTGGTGGGACCCAGCGCCCTGGAAGCGAGAGGGATTTATGCCTAAACCTTTATGCAACAAAGTAAGTGGGTTTGATGCTTTTTTTTTTTTTTTTTCTCCAAGACCGCTGTAATAAACCTGCTGACAGTGGAGCTGATGGCTTTCTATACTGTAAAAAAGAAAGAAAAAAAAGAAGACAGAAAGGAAAGAAAAGAAGAGACTAAAAATAAGCCACGGGGAGTTTGGGATGATGAAGGGCTTGTTCTGGGAAGGAGCCCTGATCAGAGGATGCGGCCCCCGCGCTGCAGTGGGGCTCCAGGCGCATCCACGTGAGGCAACGAGATCTCCCGTGCAGCGCTTGGCCGCTCAGCCCAAACTGGGGAGAGGCATCCACCACCGCAGCCCACCGGGGCCGCGTCCCCCAGCGAGCGCAGTGACAAAGGCACGGGGGCATTTTACACAGTGGGCGGCCGATCCCCTTTGCCCCCCGGGCAATCCCTGGAGCTAATTGCTCTGCGTTACTCCAGCCCTGGAAAGCAAACAGCTGGGACCAGAGGTGAAAGCAGTCCCTCGGACTTAACCTGGCCAGGGGCATTCTCCAGGGTGTGCACGAAGGCCCAGGACATCTATTTACACACTTGTGGCAGTAGGGGACGTAGCGTTAATATCTCCATTTCCAAGCTGGAAGGAAAAAAATAGCTAAAGCTGCAGCGTTTTTGTAGTGCCCGGTGTCTGTCTGCGGCAGGGATAGCTCTGGTGAGGGATCTGGGTCTACCGCTACGAAGGAAGGCGTTAGTTAATGAGATCTGCGCTCCCGTAGCAAGGAGTTAGAGGATGCCCATAGCTGGGTGACGGCGCAATTACGAGAGTCGGGCACGTCTGCCGGGAGCTGACTTCAATCAGGGGCCTCATTTATCCTCTGGCTGTGCTGAGGAAGATGCATTGCTGGTGATGGAGGGGGAATCGTGTTTCTGGATCTTCTCACCCGTCTGTATTCCCGAGCTATTAGCAAGCTGTGGGGATGTCGGCTTTCAAATCCCATTTAAGCATCCCTGCCAGAAACCGTGGGTACCAAAATCAGCCGACGCTCTGCCGCTGACAGATGTGACCCACAGCCAGTAAAAGCAAAAGCTGGAAATTCTACCCTCGGCTGCACGCTAAAAATGTCTTAGTTATCGCAGACAGAGGTGGATGTCCTGGGCACGTCAAACCTGGGCTGTGCAAACGGACTTTCTGGTCCTTCTCAGCAGCTGTCAGGCTGCTCCAAGAACAGCTTTGCTGGTGGTATTGCAGCATTTTGGTTTCAGTCCAGACCAGATCCAGAAGCAGAGGGAAAATTCATGGAGCTTCTCACCCCTTTAGACAACGTTCAGCCGAATCATTGTCAGATTGATTTGCTCAGTCATTCTCACCAGGCCAGGCTGGTGGGATGTCCTGCTGACCATCCGCTTTTCCTTTCTCCCCTTCTTACAAGCTCAGAGAGGTCTGTAGCCATAGTCTCCTGTGGCCACACAACCCAGGCGGGTTCGGCTCTTGCAGCCCACCCAACAGCGGTTTGGGTTGCCCCCAGGGCTCTGCAGGAGCGGGCCGATCCCCGAGTTCAGCTGGAGATGCATGAGGGACATGTGCATGACAAAACCAGTTTGGGATGCTCCGTATGGGACAGCTCGGCTGCAGAGCTGGCGTGGCTTTGGGAGAGATGACCTGAGGACACCACCTCGAAGGCACGTTCCTCCACGAGGGCTGGGGACAGCTACTGTCTCTGCGCTGGAGGTTGTGCAGAGGCTTTCCCACGCGCCCGGAGGATATGTCCCTGCCAGAAGCAGCCTCTGCTGTCTGCCCATGGACCTGCCAGCGGCCATGACTCTTGGGAGCGAGCCACGGGCCAAAGTGCTGTGGGAAGCCAGATGGGCAGACCAGGAGTCCCTGCCTGTTTGGTGGGAGAAGTTTGAACCGACCCAGGAGCACTTCACTTCCAGTGGGAGGATCGAGCTGGCCCAGAGCAGCGTTAGGTCTGGAAAACATCAGGAGTTCCTCCAGGCTTTATTGCCAATAAACACTTCTGCTGAGCTTCCTCTTGGCCGCAGCAGGGGAGGAGAGCGTCGCGAGCAGATGGCCGGTGAGCACAAGCATCGCCCTTGCCCAGCTCGCGGTCCTGCTGCTGGAGCACCTCAGCTCTTGCTGAGCATGACTGCTGTGTCCTCCCAACCTCCCACTGGGGCAGGGAAATGCTACTGATCACCCGTGCTTTAGGAGGAATATCAGGATTAAGGGGACAGGTGACTCGCCTAGGACACGATGGGAAGTCTGGTGGCACGTGGAAGTCATTTTGGGTTCCCTAGACCGCGCTCGGGAGCTTTAACCACAGGCCTTTCCGCACAGAGTTTTATAACCCTGAAACAATGTTCTTCCATGATTTTATTTGGGACTTTGCCCACGTAGGGACAAGGCTGGTAGAAATTTGCCCGCCTGTTCTAAGAAAGAAATACATTCCCTACATAAAGAGCAGCCTGTGAGATGATGTTACAACTGATGATTAAATCGTAAGTCAACCCAAGCATTTGAATAGAGAGAAATAAAGGCGCCTTTTTTTTTTTTTTTTTTTTTTGCAAACAAGGCTGAAAATGGATGTTGCCATGTACTTTTCTGCTCCATCCAGTATAATTTCACGCATTCCTATATGGCTTTTGATGAGTCCTGCAGATCAATGACGCTGCATTTAAACACAAGCTAAGCGGTAATTACAGATGCGTGCAAGAATTATTCAGCTGGTGGCACTGCACCAGCTGATGGAAGGATCAGCCGTATCCAACCAATGTTTGAAGCCTCTCGAAATAAAGAGCTTTTTGGTTCCTACTGCAAAGAGAAAATAAAAACAACCCCCTGAGTGTCCCCTTAGGTCCATACAGGGAAGGCTTTGCACACCCATCTGTGTCGTCCGTGTTGGGTCTTCCTCACAGACTCACCGCACGACCCACGTGATGTGGGGGGCTGAGGACTGGAGGGATGGGGTTTAAGGCATAAGTGAGCAAAAAGGAGGATGATGAGCAGTGTGGAGGAAGGAGCCAGGGAGCAGGCAGCCAGCATTTCCCAGGATCACCTCCCGCGTGCACGGAGCCAGCGTGACGTGATGCGCTGCGCCACAGCATGAAGGGAGCAGCTGGGGGCCTGCAGCCAAGACCACGGAGGCGCTCCACGGCTCTGCTGTGGCTCTGCTGTTACGGGAACACGTAGCCAGGGATGCGAGGCAACACATTTAAAGGCAGATACTGGAATTCGTCCAATTTTTCTTCAGGTTTGCCCTGCGGATGTGGGCTCCAGGTCCACACAGGAGCTCTCCCCTCCCGTGGAGCAAAGCTGCTTGCTCCCCACTGTCACCGTGCGATGCCCTGCTGAGCCCCAGAGCCCCACGCTGCGGTGCTCTTTGCTGGCACTTCAGACAGGGTACCAGTGCTAATCCTACACCCAGATTTCTCGTCAAGCTGGAGGAAAGCAGCACCGCATCAAGTGGAGTCAGGAGGGTCAAAGCAAAACCTACACCCCCGCCATGGTACTTCTGTTCTGGGACAAGGGAAGACAAACCGCAGGATGAAAGGGCTGAACCAGGCGGACCGGGAGTTGGGCAGCTCTGTCAGACGCTCATGGGCGTGCAGGCGGGACCCGGTTGAGACGCTGGATCATGAGATGCAGCTCTTGATTGTGGGTGGGGAAGAGGCTCTTAGGTCCTTACGGATGGTCCCCTGGGCAGGATACAGGTAGCTGAGCTCCTGGGTAGAAACGCGTAGCCTTTTTTCTGGAATTCGTTTGCGATTTCTGTATTTGTGCCACTTCTTGGGTTACGTATTTTCGCTCAGCGAAATACTCCTCGGGGGATTCCTTCACGCAAAATCGCTGCTTCCAACGTTACATTTGAGCAAAGATTTTTGCCTGGACTCCATTACCAATTCCCAGCAGCTGCTGGCTAGTATCAGCCTCCTCCTCCTCCTCCTCCTCTCCCCTTCTATTCCCGCCCGTTGCAGGTTTGGCCCCCCTGTTCCGCACACTCCCTGGTGCAGCATTGCTCATGCTGGGGATTGCTGGTGGAGCTGCTTAACTGGAAATGTTTAAACTGACACGCATGCTGCTCGGTAGCACGTACTGGTATTTTCCTGAGCAAGGATTCGGAAATGGTTCTGATGCTATCGTCAACCCCAGCGTACCAGAAGCAACGCCGAGGGATTGGGAAATGCTGATTTATGCCATTAAAGCGCTGCCAGGTCTCAGAGCCACAGCGACTGCTCGCAGGGAGCAAGTTTGGAGCACTGAATTTCTTCTCAGTGCCGGTGCTCCCAGCAAACCTGCTGCTCAGCACTGGGGTGACAGTGTAGGCCAGCAGGGAAGGGGTTACCGAGAGGCAAAGCACATCATGAATCCCCAGCAAGGCTTGGACTAAGCGCCAAAACCCGACTGACGCTTCCTTGGCGTGGTCTCACGGGGCGGTCTGTGCCTGATTTCTTTCTCCGCTGTATCTCTTCCTTCCCCGCCCAGCAGCAGGGAGAAGGTGCTGCCGAAAATCCAGGCTCAGCACCACTTCTCCTCTTTTTTCCCAATAAATTCAGCCCCAGAAGAGACCCCCAGAGACCCTGGAGGAGGTGCCTTCTCCAGCCACTCAAGCACTTAAATGCATTGAATGTATTGGGGCTGGGGACACTGTAAGCATGAGGATGTCCACAACAGCCCACGCAGAATTACCCCGAGAGCCTCAGCACGGGCTACGGGAGGGTCAGAGGCACGCGGGAAATCAGAGGGTTTCTGACGAGGGCTGGCAAAATAGGAGCTGTGGGTTTGGAACTGTGCGTTACACCCGTGGTGCGAAGGCAAGGAACGGGTCTGGAGGAGGTGAAATAATAGTTTATAGACAGCTTCAGTGTTTGTACTCTACCAGTCAGCGTAGAAGGTGCGGATGAATGACCTGATACGGACCTAGAACCAGCTCTGTGTGTTGCAGGGGCAAAAAACAAGGAAAACCAAAAAAAGCTAATAATAGGAAATGGTCAAAAATCTGCTTAAAGGCTCTTCCCACCTGCCCGGCCGCGCTGCCCACGGCCAGACACCCCTGGGGCCAGGTCTCCTCTGCGACGCCCCTTGTATGCACGGCACCGGCCGGGCCCGAACATGCGCCGGTGCTGCCGAGCCCTGGCCACGTCTTGTACACGGAGAAAGAAACCCCATATTTCCCCTCTTCCCACCTACAAAGCAGCAGAAAGTCAGTGGCTGGCGGGTGGGGGGCGGCGCTTGGTCTGGGTAAGTAACAAACAAAGTGGTGTTTGCTACGGGGCTAATTAGAGCTATTACATCCACTAGTCTGTGAAATGATCAGTGCCCGGGGCTCCGCCAGGCAAATCCCCGTTTTGGCAGGACCGTCTTGGCCGAGCGCTGGGACTCTGCTCCCAGGGGGCTCACCCAGACACCCCCCGCCGTGCTCTGCCCACCCCAACGGGCTCCTGCCTCGCTCTGCTGCTGCCGTCGCTGCTCTGGCCACCGCGGCCAGCGGCATCTCACAAATTGGGAAACTGAGGCAAGGAGCTTCAACCCCCAATGGACGGGCACCGTGAGCCCTGCGGAGCTCCGCCTTCCTACCGGGGGCTGTGCCGCCCACCCTCCACGGGTGCTTCATCCCCATCATCGCCAAGACCTGTGATTTTATGGCAAGTGTCACAATGTTTGCTACATTTCTCTCTCTCTCTCTCTTTTTTTTCTTTCATTTTTGTTCTCTTTTAAAGCCCCAGCCCCTCAAGGCTGGATATTAGATGGGACTATTTGCTTAAGGAAATAAAAAAGGACTTTCCAGCTCTCCTGTTCACAGACAAAAGGCTTTAAAGCATAAGCCAGAGGGCTTAAGAAGCAGCAGATAAAAGCAATTTTCCAATGGTTGTCTTAATATATATTGAAAAATGGGGGGTTTTAGCTAAGCTCATGATTGGTTTTGGTATTAACTCCTAACCTTAAACACCCGAACGTGGGGGTATGCTGCACTGCTGCCCTCTTCTAGCGAGGGGTGTGCGTGTGTGTGCAGGGGCTGGACCCCGAGAGAGGGCGAGGGGGATGGCAGCTCACCCTCACCTCCAGCAGTCACTCCAATGCTTTTGGGGCTCTCCTGCCCCACGGCGCCTGATGAATCGCACCGCCCTGGCACGGCACCAAGGGGCAAGACCGGGGCCGGGGCGACCGGCGGGGGATTCCCACCCCTGCGGCCAGGGGAGGGGAGCACAGCACGGAGAAACCCAGGGCAGGGAAAGGCTGGTGGCCATGGGGGAAAGGGCGATAACCGCCTCCTGAGTGCATGGAGCTTATCTGCCCTGCCCGGGGCTGGAGCGGCTCCTCCTGAGCTGCTCATCCCATCGCCAGCGGCAGGCAGCTCTGCCCGAGAGCTCCCCACAGGCTGCCCAGACCGCAGCCAAGTCCCTTTGCAACTTTTCCTTCCACACCAGGATGATTTCTGGGATAGGAGCCGTGGAGGGGGAGGTGGGTGGGCAGCATCTCCCCGTCACACCGTCGCCGCTGGTGCCTGCAGACCTGGATGGAAGATGGCTTGCTCCAGCCCGGAGCCCAGCTACAAAGAAATTTCTGCGTTCCTGCCGTTCTTTGCCATTTAAGGATTTCAAATGGAGCACAAATATGTCAGGAAACCACGTGCTGCTGCCACGCTCCCCTCCTGGGCTCACAGACGGTGCCAGACCGGACGCCACGGCACGGTGGTCTCCTGACAGCTTTGCCTGCAGACACACTGCAGAACGGGGCTGAGAGCAGCCGGCTGGTCCCCACCCGGCCACATGTGCCGTGGGGGGACAGGGCTCCCACCCCCGGGGAGCTGGCTGCTGGCATAAAGCAGGGATTACCCACGCGGAGGGACATCCGCCTTGCTTAGAGCTACCTGATTCCCTAAGGAGCTTCAAACAGCGATAGGATGACTTGAGAGCCTCGCTGGTAGGAGACACCCCATCTCCTGCCCTCACCCCGTATAAGTGACGCTGTTTGTCTGCAGGGCAGGCTGTGACGGCGGAGCTGGGGGCACGCGGGGCATCAAACTGCAAGGTGCAGAAAGGGAGAGGGATGCTTGGGCTCCCCGGCTCTGCAGGAGAGGAGGAGCAGGGGCTGCGGGGTCCCAGGAGAGCCTGGACCCCCCGGCTGTGGAGCTGCAGCCCAGCACTGCCGTCCCCGGCGTGGGATGGAGGTTGGGTGCGAGGTGGGAGCCCGCGGTGATGGGTGAGCTGCAGGGCAGGGGCGCTGCGTGCTGAAAGGCAGAGCTGGGGGGGAGAGGGGGGCTGCGGGCAGCGAACACAAATGGAACGCCACAAAAAAATCCCAACCCTTGGTGGCAGCCTGCCAGGTCCAGCTGGTTTCGTACCGAGACGGCAGCCTAAAAATACACAAATACTCAGCCAAAAAGAGTCAAATCTTTCTGCACCCAATCTGTCACCCACGGCCCTTTGCAAGGCAGGAAGAAATCCCGGTTGGGTCTGTCAGTCGGCGATGAGAACAGATTCTCCAGGGCTCAGCAGGTTTCCTCGGGGGTGCACGCCCTGTGCCGTGTTTGTCGGTGGTGCTGGCTGCTCCTCGTCTCCAAGGAAATCATGGTAGGAGAAGAGATTGTTCCCAGATTCTGGCTGCGTCCCCTCCTCCAGGCAGCGTGAACTACTACCGCCTGGCTCCTACCCGTTCGGGTGGGAGCTTTGCCAAGAGAGACAGCCCTGATCGGTACCGGGGGTCATTAAACAGCCATTTATTTAGTCAAGATGTCAAGATTTTCCTAATCCCCAGGCCAAAGACAGCACTGTTACGGTGCGACGTGGCAATGGAAGCTGGCAGGGAGGTGGCAGGTACTGCGGCATCTCTGTCCCTGAGGAGCGAACCACCTACGTCACTTCTCTGCTCCTCCTGGCAGCGGGGTCGGTGTTATCTCCTGGGTCCCTTCAGACAGACCTTAGAAAGGCTTTTGGGGGTAAAGGAGGCTTAGGAGGGGGAAGTGACAACACTACACCACCAGTTTTTGCCTGCAAGACCTACATCTAAAGAGGTTTTAGTGGCGCTGGCTGCAGAATACGCCGTTTTCAGATGGAACGGCAGCGAGCGAAGTGTCAGAGCGCTGGTTCAGCTGGCGAACGCTTTCCTGGATGTGCCCGCGTCGCTGCGTGTTGCCACAAGCTCTGCTCCAAAGTCCAGCTACAGCTCCTCCTCTTCATGGAATAAGTTAAGTGAGGGGGTGATGGCATCTCAGACACCTTCGCGCAGACCGAGAGGGGATTAGTCCTTCAGAACCCAGGTGTCCACAGGGGACTGGACCTCCTGCTTTTTCTTATCCTTCATTTTCTCTGGAGTTCACATGACTCCAGCCAGGAAATGTCTTTTGAGACGATTTCCCGTTTCCCCGATGACTTCCATGTGTGGCTCGGAAAGGGAAGAGCCTGGCTCTGGGACTGAGCTTCTGGGTGGCCTCTCCTCCGTGGAGCAGCTGTGCCCCAGGAGAGAGCAGCTCTGGTGCAGCTCCCCTCTGTCCCGGTGTCTGAGAGGGGCCGAGCGGGGCGGGCAATGTCTTGTGATGGAGCTGTGTTATGGGGGGAGTCCTGCAGACCTCTGCTCCCCCCGCTGGTAAATGAGATTTCTGGTGAGGAAGCCCAGTCCTCCCGCTCTCCTGGCAGTGTTTGGTGGGATGGGAAGGTGAGCATTGCTCAAGGACATGGTCTCCACCCTGCTTTGGGCCAACAGGGGCAGCCCCCGGAGAGATCACACCCAATTTTGGTGAAATTGTGTCTCCAGGTGGATGAAGACTGAGGCTGGGGCACCAGAAAGCGTCCAGCAGATTTCAAAGACAATGTCTCTTCTGTTGTGCCCTTCCTCCAGCTCCCACTCAGCCCCAGGTGTAGCCAAATGATGACAGCGATTTTTTAATTTATGAGGATAATAATGAAGCCTGAGACCTCTACCAAGCCCAAGCCCTGCTAGACTCTAACAGGCTGATGCTCAGAGGTGACGTCGCAGAGCTGCTTCTCCCTGGAAATCTATTTGCATCTCATTTGTGAGCAAGGCCGGCGGTTCCATCACCCATCTCTGGCCTTTACGAGCCGTTTTGTTCTTCCTATTGTAGGGGGAACTTAATTATTCAAAGCTGGTGGGCATATTTACTTACAGGGGTAAATTAAACCGTAAATTCAGACAAATGTATCTACATCTCCACCTGTGATATATTTTCCCTTCCTGCTTTATTTGTGCTTGGGCTCCAAGACACAAAGGGGGGCTGTTCAATCACCAGCGCAAGGCAAGTCATCCCAGTTATTAATTGGTTCGTTCTATTTATGCTGCTACTCCCTCCAATTAAATGCAAGGGAGTGCAAGTAACAGGCACGAGTAAGACGGGTGTGCAGAAAACCGTATTCTAATGCAAAAGCTTTGATGAGAAAATGGAATCTACGCACCTGACGGGAATATTAATGCAAAACCTTGACCTATAATTTTTCTTTTTTTCAGTCTGAGAGAGCCAGCAACAATTACAGCTCATTAAAACAGACCGTGTCCTGACAGTCGTGCATAATGCCCATGTCCTGCAAGTCCCATGGCCTAAATGCTTGCCTTGCTGGTCCTGCACGGTCCTGCACGGCTGGGAACGGGAGACTGCAGCCAGCCCTGAAGGCGCCTTCTCCCTTTTAAACCCATGAGAGAAAGAATGAGGGGGAAAAACAAAAGACAAACCCCAAAGTGCTGGTTTGGATTAGACCCCTGGAGTTCACCTGGACCATCCTCCTGTCCAAAGCTGGGCCAACTTCAAAGTTAAACTCAGTCTGAAAGTCAGCTCAGGTGGCTCAGTGTTGAGTATTTCCAAGGATGGAGATTTTAGAGCCTCTCTGGGCAGCCTGTTCCAACGCTGCCTTGTCGGGAAGCAACTCACCGCATCACAACAGCATCTGGCTCCACTTTCTCAACGGGTTTCTCTAGGCAAAGCATGTGGGATGCAGCGGTGTCGGTAGGGAAGGTGATACCATCATGCAAAGACAATTCTTTTGCAAGGAAAAGAGATCAGAAAACAGTCCCACATGAGGCAGGATGAGCAGGAAGGCACTGCGGTATTTTATGCTGAGTTTGGTGCCACTTCTCTGTAAGGCACTGCCAGAGGAGTTCTGGAAGATGGAGTGACAAAAGCGTTGTCCGGTTTGGGCTTGGTATTAGGCAGACTTGAGATGTCAGGGCTATGGTAAAGCAGCAGGCACAATTGCATCTCTCTTTCTCCACTGAGCAGCGAGGTCTGCACCCCTCTCTGGAGACACCTCTCCCTCCCTTCGCTCCCTACCGAGAGAGCCAAAGGCAACAAGCTTCCTAGCCCCGACACCTCGGCGAAGTGTGAAGATGGATGGGTTGAACGCAGGCCTAAAATATTTTACATTTTCACGGTACTTTCACAGCCCTGGCATTATCAAATGATCTTTCAATGTACTTGGAAGCAGGGGGAGAATAACTGGAGATGGATCCTGGCTTTTTTGTGTCTGTGTACTTGCAAACTGTCTCTGCCTACACACCCTGCCTGTTTGGATAGGCACACGGCAAAGCGGCGGATGCTCCGTCTGCTCCACTTCCCCCCGCGAAGAACGGGGGCCGTGCGAAGCCGGTCCCCATCCCCGCGTGGTTCGGATCAGACCTGCCCCGTGTGCTGTGCTCCACTGACCAGGCGAGTTAGGAACTCGAGGCTGGGAAGCGCAGGACAATTTTAAAACCTGAACAAAAGTAGGAGATTAAGGAAACCAGCTGGAAACCTCGCTTTTGCTGATTTTGAAAGCAAAATGTGGGTCACAGATGTGCTTCCACAGACAGAAACTGGCTGGAGAAGAAAAAGACATCAGCAGTGCCCAGACTCTTTGATGATCAGAGGTAGATTTAGCTCCGGGGCATGGAGACAAGAAAGGAAGAGGAGATGAAGTAGGAATAAAAACATAATCAAGAGATTAGGAATGTGGAACTCAACCCACCCAGAAATTTGCCTTAGGGAACGATGAAAAAAATGCCGTAACGAAAAAAGATGAAGCCAACTGCTGCATTTTACCCTATTCCCTTCTCTTGTTGTCCTTACGGTTTTACTCTTTGCTGTCCAAGACACAGGAGGCCCATTACAGAACCTCCCCTCTGCCTCGGTCCTGTTCTTTCTTTGCAGAAGTGTGGTTTTCTACTGCTCCTTCGCAGCAGCTACGAAACCCTTCTAAGGACAGGCTGACCAGAGCCTGAAAGAAGGAGAGCTTTGGAGCGGGGTCCAGACGCATGGGAGAGCACAAAGCCATGCGCTCCTGCCCACCTTTGATGGAGAGAAGAGCTACTACTCACTTCTTGTTTAGGCTAATACAAAATATTAGCTCTATTTTCAGTTAAATTAATGACAGACTAATGAGAGCCGTGCTGCTAGCTCCTGCAGGCTGCTGATCAGCCTGTGACTTGGTCTCCCAGGGGCCATAACAGAAGGCCTGTTGTTCGAGCCGTTTGAAAAACCTCAAGGTAAGGCACTGGAAGAGCAAGGTAGGACAACTGCAGCACTGACTCGGAGAAGCCCGAGTGGTGGGTCCTTACGAATAGCCTGGCAGCAAACGGGGGTTCTGAACAGCATCCAGCGGGTGGTGTCTGGGGTGAAGGCAAGTGCCTGGACCACTCCTGAAGGTCCCACCCATGCTGGCCGCAACAGGACCTGGTCACTTGGTGCCATCAGGCTTTGACGCCATCTCTGACTCCTGCAGCAAACTTCCTCCTGCCAGCAAAACACCAGTCCCTGTGGCTTGACATAGGGAGAAGCCTGAGATAAGAGTGACGCTAGTCCAGCTCACCGCCCGTCACAGGTTTTCAAACTTTGGGGACCTTCAGACTCAGTTCTTGTCCGGAATTTATTTTTCTCAGCCCTAACAAAAACACATTTCGTAGCTGCTAGTGTCTTAAATCCAATATCAGTGTCAATAAAGATAAGCCCTTTCCCGGAGGGGGGAAAAAGTAGAAAACTGTCTCAAATCTTTCACTCATGCAGAAGAAAACAACCCCAACGCGCTGAAGGATTAAATGAAAAATATGCCTCTTTTCACCGGGAGTCCACTGGGCGTGAATAAGTGCCAACCGAGCTCTCACTTCCACCACCATCTGCTGTGATGGCACCAGGGCCTGGAGGTGCAGCAGGACGCGTTAGCGTGCCCTGCCCTGTGACAGCATCTCTGCTCCTGCTGACGGAACCACCGGGGGCTCCGAAAGGGCGGCAGGTCCGTAAACGCCAAGGACTTTGTTACCTTCAGCTTCACATCTGACCTAGCCCAGAGAAAGCCGCCCAGCCACAGCGCGACTCCCAGCGTGGCCACCGAGGGAGGCAGCACAGACCTGGGGGGGGCTTGAGTTCGCGCCGCCTCCTCTGGATGCCAGAGGTTTTGTTAAAGACACCGGAATTCGTTTTGCTGGGCTGCGAGCGCGCGTTGATGTTGCTGTGAGTACCACCGCGCAGAGCCTCTTCAGCTGATGGCGAGCAACTGCTTGTGGATTCAGGGCTCCTGCTGATGGATTGCCCAGCAGCTGGTCACGTTGGGAGGGCCAGGCTTGTTATTTGCAACTGCTGTCTCGCATGGAAGGAAAACCAAAATACTTTCCTCAAGGTAATTGGCTCTAAAACAATTGAAGAATTTTCCACAAGGTTGTAACGCAATTAGGACTGGCACGGTAGATAATTTATATCTCTAAAGGTATGTTTACGCCATCAGAACCCTCTTTCGTGGGAAAAATAAATAATGTAAAAAAAATTGCTGGCAACAGAAGGCTGGGTTTGTTATTACAGGCAATGAAATACAGATTAAACAAGGACGTTCACCTAGAAGTGATGAAAAGGCAGCATAATGTCCGGATCATCACCGAGAGGTAGTCGCTCGTGGCGAGGAACGGTTGGGTAGGATGCTGTGACACCAGCCACACATCTGCAGGTTTCCCACTCGGTCGTCGGTCAGTGCCAAGCGATGTGTCATCGCTCGCCTTCTGCTGCAGCACCGCAAGAGCAGAAATAATCCTGCGCTCCCTCACTGCCCTGCCAGCTTGGGTGGGAGGAGCCGGTGCAGACTGGGGACCATCAGGCCCACCACACAGGACAAAACCATCAGCCACGCCGGTGCTTGGGTCCATGTTTTGATAGACACACAGGCAAACCCTAAGCAGAGGTGCCAGGCAATCCAAACACACAACACCACCACCTCCAGGAGGGCATGAGCCGGCTGCGAGCTTGGTGACGCGGGATGTGGTGAAAGACAAAAGCATGGACGTAGCACTCCCCTGCCGCCGTTGGGGAAGCCTCTATTTCCCTGACTACCAAAAGGTCCAAGGGTATAACCGGGGAAATGATCGCTTGGTGCTTGCTTGTTGCTTATCCTTAACCCCGTTCTCCTGACGGCTGCCCCAGACGCAGCACGGGGCCTGCCTGCAACGGCTGCTGCGACTGCCGCTGTGGGTGAAAAGCTTTAGCCTCCTCGCCTGGGTGGAGGCCAGCAGGTGGGATGAGTTATCGTTAGAAATCGGTCTGAACTGAAACTGGGGAGGCACTCAACGTTTCTTCAGAGCCAGAGCAGCTGTTTACAGGTAGACATGCCGTCCCTATGACGGGATGAACCAAAGCCATGGGTTCAGACAGCCACCACAAAAACCAATCTGGACGTGGTCCCTAACCGGTAGAGGAGCCACCGACTGTATCACGAGAATAACGCAATGGCACTGTAACAGCAGACGTCCCTTACCCTGGGCTGTAATCCAGCTGCCTGTCAGTGCAGTGCCTGACCATCAGCACGCCCTAGAGCTGTGACCCCTCTGCAGGTGATCACCACCCCCCGTCAGCTAGCAGACCAGTGAAGAAACTGCCCGCCACGTCCACGGGTTGGTCTGCCTCTGCTCCCTAGATCCGTGTTTGTAGAGACCTACCTTGAGCTGCGTGGTAGCAGTTTGGGAACCTGGCCTTGAGGTCATGGGCCTGACCCCAAACTGGCCAGAGGGGCCATGAATGTCCTGCCTGATCCTTGCTGCCTCGCAGCAGCCTGTGTCACTACACACATCACAGTCTGTAAGCAGAACCGTGTCCGGATCCACTGCTACGGGGCCAGTAACTTCACGAACCCACATGCAGCTTGTTAACGCGAAAGGCCACGGACGGAGATACTCACTATTGGGCTGAGTCGTTAAGTTGATATTCCCGGGACCGGTTGAAGCATTCTTGGATTCCAGAGTCTGCCCAGAGTCTCATCATAGCTGACAGCAGCTCTGGAGAGAAGGGCTCTGTGTCCTCCATCCGGCTTACGACATCGCAGACCATCTTGGCATCAGCCTGCAGAAGAAAGAAACAGAAGAGGTCACGTCGGTGTTCAAGGCAGAACGGGGAGCCAGAGATTTCCCAAACAGCTCACCAAAGCGTCAGGAGGAAAGCGGCTGCGTTTCTCGGGATGGGGCTTTAGGATCCTCACCAGAAAGGGCAAAAGCAGGACGGAGTAAGGCAGCCCGAGGGAAAGAGGCTTTGTACAACCCACCTCACATCAACAGATCTTTCTGTTCACCGGCACTGCGGATGTGTGGAGCTTCTTGGGAACAAAATGTACACGTATATTTTAAACTGTTAGCCAAGCGCCGCACATCCTGCAGCGACTCCTGTCTGAACCAAGCGCGTCACCTTGCTGAAGTAGGGGCTGTTGGTACCAGAAAGCACAGCAGAAAGGCTCCAGCAACAATTTTTTTGCAGCTGAATTCTTCAGCTGAATTCCTGAACTCTTGCTCTTTGCTACGAGCCCCTGCACAGAGGCTAGTTCTTGCTAACGCGGACCACCTTGGCTGGCGCTCGTGCTTCGTGACTCAGAGGGAGAGGAATCTCCCGCGGTTAAGGAGTATGGCAGTGAGGGCAGGGCCAGCTGGCTGCGCTCGGATGGAATCTTTTCTGGTGAGAAAAATGTGATTCGCTGGAACAGCACCTTTACCTGGAGGATAGCGTTCTAACACAGCTCTAGTCCAGAAGGTGTCTCAGATTTAGGATGGGAACGTCTAGACAGCCTGGGAATAGCTGAGTCCAGCCCTGCTGTAATCCACAGTGGCTGATGCTTCACTCGCTGGTGAAGCAGGATATCTAAATTCATGATCCTCTCTGCTTGCTTTGCAGTAAGTGGATCTTCCCCAGCCCCGCCAGACTCCTGAAACCCCAGAGGTGTTGGCTAATCTGCAGAGTTTTTTCTTGAAAATTTTTTGGAGAAGTCTCCTATTTCTACCAGCTGAAACAAACCCAATTATTATTGCAATAACTGATGGGAAAAGAGGAGCTCTTATTCCTTGAGGGTGCTTACAGCAAACTAGTGAGGGTGAGCTCCTTGTTTCATTACCTTTTCTCTTCTCTGCTAGATCGAACCCGTTCTTGGACAAACACAGGTGGAAGTCTTCACCTTCCAGGGTGTTTGCTCTAAACCAAACCCTGAGCACTGGGGACCGCCTGAGCACTGGGGACAAGGTGTTACAGGTTTTAGGTTATTGCTTAGGTCATGGGTGCAACTAGAAGTGTAGAAGTGCCAATGCTGGAGACCACCACAATAACCTAACTGCATGGGTGGGAATGACCTGGCCTACATGGCCAGGATCAAAACTCCTCTGCATGGAACACTGAAACTGTGGAGAAACCACGGGGCACCAAACTGCTGGCTCTGGAGACTGAAGCTGCTGGAGATTTCAGTGCTCCGAGAAAGCCTCAAGTCCCCTGAACACCCAGTCTTTACGGGCTGAAGATGTCTCAGTACTGCACGGAAACACCATCCCATAAAACTGAATTGGGTGGAGTGTCTATGCTTTGAAGACTTTACAAACATAAAGTCTTTTTTCCAGAATACTTCATATTTTAATGCCATCCTCCCAGCTCTCTGCTCCATTTGGAGGAACAGCCTTGGTGACTGACACCTCAAAGCCAAGATAAACGAAGAACCTTGAAGAGTTCAGTTCATTTCAAAAGCTCGTTCTCTGCCCCGCAGTGCTTCGTGAGCTCAGTGAATATTCATAAATCATCAGTACGGTATGCCTGCCCTGCCGGAGCGGTAATCCTGCTCCTTTCATGGACTCCAAATAACACAAAACCTGCTAATGGCCAGTCCGCTCGGGGCTGCGGTCTGGCGTGGTCCCGTTACTTGTGCATGGGTGGTGCAGAAAAAGCTTCCACGCTTTCGGTCAGGTGGGAAGGAGGTCCTTCGTCTGTTATCTTGACTACTGAGTGGGGATTATAGGTGTAAGTCACAGATCTGTCCCTCTGCCTGTGATGGCAAAGCACATTTGAAGCCCTCCAGCTGCTATGGGCAGGGTCTGGGCTCCTCCTGAGCTTCGTGCATTTAATTGCAGGGTCCTTTCCGCAAAGCATCAGAGGGAACAGCGCAGTCATCCCGTCTTCTGAGCTGGGAAAGAGCTGCCTCACCTTTTCCACTAGTGAAACCTGTGGCAGCCCCCCGCGATTTGAGACTCAAGGCAAGAGGGTTTGAGCAGAAGACGCAGATGCACAGGGATGACTGGGCAGTGACTAGGGACGGGCATCTCCGGCTGTGGTTCCCAGCTCTGCCTGGGCCAGAAGCGGGGCTGAGCTCGTAGGGCAGGGGGTGTTTTGGTGCACGCTCCTGTGCAGTCACCGGAGGTCCCTTTTGGGGGTGGGAGATGCTGCCCTCCCGCAGCGCAGGCAGCTGCCTGCAGCGCGGACCCAGAGTCGACAGCCTGCACCAGGGGAACGGCTTGGAGGACAGTTCATTGCTCTGGCTGAATGGTAATAAAAATACTCCAGGCTTAGTTCTGTTTTGCAGAGCGAACCCTTGAACTCTCCGTTTTAGAGACCCACAAAAAGCAGGCAAAAGGAGTATTTTTGAAAGCACTCCTCCCCCCTGCCAAGGGTGAAGCCCCTCTGTCAAGGAGCATGGGGCCATCCAGGAGCTCGGGCAGTTATTAGATGATTTAACGAGCAATTAAGGATCCAAGAGAAGACACCCCTTTCTTTTCTCACTCTCCAGGCTGCATCTCAAGCTGGGAATGACATTAAAATCTCCACCCCCCCCTGGGCCCAGCAGGTAGATTTTTAAATACTGCCTGATTGACTTTTCCCTTGCCGCCTCCCCCGGCTCCGGCGCTCCCGCTTTTCCCGAGGCGAGAGGAGCCGAGCCCCCCGCCACACTCTGCCTCTCGACTGAAGCCAGCAATTAAATAAAGCAAAACCAAACAGACCAACCCCTGCCTTGCAGTTCCCATCCGACGGGCTTTTCGCTAATGAATATCACGGTGGTATTTCAGCTACCTCGGGAGCTAAAAATAGGCAGCGCTTTGCCCCTGGGATGGCTGGAAGGAGCCACAAAACGGTGCTTCCACCACTCCTTTCCCCAGCAGCCTTGTCTCTCCATACCAGCTGGCTGGGAGGAGGGCCAGGCGTTGGGCTGGGCTCCTTCAGGCTGGTTCTTACCCGGTAGGAGCATCCCAGCCCATCCCCTGCTGCCTCTTCCCAACGGCTGGTGGTTTCCATGGTGGGTCAAACCCTGACCCCCGAGGCGATGGATGTAAAGAGCGGGGTTTTTTCAGCTCTGTGGCACTCTGGAACGCTGAATGCGTTCTCCTACAGTGGGACAACTGGAGCTGCCCAGCTGGCCTTGGCGTGGGGAAGTAGCTAAGCTCAGAAACTTTGGGATGCTCAATGATACACCCAGGCTTTAGCCATCAAGCCAAAAGCCCAGGTGACCCCTTCTCAAAGAACAACCCCCCACGGCAGTCAGGAACGGAGAGGGCTCTGCAGGGCCAGGGCAGGGTGGGTTTCATACGACATGAAATCCACAGAACAAGACGCTCACACACTCCGCGGGAAGTCAGCGCGTCTCCTCTCCAACCCTGGCCGTGTGTCTACCTTCGCACCAGCCACGCGAGATAAAACCAGTTCAGAAGGGGCTCTGTTTTCTCACTAACCGTGCTTCCCTTTTGGTGAACTAAATCCCAGTAAATACCAGTTTTGCTGTTCTTTACTCTGATTAATCGTACTTGTCACTCAGCCTATCTCAAAGGTTAACACCGGGGCGATTTCCTCCGGTGGCTGGTTGTACTCAAAGCTGCATCTCAGAGCTTTTCAGAAAATCCAGGCGGTGGGGCTAAGAGGTAAGCGTCACCTTTTGCACAGGACAAGTCAGAGGCACTGTACTAGTTACCAACAAGTGAGCTCATGGAAAAAGTAGAGGCTGTCACCAGTCAGGAACCTGGGGGAGATCAAACCGATGTCTTGAAAGCATCCAGCATCCACAAAGCACGTCGCTGGAGGGGGACCCAGAGCCTGACCTCAGGGCACAGCGGTCTGTGCCTCTGCTGCTGCAGAGAGAAGCGAGGTCCCGTAACGCGGGGGCAGAACCTGGTTCCTAAAGGGAAAGCCTCCCCCTGCTCCTTGCAGAGCCTCTCAGAAATCCGGACCCTGCCTCCAGCTGACATGCAGCCGCATCACAGCGAAGCCAGTTATTTTCACGGCTTTCGCAGCCTGAATGAATTCTGGAAACAAAGGAGGGCTGGTGGGTACGCCTCTACCAGAGGCACGCAGGGCCCCGCTCCAAGTCCATAGGAGGTTTTGTAGACGCTGAATAAATAGCTCCACGTACGGCTCTCCCCCTCACTCTCCCTCTCTTTCTCACACATCTGTGTTTCCGAGCTGACCTCTGAAACCGTGGAAATCTGTCTGGCACGAAGCAGCTGCTGTGCATCGCAGGAGAGACAACCTTGTCCCTTCCTCCTCCACTCTTCCATCCCCCTTCAGAACATTTCATCGAGGACTCCCACCTCTGCTTGGCATTTGGCTTGCCGAGAGACCCTGGAAGGTGCTGAGCTAGTAAAAAACTATCCAAATCTATTCAAATAGATGATATGATACTCTACTATTCAAATAGCTTATTCAAATCTATCCCTTTAGAGAGTACCTTGAGGTGGGCACCCAAACTGCATGTGCTCCGCACCCTCATTAGTCGGAGGCAGGTCTGGAAAGCTCCCTACGCAGATCCCAGTGGTCTGGGGAAGATGGGTTCACGCTGATGTGAAGCTCAGCATAGCAAGCTCTAGCAATTTGCATCACGCAGCAAAGCTAAGCCTAACAAGTTAGAGCTGGTTGGCTTTCCACAGCATCACGCTAGGCATCTTCTACCCTGCTCCTGTAACACGGCTCACAGAAAGGTTGGTTGCCTCGGGTACAACACCAAAGGGCTGCTGTCTGTCTGTGAGCAGACAGGTGATTTCGTACAGAACACATAACCCGACAGCCGCGGGGACGGGCAGATCTTCTGCCGAGGTTGTGCTGTCTGGCGAGCAATGAGTAAAGCCCTGGTTTTCGCATCCTTCTGGAGCCAAGATGGTCCCACCACCTCTGACCGTCTTGGCCAAACACCTTCAGTGTGTCTGGTATTTGCTCTGGCATCTTTACCCTGAAACCTCGTTACAGCTGGTTTTTTTCTGCCTGCTGCTTCCTATCTGGGGAGAGGTTGAGCAGGACTGATGTGGAGATCATCAGAGCTCCAGAAGCAGGACTGATACGGAGATCATCAGAACTCCAGAAGCAGGACTGATACGGAGATCATCAGAGCTCCAGAAGCAGGACTGATATGGAGATCATCAGAGCTCCAGAAGCAGGACTGATATGGAGATCATCAGAGCTCCAGAAGCAGGACTGATATGGAGATCATCAGAGCTCCAGAAACAGGCCAATTGCTTTGTGTTTGGTACTACTCTTATTCCTACCTATTCCGTATGACACTGCAGTTGATCAAACACAATTTGGTTGCTCTTATGTGGGTATAAACTTCTTCTCCCCTCCTGCAACACACGTACAATAATATCTCCTGTTTGCTTGGACTAACTGACCAACTGACAATCCAGGAACGGGATAATGCACAGACTAGACTAAGCTCTTGGGCTGCCAGTTGGCCAGCACCATCGTAGGAGTTCCTACAGCCCTACCTCATGTAGGAAATAGCGCTTTGCTCACTAGAGAGGTGGAAACACCCACCACCCACCTGCAAGAAGGATGTCGCCGAAGGCCAAGTCATTACCCAAATTTGCTTTGTTCTAGGAAATTGTAGGGTTCTGCTCTGATCTTGAGAAGCTCCGAAGACCTCTTGAGCTGGGAGAGACAAACACGGTGGGTAGCTGACCTGATTTTTCCAAGCAAGGATGGAGAAGCCAGAAAGCATGTGTTAAATGGTCTCTGAATAGGTCCTGACCCACCAGCTGGAAGGTGAGAAAACGGTGCTCTGCCTGTCCCTGTCACTTTTAATTCAAGGAGACGGCATCCCAAGAGACTGAGAGCCATCCTCTGAGGAGGAGGATGCTCTGGTGGGTCCTCTGTCCTACAAGCATTGTGGAGAAGGGCTGGGTATGGGACCTGCAAGCCCGAACGCCCTCCCTTGCTGATGACTTTCAGGCCATGCAGGCACAGGCAGCGCTGCCCACCAGGGAGGGGATGAGAGAGAGAGTCACAGATGGGGGACATTAGCCGCATGGCTTCATGCTCCGCAGGGAAGTGCTCTGCCGCAGCGCTGAGGAGGAAGCTGGAAGCACGTAAAGATGAGAGAACAAAATCCTTGCAGCCTCCTGCCCTCCTCCCTGCAAAATCCTCTCTGCTGGGTAAAAATCCATAAAATGCGATGGCACTGGAGTGTTTGTGTTGCAGGGAACGGCGGGGAAATGCCTGATATCCCAGGCTGGGAGAGAGGTGCGGAAGCTGCATCGGCTCCGCTTCGTGCCTGTGAAATAACCAGCTATTTCACGTTCACCGCAGAGCGGATGGCTGAGGAGGACGGGCTGAGTGGGAGCGATGGCCATCCTCCGGCAACCCGCTCTGGGTTTGGGAATTCCTGCACACCTACCACTCTTCAAACATCTTTTGAGATTTTCCACACCGACATCCCGCCGGGTGACCGCGTAAGGGTGGCAGGGCAGAGGGGACACGGTTCCGTTCCAAGCTTTCCCACCACAAAGCTGGACTTGGGCTTTGTCTTTGGAACAGAAGGGGAAGCAGCCCCTACGGCGGGAGTGTTCCCAGGACAAAGCTGGGTTTTTTTTAACATCTCCAGCTAAATGCCGCTCGTGTATGACGATTTATAGGGCAGCGCCTTCCTGCTGGGGAGCCGTGCGGCGCTGGAACCCAGTAATTAGTTTCAGGCTCAGAGGCTGATGCTGAATGGTGGGTGCTAATCTCCGCTCTTAATCTAGCAGATTTAGACGCAAGACTACGTCTGGGGGTTACAGTCATCTGTCCCTGAAGGAAGCGCCCGTGTTTCAGTCACAAAGAGCTTTGTTTTGTTTTATGGTCCTGTTTTACTTGGTGATCTGTGTTGAAGGACAAGGTCGAGAAGAAAAATCTCCCCACCCCACCATAATCCTGTAAATGTCAGCTCCCTGGTGCCTCTTCTCTTCTCTGTAACCCATAACTGGGATTTCTGGGGAGGGATTTCTTCTTGCTCTCCAGTGCAACAGCCACAGCAGTCGGTGGGCTTGGTGTCCATACCCAAGCCTTCTGCCTGGCAGGGCGTCTCAAAATTATTTCTTGCATTGCTGGTGTGACAGCAGGTACCAATAATGCTGGTTTTTCCACTTGGCGGCAGAACTGAGAAATCAGGTGGTGTGAAAAATCAGCTTGGATCAAACATGAACCCACCAGAAGGTTTCATTTCACATCCAGCCAAAGCACTTGCCCTTGAGCCCTACCAAAATATTTCGGCCTTTCAGGAATGCGAAATCCTTTAGAAAAATGATGGAAACTTTCACAGAGTTGTCTCTTGTCAGGACAACCTGTAGATTTTGACAAGATTTTACGAATGTTTTCGGTTTCTTTTAGACTTCTGCCCAGCAATGAGCACAACGAGAACTTTCTTCTCAGGAGTCCTTCATTCACCACTTACTTGCTGTTTTAATTCGGATTCTCAGCACCTCAAGTGTTCTGGTTTCCAGTCCTGTGCTCCTTCATCCAACGTCTCACAAGATGACCGCTGCTGAGTGCAGACAAAGGCGTTCTCCTTAGGCTGGACTTGGACTTCACAAGAGCAAAACAAGGTGCGTGAAGTTCGACACCTACACGGCCTGGATACAGGTACCTGGGGCAAGAGGACATGCTGGCACTGTGGCTCAAGAGCTGTCCCAGCAACTGGTGAATTATTAACTAATGGGGCATCGCGTCAGGCAGCGAGGGCGCTTTGGGACCTGGGTTTCTGCTGCAACCTATCAAGTTTCCTTTATTCACTTAAAGAAGGGTGACCTCTGAGAAGATGGCAGTGCTGTGCTTTATCCAGCTTTCCCTGTTGCACATTGGTACTTTCTGGGGAACCTCTATAAAATTAGATACCCAAGAAAGCTGCCTGAGTGATGCATATTCCTGCTGCCTTCGCCTGGCTGGTTTGATAACTTCTTGCTTTTGGGGCTGTCCACACCCAGCGGTGGAAGTGCACGGTGACCCCAGAGGTCTCTGCGGTCTCAAGAGGCATCATATTAATGCCGTGAAGGGGAGGGGCTGAAAGAAGAAGTGATTCATTCGTAAAACTTTGCGTGTGACTTCTCACTACTACAGCCTTCGTTGAGCTTCCCTCCCCCTTAACTTCCAGCTGCCGGCGGTCCCTCCTCTGCAGTGAAGATGGGGTGGAGGAGCATTTGGCTGAGGTCCTGCTGCGAGGGGAAGCTGCAGCTGGTGGGGCTGAGGTTGAGAAGTGGCTGGTGGAGGTGTCTGCGGCCACCTCAGAGGAGTCCCGGAGCTCAGAGCGCATGAAAGACAAATTGGCAGTGAAATCTCTCCTGTGCTGCTGTATCTCAAGCGAAATTAAGACTTGGGTGCTTGTAACCGGCTCGGAGGAGCAATTCCTTTGATCAGCGACGATCACAGAGACTAACCCCCAGCAAGTTCCTCCTTACTGGAGCTGAGGCGCTTCGCACACTCACAGGTTTGCTTATGTATCGTTTCAGGTTGCTGCAGAGAAAAATTGTCCTATATTTTCCTCACAAGAGCATCAAGAAAGTTCCCCAACCCTTTGGCAGGGAGAGGATGGGAGGAGGAAGAAGAGGGAGGGGAATGCGGTGGGTTGGGTGTGAGCGTTGCCATTCCAGGGGAAGCTGTTCTCAGGGCTGTTAGCAGGAACTTCCTTTATTAGCTGCTCTTTTCAGAGAGGATGGATAAATGGGAGCTCAGGTGCAGCACGAGATGACAGCATAGTCCAGAAAAGAAGCGGCTGGCGGAGAAATATAACGGCTTAACAAGGATAGGCAGGACTAGGCTTGGGGCCCCGGAGAAATCTTTAATGCTGTTGGGTGTATTTATTATTTATTCTTCTGGCACAAATATAGCATCAAAGACTGTCAACACCAAAAAACCCATCACCTGCTGTCGCTGGATTAGTCCTACGTCTCTGTAACCATGGCATCGCGTAGTATTGACAAGGAAAATCGGCAACAATGGGAAAAAAGCGCCCGGCACTTGTGACACTTGTGAGGATGAGGTAGGCTTCCTCACTCTGGTGAGGACGCGCCAGAAGGGATAAGAAAATCCGTGAGATCTTGCTAGCCTGGGCATCTGTGAGGCTCAGCTACGATGGAAAATGCCATGAAACAGCAAAATTGTTCCCTTGTGTGTAATCCTACATGAAACACACGGGGAATATAGGGTAGATCCCTCCCTCCAACATTCTGCTGCCACTGCAGAGCCCCTCGAGCCCCGCAGAACGGAGGGGATGGCACCAGCGTCCGTCTGCAGTCGAGAGCGGGAAGAGCTGCACCACCTCAAGCATCGTGGTAGAACCTCCCCGTGGCTGCGCCCTGGCGGTGTTCGCCTCGGCGGGGTGGCGCTGCCTGTCCTCGCCTGCCGTCCCTCAGGCCCGTCCTGTTGCAGTGCTTCCCTTCCGTCCCCTCCGCTGCTCCCGTCGCTTTGCACCAGCCTCCCCGGCTCCGCAAGTCACGCAGCCGCTGCAGCTGGAAGCCCTCCCTCGTGGTTGTGCAGCACAGGGGACCGTGTTGACAGGAGTAACAAGGCATCGCCTTAACGACACACTGATTATTTTTCGGAAGATAATATATATTCCCTTTTTTCTGGAATGCTTTTGCGGGCTTGGAAATATTTCAAGTACCAGCAGGGGATTAGGGAGCTTCTTTTAATCAGCTTTTGGTTTGTTTCTTTTTTTACGTCTTCGCAGAAGAAGGAGTAAAAGCCTACTCCGACACGCTCTCCACAGAGGAATCGGGATTTGGCAGCGTCGTACTGCGATGCCTCTGGATAAGGGGGAACGGGAACGATGCAGCCTCTCAGCGCCTCCCACAGCCCCTGTGCAGAAGGGGTCAGACCTCTCCCGCAGACAGATCTGGGGCGAGAGGAGCTGACGCGCTCCAGCCGCCCCGCCGGGAGCCAGCCTCAGGTTGGGGGGTCTGTGCGACTCGCCCCGCGGCACAGAGCAGAGTTGCCAATAAAACCCTGGAGCAGAGACTCTCGCAGTTGTCTTATGGGTCTGGAAATGTGTTTTCCTTTAAAATCAGCAGGTTGGACCTCCAGCCGCCGCGCAGATCTCGGCAGCGGTGTGCGCGGTGGTCCCTCGGTGGCACGGTCGGCTCTGGAGGGGCCGTTCCTCTCGCAGGCGTTCAGCCCGCGGGGCGACGCAAAAAAAACCATCCCCAGCGGAGGGAGCGATGCCAGTAAGGCGCTCGCCTCCCCTCCGCCTCCCAGGGCTACTTTCTGCCTTGGCTACGAGCCTGCTGCATCTTTGTGTGGTTAATAAAAATAACCAAAAAGTACTCGGGAGCGGGCAGAGCAATCCCAGAGACTCCAAACATCGAAGGGGCTTTGTTTCCAAGGCAACATCTTGTCTCCTAGCTGCAAAAGGCCACGGGAATGCAGGCAGCCTATGGAAAATGAATAGCTCAATGACAACAACAACAACAAAATCTGCTGGGGAGCGCACCAGGGAGGGAGGGGTCTTCGTGGGGGGGCCAAGGAAGAGCGGTGCCGAGCGAGCCAGGACTGACCGCACGGAGCGCGCAGAGAGACAGGGCACGATTTATCTCATGAGGAGCTCAGTCCTGCCCCATTGAAATGCACAGCGCCACTTCCACCGGCTTAATGGGAGCAGGGGAGCTTGCACAAATCGGCTATTCTTTCCTTTCCCCCTTTTTATAAGGGGCGGTGTTTGAAGATTCGAGCCAGTTAAAAATAAGCCATTGTCCGCGGCAGAGCCTTCCTGGGTCCCGGGAGCTTTTCAGCCGGGGCTGCAGCACGCTATTGATTTTAACCACCCCAGGCTCCCGCTGCCGGGGCAGTGATGCGGGAGGTGCCAGAGCACCGGAGCATCCCTCCAGCTCTTCCCGTTAGGAAAAAGCCACGTTTTCACCCATTTTCCAAGGTTCCCGTCGCTGTTCGTGTGCAGCCCAAGCTGCAGGAGCAGTTTTCTCGCTACGGCCGCGAGGCAGGTTTTGCTCTCACGGCCTTTCGATCTAGCTGTCCCGAGAGTGGGCTTCAGGAAAGCACAGACGGCTCTGCCCACCACGTCCCACCAGCGACAGCCACAGGCTCTGTCTGACAGCACCCTCCCTCGAAGGGGCAGCGGGCAGGTCCGGGGCTGCACCGTGGTGCTGGGTAAGGCGCACGTTGCCGCAGTAAAATGCCCCTGAGACCATTTATGGGATTGGTATCAGACTGGGAGGGGAGAGGCTCCCCAGCACCAGCCGGGACGCTTGCCTGCAGATGCCCTGCTCTTGCCTTCCCTCTCCCTCGTGTGATGCCAAGTGAGCTGCCGGAGCTGCTTCTCCATGTCCCAGGAGGCGGCACGGATGCCCCGATGTGACAGGCATTGGGTCAGGAGCTCCTCTGGAGCTGGCTCCCAGCTCCTCGGCAACACAACCGACACGGAGCTCCACCACGCCAGGAGTGGGCTCCCGACACGGGGAGGGGAGGAGGAGGGAGCCCAGGCATTCCCCTGGGGTGGCCAGGAGGGACGGAGGACATCAGTGCATGTTGGTGCTGGTCTCCGCCCTGGGCTGGAGCCAGCCTTGGGTTCACGCTTCCCCTCAGAGACTCTGGGATGATGGACAACTCAGCTATTGATGTCCTGCCTGACGCGAAAACCTTTTATTTAACTGATGCCTTTCCTTTGTACCTTCTCCCAATGAATACCACGTAAGCAGGAGGTTTGCAGAGGCAGAGCTGCTGGGAAATGCTCCCCTCACACTTTTTTTTCTCACCCTCTGCTGTGGGCAGAGCAAATCCATCCGCATGGATGGACAACTGCTATTTATTATTCATCTCAGTACGCCACGCAGAGCTCTAGCTGAGCAAGGTTTGAGATGATGAGGTTTGCTTCTCACTCCCCCTCCCTGAAATGGTTTCAATTTAGCTTAACTCCAGGGAATTCCTCCCAGACTGCCCCAGCGGAGCAAGGCTGGAATTTGCCCCCCATCGCCCTGCCCAGTTATTATCGCCTGATACTCTTCTGCCCTAAACTCCTTTGCAGTCTTCCTGGATCGCTTTTCACTGCTGTGACTTCCACCCTTCCGTGGCTGAACTTCACTTCTACACAAAACGATTCCCACTGACCAGCTCGAGTTTTCACTTGCAAATACACTTTCCAAGAGCTCAGCCCCGCTTCGGCATGACGCGAATCGTGGGTTTGTGCCACCCGCCGTACGACTGGCTCTCAAAATAGTCCATAATATTAATACAGGCGCTGGGATTTTCCAAAGCGCTTGGTATTGACCTCAGCTGAGTCACGCTGAGCTCGGCTGTAGATTGTTATCAACAGGGAACAATGAATGTTCCTGAAAATCCCATTGCTTGGACCTAACAGCACAGAAAATAGACTTTGCAGGAGAAGTTGTTATTGGCTGGTTAAAAATTCTCACCTGGACGTCTTGAAAAATGTACCTGCTCAGGTCATTAACGGCACTTGCATGGACAGTCTTGTCATTACCTCTGAATGAATAAGTATGTAATCTGTAACGGAATAAATTGATGGAATAAATCAGAGCTAAAATGCAGCCAGCTGGGTGACCAGCTACTTCACCAGAGTATTTGCTGGCTGGTTCCTTGTGGTGGTCTAGTTTTTCGAGAGGCACGAACATGAGATGGTACAGCTGTTGCCCTTGGTAGGACCAGGTGCTGAGCGCCCCTCGAGCAGCCCGGGGCACTCCAACCCCTTCCTGAAAACCTGCCTGCCCTTCATTTGCTGTGCCACCCTTCTGCTTCAGATGGCTCTCGAGAGACACGCAGGCACCGGCTGGCTTCCAGACCCACAGCCCAGGGACAGACAATCCGCGCTCACATCCCCTCTGCAGAGAAAAACTGTCGAGCTTCCAGCTTCCCTCTGAGCTGATGCCTCCAGCGGAAGAGGACAAGCTGGAAACGGATTTCCAACCACGTCTGCCTACCAGAAGAACGCTCTCCATCACTCTTCACCGCTCCTTGCGTGCCACAGCGTTCAGGAATGAGGCCATTGATGGAGCAGTGCTATGTTCCTCCATCCCTGCCAAACCCCCGCTCCCTCCTATTCAGCTCCACAGGACACAAAGCCCTGGTGCTGCCAAGCGGCCGTTCAGCTGCCAACGGAAAAGGAGCTAATCAAACGAGAAAGAGAGCGCCGGTGCCAGGCTCCGTTCGCAGCGCAAAGCCCGCGGACGCCACACCCGCCGGCTGGACCGCTCGGCTCGGAGCGGCTCCTGCGCTGCCCATCCCAGGGCGAGCGCTGCGGGCTCCGCCGTGCCCGGTCCGCGTTACTGTCGCCTCAGCCAGCCCAAAGCTGCCACGCTGATCCCTCTCAAGGCACACCACAGCCTGTACTCGTTAGTTCTTTATTTTTTTTTCATTCCTTTCCGCAATGCCAGCTTCCCAGCCCTTCCCTCCCCGTTTCCCACACCCAGGAGAAAAGCCTCACGCTGTGCCTTTCACCGCCCTTGGCCCCTCGGCGGGCAGCGCGTTTGAAGTCATCTTTTTTGCCTCCGTTTCAAACCCTGCTTGGTCAGAAATGAGAGGAGCCTGTCGGTTTGCAGCAAAACCATCCCCGTCGTTGTGCGGGTCGTTCTCCCGTCATGCTGCCCCGCCAGTGCTGGGCCGTGGGTGTAAAGCGGCATCTGCCGCTGCCCCGCGCCGATGTACACCGGCTGAGGATGGGGCTCGTTTTCAGCTGCATCCTGATCCGCTTCTCCAGGACATTCCTCCCCCTCTTCATTTTTAGCACTGACATTAAGTATTTAGAGCATAAAATGACTAATTTGCCTCTGCAGCCGCTACATTTTGCAGCCGTTTGGGAATTGCTGAAGTTATTTGCCACCTACAGCCCCGTGAGCTTAGTAAAGAGATCGTACGGTTCCGTAGTACTTCCGACTTGGTGCAAACCGCTTCTTCACCACGGAGCCACCGCTGGGGCTGGGAGGCAGCTGCCGCTGGGGTTGAGCGCGGGGGCTGCGGAACAGCCCGCTACCGCGCGCAACGGTTTAGGACGGGAGGGGAAACGTTGCTTTGCCAAACGAATAACACCGAGTAATCGGTTTCAGCTGGAGCTGCTCCAGCGCTTTCGGCATTGCTAGAGCTCATGGACGCGCAAAGAATATTTAAGGAGGCAAAAAGTGATTTGCACACTTTGGAGGTTGGCCATGGCACCGCTGTAAATGTGTCTCTGCTCTCGGGTCCTTCAAGGGCGCTCAGCCGCCCAGGGTCGCATCTCTCCTGCCAACACCGGGCCCCTCACAGCGAAGGGAAAAGGGGGCCAGCCCTGAGGTGGGGAAGGATGCTGTGTGCTCCGTGGCCCTGCATCCCTCCTCCAGTGCTCTCCTTCCTTGCTGGAAGCGATCCCCCTGCCTGAGTGATTGGTGAGCACTGACCCCGGCTTGGCCCAAGACACTGGAGGAGACCAGCTGGTACCAGGCTGGCGGTGCAGCCAGGGAATGGTGCCATGGGGCGGGAGGGCAGCGCAGGGCTCCCCCGGCCCCAGACGCAGCCAGCACACACGGGGCTGGAGGTTGTCAGCACTGGTGCCGTGTCGCAGAGGAGTCAGCACAGCCGCTGCTGCGGGACCTTCGGCTGCTTGCGCTGAGCCCACTCTCAGGGTTACCCGATGTGTAACTCATCGACAGCACCACGTCTCTGACAGTCGTGTCCTGCCGTGATGTGGAGGTGGCACAAGAGCTTCCCAGCCGCTCTGCTCCCAGCCCCGCAAAGGGAGGTAGAGCGGGGACGTGCCACTTGTGGGCCCATGTTCCCCTCCACCACCGCCCATCACCCCTGCGCTGCAGCAGGGCCCCGTGCCCCCGGTGTTGCGGTTCATTCCGTGGGTCCACACAAAGCTCTTCTGCTCCCTGGCTGCACTAGGAATCGTCTGGCTGCATCTGTAGCTCATGCCCCGCTGAAGCCCCAGGAGATGAGCCTGCCTCCTTCCTCTAGAGTCTCAGCTGAAGGGGTCACGATCTGCAGCGGGCGGTGCTCTGCCAACCCACTTTCTGCTTATTGCCATGGCTCTGGTGAGTCTTGCCTTGAAAACCCCTCTGCAAGCCTCATGCGTTGCTGCGTCAGGGATCACGACCTCCTAAGGCACCGCGTTCTGCAGCGAGCACCTCCCTGTGCAGCAGTGCCGGGCGCTGAGCCCCTCCTCGGCCTGACTTCCCTGCTCTGGGCCGCGCTTCGCTTCCCCATGGGAGAGTGAAGTCCCCTCTCCTCACCCTGCGTCGTGCCACCGTTACCTGCCCACCCATCCCCAAACCAGAGCTGGGGTGGTGTGACCTCTCTACCCACCCTCACTGCACCTCACCAAGTTTTTTTTTCCTCTTCTTCTTTCTCCGTTCCCGTAAGACACCGCACAAACCCCGCTCCGACATTCGGGGCTTGGCAAACAAGCGAAGGAAACCCTGTGCCAAACCTACCCCCCAAACTCTCCATCCCACCCCGCCAGGCCAGCCAACGGAACGAGCTTTTCCGTTTTACCGTTAGCTGTCTTCACCCCCCCGCTGGGGAAGCGAACCCTGGCAGCATTCTTCTGCGCTCGTAAATATTCCCTGCTGCCCCAAGAGGCTGCTTTTCCCTCTCCCCGGCTCGGATGAAGATGGCTGCTCTGCCAGCTCACCATGTAAATGTAACAGCCTTCCAAAACCTCTGTCCTACATCAATATGAAGGTATTTCATCCAGGAGGAACCTGTTCCTGGAGGAGCTGCATCGCTAAATCATTCAGACGGTTATTGTTTGGAGCACTCGCAGGCAGCAGCGGCCGGGCTATTACAGCTCAAAAAAGCGGAGGGGGGGCGGAGGAAAAAACCGAGTGGGGCTCATGGAAACCTCTTTACATGAAGGAGAGATCATCAAGGTGTAAACAGGGCACTGCCAACCAGCAGGTCTGGCCCCAGGAGGACGGGCCAGCTGCGAGAGCTCGGCAAATGATTCACTGGCAATTGCTTTCTTGCTGCTGCCCTGACTTATTTACACTCCAAAAGATTTCTGAAGTGTGTTTACTTAAGAAAGATGGATCCAGCGGCTCTGGAAGGGGAGAGGAGCTTTTCAAAGGAATGTGGCCCTGCCGCGGCACCGCTGTTGCACTCATTAACCCCTCCACGCGAGGAGGAGGCGGGGGCGCACTAAGTGCCTGCGCTGCGTGCATTAGCGCGTTCCGTCAGGAGATTCTGATGTGATGGGGGCTGAAGGTTAAGAGGCGTCTCTGCGCTTTTCCGTACCCCTCGGTGTCATGCTGGAAGATGGAGCGATGACGTGGGAGTGCGGGGAGTTGGGGGAATGACAGCTCCTGTGCCCAGACACTGACTGCCACAGCGCGAATGGAAAGAGCTTCACGGCTCGGAGGGATGTGTGATCCCCTGACGTTAATGTCTCCTACCAAACCCAAACGTCTCAAACCCCCTTTAGTAAATGCCCTACTTTCTCTAAACACTTTGGCGTCATCGGTACGTGAAAGCACCCAAATCCTCATCTCCCATCCTGATAAGAAACCTCATTCTGGGTACTGCAAGGACTCAGAAGGGACAAGGTCCCCTTGCATGGGCACGGCACCTTCTTCCTACACGTAGGAACCTGCACCTGAAGCAAACAAACCGCCCGTGCAAGTGTTGTATTTTGAGTCCGACTTCTGCGAGGGCGTAATTAGGCAGAGGTTTATCTGCCCACAATGAGTTGGGGTCATACTGCAGGTAGCTGTAAGGGATAAACCTTTATATCCCGGAAAAGTGTCTTGTAGGTGCACGTGCCTCGCCACCAGTAGCCATTCTGGAGACACCCGCAATGGACATCGGTCTCCTGGTTCCGGTACGAGGCATCGCAGACCGATGCCGGGTGCAGCCGGGGTCTCTTGGGTCACCACGGGATGACAGTGCCGTATCATTTTCTGTTGATCCAGCTCCAGAGAAGAAGGGGCTATTTTCCCTGTTGCTTCGCTCCTCCTCGTGATGCTGTTGAGCACCTTGGAACACCGAAGGTTAGGACCCCACCTTGTTTCCACTGAAGTTTGGCTTCACCCCCAGTGCTGCCGCTGGACAGGCACCTTTGACACCACCTGGCACTAGAGCAGCACGAATTCATTTTTACGATGAGTGAAGCACGCCTTTCACTGCTCAGTGTTGAGAGTTTTGATTTTTCACAACCAGGTACGCCTCATGTGTTGCATCACGGCAAAGCTATTAAAAACACGATGGAATTTTGGTCTTGTTGGTGAATTTGCACTTAATCAAACTAATGTTTTCTTTGTAAACTTCAGAAAAATCGGTTATTGGGCTGATAATTGAATTTTTGGATCAACGTACCAAAGGTACAATGCCACGCAGGGGCTAAGGAGCAGCCTCTGGAAGCCCAAACGTCTGACGTGAAAAATTCTGCAGAATTTCGATAAAGATTTGAATATATTGCTGTAGAGCTAAGAATAGACCTTATTATTTATATCGTCAAAGGAAGCGGCTGAAATCACAGAGCTCTTCCCAGAGTAAAGATGCTCAGACAGTTATGCACAGGAGTTGTGTCCGTGGAGCTGAAGCGGAAAGCTACTGATGTCTCAGCACAGGCGCGCTGCTCCCGGCGGGACCTGCCGACCAGACGGCACTTCGTGCACAAGAGAAATGCCAGGTTTTCCCCTCCTGGAAGACACGCTCTGGGTATCTTACAAGTAACCAAGTAGAGAGAGAGCAGTAACTTGCCCGTGGCAGAGGTGCCTCGTGCCCCACAGGGTGCGTCCACACCACGCTAAAGTCCCCGTGTGCCGCGTTTGTCCCACGACTCTGGCAGAGAGCTTTGTTTCAGAGATTCATTAGGGTTTTCCCATTGAGTCTCCTCCAGGTCTCCTCAGAAGCTCTGACTAGATCAGAGGATGAAATGGAACAGCTAGCGGGAAAAATTCAGAACATCCTTTTAATTAAAAATAAAATAAAACAGAGGCCTCATAGCCATAACAGATGACTGCGTTTCTCTCAAGTTCCCATGCTTGAAGAACTTTGCCCATCTCTCCTGGGACCGTGACAGCAGCGCTCAGTTTTTCCCGTACTTCAGATGCTTTCAAGCTGAGAAGCGTTTCCAGAAGTACAATAAATGGCTGCTTTCGGTCCTCGTTTAGTTAATCTCTCTCTCCTCCCAAGTCTGTTTCTTGTCTCTTCACTCATACTTTCCACCTTCCCCATCTCTAACTGAAGGTGAACATCTCCAGCCCTGAAAAGTATACGCATGGGGTGGTCCTGTCTCCTCTCTCTCCCAGTTGGCACCTCCAGTGGCTTTGGTGAAATTCCTCCTGTTTGCATTAAAATACAGGAGAGGGGAGGCAGAGACCATGAGCCTGCTCCTCCTGGCTCTGTGTGATACTTTCCTCCACCAAGCCCCAAGGCAAGAGGGATGTGTGAGATGAAGGTTGGAGCGCGCCCATCCGCAGGACTAGCAGACAGATGCTCGGTAGGAAGCAAGCCTGCAGCCCGCTCCGAGAGGCTCAGGTGCCAGATGAAGGATCTGCTTTCCTGGGAGAAACACGCGGCGCCAACCGCAAACTGCGTCCAGGCCTCTCCCCTGCAGAGGAGGGCAGCAGGGGCTGGTTTCACACCGCCTACTCGGGTGCCTGGCTAAGGTGCCACCAGCCTCCTCAAGGAACCGCAGTCAACGCTTGCGGAGAAGGTGATCACTCATCGCTCTCATCAGTTTAAGTGCGGAGGGGGAGATGATGTTCACGATAATTCAGGCTTCTTTTTTCTTTTTTGACACAATTACTATTCGGCTTTGCCAATCCCGTGTCCGTCCGAGCCAGCTGGATGCTGGGGTGTCTCCTCTGTGCCATGACAAGAAGTTACACTGCTTTTTGCAATAACAAACGTGTCAACAGATTTTGGCAGGTGGTTCTCTCCATGCCACGTTTAGACAGCACAAAGTTTTCTCACTTAAGCGGTATCAAATGTTTACATTAATGACAAAATACCCTCTTTAAATTTTTTCCTTTAATTTTAATCTTCCTCTTATCAGCTGAGCATTGCTATTGCTGCGTAGCAAAAATGAAGATATTCAAACTGTTCTGTTCAGCTTTTCACTGTCAAAAATTCCAGCAGAACCACTTTCCCTGAAAACTGTGGGATTTAGAGAAAGCTGCATTTTCAGACAGAAAATTAATTCCAGGGCAATAAATAAAATTGGATAGAGTGCACGGGCTGGCATTAGCTCAGCTCCTACCTTCTAGGGGAAGGGGAGTTGTTCTGAAACTCATTCGCTTGCGTGTGCAGGAGAAAAATGGCTCTGATTTGGTTTAGTGATTAAAATGACCAAAAATACCAGTTTCCTGTCCATCACTCGCAGCGTGTTCATGTCAGACAGCAAGACGAAGGGAAGCTTATCCTTGAACAGTGACAGAAGACTAAGAGACCTCCAGCTGCAAGTGCCGCCTGCCACCGCCGGCCTGGGTGGTCATTTCCACCCTACGCCCAACTGCTGCGTCGAGGTTAAAGGGTTACAGAGCTGTGGACATTCGTCTGCAGACCCGCAGACCTGCAGGTAATTGCTTATTAATAGCTCCTTGCGCTAGAAAGAGCAGGAATTCTGTGCTAATTGGTCCCTCAGGCAGCTTCTGCCGATGGCATCGTTGAAGTGGGAAAACAAATCTCAGGTACTCTTGCCCCGATGGTGAAGAACCAAACGCAGCACCTGCGTGGTTTTGCTGTGGGGGTAGGAACTAGTCCCTGGCTTCGCCCTTCAGCATTGCTTTGGTGATGCTACATACCTTCAGCTACGTGTTCCTCTTTCCTCATGCTTTCTCCACCTACTGCATTTCAGGGGTGAGACGGGCAAAGGGAAGGGGCTCTACAGCGCTCTAACAATCCACAGCGTCCTCAAAGGGTGAGAGCCAAGGTGTGGGGCTCTTGGGCTGCTGGTACCAGGCATTGTGGGAGGGAAGGGATGGTTGTGTAGCTCTGAGACATATGTGGGGTGACAGCGAGGTTGGCAGCTCCTTCTTCTCGAAAGCGCTGATGGAAATCTAGCCTCAGAGCAAGTTTCAAAAGGTAGGTGAAAGCTATGGAGAAGTAGGTGGTTTGGAGGCAATGACGAAGAAGTGATGGAGGGAAAGGGTGCTCCCAACAGCACATTACTTTCCAGAGAGCTATGTGTAACATCGCACCCCGGGCAGCACCGGGGATGTGTCTGTCCCCAGAGCCAGCTCCTCCCCCGTGCAGTTCACACGGCAGCCATGCTCTTCCAAGAAAATGTCAGGGGAACGTACCGCTGCGATGGCCTAAGCTGCCTTCGTTCCTCACACGTTCCTGGGGAGCCGATAAAGATGAACGCTCCTAAGTTACCGGGTCGCACAGACACAGGGGAGCATCCTGGGTGCCCAGCGACAAAGGCACCCTGAGCCTCCAGCAAAGACACGCATAAAACCAAAGCACCAAACCCGCTTTCCAGCATCCTGCAGGTTTATCGGAGGAGTAACGGGCAAGGCAGGTGGACAAGGGTTAACAAAACTGACAGGTACCTCCTGTACCAGCACAAGCAAGGTGGACAGAGAGGTGTGGGATTTAGGAACCGTGTCTGGGAGCGAGCATACGACAGAGCCGGGCGGGCTGGGGAGCAGCCCTCGAGCACACAACCAGTCACAGCTCCAGCTACTCTCAGCCTAGACGTGCTCTGTCAAACATTTTGGGTCCAGCCTTATTGGGGAACTCTTCACCGGGTGATTACGCAGCCAGCACTACTCATCTGCTAATGGTGGTTAGCGGGGCCATGTAAACGGAGAGACTGGGGCACCAGGAGGGCTTTTGCTCTGGGGGACTGAGGAGTGCAGGATGCTGGAGAGCCAAGCAGATGTCAGGGAGAGCTCCAGCCACACCTTCCTCTTGCTGTCTCGGACAGCTCGAGGGCTCTGCGTACTCGGGAGGGTAAATCATGTTACAAATGAAGCGATTAGGGCTTCTGTATGGAAACCCTGCTTTAAGGGGCTTCTGACAGGCAATAGCAGGAGTTCAGCGGAGTACAGAGGAGCTCCGGAGCTCCCGACAGCAGAGATTCTCTCCAAGATGGAGCTGTTGACACGCAACCAAGTTAAAAGCTGGAGGGATACAGCCGACGTCCTCTCTCTTCCCCTTCACTATCATCCTTCTCTTCTAACCCTTTGAGTCCCTACCTGCATGCAATAGCTCCTCCAAAACACTCACCTCTCTAAACGTGGAGAGGGAGAACCGCCCGTTTGGTAAG
The DNA here is from genome assembly GCA_009769605.1 of Bucorvus abyssinicus. Taxonomy (NCBI): domain Eukaryota; kingdom Metazoa; phylum Chordata; class Aves; order Bucerotiformes; family Bucorvidae; genus Bucorvus; species Bucorvus abyssinicus. Next base: position 2,607,285 of record CM020040.1, read on the forward strand.
GGCTACCCAAGCCGTCTGTCCCCGGCCACTTCAGCCTGCACCCTGACTGCCCTTCCCCAGCCAGCTGTTGGCCCAGAGGCAGCTTTGGGTCCTCTCCCAAAGCAGGGTGGGACCCAGGGCATGGCTTTGGGACTAAGAAACTACGTCTTAGCCACTTTTCTTTGGGAGAGAAATAAGCTCTATCGCCTTCACAATAAATAAAGGCTTTTCTGGGCTCTGGCTCAACTGCTTGGGCGTTGCAGCAATGTAGGAGGCACTTCTGGTCTCCTGTGACTGAGAGCAGTCAGGAGCTCAGACGGGGAGGAGAGGGAAACCCAAGAAGTGTGAAACCTAAGCCCTAGTATTGCTTTTTTTAAAGCTCCTAAAAGAAGAGGAAAATGGCAAACTGTACCGTAAACCGGAGGCTGGACCCTTGGGAACTCCTCTGATTTTGACTCCCGAACACCTTTTATTTCTCCTCACAGCTAGTTTTGGCTCCGAGTTCCACTGTTCAGCTCTTGCTGTGTGTATGTGCCATTTCCCCGCTCGCCTGCTGGAAACGCGAAGCTGCCTTGCCACCCTAAGGCTGTTCAGCAGCCCACTGGCCAGATGCAGCCCACCCCCCACCCAGCAGACAGCCCCACGACGGCGCTCAGAGGGGTAAGAGTCAACACGTAAGAACCAGCCGAGCTCGAACCGACCGTGCCCTGTCTCAAAGTGTTGTTGCAGTCTGAAAGCCCCTTTTTATCTGACTTAAGCTTAATTGCACCAACCCCTAAAAGCCTCCCGCCTCGCTCAGCGGCAGCTCTGGTACAGCTGGATTCCAGCCCTAAGTGCTGCCCACCCCCTCCAGCGGCACCGAGGACACCGGATCTGGATCCAGGTACCAGGAGTTCCCAGCTGGCGAACCATAAAAGCTTGTCGCTTTTAACGTCTGCCGGGCTGCTCTTTTCCTAATGCCCGCGTTCTATCGGCGCGCGGCTCGAAGGCTTGTTGGTACTGAGTCACTGGGAGGGTGAGCTTGGTCTGAGACCCACTGGGGAAGCTCAGAGCTCCAGACTGACCCAGCCCCTGTGACTCAGGGGGTGCGTGTGTCAGCGCTATATAAAATTTCACTTTAAGGTCAAGTTCAAACCCAGAAGATTCCAGCATTGTGAGAAATGACTTGAAGGAGTTTAGAGGAGTGATGGGAAGCAGAGCTAAAGAAGCTAGCTAAAAGACAGCCGGTGTCTTCAAAGGCGGGAGGATCGCGGGATGTGGCAACTGAATGGGCAGATGTTGCACCAGCCTCAGAGACTTTCCCATCCCGTAGCAGGTACAAACGCAAGACAAATAAAAATTAAGTTCTGTCTCACTTCCGACTCTTCTTTAGCGTATTGAACATACTCTGCTGGAGTTTTTCTCTCCCTGCCAGCCTGGCATAAGCCCAAATTAAAACTAGAGGATTTTTTTCGCAATGCAGTTCTTTTTTTCCCCTGATCCCAACCCATTACTGGTATCAGCCATGGGTAGCTAATATCATCAAGAGACTAAGCACTAGAGTGAATCCTGGAGTAAAGATCAGGCCAGCAAAGCGTAGGGGAGGTGGGAACGGCCACTGGGTGCTTGGACAGCCTGACATGGTTGGCCTCCGTGGGAAGAAAAAGCCTGGAAAACCTAGAAAAGAAGCTACAGGGTGGTGAGGGGAAGGAAACAGCAAAGGAGGTTTATCGTCTGCTTGTACACCTGCACAGCGTTAGGTGAAAACACGGAGCTTGAGATCGCACGCTGTGGTTACGAGTCAGCCTGCCACCTCACGTTACATCACCTTACTCAACAGATAAAACCTCTCGCTGGGTGACTTTTCCCCAAACGCTCAATTTCGCCTTCTACCAATTTCTGCTACAACAGTAGTTTTCCGCGTGAGCCAAAGGTGATGTTCATGATGACGCTTGCAACTGCCAAAGTTCCCCGAGAACCACAGCAGACCCGCGTCTACCTGACAAGTGTTCTATTTGAAAACCTTTTGCAGGGGAAAAAAAAAAAATCCATGATTAGGCAAAAACATACATAAATAGCAGTCGGCTTGGCGTCATTATCGCAAATGCCAAAAACATTTGGGGACCTCTTTGATGTGCTGACTGTTCCATCCAGTCCTGCGGCGCAGTGACTCCCGAAACCTTCACTGAGCTGAGCGCTGCTTTGGAGGCTCTAATTTGCTGTTGCCATGACATTGTTAATGTCTGAATCGCTTTTTTTAACCACTCTTCTCCTCTTTTCCATCTCTTGCAGAGGCATTCTGAAATAGTGGGCACGAGCTGATCTGGTGGAGCAGCCTGTGTGTCCTCCGAAATAGCCGGAGAGTGTTTGTTTGTACAAGCGGGATGGCTGGTAGAGTCCTGGATGGGTGATTACAGTCCTGACGGACGACAGCTTTGTAACCATGAGCGTATCTGACCAGTGGAGGTCATCTTGGCTTTGGGGTGGAGGGGTGAGGGATGGGGCGGTGGGGGCGATTTCATTTTTTAAATAGTGACATTCAGAAAGAAATGTTGTTAAATAAGCAAAAAATTCCTTGGTCTCATATGCTTAACCGGGCTTCCAGAGTGAGGAGAGTGTGCGGAACAGCAGTAAGCTGCTCGGCAGCGAGTTTATGAACACGCTTGCCTCCCAGATCCAGCAGAGAATGGAGACATCTCTGCCAAGGTCAGCCCTAGCAGAACAGCTGGGCTTCCCTCCGAAACACTTTTTGCAGGAGATGGCCAATACCCTCCAACTGCCCGGCCTCCTAATAAGACAGCAGCCTTGACTGGCCAGGGGTTAAAGAGGACGTCTGCAGTCATTCTGAAGTATAGGTCCTCTCAGCTCACCTTCGCTGGGTTCTTCTCCTCCCTCTGACCAGCCCACCTGGACGCGCACATCCTGCAGCACGTCTCCTCTGAGACCCGCCCGGCAGCAAACTCTCCTGTTACCACCCGTAGCTGCAGCTCCACCAGGCTGGCACGCGCCCCTCGGCCAGCGTGGGCGAGGAGATGGAGCCCGGTGAGCCTCTGGTGCTTTCTTGAGGGGCAGATCTCCAGAGCCTTCGGAGCGCAAACCTCAAGGGATTCATCTGAGGGCACCCGCTGCCAGCTCCTCCCAGCAAGCGACTCCAGCCCCAGTCTCCGTCCCAGCACAAGCCTGAGCCAGACTCCAAACATATTTTGATACGGGTGGTTTTCCCTTCGGGGTACGTCTCCTGATTACCAAGGCTAGAGGAGTGGAAGATCTTTAACACGTGCCAGAACTTTAAAAAAAGCAGCCAGCTCGGCAGAGCGAACAGCGTGTTCTCTACAGGCACCGTCAGGATCGTAGGTGAGACTTCAGCAGCTGTCACGACGCAGAGGTACCGCTGCCTCTTCTGCAGGCGAGGGGGTGATGACAGCACCCAGAGCTGGCCCCCGCCATCGGACCGGGACCCTGCCAGCACCCGGGGAGGGGCTGACACCGCGACACCGGCAGACCCAGCGCTCGTGGTACTGCACTGCAGTGGGACGAGCGGGGCTGTAGTGATGTCTCTTCACAGCGCTGGTTATCATCCTGCCACATCAAGCAGAGACCGAGACCAGTTGCTCCCAAAGGCTCCCTCTTCCAGGACAGACGGCGTTCCCTGAACGCCCTGGCCAGGTGTAGGTGGTGTCTTTTCAGTTCGATCTCTGCTGGGGTGGGCGAAGTGCTTCAGTGGGCAAAGACTCCTTTCTCACCAGGACCTTCTCAAGTGACCGATGCAATTCCCATTCAATGGGAAGAAGAACGGGTCCCCAGGCATCAGGTGTTTTGGGGCCATACAGAGCACAAAGCTTAATAACTCCGTAACGGCTTGGAATACTTCTCCTTGCTTCAGTTTTTATAGGTACATCCGAAAATAAACAGTGCCCGTAGAAGGCACTAACAGTGACATCGGAGTATTTCCAGGAACACCACACTATAGAAATGTCTGCCCACCACTGAAAGGAACAGAGATCGACATTTCAGATAACAAACAAATGCCTTTGATCTTCTCCCTGTGCCAAGGAACACCGATATTGTCTCTGTCTCCTGGGCATTCCTCGGTGTGCCTCATTAGGACGTTATGAAATGCTGCTCTGTTTGTTCTGCTGTAAAACAGCGAAACAAGCCTCGGGGCCAGGCTGACTTCAGCCGAGCTGGATGGGCACTGGCTGAGGATCTGCCCTCCGCGCCGGGATGCTCGTGGCTGGAGCAGGGCGGGCTGGGGGAAGAGCGGGCAGAGAGAGGGACGATCCCCTGGCCGCTTCTCACTCCCCCAAGGCAGTCCCTACCCTGGGGCTGCTACGCTCTTCCATGCAGAAGCCAGTTCCGCCGCGTTAACACACCTCTGCAGGATTTCAGAGGGTTCGGTCTCTAAGACGGAGGTGGAGGCAAAGGCAGATACAGAGCACTTTTAGAACCTGTTGTTTTTCCCAAATTGGAGCTCTTGAGCTAAAGAGATAGCTGAGAAGAGCTCCCTGGAAATATCACAGGGACTCTGCTGGCTTACCGTGCTTCTCTCTGCGAATACCAGGGAAACGTGCTTGCTGCTTCTTTTTAATCAGTAAACGCTTGGAAAGAGCATCCCAGAGGTTCAAATATGCAGGGGAAATCCTTCAACGGCTCATTTTGCCAGCGCGTGTAACCAACTGTTGGTGTTCACACCTACTGCGGAGTCTCCTACCGAGCCAAAGCGGGTATCTGATGTGCACAAGCAAGGTGAGCAGTTGTGTCCACGTCCTGACGGCAACACACAGACCCAGCCCGCGCCTATTGTGCACTCGCACGTGCCTGCGTGCTAACGGGTGAGCTCTAACCCTGCCCTGTGCTAATCCAGTCACGTTTGCTTCGCTGCGGCAGCCCGGCTGCTCCCGAGATCTTTCCCTCTATAATGAGTAATCTTCAGGTTCAAGTGGCGAAGGCCCCTTTCCAATTTTAGAGCTTTGAATGTCAGCCACAAACGTAGAAGTAGATTGCTCTGGAGATCTACCAAATATGGGCTCTTGAAAATCCAGTCCTTTTGGAAAGGTCAGAAGCGGTTGGGATTGCAAAACCTTTTCCAGCCTGGCAAGCTTGCGCTGAGCTGCCATGCTTCGGGCTAAGTGACCCCCTGTCCTCAGACAGGCCTTTAAGAGGGTCTTTTAATCCGAGGGTTTCAGACGTCACGATGGGACGTTGCCACGTGAACTCACGCCAGCTCTATGTACAAATCCGTAATTGCTGCCTTCAAACCCTTGGAGAGTTCTTCCTGCGTGGTAGAGTTAATATAAAACTTTAGAACACCGTGATGGAGCAAATGAGAGCGGCACGAAATAGGATTGTAGTTTCACCATCAATTAGAAAGCACTGTGAATTCTACACGTTTTATAAGATATAAGCTGGCTGTAAACAGGACAGCTGGATAGACCAACAAAAAGTTGCTTCTTGAAACCAGATGATGCCAAAGGAGCCTTATAGGATCGGGTGTCTCACCAGAAAGCAGCGCACTGCAAGGTCTTCCTGCCTCCAACCCTGCACGGCTCTTTCCCAGCAAAGATTAGGACAGCAAAGATTAGCTTCTCTAGATCCACGGGCAAGAACTGTGTCTTTCAGCCTATGTTTTCTTCTGGGCATAGACTAAGGGGTCACTGGCCACATTTTTGAAGTTTTTGGTTGAAGGTGAGCCGCTTTCAGTGAGAGATCATCTCCCAGCCGACTTCACCTCTATCAGCCTAGCAGACAGGGCCACTGCCGCACAGGGCTTCTGGACCAGATGCTCTGTGATGGGCACGGCTCCACCACCTGCTTGAGGACCTTCCCTCCAGGGCATGTGGAGGGTGGTAGCAGCAGGACCTCGCTGTGCAGGCTGCTGAGGTTTAGGGTACCCTGCAAATCTATCTGCCTTCCTCCGCTTCCACGTGGACATAGGAATGGCTTTGCTGAGACAGGTCTCTCAGGGCCCGGCTGGCTCCAGCAGCTCTCGACTGATGTGTGAAGAAGGCAGGATGGCTCTTCCGGAGATGATGGCAACATGTGCTGGAGGAGACCTGCTCCTGAATGAACGCCCCGAGGGTCATCGCGCTCCCGTCTCGGTGCCCTGGGGGCGTTTCTGAGAGACACACCGACTTGCTTTGACATTTAATAAACTGTTCGGCTTTTAATTTTGTTTCTTACTCGCCAATTAAAGCACCTTGTGGCCACGGCAAGAGAAGGACATCAACAGAAGCATGGGAAGAGCTGGGTTGGGTTACCCCCAGGAACTCAGGTGGCAAACCCACCCGAGCCTCATTGCCCCCTCTGTGCGGAGTGGCTGCGTCAGTCCGTCCGTCTGGGCCACCGGGGCTGCGGGGCCCTTGTGTTTGGACTTGGTATGAGAGACAGAAAACACAGAGGCAGAACTGACAGGGTCCCTCTCCTGACATCTCACCTCAGGGGGTGCAAAAGGGAGCCCAACCGCAGGTAACCACTGCCCGGCGGTGTCTGCAGAACGCAAGGCTCCTGGCTTCTGCCCACGCCTTCCAGGAGGTGTGTGCTCAGGGTGTGCTGGCAGGCAGCACAACGGCATCGCTGCCTCTCCGCGGAGGGGCACTGCGGCATTTTGAAGCATGGGGATGAAGACCTGGTGGCGAGGATGGTCCACGTGAGCCATCTGCCCTCTCGGGCTGCTCTCTGCCACGCTGCGTGTCGGACCTGCAGAGGCAGAGCCTGCTTTTGGAGAGGAGCCATTGCCAGCGATAACGGATGGGACAGCTTTAGCCCTGTTGATTTCAGCCTGTTCTAGACAAAAGCTCAACTTGTGGGTGAAAGGAATAGCTCTTCACAGAGCTGGGAGAGTACACGCAGAGCTGACCTTTAGAAGAACCTTCTATGGTTACGGAGATGCTACTTTTCTCACCCCACTACTTGCAATCCTATTTAGCACTCAGCGAGAACCTACTGCCCCTTTCTTTCCTGTAAGAGCTGAAATCAGCCCCCTCAGAAGCTTTGCTGGTGGACCTGCATGTGAAATGGGATCTCCTCTCCTTCTGCACGTCGAGCGCTTTACTTCTGACCGGAGGCTCCAAGCATACGTCCAGCAGACGGGTTTAGGTGCCAGGCACTGCTTCGGATGCCCTGGATTTATAGCTGTAGTTTTGTGTGCACGCACCAAGGTGCTGGCAGTTCAGCTACTGGTTTCACACAACGTCCTGCTGTCTGGTTCAAAGCCAGTGTTATGGTAACCCACCACAGAGGCCAAGGGCTGGGTCTCTGTGGCTTTGGAAGAGTTTTATCTCTCGGAGCAAGTATTCATGGGCACTTTTCATTGGCAGCCTCCCCCTCCTGGGCAGCTGCGAGGAGACAGAAGTTAAGTCGGTGTCTCCCTGTGGCGTGGCCGGACTCAGGGGCCATTTGCAGAGGGTGCTTGAGTGAAGCTCACCTGAATCCTGCCACTTGCCTTGGAAGGAAGCACCAATACTTCCCCCAGCTCCTGCCCCAGAGGAACCAGACATGGTCCAGTGAGGAAGAAATAGAGCAAAGTCAGCATCTCCCCTGCCCACCTGAGAAGACCCCACTTTGTAGCCTGTGGACCATCACGCCCTGCCAGAACAGCCAGAGAACAACCCAGGTCAGTGCTGGTGGGTGGGATAGGGACGAAGGGTTCACTGGAAACTGTCCTGGCACCATTAAACCTCCTTGGTGGTGTTGAGTGTAGCGACCTGACCAGTAACTCCTGGGCTGGACCAGGACCTGCATAATCTCTATGGAGAGAAATCTGAGTTTTCTGGCTCAAGGAACTTGCTGGACTAACTCTTCCTGATCCCAGGCAACACCCTACAGCTTCTTACGGGAAAGGGCTTATAACCAGACGGTGTGCTGGTGCTGCCTGATGCATAAAAGGGTTTGTAAGGGCTGCTAGGGAGAACATCTGTTTACATCTGGAATTTAGCTCTCAGAAAGCCGGTGCTTTGCAGTGGACTTGGCTCCTGAGCTCAGTTCTCTTCCTGAAGGGTCACTGAGGAGTCACTAGCACTGGAACTAATTCCTGGCAACCTCTGGAGGATTTCAGGACAAGTCAGATAATGATAGCGTGGAGTGATCGGCTTTCCCTCCCCATCAGCCCGTGCTGCTCGTTTGCTGCCCACTCTTTCTTTGCAAAGTTGATGGCAAAGGAGACAAGGACATGGCGCAATAGCCCTTCTGCTCCCTCCAGCCTCTGTGCTCTTGGATCTGCCCGGAGAAGTGAAGTCGAAAATGCATCCTGACAGGCAGCCTGACCCTAGAACCGGGATCTCGCCGGCCCGGGATTTTAGGGGACAGATGATTGGTGATGGAAAGGCAGCTCAGAGCTGCTGCCTGGGTGGATTACTATTAGCAGCACTGTCCTCATCATCCTTCTTTTTTTTCCAAATAAACTGAACAGCTGATCACGCTTTCTGGTTTGGAACGTGCTGGGCATGGCTCGCCCCTTGGCCTTACCGCGCAGCAATGCCCAGGGAAGGATCATCGGAGCTGTCTGCGTGCGGTGGTGTGGCTGGTTGGCGGTTGCAGGCTGCTGGGGGACGTCGAGTGTGGCAACTGCCTGAGCAGGGCCAGGCTCTGCACCCTACAGCTCCTTCAGGAATGGGGAGAAGGCTGTCAGCCCAAGAGGTGGCTTCTAAGCTGATCCGGTATGGTGTGCACAGCCTATAACTGTGCAATAGTTTGGGTCCGGCTCCTCTTGGTTTCTGAAACCTCATGGCCCAAGAGCCTTCGATGCTGAAAATGCTCAGAGTCCTCATGCCAGGCTTCCTCCTCCTAGGACACAACTCAGGGCTTTAGGGGTGCGATTGTTCCGCTCACGTACATTTTTTGCTTGGATCACCAACGATGCTCGTCGCTTAGTCCGCAGCGATGTATGAGCCCTGCAGAGCCTTGTGTGCTGCTACAAATCATCCTGTAGCCTTCCCGGAGGTTTTGTTCTTGGAGAGAAAGTGGAGGAAATCAGGATTTTTGCCTACTCACTTGTCACAAGACCAGCCTGAACTCAGCTCATGATCCACCGTAGTGCTGAATATGGTCTTCCCAGCCTTGGTACGTCTTTTGCCTCTGGAGTAAATTAAGTAAAGAAGCCTGCAATAGCGGCAGGCACACAGCAACCACAGATGGCAGACTTAACCCCACGCCATTTCCCAGGTGAAGGCTCTCCCCAGTGGCAGTGAGCGTGGGAAGGCACACGCCTGCCACTGCAGCTAAGGAAAGCAGAACTCAAACGCGCCGGCTTTGCCGTGTGCCTCGGGAGGGGTTGGCTGCAACGGGCATCGAGGGGAGCTGTAGTTAAACGGAAGTCTCTTCAAAACCACGGGACGCGACCAAGGACAGCATGAACATCGCCCGTTAGAAACCTTTGCTTGGCTCATAAATATGACAGTGGAACTTGGCAAGAGAAGGGCTTTCTGAAGATTATAGTACCAATAATAGCAATTAAGGACAATAAAAGCCAAAAGAAAAATGGCTTTGAGACCTTGGACTAAGGTGCTGGTAAGGAAGAACCAGCCTAAAATTCGCCGGTCTTTGGCACCCATAGAGATGTCATACTGCGCCTCCAGCCAGGCTGGGCTGCCAAACCTGCCCCGCAATGAAGAGAGAAAAAGGACAGAAAAGGGATGGCGTGGAGAAGGCAGGAATGGAGATGAGACCCGGGTCTCACTTGGAACAAACTCATTCCTAACTTCACAGAACTAGCTCAGACTTACTGGGTGGTGACTACTGGGATCTCTTTCTTCTCAGAGAAGCTTCCCTTCCTTGCACTAAAAGCTCTCCTAATTTTACAGAAAAACTCAATAGAATTGGCAAGCCAGACATGCTCCCGGCCTCAGAAAACGCTCTCTGCTTCTCTGCATGGCTGTGTCCGCTGAGCCCTTCCCCAGGAGGGCTTGGCAAGGCAGCCTCCTCCTCCGGAGCACAGCAGCTGCCGGCAGGAAGGAGGGAACAGGACGGGACCCTTTTTGCTTCCCAAACCTGTGAAGAGCTATTTTGGAGCTGTAAGTCTGTTTGTACCGTCTCTCGTTAATGGACGCTCATTTCCCTGTGCAATACATTCCCCTCCCATCCCTCCTTGTAAAACCTCTTCGAACTGGAAGCGATTTCTCTGGAGGCCAGTCTAGCTCCTGTCTTGCTGTCAGCCTAACTAAGAAGTAACTGCTTGTATTCCACACATGACCCAACAGCCTAGATACCTGCCTGAGCATCTGTGAGGTATATCCAGCAGGTAAGATCAGATTAGTAAAGCCTCTTCCCATGGAGGAGCAAACATCTGCCCAGGGATACTTTCACAATGCAGAGAGATGGTTCACAAATGGATGACAACCACACGGAGCATGTTACCGTGGAACTGTTCCTATGTGTCTCTTGATTCTCCATTCCCATCATCTCAGCGTAAATCAAGAGTAATTCCCCTCCAGTCAATGGAGTTAATCTAGTCTTAAACCGATCTATAGGAAAATGAGGATTTAATTATAAATATCCAACCTAGGGGAATTATTTCTTGTCAAGGGAAAAGTATCTAGCAACAGTCATGCCATCAACACAGACAGAATATGCCGCAAACCAGAAACTCCCACAGCCCTGGAAAACGAAGAGCACGGCAGAAAGGAGGAAATTTGTTCACAGCCTGTGGGTGAGATTTTCTCTGGTTCCTGAGTGGATTTTGCCACTCGGGAGGGATGCGCTGTGCTGCCTGGAACGATTCCGGGGACATGTGCCACAGATGTGGGTCTCTGCCGGGAAAGGATGAGGCATCCTGGGACCCCCAGCAACTCTCTATCCGAACCCCTAAAGCAGGCACAGGCTGATTCGCACGTTCTGGGCTCTCTTTCTGCACATTTTCTCTCTGTGTCTTTGACCACAAGGCTAAACGCTGCCACAGTGCAAAATGATACTGTTTTACAGCAGCTCTTGAGGCTTTTGCTGTTCCTCATCTTTATGTGGCGATTGATTCATTCCTTCCTTTGAATGAACCACCGCGAACTCCAGCCTGGCCTCCTGCCGCGGCCGTCCTGACCTGGGTGAAGGGCTCCCAGTGCCCTGGGTGAGGTGGGTCCTGCTGCACGCCCAGACGTCCTCACGCCCTGCTCAGGAAGGTGAGGCTGATGTCACGGCAGCAATTGTAGCTGTTAAACGAGTTCCCGTGTGGTATCTTTAATCAGTTATTACCCATGCACACAGCAGTGATTAACATCCTGGGTATAACCTCTATTTGGGTGATAAAGTCTTCATGTGTGGCAGATCTGCTGCCATCCCCATGACTGATGCAGCTCGACGGACCGGTTCGAGGTACCACCATCCTGCCGTGCCTCTGCTCGGGGGAAGGCAGCCGTCCCCGTGGTGGCTGCAGGAGCTCTGTCCCCGGTGACCCACCCGAGCTGTGAGCAGCAGCCGCTTGCTTGGGAAGGACGTTTCCCCCCAGGAGGAGCAGGGTGCCATGGGGCTCGGGCGCGGCATCAGCACATTTTAATGTCTCTGTCTCCTTCCCTCGCCAGCTCAGCAAAACTCCCCTTTTGGAAGGATGGGACTTCACAGCCACAGGCTATGAAATGGCTCCTCCGCTCCGGTCTGCCCCCTGTCCGGGCTAATCTCAGCGTGCGAAGGGCCCGGGCTGTCAGCAAGGTCTCCGTACACCTCCCTGCCAGAGCTGACATCGAAACCTGCTCTGCGCAGAGCCCGAGGCGGCCGAGCACCTGGTGCAGCCTTTGGGCTTGGTGCTCTTGCAAGGATGTCGTGTCCCTTGGGGGGCTGGATTGCTTTGGGGTCTGTCCCCCATCCCTCCTCTCTCACATGCCCGGGGACAGCGAGGCAGCTGCCCCAGCTCTCCGTCCTCCCTCTCGAGCTGTCCCAAGCCCAGCCTGCCTGTGCTGCCACAGCAAAGACCGCACCATCCCTCACCACGATCCCCGAACAAACATCGGCCGACGGAGCCAAGGGCGAGGTCCCTTCCCGATTTGTTTGATGCCTTTCAGTGAGTTACACACCGGAGCTCTGTTTGGGCCAGGGATACCCTGTAAAAATGTTTTCATTTTACAGCTGGAGACATTCAAATAATAGGAGCATCATAGAAGGCATTCAGAAAACAAATATTTTAAATGGCACTCCCGAAACCCGGCGAGCGAGCAGCGTGACTCAGCAGCGCTTCCCAACACTTCCCAGAAGAGATGGAAATAAATCCACTTAATAACTGGCAGGGATTTGAAATGTGCTGAGTAGTTTGTAGCTCTCTGCAGATGCCGCCGGGAGAGCCGACTTGCAGTCGCACCTGAAGACAGCGCCCTGCCTGCGTCAGGCAGACGCAGCCTGAGCGTCACTCCCAAACTGGGGGTGACTTGCTGGAAGGATTCTAGTCAGAAACATGGATAAGCATCTCTGAAGCCTCTGCGTGTTCAGCCTTAGCGCCTCAGTTGTACAGCACATCGAATAACTAGACTTATTTTTTGCCTGGCTTACAGCTCCTTCGATTCCTTTACGGACAGAAGGGCTCTAGAGAAGGACAAACAGTGTCTGACTGTGTTCACCGACGCCGCGTGCTACCCAGGGCAAGGCCACTGCTGTCCGCCCTGCGGGGAGCGGCTGCGCTGAGCCCCGGCGGACGGGCTGAAATCTGCCTTGGCCGGCCCATGCCGTCCTCCAGGAAGGAGCAGATGTTGGCGTGGAGCTGGCCCTCACCTGACCTGCGTCTCGCCCTGGACCCAGGAGCTGCCAGGAAGCCCCTTTGCTGGCAGCAGGGAGATGTTCACCTTCTCGGGGCTGTGCTCCATCTGTGCTCTTCTACCAAAGATTTTTGAACACCTCGTCTTTCGTGTTGTCCCGCTCTGGCGCTTTCCAGGGGCTCCCAGAGAAGCCATCTTCCACCCGTATCTCGTGGGAATGGAAAGCCGCACCCCACCCCTCATTAATTCACCGCTAATGCCCCAGTCCCCTGGCTGCTCCGCTCTCCCCTGCGTGCCGAGCGCTTCCCTGTCACACCACCAACCCGGCAGCCCTCACTGCGGCTGCATCTGAATAACAAATCTCACCGGGGAAGGCAGGCAGCCCTTCTTCCAAGGGAACGGGGTTGGTGGCTTTTTTCTTTTCAAACTAAAAATACTCCCTGCCTTATCCAAAAAATGAGCATCAACCACACAAAGCTCATGGAGGAAAACCACATCCCTCTCCCAGTGAAGAGGGCGAGCTTGCAGCAAGGAGCAGGGAAGACTAACCTCCCTACAGCATGGGGTCTGCGTGTTCTCAGGTGAACAGGGACGCTGGACTGGTTCGGGGAGGCGGGATCCTTCTCCAGGATCCTTTGGAGGACCAGTGTTGTTCATGACTCACAAAGCAAGCCTGAAATGGCAGCTGAAAGCAGAGGCACAAGAAGAGAAAAAAAAAAGCAGCTCTGAAGATGGACTTGCCCCTGAAGAGCTTGTGCTTTCTACCAGCCAGGGAGCAGGCAATGCCAGGAGAACCCATCTGAGAGGCTTCTCTCCTGGGGGCTAGCTGAAGAGGAAGGCAACATTCGTCATTTAAAAATCACCTCCTGGGTGTTTCCTGTTTGCCCTGATCCTCCCATACCCAAACGTCCTCAGACCTCTCTTGTCCCTCCACACTTCTCATGGGAGAAGAAGCAGGTTGTGCTGATTCTCCTGACGGCATGAAGAGGGAATGCATTACAAGCCCAAGCCCATGTCCAGCTGGAGGTCCCTTTCCTGGCACCAGTGACCGCTACCTTGTCCTCTCACTGTGTCTCTCTGGGAAGGCTCAGGAACCACCTTCTTTAAAGCCCTCTTTAGGTGGTGAAAGGTGTGATTAGACTCCACCTGGAGCTCGGCGTTGGAGCGAGATGACTGTTCTTTCCCTAACCCGTGACCCCCGAGACATCTCTTTCCCTCCTCTGTTTTACTTCGAAAGACAATTAAAAGGCTAACTTTAATTGATGGCATCTGTTCTGGTCAGTGGGTTTATAGGGTGGTTAGCGATAAAGTTCATCTCAGATCTGGGAAGGCGGCATGGATGGCAAGTGTCACCAATCTACAGTGCTGGGCAGGTGCCAAGTGCTCACCAAAGAAACAGATCCCAGTGGCATTTTAAGGTGTGATTGCATCACTTCTCTCATCTGGCTCACTTAGAAATGATGCTGAAGGGATCCAGTTTTTTTCCCCCTAGAAATCTGTTTCTCAGGAACAGGTTTCTGACTGTGTGGAGGGACTGGAAGACCAGGTGAACTTCCGTTCCACCCTGTCCCCTGACTGCTGCCCATTCGCCCCCGGCTCCCAGCATCCGGGAGAACCCCAAAAGCAGACCTAGTGTTTACTTTGAAGTGAGGATTAACGTGTTGCCATGCCAACACCACAGACAGCATCCTGAAACAGGACCAATGTGAAAAACATCACGCTGGCACATCGACCGCTCAGCAAGGTGGCACCTTCCAGAGAGCAGCCTTCCACACGACGCGCGTTCCCAACGCGCTACGTGGCTGCCGCCCACTCTCCCCTGCCTCCTTTCGGCTCCATTTCACATGGCCTTTCTCTTCATTCTCCAGGAATTTTAACAAACACTGGGTACATTGGGCCACCCTGGGGAAGTTTGGGTTTTTAGAGCTCTGTCAGTGATTGACAGACTTCTGCAGGAAGAAAGCTGAGCTGACACTGCCTCTGGGTGCAGCGGTGTCCGTGCAATTCCGTCGCCTGCCCAGAGCACCCAGCTGTTTCCACCACTATTACGTTTTCTAGGCTGTTTCTCTCTGAGTCCCCCTCCCTCCCCTTTTCCCCGGTATCATCTCCCTCCCTCCCAACCTCAGGATTTCTTCCTGCTCACAAGCGCCAACACGTTTGCCGAAGATTCTGACTGCTGCTCATCACTCCCGCTGCCCTACAAACAGCTGTAATCCGTGCGGTGCCAGAGCTAACATCACATTTCAGCCCTAAATGAATCACCAGTTTTCGACTGTAATTATCCCGGTCGGAAAGGAGGACAGACCGACAAACTCAGCCTAAGCAAAACTCTCCATGAAGACCTGGCAGCCTCCAAGCTGCTTATTTAATTGGATGGCTCTTCTAGGCCAGGTTCTGTCTGTGAGAGCAAGCCGTGATGTGTTCATGGCCATGACACAGCTCCGTTTGTCGCCCTCCTAAGCGCCGTCTTTATTAGCAGCCTGACTCCAGCGAGCCAGACGCTGGTTCTGGGGTGACCTTTTTTTGCCAGATGAAGCTCATCATACGTTATTGACTCCACGACCACGGCTTCAGCTTCGCAGGAGTGCGGAGCCAAGCTGTGCTGTTGCTGCTGGGGCAAAGCAAGGTCTCCCGGGTCCGGCCACGGGTCTCCGCCGACTCAGCTGGGATCTCTCCTGACGATGAGCGAGTTTGGCTCTCCCTAAGAGGGAGAGCAAAGGCATGGGAGGAGCCCGTTTCAGGCTCTCTTACTTGGCGCAAAGGGTTAAACTGTCTTCATGTTCTGCTGTTACTTTACCGTGATCATTTATTAGAGAAAGATTTTGTATTTTCAGGGGCTCAAGAGATTTCTAAAGGAGGAAAACACATTAGTGGCATGTGGACGGCGCAGCTTTTGGTCAGAGGGACTCCAGGACTTGTGGACCTCGCGCGATGGCCATGCAGGCAGAGCCTACTCCAGGCTTTCCCTTGTCTTTGCTGTCTCCCTCTTTCTCCTGCACCGTCGCTTTGCAGCAATGATTCACACGAATTGGCCATCTCAGCCAGCAACAACAGACCTTTCTTGAATGAGCCAACCATCTCCCCGGCAACAAGGCGGGCTGTGAAAACAACAAGTGCTTTCCTTTCTGTTTTATGTGTCCCACCTCTCCAGAAATGCCCTGCCTTTCACTTGTCTCCACCGCTCGAAACCACGAATGATGGGAACTGAAAGGCACCTCGTGGAGGGATGAAGAGGGAGGTGTGCGAGAAAGATGGCTTTGGTCCTCGTGGTAAAGAGTGGCAGATCTTCACACCTCAGCGAAGGGCAGGCTGGAATATTTGTCTGGCGCTGTAACTGATGAACCCCTCAGCCCCAGTACCCCAGGAATGGTTATATAGATGCTGTGGCTGTGGCGTGCAGCAAGCCAGCAGACTTCAGCTGCGGCTGGACGTGCCGGCAAATGCTGACACAGGCAAAAATGGGGTGGTTAATGCCCCCCTAGTCCATCTTCCCTTTTCTTCCACTCCATCCTGCTCCTCTAC